>OY720632.1:30255218-30855218 GCA_963169105.1 Ceriagrion tenellum
CACTTCTCTCTCCCAAAAAGGGGAGCGTGCACGTTCAGCCCCTCCGATGACTCCGGAACGGGCGCTTTTTTTATTTGGTCGCCGCAGTCTCCTTCTCGTCCGTAACCCTGAAGGGGGGGACGCCTCCGCCGCAGATCCGCCGCCTACCGAGGGTACTAAGCGCTTTGACCTCCCGACCTCCTTCCCCGGTGTCGATGAAGGAGAGGCGCTTGCATCCATCAAACGCCCTTCCCTCCTCCTCAAAATCTCCCCCTCCCGCTTCTTCCCACCCCCTCCCATTCCTCCTAGAGCCTTTAATTTTCTAATGGAATTCACTGCGCTCTCTTTCCGAGTCTTTCGCATTCATGTTATCGCCGCATCCCTTTTATGTGCTCCCCTCGATGCCTTACGTGCCGCTCCAGTTTCTCAGGATTCAGAAGGGGGTGGAGCGGCGGAGGGCTATTCATTCTCTCCTCCTCATTAATCCATCAATTTCTTTATACGCTGAGCCCAGGACGGAGTAGGTACTGAGTCAAATCCACAGGAAGTCTCCGTATTTTTATCCGAATAAAACTCCTTGGCTTTCTCTAAGATATCTGGTATTTGGATGCTCGTATCGTGATTGCTTTCCTAATTTAAGTTAATTAACGATATCACTATTATGTAATTAGTAGTTAATTGGATGAATCAATTACACTTGGCATTAATAAATGATGCACTTGATAATGGTTTTAACCACTGCGATTCCTTGGCTGTATTGCTTGGAAGATCTAGGCTGTAGTAATGATTTTATTTTCTGAAAAATATAGATTTTTCTGTGAAATGAAATTTACCCGACAAAAATAAGCAATCCTTCAGATAACACAACTAGCCTCTCATAATTGTCTGTCATTTGCTAGATAAATTGATTTGCTTTAAGTTTGATTTAAGGTGGAGTAGTGAAAGTAAGGAAAAAAAAGAGCAAAATTATTTTTTAAACGGAAATATGGCTATTATTAAAGTTATTAAGCCAATTTACTACAAGTTTTACTAGATTAAAATTTTCAGGATATCTCTTCGATAATTTATTTTCTTATTTAATGGTTAAATCCTTAATTTGAGCTAGGATTGTTCTGAAAATGAACGATATTTTGAGCCTTGATGCAATAACAGGGGATTTATTATGTAGGAAATTCCTGCCTTTAACTGGCTTTTACAATTGTGAAAACTAATCTCGCATACTTTGATAATGCATGTCTATTTGTTCTATTTTTTGTTCCTCCATTCGATCTTCAAATATTTAACCTGGAAGTTACAAATCGTCTTCGTCCCGATTAATTTCGCTTCCCCTTGGCGTCGGCTTCCCAGTCTTGGCGCCATCGATAGCCGCCGCTACGGCGGATCTTAGTGACGCTTTATTATCAGGATCGAGTCAATTTATCTCAAAGATCTGGCTCAATCCCTCAATGGCGAAGTGGGACTCAATGAGTTTCTTCCGCCCTCCTGTTTTCGCATCGAGTGACTTGGGGTCTCCTGGGTCTGCATGTAGTCGCAACTTCTCGTCCCCTTCGGCCGAACACTTAAAGGCCGCCCTTCTCTCCGCCAGTCGACTCGGGAATCCACGGCTTAACAACCTCGTAACCACCTCGCTCGTCCCCGTGAGATTGAGGGCCGCTGATCTATTGCTTGACCTTTTCCTTCACCCCCTTGCGCTTGAGACCCTGTGCTCCCTATATAACCCTAAACCCTATTAATTAGCCTGTAATTATCAGGATTAACTTCCGCTGAGGCGTTATCATCAGTAAATTTTCCACTTAATTTATAACGCCCTCCGCTCAGGCTTACTTCGAGTTCATCCTCCCCGGATCCATATAAGGCAATAAAATCATTTATAATGAGTTTAGCTGACACTTGAAGATTTTTTTGCTTTGACAACGGATAAGATACTCTCCTTTTTCGCGATAGTTTGTAAACCTGAGATCCTCTTGAATAATCATTCTGATTTTCATGACATAAATGGGAAAGATTGTCTTTTTATATTTATTCTAATTCGGAGCAAGGTTTTGCTATGCTGTAAACGGGCGAACATCAATGAGCATTGCGGTTTTTGGCTCAAAACTCCTGAACAAATATCAGTTGCGTTCAACGGTATGTTATTTAAATGATCAAATTTACTCCTGCCACCCAAAAGGTTAAACAAAACTGAGACCGCAATAAAAATATGGCTGCACTCAGCTCCTGATTTTTAATGCGCGTACCAGTCATCGAAAATAGAAAATTCAACGTAGGATGACGTTTAAACTCTCCTCCAATCATAATAAGTCCCAAAACCAGTTTGAATCATGCAACAAACGTTAACTCTAGGAGAAATGTCTTAAGAATTTGAGGAATGATCTTCTTCTCACAGCATTCGAATTTTCAGGACCCAGCTCACGAAGGTAAAGAATACTGTCGATATAATGAATCTTTGGTTCACTTGCGGTGTACAATACTGCACAGATTGAAATGTGAAAAGAGGCTTCTAATACATTCAAGCCCTGAAGGGACTTAATAAGTTGTTCTCCTCTCCTTCACCAAAGGCAAACAAAAGGACACCATACGAAAGGAGAAAAGAAGACTAGTAAAGGAGCAGAAAACGGACGCGAATTGATATCCATTTGTTACTGTCCAGCATTTTAATTTGAGATAGAGCGCACGAATTATCATCTCCTATTTCCTTCGGAAAATTCATGAATACCAAGTAAATAAAATCCACATTACCTTAATGTTATCGTCTTAACTAATGTTATCGTGTTAATTTTGTTCTGTTGTGGCCGTAATTCTAACTTTGAGTCATTTAAATATTCCATTGTATTTTACTCTATATTCGGATACCAGTTATGATGCTTATATTAATAATGTCAATGTTTATATCAAAGTGATTATATGAATTTTTAAGCATTCTTTGTGAAGCGATGGAAACGATACTAGTTTTTATGAATATTGAATTAAGTAAATTATAAATCACCATAATCGCGCTGAGAGAATTCTGGCATGTATGGATCAACGGCGTCCGCTGTGACTTTGTGAGTTGAATCCCATATTCATTTTTCAAAGGCTTTCACTGCAATTGGTATGTTAAATCAATTCGCAGTAGTAAATTTATAAATAGATACTCTAAACTCCATTCACTGTCATTGTGGGTGGGTGAAGATCTAATTCGTGATCAGAATATCGAACTCATTAAGGCAATGTACATTCATCTCCATTCGGCTCCTATCTCTAAATGCATTTCCACTGCTAGTCAAAGTGAGTTTACGGTGCTCAGTTACTGTTCACTTCCCGCGGGGCTCAAATAATGATGGGTTTTATGAATGACCTTTCCAAGAATTTTGCGTTGCATCACTCATAAAAATATGAACATTTATTGAATGATAGCACTTTTGAACATGTGGTAGTTTTATCAGACTGCAATTATTATAAAAATTATTGATTATGTATTGAATCCATGATGAAATTGACTTTCATGAAGTAATTTCTACTAATAAATATATGCCGCTCATGCAAAGTAGGATGATGGCTTTTTCGAGGAAATCTACAGTCGAGAATTTATAATACGTCCGCGAATAATTCCATCTCATCATTCCATTAACACAGTATAGAAAAGACGAAATTGCAACTGTATCTAACAAAACTCGGTAACAATCTCAACTGATAAAATGCTTGCTTTAGTATGATGTCACGAATGAATGTTACAAAAAACGGATGATATTGAGAGAAGCCAAGGTTATTTTTACCAATTTGTGCCTGAATACGCAATATATCGACTTTTATAGAGGTCTGATCATAAACGTGCAGTGAGGGTGACGTTTTAAAAAACGCTCAACTGTATGGTATTTTACTTGAGAAGATACCATCAACCATGAGTAAATCCTTTGGAAAATGACGAGGAAGACTATAAAGTTTTTTTTCCGGCTTGGTGCGAGGGTTTGACAAAAAGTGAAATAAAAATGCGCGAGACGGATGAACCGGTCCGATGAGGCGAGACGACCTCCCACCTCTCGAAAGTGTTTCTTGTGCGACGTCGCAGTTGTGTTTGTGTGCCTGACGAGGAGGGGAGAAGGTGTGGGAGGGGGCTTTGGGAGGGGGGAGGGACAAAAAAGCGAGGGAGGAGGAAGAAGAGGAGGTAAAGGGTTGAGCACCTCAGAGGGAGCAGCAGATGAGAGGGACGTGTTGGAAGAGGGAATTTGTTTGAGGAGGCAGAGACAGAGAAAGGCAGAAGAGGAAGTGCGCAAGAATGGCTGGGAAGCAGAGTAACTGGGTGGAAGGGGAAAGGGATGAGGTGGCAGAGGAAGAGGAGGAGAAAGGAGACGAAAGGATGGAACGAGGATATAGGGATTAAGATGTAAAGGGCGAGGACGGGTTTTGGGTTGAACAGAAATGAATGCCAAGGAGTGGCTGCGTAACAAGGTTACCGTTTTATTTCGCGCGGGGATGGTGGGAGGAGTATCTAGGCTCTTCGAGCAGAGCAAACAGAGGAAAGGGAAGAAATGGAAGAACAAGACAGTTAAAGAGAGAAAAATGGGTCGGAAGAGGGTGAGATGAGACTGCGGGAGTAAGTCTTTCAGCCTGCTTGAATCACCAAGGGTTAAGAGTACGAGAGTGAAGAAAGGGAGCGAGTGAGGTGGACGATGTTGCTTCAGTGCGTGGAGGTTAAGCCCCAAGGGAGCGACGGCGAGCCGGTTGACGTACGAACCTGCGATTTACCTCCGTCCTTAAGATACATCACCACTGGTGACTGAATCCATCTCATCTTCATTGGATGCGACATCTCATCTCATGTAATGAGTTATATGTAAGAGAGGGCTTGGTAGCCCTAATATCGCTCAGAAATAAAGTCGACATTATTATTATTATCGCCGCCTCGCATAAGACGATAAGGCGTGTGAGTCGATGCGGTCATTTTTCCTTCGAAATATTCACATTATATGTTCAATCTGGAATATTTATTTGCTTACAACAGACGAAAGCTGCAGAAATAAAATACCCGTTTTGCTTTATTTCTCTCTGAGGGCGGGATCTCCATCGAAGAAAACCCGAAACTTCACGAGGATTTATGCACGTTTCATTTACTGCAATCGCAGATGTGTACTACAGGCCACATTGACTTCCTATCAAGTTGCAAATCTTAATTTGAACGTTGCAGTTATTTTATTTGTAATTTTGAGCTCCGATCATTAAATAAATCAGAATGCCATTGATCATCGAATAATCATATTCTATACGTGGATTCAACGCAATCGGAATAGTTTGGAAAGTCTCACGATAGTGGATGCATGATTCTGACACAATTAAATCTTGTCAATACATACTGTCTAGCAAACCTTGTCTTCGGTATAGTATAAAAACAAATAAAAATTATGCTTTCTCTGATGTAAGGGCTGCTTTCGAGGAAAATTGAGCTCACCTGTCAGGAACTCCTAAACGTGGCCTACCACCATAATACAAAAATCGCTTAAGAGTTAAGTTCCACATTAAAGTCAATTAAGGGACACGATAAATGATAGCAGTCTGATGTACAGCCGAAAACTTAGCTTAGATTATTAGTTTTGTTTTGATGCTTTTTAAAATTACCTTTCGGGCATTGCGCCATTAATCTTTACGATTCAAGTTGAATAAGGAAATGTGAATTACCCAAGCAGCACGTTTCCCCATACCAACCCCTGGGTAGAAACACTATCTTGTCTTCTCAATACAATCTCCGTTCTTCAAAAATAACCTGGGCTGAGCTTGAGACAGACGATGACGAATGCCAAAGCGGAACATCCAAGGAATGTCGCTGATGGCGGCGACGCGACCTGAGGAGGACCTCTCTCGCGGAAGTACGAGAGTTTCCTCGGAGCATCAGCGCGCGCCGGTGCTCCGCGAACGCCGTCTGAAGAGTCAAGGCAAGGACTTCGAAGACGCCTCTCTCGTTCTTGCAAGTGTCTCACGCTCTCGGCGTGTTTCGGAGAGCAGTTACCTCTCTTCTCATCGCCGTGCGCTTGGGGCAGAGGTCGAAGGAGGAGCGCTTCAGAGGAGCAAGAAATTCGTTTTTTGGGGCCGATGTTGAAAAACTTTCACTTTTAAACGGATTATTGATTCCCTTCGACATTGAGGACTAGGAATTCAGTTGCTTTCGATATTTTCAAGCATCCTACGGCGGATAGAGTGATTCCACGCCGCTTTAAAGAAACGGATACTGAGAACCTAATCACCCTCTAGACGCATAATCATCCTAAGGAAGATTTTGTATAATTTAGGGGTTTTCAAACACTTGGCAGACGATTATTACACTATTAAACTACCAGTGATTTCAATTTTGACCACATGAAAAACATTGTTTTTGCATGAAATTTGTGCTCAGAATTTTAAACAACCAGAAGAAAGATGTGCGAATTTCCACAGAGATAAAATCATCCGCTTTGACCGGGATTCGAACCCGGATCCCTCGATTTCCGGCCGAGTGCTTTTGCCAGTTAAGCTACCGAGGCGTCCCTATCTGTTCCTAACTTAACTGGCTAAAGGACTCGGCAGGAAATCGAGGGATCCGGGTTCGAATCCCGGTCAAGGCGGATGATTTTTTCTCTGTGGAAATTCGCACATGTGTGCATTGCGGGTGACTCCGTAAAAGTGGAACTCCGTGGCTAGTCCCGGATAGCTTGAAATTTGTCAGAAAAAAGATATCAAAACTTTTCAGAGTATCCTCCACGTATGTTGTTGGGAAACACAACACTTTCGCCAGCTATCCTCCTGGCATCCTCAAGTGAAGGAGTTGTGTTTCCCAACAACATACGCGGACGCAACCCGGAAATATGTTGATATCATCTGATCAACACCGCAGAAACCTGCGAACGAACAACCAGAAAAACAATTAAGTGAGCCAAAATTATAAAAAATGTGCTTGAAGCCCGAAAATATCATTCAAAAAAGCAATGATTCAAGCATAAGCATTGAAATATATATAATGGCGCCTTTATGTAACTTTACTTGGATTTGTTACAAATTTATAAATTTCAATAAAATGTGGCTCCATTGAAGATAACACTCAAACCCCAGGTAAATGATGGAGTTCGTTCCGTTTCCTCGTGGGCCCATTGGTATTCGAGAAGCCTCTACTATGTTTGCGTGTAATAAGCTGACTCTATGTTAAAACCATTGACAGCTTGAGTCGGTAACATTAGACTCCGGTTCTTAATGAATGGAATTCCACATTTAAAAAGTTCTGGCACTCGCGGATATTTCGTCACCCAATGCTGGCATTTCTATTTCTATAGCAGTTAAATTTATGTTGCCGACTCCACGTGTTTTTAAACCTCTGGCTCTTGTAGAGAAAACGGCGCCGTGTGGGGAGCGTATCCGTGTGTATGTGTGTCGATGCTCGCATGGAGATGGTTTTTCCAAAAACAAACTGTTTTGTCAGCTTTTTTTTAGTTTGCGGAAATTTTCGCGGAGAATGTGAAAGAGATATGAATCTAGGAAAATGAATCCGACCTAAAAATAGTGCCACGGATCTGCTTGCTACCACACTGGGCTGAGCGCCGTAATTAGCAATCTGGAATCGAACCATAGCAGGGGGAGGAGGGAGGGTGGGGGCGAAGTAGGGGTGAAGGGGGGTGAAAGAGAAGGGGTAGAGTAGAGAGAGAGAGGGGGGAGGTGGGTGGGTGGAATGCAGGCGGGAAGAGAGGGGGGAAGGAAATAATAATGAAAAAAGAAACATGTTTACCACCCCGGCCTTGCCATTTTTTATGGCGAGTATAAATCCATTCGGCCTCGGGGTTGGGAATTTGCACAAGAGATTACTCAACGACGGAGAGGGGGAGAGCACGAGGAAAGCGCAGATTGGAGGAATTGGGAAGGCGGGTCGGCGGGCGGTTGAAATCCGCGTTGATTTAGGCGCAATGGCGGCGGGGAGCACGGGGATTAAGGATCGATGGAGTCGTTACGGATGGAAAGAGAAAGAAATTGCAAAGCGCCAAGCGATCCCTTGGAGGAAAAAACAACGGCTTTTGTGGGTGGATGGGGAAGGGGGCGGGACCCAATATCTGCGTGGAAGGAGGAGTAAATGCAGCCTCGTAGGCACGGACACTTCCTTAAAATGTATCGGTATTTTACCTACGAGTATTTTATTGAACTACTTCTACTAGACCGGTATTACTAAACCAATATCATTGGTCAACCGTGTTTTTGCTGTTTTATTTCATTTACCAGTTGAAAATTAATGTAAATCTGCCTTATTTTGTCAATTATCTCCATACACTAGTCTCAAGAGATTCCAGGAATGCAGATGCACAAAGATCATTGCAAGCATTATTTTACCAAGTTGTGGAGGTGAATAGTCTGTTAATCGCCGCGGATAGTTTTCTTTCTAGCTATTTGATTGAGAAATAAGCACAATAACTTGTTTTATCGTAAATTATATACCAGAGGTAACATTTAAACACTAGTTTTTAAAATTGTAAATTGATTCTGAAGTCCACATTTGAATGCTGATTCATTTCTTTACATCTTATGTCAAACATTTTCCTGTGGCCATGTACCTGTTGCTTTGAAAGCTATTAATCAGAGTCATTTTTGAGTTATGAAATTCCCGATGAAAATTAATAAAGAAACAGTCATAGTAAAAGCATGTTTGGCATTCTTAGTACATCTCCGTTTATTTTAACGAATTCCAGGAATACGCATTACCAAAGTTCAATAACTTTCCATTGACTGTTGAACGTTCGTACACCAGATGGCTGAGCGGTTTGAGTGTCGGTTCCTTCAATACCAGTACCTCCGGTAGTACCGATTTCGAAAAATAGTATCCAACCAGTAGTTGTACCAAAAAATAAAAGAGTATGACCCGCTAGTGACAAGAACCGAGGGCCTAGGTGATCGGAGAAGCGGATGGCGAGGTTGGGAACGCGGGCACAAAAAGACATCGGGAAGCAAACGAATTTATACACGATACGGAGACTGATATTAAAATCATGGAATCCGTTCTAATTTGCGTTATTATTTTTTTCCCTCCCTTTTCCTTATTTCGTTTTTTGAGGAATGATGAAGGGTATGGGCGGGTGGGGGGTAGAGGGAGGCGTAGTAGGGAAGATGGAAATTTCGCGGTGGGGGATTCGTATTCCGGCCTACAGATGGCAGACCCATTACGGATTATTACTGGCATTAAGCTCCTCGTTGCCGTTTGAAGTTTGCTGTAAGAAAAAAAGATCGGGGTTGGTTGAGGGAGGAAGGAGAGGTGAAGGAACCGAGGGGAAGCTTGCAAGAAACAAAAAATCCGCCAATTATTTCTCTGAGAGCGCGGATGAAAGGGGGGGTGAGGGTTGGGAGATGGGAAGGGGTGGGGGTGGACGACTTGGAAGTAAAACGAGAGGATTAAAACGCCTCGCCCGTCCTCCCCTCGTACGTACTTGCGCAATTCATAATTTATTGCTCGAGGACTTTATGGGGAATAATATATTTCCACTTTGTGGATCTCCTAGAATGAGAAGACTGTTTTTCTTTCGGCCTAAAGGTAGGGGATTTAAAAAATGTATTATTGAATTTACGAGATTGAGGTGGATGTTAAAACTAATAATATAACTGGCAGTGTATATCTTTATGCTTTTTAATTAATAAAATTAGCATTCTAAAAGAATAATTTATATGATTATAGGTTTAACTCCAATTTTACTATAAAAATTCAAATTTTCAGTAGAGAAGTTGCATAATCATACATTTTTCCAATTGAAACATAATTGCGGTAGATTTAAGAGAGAGAGAAAATTGGTCTTTTTCCTAAGGATGATTTTGCAGGAGTATGAAAATGTTGATTCAATTTTTTTGTCCATCCATTGAGTTTTGTTGATACCCTACCGCTTTCTGCTCACGGAAAGAATTAACTACTTATACGAATTTTCAGGACGAAACTGTCGTAAATTGATTTGATGTTGGAGTATAGTGGATATTATTACAATACAGGTGAGAAATATCAGGCCGTTTTCCATCAAAATAAAAGCCTTGTACATGGCACCACCCATAAAGTACAAAATAATCGGCCATTGCCTATTAGGATAAAATTTATGTTCCTGAGATCACATTGAAATGGGAGCGCAAATTTCTCCCACCATGAAGCATAGACTCTCGTGAGTCCAAAATTTTACACTTCCGAGATTATATTTACAGAATTATAAGGGACATATTCTAGCAGGTATGAGCGTGTTCATGCAAGTGAACGTGTCTATCCACACGATGTGAATTTGAGTCAAACTGTGTCTTTCATCTTTTCATGGAAGTACATGTGCATTGTTAACGTGCCATAAGTAGTTCCTTTTCCTTTGTGTAACTATTATCAATGATATTGTGGGGAAAACATTTGCTTTTGATTATTTCATATTTTTACATAATTCCAACGAAAGAAATGAATGTTTATTTTTTATTATGAAATGTTGTGTTATGAAATGAAACCATTCTAGAAGTGGATGAAAGGGGTACATCGACTTTGTGCTAAAAAAAAGCATGCATAGCGATTTTTGAAGCAATAGATTTTATCTTATTAGTGTATGGAAGATAAGACATTGAAGGTAACATTTTGAAAGTTATTTTTATTAAGTTTTAATCTTAGTTTGCAACTAGAGCGATTTTATTCATTGCTTCTCATATCCAAATTTCATTCTGAGATCCTAATCGCAGGCGCATTTTTATTTTTTAATACTAAAATCTTGAATCCCACAGCTCCCAGAAGAAGTCTCGCGAAAGCAAATTTCTTTTGAAGGTGATAAGAGTTCAGTCGATCTTTTGTTTCCTAAGTGGTTTTTTTGAGTTCATTAAATGTGAAGCGCAAGGTTCTGTGCATTGCCATGAATTTCGACTGATAAACTTCTTTTGCTCTAATGATACTAAGCCCGTAAGCAGGAATTCTCATGGCTGATACAAACGGTCTGTGATTTTAAAAGTTAATGAGTGGGAGAACTGGAGTAACAAATACAAGTCTTTGCGGTTCAAGTGCGTATTTACCTATCGTCGGAAATAGTAATGCCGATTTGTGAAAAAATGAAACTTGTGGCGTGGCCCTCTCTTTGGCACCAAGTGGAAAACGAGTTGGCGTGAAAATTGTCATCAAAGCGACGCAAAATTACTTCACGGAATTGCTGAACGTGCATATGTGAAGAAAGAGTAAGAATGCGAGTAGCTTACCAAGAGGAGACACAAAAGGAAAATATTCAGATAAAATTGGAAAAACATTTGAACTGTGACCTTCGACATCGAAGCTGAGACTTTTTTTCCAAAATTCACCATTATTAAAAAGTGCAAAATCATTGCTACAAACTGGTACTATATTAATTTACGCATGCTAAATATGCAGTAGGTAATATGAATATTAATTTTAAACTCCACCCGGCCGAATATGGTCCGTGAACTTCTTCTCCCGGCTACCATCTTCCTCCTATGCTCTTACGTGCTCTTCTATCATCCCGTCTACCTTCCCATCGGCCGGTAGGCTCCCTTTTTTCCTCAGTAGGCTGACTCTCGTATGGTGTAGATACTAATCAAGTTCTTTGGAATGAAATGAGCAGTTTTATTTTTGTCATGTTCTCACACTTTAAAAAAAATTATATTGACATTACCTGCCACTTTCCAAGAGCACTATTCATTGGATCTTCTATTTTGGAGCGAAGTACATTTTGAAATATGGAAACAGGATAAGGAAATAATATGGGAAACATCAATGAATAACATAAATTGGATAAGGATTTCCCACGATGGCGTGTGTCGTTGTCATTAATATAAAATTGACTATGTAAAGCTCAAATCCGTTTAGATCGATTTCTGCTAATATGAATTTTAGGAGTTCGTTGTGGGTGAGGAGATTTGAGAGATAAGATCTCAATGCGATGATAAAATGGCAAATTGAGACACTGTACTGTGTATATCCGAAATATATCGGCTAAATATTACTTTAAAATTGTAAACTAGCAAAGGGTTTGAACTTACACTAGTGCTTTTCTCCAGCACTTCGTGATCACTTTTTCAAGAAATAACCTCAAACACGACCGGAAATCATCAATTATAAATAAAGCAATTTTTTTAAATTTTAAGAAGCCTAAATGTAGCTTTATCTCGACATAGTATATAACAATTTTTGATTAAATTTATATTTCATTGGGAGTAATCTCCTGATTTAATTTATTACTCGGAAAAGTAGTTATAATATGTTCATTTACCGTGTCTTCTCTATATCTAATTTTTTTTAAATTTTTGAAATGTATGTGCTCGAAATTAATTGAAGACGGTTATTGATGTTAATCCATCCCCAAAATGGCCCATGTTTTAATCCAAAGATAATGTATTTAGACCACCTCTGAAGGACCTCTCTTCCTGGGAAAGCCCAGGTGGCGCGGATCAAAAACCCTCCCTACCGGCAACATGCTACATCCCCGTGATCCTATACCTGAATTTCACACGCGCCTCTGGACTAAGTATTAAGTCTGCTCACAACTGGCCTATAGAACGTATAGCTCAATGAGGAGCCAGGTTGGCGTAGAATCCTTTATATATATTGTGCAAACAATACAACTATTTCGAGAGATCTCAAATAATCGTACGCCACTTTAGATTTTACACGATGTTTATGAAAGATTGAATAATTAAACGGAATGGTAATGTCAGAGTAATTTAAAATATGTTTTGACTCTTCAAATGAAATCTTAATCAATACTTATAAAACCAACCCACCCAGGATTTTCATAGCCAAGATACCTTTAGTGATCTCATTGATTTGAAAGCACACCTATTCTGCAACAAAATCAGTGTAACATTTTAAAAACTTTCAGAAATTATGAAGTGCAATTGTAGAAAGACTCCAATGATGACAACCGGACAGCTCGCTAACGCTGGGCTGGCATTGAAATTGGCAACGGAATGAACTAGCAAATGAGCTTCAATATGAGCTTGCTGGTACACACCTGCTTATGAATAAATGCCCGGAAGAGCAATGGAAGAGAATTCATACAATGCCTTAACTAGTAACTTTTGGCAGATACGGAAACTATGTGGAGATTTCCAGAATAATTTATTTTCATTTAATATAGAGACAAATTTGAATTCTACTGACCTGAAAGCCTCAACTCTAGGGTTATCGCTCTTACTTGGCTACAATGTCAGGTATTATAGAGCCGGAGTTCTGAAGCGTTCTTCGCAGATTTACTTGGGAATTCATGCACCAATGGAATAGAATCCACTTTTATCATATCTCATTCTAAGTACTTAGAGGGATCATAATAATTAATTAAATATAGCGTAATATTTTATGTACCGTCGCTTTAGTCTAAAGAAAAACAGTCGTCTGAAGCTCGTATTCATGTGTATCCTGCCGTTATTTACCACTTTCACCTACGTCACTCTGTTTTTTATCTCCCAAGTATGAAATGGAATTTATAATATTGTTTTAAAGGAGCGCGATTAGAGGCAGAGGGATTCTTTCTTATGTCTCCTCGGGGAGCATCACACTCCCTCGCCCCTCAATCCTTTTCCTCTCTCCCGGCTACACTCGGCGTCTTCTCGCGTCTTCTCTCCAAGAGAGACCTCCCCCAAACCCTTCTCCTCCTTCCCCCACAACTCACATCCTCCCCCCCGAAACCCCCATTCCACCACCGCCTCACTTCAACGCATTGCGTGCCGTTTCAGACGGTCGTTCGCCCTCCCTTCTCCACCCCCTCCCACTCCCTCCTTCCCCACCCCCTCCCCAGTAGGAAGAGGACCCTCATCTCTCCTTTGCCTTGTGTCTTCCTCCCTCGCGCGCATTAGGATACGTTCTCCAGAGGACCATCCCTTTCTCGTCTACCACCCTTCCGCCTCCCCTCTGTCCCGGGCGTCCTCCACTACTCGGCGCAAGAACAGACGTCTCCTCCTTCCGCCTCTTCTCTTGACTCGCGCCTCCCACTCCACTTCTCTTTTCTTCGTCTCCGCTTTCACTCGTTCCTTCTCTCTCCTCCTCCACACCCTTCCGTTTCTCGTCGTCCCTTTTCCTTGGAGCTGCCGTTCCATTTCTTTTGTCACGTGAAGATATATTCAATGCTGCATGAATCGGCGATGAAAATACACAGCTAATCACGGCATAAATGATGTTACAGGACTTATTCTCGTGGATAGTGGTTTCTCCTAAGTCTTAACTCCTTTATGAGTCCGATCTTTTATCTGCCGTCGAGGTTGAACATCTAGGCCAACATTTCCTCTCAAGATCCATCCTTGATTGACCGTAGGGGCTCATCATCTAATTCCCTTAAATTTATCCATTATCGCTGAAGAAATATTCTCGGATTTTCCACCGGATCAGGATGATTGTAATCCCATAAGATGATGGCGGAAACAGATGTTGAATTGTTTTCAACAACAGCCTCTTGGCCAGTTCAGAAGCCGGACAAAATTTCAGTCTTGTTCTACGGAAAAACATAATCCTTCATATTTTCGTAGTTGCCATGGGTTGCGTAGTGGATTACGCCTTGGCCCAGAAAGCCAAAAGTCCGAGGTTTGATTTTCAGTGCAGTGAGTTGGATTTTTATCACATCAACATACATATAGGCAGATTTTTATTGATTTTTGAATGTTCAAAAATCTTTTAGCTTCGTTGCTGAAACTGACAGCCTATTCCTACGTTGAACTAACGTTGAATCTTGATTCAAGATTTTTTCATCTTCACTACTCTTTTTAAAACTTTCTGCATTCTGTAACTACGATCCTCAAATGTTTGATCTGGATTACTTGTATTCCTCACTACCTATTCTTTTTCAACATAGAAACAGTAAGACAGGGTTTCAAGCAATCCATTAGAAGTCCTGAGGGCATATGAGTGTGCCGAAGTGGTGAATATTTACGATTTGAAGGCACAAGAGAAAAGGTCACGCACATTTATCATTTCTTCCTCTTAAAACCTATATCCCAGGATTGCTGGTTCATAGACACTTTCTTTGTTGCTCATCAGCTAATAGGTACTTGGATTCACTTAACTTCTTGAATGCAATTCCGCTGAAATGAAACATTTTCAAGTTGAGCTCATTCCTGTTACGAAAGAATTTTTTCCGTTTTCATTTCTTTCCTATCTCCTACGCAGTACATACCAGAAATGCTCTCTCGTGAGCCAACGAAATTCACTGTGTTATGGAAAAAAATCTTCATATTACGGCTGCTAGGCTCAAAAAATGTTTTTTTCTCCTCTTATTATTTTTCCTAAATATTTCATTTGAAATCACTTAAGAAAGGAATTTAATGCCACGGAAATCTTTTTCTAAAACACGGGAAATAACAAATTACAATTCACTGCCTATTTAATTCCAAACATTGGCAGTGAGATTTTGGGAGAAATCACTTTTTTCGTTATAAAGATGAAAAATATTTAGCAAAAAAGCAATGATAATTTGATAATACATTATAATAAATTATCGTAAACCTTCAATCGTGACCAAGTAAAATTCATACAAATGTAAAAGCTGAATGCATAAAAAACATCAAAACATGCCCAGATGTACGTTCGTTTAGTTTGATCATTAGCGGTTTTAACTATATTGAATGGTGGCTCCGGCAACTAGTGTCTTCATGAGAACGCAAACTCTCTTTTTATCATTAACGAGGTAATATTAGGACGTAGGTACTCTTGACTCTAATGGAATTGCCTCTTACTCTCTGACTCGGTGACTTGTTCCTTCATTTCTCGCCTTCTCACGTCTATGGAGTTGTAAATTTTCCTGTCATATTTCCCTCACCTGACTTCAAGGGAATAAACGTTGAGTGAAATATCTTCAAATATCCTCGGAAAATATTATCCAATCGCTATAGCTCAGAAATTTAATAGATTCGTTGAAATTAAGCCCACTTGGGCTGTGATTGTGAATTTACGCCATCGGCTTTGTAAGTATCAGTATGCTAAGATAAAAAGGATTTTGTGCTGTTCAGAAACTGACTGTTTTTTGCAATGCAATAAAGGTAGGAAAATAAGTAGCTACTCCAATTCCATTTCAAAGAAAGTCGGCTGCTTTGTATATATCTTGAGATATTCTTTGTCCACTTATGCTTTTAAACAACAGAAAGAAAATTATTCTCTCCAATACGGAAGAATAAAGGTATTTTTAGGAATTCTGAAGTTGAAACACGGCATAATACAGGATATGAGGAGATTGACGGACGACAGTATTAAAATCACGTTCAGCATGAAGTGAAATTGAAAGTGACTATTTTGCTGAGAAAAAGTAATCAAACCATTAGTGAAAATGCAGGAATGTTGACCACAGCTCAGAGCCCAAAATCACACCGATCAGGCGGCCGTGCGAAAATCTGGCCCGAGAATGAAAGGAGTCTTCCGCGGAATACAGACACTAAATATGACAATCGCTAATGTACCAAGGAAAAAGGTAGAGTACTTAATTAGGTAAACAATTAACAGCACTGTATGGAAAATGAGACTTAACTTGGTTGACCATGCAATGACTCAGCTTGTGGTGAACCAAAAAGCAAAAGAATTCTGAATCGTATGAAGAATTCCAGGGCTGTACTTGTAATGCAAATACTTAGAGACGCAAGAGCATTGATTAGATCTGACGAACATGGATACTTATTCTTATGAAATTTAATATGAAATTGAAATGAAAATATGAAAATATGAAATATTTAATATGAAATTTAAAATCAATTTTAGTAATGAATTCTATTGATAATTGGTGACCTTGCATGCCTGTTCATGTTTAAATTAGTAGTCATGGCTCAAGAGACATACTATTAAATTTGATCATTATAATTTTCTTTAAATCAGACTGCTTCAGGCTATTACCAAAGTGACAGGAATTTGAAATGCAGCCTTTACCACCTAATTTGTGTGATTTAGCTAGCTGCCACAACTTTCTCTGTCAAATTAAGTCTACCGCTTGTTTCATCTTGCGCATAATAAAGCTGGTGAGGCATAACGTAATTTATGCGATTGCATTTTCCGATGCGACAATGACATTTAACTTACATTAATCTAATCACTTTTTCTGTCTCATTTTGGATAAGTAGCCTTAAAGCATAAAAGAAACTTTCTCTTACTACATTTGACCTAAATCGTATCGGGGATTGATAGAGAGACGTAAGGAGTAATCAATAATAATTGGTCACTGAAATAGGAAACGCACACATACATTCACACCTCCAAACTACCCTATGAGCCAACAAAGAGACGTGTGGCAAGGGGTTTTGAAACTCCGGTTATGGAAGAGAGGGAAGAATAGTGTGGAGTATGGGGCATAGGTCTGAACTAAAATGTAAGGAAATAATGTGTCTTAAGATATTGTTACGCCGTATTCGTAATAATCACTAATGGTACATGGAAAGAAAATGATTGAACTTTTTGACTGTAGATAAAAGAAGCTTAATTTTTTAGCTGGGTCATAGTATGTAGGAAAATTGGGTCTCACTGATACTAATGCATATTTTGTAGTTTTATTTAATGTTTTTATTTCTGAAATCCCACTTAATATCTTTGATTCAATTTCAGTCACGCATTATGTCGTATTTAAAATTATTGTATAAATTTAAATTACACTCATGAACGAGAGTGATACCTTTCTACTATGGTAATAATAACGGGGTCTTGATTAGAAGCAATATGTTTTAGGACTAAACAGTCGTCTATAATGTCTAACTCTTTTTACCTACATGGCGTGAGTGGAAAACTCAACCATGACCGGAATTCTATCCAGCCTTCATTGAATTTGGAAATTTTAAAGAGCTGATTTTCAATGTGGATATTTTCATATATACAATTAAGGCTATTCATATAACTTCTAAAAGCATAATTTTCACTTTAGTTCCTGTGATTAGCTTGATATCGGGTCATTTTAAGTTTCATGGAACCTGACAGAAGGGATGACTGCAAAATGCCAATGAAACTTTTAAAAATGACAATCTCAAATCATAATTTTGATGTCTAGAACGCGAGGCTTGAATAATTCCAACCTCCTTCAACTCATAATTGGGCCAAACAGTCATGCTCTTTGAAGATCTCCCAGAGTCACGAACGATTAAGCTCTCTGTTCGTGACACATTAGTGAATAAAAGTTTTGATCCGCTGACTTAATTTATTGTACACAAAATCAGATAATGCTATCTCACAGTTTACCGTCTATACCAACAAAAACACCCTCAGTTTATTTTGATCAAAGACAAATTTTTCTCAGGGCACAAAGGCAAGGGGGAAGAAAGAGCGGAGGAAATGACACCTTTCATTTCCCTTCGCCAGCTCTCTGCTGAATTATTTTCTTCTTGAGGAATGAAAAAATCGATATATTCAAATCTAAAATGATTTATTTTACACTATCTAAATCTCTGTGTCATAAATTGGCTCATTTTTAAATAATAAGGGCGATAAATTCAGAGAGTGAAAGCAGGTAAAAGTTTTAATATTTCTCTAAAGCTACTATTCCTTCAGGTTAAGATTCATGGCAAAAAGCACCCATTTCCTCTACTTTTGTACCTTTAATTCAATCCCTTTACCTTTTAACAAGCTTCTATTGCAGCTTTTATTTCCCATCCGTGCTCCTGCTGCCTATTTGTAAATGTGGAAGTTTATTTTTTTACCCAAACGCATTGAAAAATTTTTCCTGTTTACGATACCGATTATTTCAGCTAGCGTTAGTTGCATGGAAATAAAGAATGAACTTCCTTTACGTTTCCATACAAAAGTTCCTAGTCCAGGGTTGAGGCCTCGCACTCAACTCAGTCTTTGCTCGTCCGTGGAATGAGCACCACAACGATTAACTGGCCAATTTCTTTCGACCTTCTTCACTGACTCAGAGACATGCTTCACTTCCCCTCCACCCTACTCTATCCCTTTCTGATAGCCCGCTACTTTTCTTCTGATCTACTTCGCTCAAACTAATCTTGAATTTATAATGCGCCATATCTCTCCATTCAATCTTCAGATTCCCCACGCTTCATCATCATCCTTAAAGTGATTTCACCACAAAAATACTGGAGCCCATTTTATTCATATTTCGGGTACTCTTTGTAAAATATGTCCTATTTCTGATTATAATAATTGCATATAATCTATTAATGTTATTTTACTAGCAGAATGAACTTGTAATTAATGGTATATGGGTATTAAATACGTCAGCAATGGGAGAAATATGGATAAAAGCAATCTTTTTTCTATTTATTGTTAATGGAATTTTCAGGAAAATTCATTGAAGCGAAACGTCCTGGGAAATCTATGAAAAATAAAATAGGAGCCAGCGTTGATTTTATTAAATTTTTAGGTAATTACTGCTAAAATTAAAGTAAAAATGTGGGCATTTTATGGAATGTTGCTGCAGTTGGCGTTTACTACGGATATGTGCTTCTCAAAAATATAAGAGGGACAATTTCCATTTTTGGTTGTAAATGCCGAACGCGTATAATAAGCGGAAGAAGGATTTACAAACCAATCAAATAAAAGTTTTAAATTAAATATTTCCTTTGAATCACATCTGTGGTGAGAATTCCTTAACGGTTCAAAAATTGCTCCACCATCTCCCAATCTCTATCATCACCACCACCTTTGACTCCTTCCCCGAGTGCGCAGGCAACGGACTCCCACGTTTCCCTTTCCCTCCCATCAACTCCGAAATGCCTTCTTCTCATTTGTCCTCGAGAAATCCGGGAGGAACCCGACCGTCACTCTCATCCTCTTTTATAAACAGAGGAAAAAAAGAGTTGTCCCTTATCGCAGCGACTAGATTCCGTCCCATCTTCCTTCACCCTTGACTCTGGAGCGGCCGGATCCTTCTTCAGCGGCCCACTCCCGACGTACCCGACCACAAAACTCTTATCTTATCTCCCATCTCCCTCTACATCTTCACGATGTACGTGGGTTCTCAAAAATCACATAGACCCGACCTCTCGGCTCAGCACCCTGAGGGTGTGAGATGGCCTTTGCTCTCATTTACTTATTTTTTGTAAATCCTTATCTTTGTCCTCTCTTTAATTCCATCTCACTGCCCACTCTGGACCACCTTTTCGCGATCCCTCACCGGTGTCTATATATCCTCCTCTGTATTCCAATGCATCTTCTCGTGATAATTCACTGCTCTGGGGAGGTCAAATAAAGGCGAATTTTCAAAGACATCCTAGTGCGAGTGGTGCATGCTGGCGCAGGAGTGACGGTATTTCGGCGCGAAGAGGATCGTAAAAAAATGCACCTCTTTTATTGTTTGCTCGTATATTTGAGCCAAAGATCTTCCCGTCAAAAACGGTTCCATCGAGTAAAAAATGTCACCCTCTAGAGAGTTTTTTATGGTCCCCTTTACGTGCGAAAATAGATGAGACGTATCAAGCGTAAGATATTATAAATTCAAACCCGACGTTTCAAATTTATGGCAGTGATGGAGGCTGAAGAGCTTTCCAATTTTAAGGTCAATTTTCTCAGAGATTTGTGAATTCAATTACTCTAACTGCATAACGAACTGTGATCCTCTGGTTGAGGAACATTTGAAAAATCCTTTTTGCGTGTTTGCTTAAAATTCAGAGTATTCCGCATTTTATGCTTCGTCTTATGTCCTCCCTGTGTTTCCTATTTGGCAAAAAATTAGATCACCACAGTAAACAGATAGTATATTTATTGGGTCGCACATATATT
Source organism: Ceriagrion tenellum (assembly GCA_963169105.1). NCBI lineage: Eukaryota > Metazoa > Arthropoda > Insecta > Odonata > Coenagrionidae > Ceriagrion > Ceriagrion tenellum. The sequence continues at coordinate 30,275,812 of OY720632.1, forward strand.
AGTTCTGATGATTGTAAATCTTTTAGTTTTCCAGTAATCCTCTGGTCAGCTACTTGTTTCAACAGCATCTCCTTTAATATAAATTTTTACAAGTTTTCTCCGAGCGCTGTCTTGGTTCTGCTTTAAATCACAACGGTATCGTACATCTATGACCGGAACATTTATTAGGAGCATGTTTTCCCTTAAGCGTCTCTCGGCCATAATAGATAGCTACCATATAACGTGTTTTTTGCACATTTTTCTCTTTCTGATTGATGTAAACACGTTTTTTTTTCCTCTCCGTCCGAATCCCCTTCACTTTTCGATTTTTCCTCATAATTTCAATATAAATTTCCGGTCCAAAATTGACGTCGCCATCGCTTATTCCTGCGAACTCCTCGAGCGCTCGTCTCGTCTCACTCGTTTCCGCTTCGCCGTCCATGCTCCTTTTTCACTCTCTCTCTCTCTCTATCCCTAACTTTCTCTCTATCCATCCCTTTCCCTTCCAGCACTCCGCATTCAACCCGCCCTTCCACGAATATTCATATCCGTAGAAAATACTGTACCAAATCTAGCCTTGCCCAAACTCGTGTCGCCATTCACTTTTAAATAATATTTTTTTCCACCCTCTACCCTTCAAGTTTGCGTCCTCTATTTCCCTCTGAAGCCGAGTACTAATACACATAAAGGTGTACTTAATTTTTCCCAAACTCAGGAATAGGTGTAACCATTTCAACCTTATTAACAGCTTCACGACCACGAACTCCTTTGCTGACTGGTTACAGAGACGGCCTACTAGCCGACTGTAGCACAATAGTAGCACTTATTTACAATAGCATCCTCTTTAGCTAAGGTGGAAAAATTTCGTAAGGGCTTTAATGAATGCATATTGATTAATCAGCGATTATTTGGTTTAAGAATTGTTTTAACCCTCCTGCGTGACCCAGCAAAGTTTCTGTAGTGGGTAGGAACTCATGTCTCTATTTCAAGATAACGGCTACCTTCACTCGTACGTTTGACGTTGTTTTTCGACTACAATATCGTGTAAGAGCTAGTTGTCCGTTCCATATAGCAAGTATTGATATGGTTTTTACTGAATTCCGTACATGATAAGTACTAAGAGGATGTAACAGAATTGAAACCCGACTTCAGCCTTTATTCCTCTCCACTCTGATTACTGTTTAGAGGTTGATAACAACCGTTGGTAACTGAAAACTTAGATGACTCTAGCTGAATATGTTTCTATTTAAATGCCTGATTTCAAAAGGAGGTAACTCAAAGCTTTTTTGCTATATCAACATCTTTGGCTACACATTACATATTGGCACGTAAAATTGAAGTCTACTGTAGGAGTCGAGTATATCCCAGGTTGCAAGTCTTCTGATCTGTAATTAAGAACCTTTCCTTGTTTTTTTCAAAGGCATGCTTTGATTTGTTTTGTTTCATTACTTAAGATAGATGAATCGCTTTGTAATTCTTAAGCATTAAGTGGTTCGTCAGCTAGGGTAGTTGTGCACTTCCTGCCAGTCTCTTGCAGGAACTGGCACTCAGACGATAATTTAAAGAGCAAACCAAGCTCAAGTAGATCCTAACGGCGCTTCACGTCAGTGACAGAGTCGGTAGCAATGTTTCCATCACGACAAGCCGCCGCCCTTGAACCCGAACCCTTTAGAGCAACGGCAACGAAATCTATTTTCGCATCCTAAATTCCCAATCTCACCTTCGTTGGATGCCTCACCAGCTGAGAACCCGTTCGCATTCCCCCTCATTCATTTCACTTTCCCCAGATTCGCCCACCACTTCTCGCCCTATCACTCCCCGTTGAAATCCTCCAGCCTCCCATTCGTAGACAGAAAAATTCCCTCATTTCCTCCCGGACATCATATATCTCCTTCCAGGCGCGAGGATTGTTACTCTCGATTTTGCTCACTTTCCTCTAATCTTTGGACTTCCGTTCCTCAAACGCACGGCTGCTTATTCACGCTCATCAATAACGCAGTCTGGGAAATCCCTCTTTTCTTCCCTCCTCTCCTCACGTGAGGCGCCAACAACATCTGAACACGTCGATCTTCGACTGGATTTATTTCCTTCATATTTCGTACAATAAACTCCATCATACTCAATTCTACGATTTACTTTCAATTTGATTGTTCAAATATTCTAATTCTTCATATAGTATATGGCATCCGTTTCACTGTGGGATGTGGGTAGAAAAAATGAGATGGACGCAGGAAAGGATGTACAACGAGATGTATGGTTGGTTTTCTGCTGTATGTTTTATTATTTTTACCCAGTGATATTTACGCTCAAGCCACATAGGCAAAATATGCTTGTAAACTGAATGATTCGGGAGATTTTCTTGGCTCTACATCGAGGTACAGAGATAATGCGATGGATAAATATTAGCTAACATTCTACCTATAAATAAAAAATTTGAGCTGGTTTTATCTTGAATTTGTTATTACATTTGTCAACTAGCTATTTCCTAAGAAATGGTTAACATTGCAATGCATTATAAATTTATATTTTCTACTTAAATTATTACTTCTCTTTCAAAATATATGTTCACATTTTAGTCCAGTTGGCAGTGTCGGATACTGATAGTATAGCTTGTGTGGACGTCCTTTGAGACACCTGTGGTCGAGAGTTTCGACTAAGATTTGGAATACACCTGACACATGTCTAGTTGGTGAGAAATCAAGATAAAACGTACCTTAAATCCTAATGAATATGTAACGTGGCATAGTTTGGGGTCGCTCTAATTGAGCTCGTCAACCAAAATGGAATAAGAGCAACGAATGTTGAATTGAAGTTGCAGGCTGATGCTTTTTTTAAATTTGTTGATAGTAATGGCTTATCTCTCTTTGATCAGTTTATCTATGTAAAGGTTAATTGAAAACTTTTTTTCTGCATTTTTACCCAAAATTTGACTGTGAACTTAGTTCGTCATCTCTAATGGCCTTATGAAAGTGCCCTGTCTACTTTCAATTTCAGTTCAAGCGAAGAACGCCTTGCGATAACCTTGCTTTTCAGTCGTCATTCTCCGTATTTTCGTAAGGATGTGCCTGTCATAATGTCAAGTTTTATCCAAGATTATGACTGTCGAGGAAACGGCTCTGGAATAAAAGGCTCAGCTGGATGTTAATCCCTCAGCGGCAAATCATGGAAAGTGGCTTTGTGTAAAATTCACTGAGATTCCAACCTCGCCACGCATAGCACACAAAACGATCTAGCTCACGTATCTATGTTCGCCCTGCTTTGCATCTGGAAACGTACTTGGTCTGAAATTGATATTTAATATTTTCAATTTCTTTTGAAAGGAAAGAACTGATTCACAAATAATGATTTCATATTCCGAATTCATTTGAATTTTCTTTCAGTTTTTAAATATTGCTACACCAAAGAAATGGGCTTTCTATTTTGGCATGATCCTAGCTAGAAGTAATATAGACAGAACGATGTATTTTGCTATCCTTCTCCTCAGTTTGTAAAAATAAATGTACCTCACTTTCTTAATATTTCTTGATCAAATAATCTAAGTACATTTCTAATAATAATCCAAGTTCATTAGTCTAAGTACATATAATACCTTCTGTATTTGAATATGAAAATGAATGTGATTGCTGTAGTGATTCCATAAAAAGACTAAATTGATGCATTTTTATTCAAATATGCAATACTATTATTCTATTATCGAGATGGCTATATTATTCACGAGTTCCATACATTATTTCTGCCATTTTGGCTTAATGCACAAGCATAATTGCCAATATCTAAATTAAAATATTCATAAAAGTACTCAACTTATAAAACTGCTACCTGCTTATCCTCTTGGAAATTTCAAACACTGGACTGTATGTGTCAAAGGCTTGACAATAGTAAATATCATTCAACATATGAAACTTGTAGCTTTTTTAAATTCGATTTGAAAGTAAAATGCTTATTTTTCACTAGCGTAAATCCGAACAGTACTTTTTGGAATGCAATTAAAATATGCAAAGCGACGGCAATACGCATGTGCTGAAAATATATTGCCATTTTTATTTTATACATTGTTTTTTTCCTCCGTTAATGTAGTTTTTTTACATTTCAGTAGGAATAAAAACTAAAAACCTTTTTCTATACTTTTCAAATATTTTAGGTCGTTTGATGAATGATTTTCCTAAATTTTTAACAAGAATTCTATAGTTGAATTAGTTAGCATTTTTTTCTTTTATAGAGTTTGACAGTTTTGTTCTGACGGCAGTTAATTTTAACTTATTTTTAATAATAATTGCTGTAAAAATTTCCATTTATATTTCATTTTTTAAAAAACTACCCGCTCCCTTCTTTTCCACCTTTTTTATAAAATTTTAACGTGCAGCTTTGCTGTTTTCTCGAATACCTTGAAAATGGTGAATAAACTACGATAGGTGGAAAGTGGTTTCTGAAAACCCTTACAATTTCCAACAAAAGTCCTATTGATCTGCGTCAAAAGCGAAATTAGTCTCCGAATAATTCTACATCGTTCATGAAAATTCATTCCAACCCTCCGATGCGGTGATTTTCAACCGTTTCTGCGTATACATTACATCTTTCATTCGTTTCTTCGCCTCCATTAAAATCTGAAACAGCGTATAACTCGCCTCTCTAACGAAAAATTTTAAAGATGTCGATACTTCCACGGTATTTCTTTTAGGAATCACACATAGGTGCGAATTCTGGTCCCTAGATATCAAGCTATGGCAGCTTAGTTGGTTAATGAAGCACTCGGCGTAATATCTTCGGCGTTTTGGCTTCGATTCCTGGTCAAGGGGTTATGGTATTCCGCAGTGGTATTTCGATTCTTTCAGTAAATACGAATACTGTGTTGTGTGCTATTAGCTGTCGGCTTATTATTTAATTCCTGATTAAAGTTATGTATATTTCTCCATTCTCAATGAATTTCGACGGGTTCCTTCTCCTTAGTGAAATAATAAAGTATTCCTTCGTTGCAAAATAAGTATTAAAGGGGCACGAGTGAAACCTTGAAATTAAATATTTTCTCATTTCAAAAAAATGAAATCCCTCTATCACAGTGCTTACCTCATGACGAAGTTGGCGTTTCCTGCCTCCCCCCTATGCGAAAATTGTGATCATTGAATGTTACACAGTTATCTCACCATGAATGTCACAGGTTGGTAATATTTGGCAGCGGGAAAAAAAGGAAGAGTGCACTCATCATATCTCACTCCCCATCACTCGCACTCAGTGACGACTCAAACTATTCGGAGTCTTTTTTTCTCCTCCCGTCTCTTCGCCATCTCATTTCACCCGTGCCTCTCTCTCTCTCTCACTCTCACTCTCTCTCTCTCTCTCTCTCTCTCTCTCTCTCTCTCTCTCTCACTCTCTCTCTCTGTTCCCATTGACTCCATTCCACCGAGTTATCGAACGATCCGCCGAGTTCCCAATTTCCCCGTTCACGACGAAAATCTACCTCCTCTGCCCCCCTCTCTCTCCCGCCCCCCGCACAACCACCTTCCTCATCCCTAAAAACTCAGCATTACCATAACCAACCCCCACTCCCCTCACCCGTGCAAAATCTTCCCCCTCCACCCCGCTCCTCTCCTTCTCCCCGCTCCCATCCTTCCCTTTCGTTCGCTTCCATCCGATCCCCTTATTACCGCCGTTCCCGAATCCCTTTTTTCGTCGAAAAATGAAGAGAGAAAAAAACAAAGCTCGCCTGAACTTCGCATCACCCAATTCCGACATGCGTCCTCGTTTCTCGCGCACTTTCTCCTTCGCGTGTGGAAGGAAGCCATTTCTTGTACGCTCAGCAGAAAAAAAACATTTCCGAGAAATCACCGCCCCGGAGCTGGAATGGGAAAGTCACAGTAAATAACTATGAAGTGAGCGAAATCCGTAGCTTTGGTAGCAAATTGTTTTTAAACGAGTCGGTAGTTTATCTCGCGATTTACATCTCTCTAACTAAAAATCACATATTTCACCAGGAAATTGTATTTTAACGCGTCTTACATGACTCGCACTATTATGCTCTGCGTAATTATTCCAGTGCTAATAATTTGAAAAAGATTTCAATATGAGAATCTATTCCAAGCAACGTGGTTTTTAATTTAGAAATCTAAGGTTGGATATGAGTTTTCCCTTCTAGCCAAAAAATCACTTTTTATATACTATTGTTTTAAAAAGCTGAAACAGGTATTTCATCAGGGCTGATATGAAGGTAAAATTTTGAAATAAATTGCTTTTAAACACATAAATTATCCCGCACTTAAATCTGCCAATAAAAATATCATATCCCGCCATGAAGCTAATGCAGTGCATTATACCCGAGTCATGCAATTGTGCTCGTCATGATTACTGTATTGTTAATTAAGCAGAAAGGGTTTTATTTATTGGTTGAATGCCAAGCAATATGGTATAGAATCGAAAAACCTAAGATGACTAAGTATTTTACCTCCATAGCCATAAATGAAAAAATCTATTGAAATATTATTTACAATAACTTTTAATAGCTTTTTAATCAAATTTGATGGCGAGGTAAAATTTGAAATACGGAGCCTCTTAGCGTCCTATGTGTAAATCCTAAGCATTATGTCCTATGTGTAAAAATATACTATCCCTCATGTAATGGCAATGCTGGCTCATAAGTATCGTCTATAGCAGATTGCTGTCGCTAAGGGCAATTTATTTTAGCTATATAGATTGTTCATAACCAATTGCAACTTAAAATTCATGCATTCAATGTGTGGAATTATGAAAAATGAACCCAAATGTTTCTGCTATGTTCCTCCTTATAGAGCAGTCAAAGGGTTACTCAACATCGGTCTAAACCTAAACCTCTTATCACATGGTACTTATCCGTGCTTGTACATTCCGCTTTTCTTTTTCTAACCCCTTTAGTTTAAGTCGTTTGAACAGTAATATTTAAGGCTCGCCAGCAAGTTTAGGTCGTTTAAACTCTGCTTAAAGGATAAAGTCTATCACCTGGTAACGTAATGCAAGTTATATAACATCTTGTCGTGGTTTATCCAGTAGAACAACTGTAGTGCCATGCCATAAACGAAAAATATGATAAAAAACGAATTTCAATAACGCAAATCCTCATAGTAGTAGTAGTCTCGTAACACCAGTCTAAGTAACTCTTTCAATGTATTGTTTGTCGAAACTTTATATTCACCTGAATCTACGACAAAATAAATTCGTACAAGTTTTTCTGTCAACCGCTCATGTCTGAGTGAGAATACCGGAAGTATTGCACGCAAGAATATTTTTCCAAATAAACTATCACGTATATTTGCATAGATTAGTGCTAAAGTATTTAGGCTTGTAATTTAATGCGTATCACAAGACGACTGCAAGTTTCACCCAAGGGAAATGGCTCCCTCGACTCTATTTCAGGAGGGCCCGAAAGGGAGCGGAGGGCTATGGAGGGCGCAGGAGGAATCAGCTGACTGGGACTGCAGTCTGCGTAAACCCGACCCTAAGTTGTGTGTTTATTCATGAAAAACGGTTGCATATTCGTAAAAATGATACAAATATCCGAGCTGCAAGGGATTGAAATTAGCGTGTAATCGCTTGAAACAATTTTTTCCCCTTCATTTTTTAAAATGGAATATTTTCTATACTATGCTTCTTGAGTGACCTCTAAATGCTAGCTTATGATGCCGAATATTTTCGGTGTCTTTTTGTTTACAACATAGCATATTTTAAGTGGCCGAATCGAAAAATCTGAGAAAATATAAGCCGCAATCCTGTTCATAACCTTTTACTGATATGTTAAGGCTTACTAATTCACGAAGAGAAATAATTGCAAGACTTTCAGTTATTACCTAGTACACATGAGCCTTCCACTTTTCATAGTGAATCAATTGTCTTTGAGAGTAGATGATTTAATTGGCGTGATAGTTCAAATTACGCCATGAGACAAGTTAATTTGACCTGTAGGTAGTTAAATACATGCATACATTCCCATCAGCTCATTCCCTTTAGAAGTTGGCAAGTTCAAAGTATTCCCGTTAGCCGAGAAAATTGTCACTCTGGTAGCTGGTACATATTATTGATGGTTTGATTTCCTCCACATTTTTCGCTTATCTTACACTCAATCATTGCGTCATTCACACTCTCCTATTCTTAAGACTCATAAAATAACTCCTCTTAGGTATCCCTTATGCCACATTTACCCATGACTTTTATAGCATACCTTTTCCTTGGCAGTTAAAAGGTAGCTACCTACTCCAAGGTAATCTACCTATTGTATGAAGTTGAATGACATATTTTATTACTGTGATTCATGAAAGCGATCTTTATTCTAGCTCAGGTAAGTGGATTGAGACTGCAGAAAAAATTCCAAATGGAATTTGTGATTCAATTACCGAGGCATGAGCCATGGAGATATGATTTTCTACCCGTGATTGAACAAAGTACTCTCTCACCGGCAAATTTCCGTGATGCTGTACTCTATTGCTACAAAAACGTTTCCTGCGAATCGGCACGTATCTTCGCGAACCTTTGTGCGCCTTTCACTCCGTTCTGAGGTTCCGGTCACCGGCTCCTCCCTCCACCCTCATCGACCTTTTCCTTCTTTGCATACGCCGTCTGCCGTGTCCTCTTGGCCGCTCGTGCCACAGCTCCCCGCGCTGTGACCCCGCCGTGGGTCCCCCAGGGGATCGGGGCGGAGGGGGGGAAGGAGCAGCATAAGAGAGAAGCATCCATCGGTGACCCTCACTCTTCTCCCGGTGACCCCTCCTCACCGTTGATCAATCCTCCCCTACTCACCCCTCCCCCCTTTCGCTTTCCCCACACTCGACCGACTAACGACTGGCCATATCCGTTCGCGTCCATGTCCGCAGGCGACTTGATTTCCGCGGCCAGTTGTCCTCGGGAGGTTAGAGAGCAATGCGAGTTCAAACCCTCTACCCGCCCCCTCAAACACTCCTCTCCCACGGATTGTCCGCCTCCTCCTCCCCCCCCTACCTCTCCACCACGCATACACCCCCCTAAGGGACACGTTCCCTCCCCCTCTCACGCCCCTTTAATTAATCACACGCGGGTGGAAGTGCGACAACCCCCTCTTCTCCCCTCCCCTCCGTCCCTCCCTGGTTCCTACCCCAATTCCTCCAATCAAACCCGGCTCATGCCTTCGAGCCTATTTACCATGACATGGTTGCATTTAGTTTATGTGTACTTCATTTCCCATCCGATCCTAGTAAAGTAATAAGTGTTGCAAATCGCTCTATAATCGGTTTTTAAAGAATGACTTGCAAATTTCAAGGCGTCTACTGCTCTCTACTTTCAATTATAAAGATTGATACAAATAGAAATTAGACACAGCATTGTTTCAGTGTTTTGGTTTTGTCAGGATGAGCTGTTACAAATTACATGCAAGCTGATTTTCCGACAGACATGTCATTCCACCTTCAATAAAACTAACATTAGTAGATATATTTATAGGAAACATTTACCTCACTTTGCAATTGCTAATTAATTGATGGATGAGCCATAGATTTAAATACTCGCTTAATTGAAGTCTCTTAAACTATTCTTTGAGAGAAATTATACAATAATTACAAGATAAGGTTCTAAGGATGCTAAAACTTTAAGAGACTCAAAACAGTGTTTTAATAAATCAACTTTTAACCATCGATGTTCATACTGCTTTCGTGAATAAGCGCACTGAACTAGAATTAAATGAACATATGCTGTAATTGAACGAAGCTATTGCATCCAAAATTTAGCAGTTATTCTCCACTCATGATGCGTAAACGTCATTATTATGCTAAGGAAACTATTATGAAAAATATGTATATCAATGAGGGACGCTTTTTACGACCAATAATGATTAGGATTTCCTGTACGTGTATGGAATAGAAGTATCAAAATGATAACTAAATTCAAAGCCATTCAAACCTTTGATTTTTTTTGCTGTTTACGATATTAAGAGTTACCGTGCCCTATCGGTTGTTGTCGCATATCTAAACTCGCCCCTTAACTAGCATCAACTCTATAGGCGAATAAAAAATAAAATCTGTAAATAGCAAATCAATCATTATTTGCATTTTTCCATGTGTTCAGGCATAAATAACGTAATATTTTTTTCAGTGTATGAAAATAAATTTTTCCAGACTTCAAGATCTTGGGTTAAAATTTTTCAATGTGTGGATTATGAATAACCACTCTTGAGACAAACTGAGGGAACTGAATCGTTGGCACCTTCGAGAGTGATCAAGACCGCTCGACTTGTCAGCGAAAAACACCTGCATCCAGATCCTCTCCTAGTGTCCTCTAATCGGGTGGATTAGGAGAGGGGGAAAGTGACCAGCGTGTCACCATGTGTAGATACTGTTAACACGACACTCCCGAGCCCTGGGTTGAAAAGCTCACACGTCCCCGGCCACGGGAAAGCATTACGAGGGTCCAACCCTCCGCCCACATGGCTGTCCGGATCGACGTCCCCGCTTCCACGCTTTTAACGCCTCATCAATGATGTTTCGCGAAAGAGACTGAATGGCAAATAAGGCTTACAAGTCTATGTAAACGTGGCTATACATGGTACTATTGGTCACTACATCACGCTGAATAAAGCTGAATTTTTGCATTGAAAAGTAATTAGTTATATTATAATTACAGAATGAAATATTTAATGACGTCAACTTGAAAATGAAATTATTTTTTCTATCCTGTTCTTGTATTTCTCGAGGTTCAAATGGTGAGTGTGCATTCATGTACAGCGAAGGATTTACAATTCTAATGCATGTATTTGTACTTGCGCCATTTCCTGTAAAATGTCTCGCAAAAAATTTAAAACAATTTGTATCCCGGGCTAAAATATTCATCCTTCATTTCAAAAAGCTCTAATTAGAGTATGTTTAACTATCAGAGATTAAAAATTTTATCTAAAATATTAAAAATTATATCTTGTGCGCACTATAAGACATTATACGTGTAAAACCGATTCTGGATTATCCCATGAATGAAGGTGGGCAGCTTAAACTGATAACATATTTTCTATAATATTTACGATTTAGCTCAAACAGTCATTGTGGAAAGCATAAGCTAATTAATGACTAACCTTCAAGCTACTATGAACAGCACAGTAGCTATCTCCTTCAGGTAATCTGGACATAATTTTTAATTGTCATTTATGCGTGTTGTATTTCTTGAACGTCATTCATTCTGCAATTCATTTGAGTTTATTGAACATCAGCGTGTGTCTTCGGAGATCTTCCTAATACAAATCAAGAATCTATCGTCGATGATCGACAAACCCCATAGTGTATCATTCTATTCCTTTCACTGGTTCGTGCCTTGTGTTATGGGAGAATTGGACATGCTCCCAATCTACTTCACCATCCCCTTGGTACAAACCCCGCGTCCCCAGTGCCATCTGGCGGTTGCTTCCGCGACTCCCGACAGGGCGAACCATTTTAGCGTGCTCGCACAGCATAGAGCCATTTGTGCATACACACACACAGACGGGCGCGGATGCGGCGGGCGGTGGCCTCAAGGGTGCCGTACCAGAGATCGCGGCGCGCCCTGCATCCGCTCGGGAAGGATTAAGGGGCGGCGGCGGCGGCGGAGCAAGGAAGGATACAGGGCCGGACGCCGCCGCGCTCGCTCGTGTAATCCGCCGCCTGGACAGATATACCCTCTGTACCACCCCTTCTCTCCCCTCCCCTTCTTCAATTCCTTCCCGCTTCCACCCCTTTGTTTAACCCCCTGCCTTCCCTATTTCTCCATCCCACCCCCGCGTCAGTCGCCGAAAAAAAATACAGGAGAAAAAATAAAATAAAATTGAAGCGTGGAAGGGGGCGAAAATCGCAAACAAAAGCATCCGGAATCCACACTCGACAATCATCTCGTCGAACGCGAAACAAGTGACGTACGTACTATATGTTTTTGCGAATGTATACGCCGGTGGGTCGGCGCTTTTTCCTCCCACCATTCCCGACTACTCGTCCCTTGGAGAGAGCGCGTCAACGTGCATGTGTTATCGTGTGTGTTTCTAGATCATGAAGCCGAAAACTGGAAGTCAATTCCCTCCGGGTAGAGAAGGAATGCCTGGGCCCTTTTATTTTATTTTTGTTGCTCTGTTTTTTGCTGTGCCCGGCACACTCATCCTCGTTTTTGTTGCCGTTGTTGTTCATGAGAGGCTATTGGGAATGTTTGGCTGCCATTAATATTTCGCCCACAATCTCTTTTGTCTTGTTACCTCCTCCCCAGCGTTGAACCTATCCACGACCCGATCCCTACTCGAGCATCACCTATAACCTACTCCGATCCGAACGTTAATTTTAGCTCTCTTCCCCCCATTTCTTGCTTATTGTCTCAATTTCTACATTTTTTGCGCTCGGGCGCGAACTTCACTTGAGCCCATCGCCCTGCGCTCCACGAGGAACGAGAGGAGAGCCTAACGGAGAGTATTGTTTTGTTAGTCGAGTAAATAAAAAAGGCTTACCATGTTTTGGTGAGCCCGGCTAGGAGAGGAGGTAAAATGATGATCGACTCTGCGCTTAATATCAGTCGACGGCAACGTGGGATGGGGAGGGTGAGAAGGGGGAGAGGGAAGAAGAAAAATAAATGAGGGAAAGGGAGGGTAAGGGAGAGAGGTGTGGGATTCACTCTAGCGGTGGGACGATAAAAGGTTGGATATGGGAACCAAATGACGATCGCCATGGGTTAGTTTGCCGAAGTGAAAGGAAGAATTGGAATTGTATTCAAACCGCCTGCGCGAGCTCTATTTCTATTCTTTTTTCCCCCACGCTGCTCGTGCCCGGGCATGCAAAATTCGTGCGCGCAGACGCTAAGCAGCTCGCTTTAATAGAGTGAGCACATAGCTTTATCTAATGCACGCGCGTGCACGTGAGTGACTTTGTCTCGTTGGCATGGAATCTGTGGCCAGGTTGGGCGGAAATAAATAAATCTTCGCGTGGGCCATAATCCCCCAAGGACATCCATTGAAATCATCTCGATATCCACATCGATATTATTTGACACAACGTCCGCAAAAAACCCCGTTGTTAGCCTGGGTAGCCTTGGGGGATTTTGCATCAGCGATCGACTTCGTTCTTCTGCATAAAAATGTTGGAATATTCATGGATATCATGAAACACGCAAAATCATACCTAATGAAATAGGTCATCTACCAATAGATAATCGCGAGTTATACAAAATTGAATGAAATAATGAATACAGCATGCAGGGATACTGATAATTGAAATTGCTCGTCCAAAATGTCAACTCAATTTGCAAGTGCCATGCCAAAGCCCTGGCTACACAAGGGAATATAACGGGGTATAAATATTCCAGGGAAATCCATGTGTTCGATATTCTTTTGGGCCACTGATTAATGAAAATTATGTACTTTCTTTAACTTGTTCTATATTTAATGTCACCATAGATAGATCTCGAATGTGCCTGTATCATACCATTTTATTTTCTCAAGAGTAAATGGGTTAAATGATGTAGTAAAGCCATTGGCCTAACAATAGCTATTTAATCAATTTTGAATTGCACCTAATGTATGCTAAACTCGACCTAAACGGATAGAAGTCGCAGGTATATTTCTTGTGCAACTTTAAATCAATGATATTTATTTATTCTTGTTCCTCTGATTATCATCAGTGTTTCTAGAGGCAGTCGATGCAAAATTCCTAAAAATGTTCGATATTAACAAATTTCTTGCCAAAAAAGGAGTTTCAATCGTGATTGAATTATAAAAAGATCTTTCGTTTTGCATGATTAATATCCAAATTAGTATCACTCGTCCAGATATGTGAAAAACAATACTAATGTCTATTCTATAATTTATTTACGGACAAACCCAAGAATCAGCTATAAAGCGTTTCTCGCCTCTAGCCCTAGCACATATGTTCAAGAGCCATTTGAAAGAGTGACTTTTTATAGCCATCTGTTATTAAAATAGACAAAACAAAATTCTGTTAAGGCATTAAAATAATCGGTACATATATTTTGACGACATTTTATATTATTAGACAGGAGGCTCCCGTCAGCTTGGTTACGTTTAATATGAGTTCATATGGCTATAAATGTGATTGCCTTTTGAAATAGAAGTAAGAACGATATGTTGAACATTTGAGGTGTTTTACAATATCAATAATACATATGAATTATATCGCAAAAGTTGTGGAGTAGGTACCTGAATGTAAATATAGCATTGTAATGCAAAATTCGTATTGAGTTCCTTTGTTTTACAATACAGGTGGGGCTTTCCTACAGATAAGTTCAAGCCTCGCCTGTCATTCTCCTCACGATCTTGGCAGATATCATTTTAATCTGCAAAGACAAGTTTGATATACAGACATACACGAACTAAAGGGGGTGAGTTAACACCAGTATGTACTAAACAGAACTCCAATAAATTTAATGAACCCACCACTATTTGTGCGTTGAAAAAATGTGCAAATACTTGTTAGGAGGACATTTATCCCTCTATATCAAATGATGTTCTTGTGTCTAACTGGGAAATCAAGAGCACAAAAGGTATATCTACAAGGCAGACTTAAGTTCCACCGATGACAAGATATTGTCGGAGAAATCCACCAGTCATTTTCTTCCAGATATATTCATGTCCAGAACAAAGGAGTACGACTTAACTTTACCGGAAAAAACCAGTCTTTCTTTTGTAAATCTCGATAATCTATTAAGGGGCATTGATTACTCTTCTCAATACCCTTGCTCTCCAATACCTTCCCTGCACTCTTCTAGATCTATACTGTCTTAAATGCATTCAATATAGCGTTCCTGGATATTATCCCGCTCACCCATCACAAGTTCTTCTATTTTTTCCCTAACTTAACATACTAATCACCTGCACTATCATACTATTAGTCCTTATTCTCTCTTACCTACACTTCATGGTTCCATCCTTAATGCATATATTTCGCTTCCCTCTCTAATGCAATTGCTCTGATAATGGTTTGTCAAAACCTTCTTAAACATGAGAAGATACTTAGAACCTTAAGTCCGTTGGATGTTTGGTTTGTCAGTCAATAGATTTAGATTGGATTTGATAGAATTTCTTATTTAAGTATCAGCTATTTCATTTTTGCAATTCATTGTAAGTGGAAAATATTTATTTCACTGGATAAATCGCACTTATCTTCGTTTCCTTTGGAGACTGAATTTCTGGTTAGCATAGTTATCAAGTACAAATACACATTTTTAATTTCCGAAGCCTTCACCGGAGCGATACAGTGTTTTTTTTTAACTTGCGCGTAGATAGCATTCAAATTGCATTTTATATTTATCGCAAGCATTTATAAATACCAAATCCGTCACTTGAAAACTTCTTAGAGCCGCCGCGATGAAAAAGGTACAGCGGTTGCACAGTTTCGGAGCATTAGTTTCCGCGCTCTGCACCGTCGCCGTTTCATATAACTCCAGTTTTTGCCGCACACACCCCGAATAATTGGCGAAGCGTTGAGGAATCGCGGAGGCTTTCAATTACTTCGGTGTGGTGGTTCTATTTTCGGATCTAGGTTATCAAGTTTACGATTAATTATATAGAGGCGCAATGGCAACTCATGGCGACGTTGGCGATGATAATGCGAATATGGGTGCGAGTAGAATGAGGGGAGGAGGAAGCTCGCACTTTCGGGACCGGGCGAATGCGTCCATTTGGTTCACCCAACCCCACTCCCACTTCCTACTCACCCCCCCATTTCATCCGTCACTTCCTCCGTACACTCCCCCACTCTCAGGCCTCGTTCAGACTACTAACGCACTGACCATCGTAGCAACCCTGCACGCCTTTATACTAATGTCGTGAACTCAGTGTTACCCCAACCCCCGTCACCACGGCATCTGGAAGAACAGCTAAAGAAAAAGCGAACGAAACAAGTATTACCATAATCATTGGCGTTATGAGACTTTCGATATTTTTTTTAGAATGACCCATTTCTATGCTTATTTCTTTAAATAATATTATTTACTTAAGTTAAACGATTGACTCTTTTACCATTGTTTTTCAAAAATTTCCAGTTTTCACTCACGACAGAGCGCTTCACCTCGGCAAAGTGACGAAGTTAGAAACTATGGATTACCTTTGTCCGAACATTCAATCACTCTTCGATTTGAGGCTACGGGAGATCTCTCGTTCAATGATGGTGTAAATGGTGCATTACTCTCACCTCTCCCTTCCGCAGACCGGCTAACGCATTATCCCGACCATTGCAGTAGGTGTTTAAGGCATGAGATCACCAAAGCCTATCTGTAGCCTGATAACCGAAATATCTGCATTATTGCTTTCCCCCGTTCATCCCTTTTTCAATAACACGGACGAATGGACGCATTAGTGAACATCAAATCATTAATTTATTCTTTCTGTTGAATATGTAAGGCGAGTAACCATTGAATCATGCATATCAGTTACTTGAAGTTATAGATTCTTCTCGATTTCATCACGGTTTCTCGCTGTGAAGAGGGATCATTATTAATTTGAATGAATTAAAAAGTATGTATCAAAAATGCTTTTTCAAGAAGTATGTGATTGATGACTTCAAGTGATTTATCAGTGAATAAGATTGTAACACTACAAAATTTGTACGACAGCCCGTAATTGCTTCGGTAAAATTCGAGGGGAACAAAGATAGCCGACTGCCAACGCCCCAACGCCCACGTTACAGCTTCAAGCATCTGCCACCCTGACATTCGTCCATTCCACCCACCTCAATGTTTCCGACCCTTTTGCAGCGGCAGCAGAAACCCAAAGCGCCTCTCTTCCGACTAAACCGGCGAACCCGGCATCGTTCCGCACCCTTCTCTTTATTTCGGCACTCCCTCAACTCTTGAGCCACGGTCATAGCGACCTACGCCTCCCACTACCCCTCTCCCCCCTTGCCATTTATTTTTCATCGTCTTCCATGGGGAATCTTTGAGTGCTGATGCGTTGTCGGCTTGAACACTCTCTTCAACTGCTTCTTTGTCGATTTGCCCCTGCATCCAAAATACATTCCCTGTCTCTCTCTCTCTCTCTTCCGTCGTCGCATTTCCTCTCTCTTTTGTCACGTTACACAACCCCCTCCTGACCAACGCCCGGCCTCCCGTTCCTTCCTGCACTCCCGCTACAATCTCCCTACCCGCCCTCGGCACCCTGTCGCAGTCACTCGCCCATTGAAACACTCCGACCAGTGCACGAGGGTCCGCTCTCTCACTCTTACGCGCCATCCCAGCTTACAACCAATGGCATGTCTTCTTCGTCTGGGGCCACAGCGCCAGTCCTCACCTTGCACCCACATCCTCCCCGCGCCCTACTCGTCCGTCCTCTTCGCTAAAGGATCCCAGCTCATATGGCATCCGATTCCCGATCCCTGATTTCCAACTACTTGTTTGAGTAGGTGCTGGTCTCAGCCAAAGATTACTGTCCTCGCCCTTCTATCCTTTGTCCCTCCTCTTCTCTCTACGCCCCTCTCGCCTGATAGAGTGAGCTTGACATCAACGGTTCTTGAAGTGAAGGAAATGAGATCTGGCGTTCAATTTTTCATCGCTTTTATCTTCCGCGGAGGATTTTATTACGACTGATGGAGGAATCAACGCAAATTGTTGATTGATAATAGTTGATTGCTTTGTAAACAGAGTTTTGAAAATTCGCGAAGTAGCTGTTAAACTTTTAATTAATCAAAAAAATACACTCTAATGATGCTTTATGTATGTTTTGTTGTTGTTTTTTCATTGTAAAGATAAAAAGTAATATGGATAATTTACAAATGGAAGTTTTAGAAAATTGAACAAAAACTCTACTCTAATTGGCTGACATTAGCGTAGCGTGAGGTAAAAGACGAGCATTGACGATGTTCGCTCATCGTCCGTCAGCGGCGTCGTAAACTTCCGACCATCAAAATTTTCTCCACTAGATAGCAATAAACAAACTTCGTAATGAAAACATCTTTTTCTATCAAGTTGGGGAAATCGTCTCACCTCCCAGAAACGGCAACCCTACCTGAAAGGGCAACGCAGAGGTAAGGGTAGGCCCAGAGCGAGAGCTCGGAGGGAAACGGTAGGCATGGCTGGTGTACTTCGACTTCCACTGTCGTGTGCTCTGATTTGAATACTAATCATGGCACAGATATATCAGTGGAATTCTGATCCATATTTGAGTGCTGAGAGATCTTCAAGTATGGCTGTTCTCACGTCGGTGGAACGTTCCTCTGCAGACTTCTTTACACATTTCATCTTGAGCAGGAAAATACAAAACCCTCCAATCTTCCTATTATTACCTCTAATCTATCTCTCGAATAAGTGCCCAACTATTATACTTGTTGGTTTCAACAACGTCAATTATATTCTCGCAAAATAGTCGACCAACTTAAGAGCTCGTCCCCGTATCTTCACCTCCCGTAAATCACTTTGAAGCCAAGTTCTCTCCGCCCGTGCAATTTTGTTTTGCCTTTCATTTTTAGCACCATAGGCAGTTATTTTCAGGGCGGAAAGAAAGTTTTGACGATAAACTAGGCCATGCCTTGATACCAATTGGGCTAAAATATATCCTTTCCTTAGATTACTTATAGTTTATTATTAACCTTTGAGTGAAGAGCTCGTTTTACGTTACAGGGCGGAGAAACCTGCCTGACATTTACCAATCAATCAGTTACCCACGTTCTTTGATGGTTGGTACCTCCTACGCATTTTAATCCTCAGCCACCCACGTACTGTATCTCCTGAAATTCGACATTTAACCTTTAAAAAAGGCCAATGTCAATATAGTTCATAATGAGATGTCCCGGATGCCAGGTAAGTACAGCGAAAAATAGCTAAGTTTTCTCTTACTAGCTTGACAAATTTTCATAACATGATGTCAGTAACAGCTGTCTAAAAACTATACATAAATTCAAACTGTTTATGAGAAAATTTTATTATTACGCAAAGTTACTGAAAAAGGAGGCTTCTTGGATTACGATACTCCCTTTATCAGTTTTTTCCTTCTCGATATAAAATGCTAATTGGCCTAACTCCTAAACTCAAAAGTAGTGAATAAGGATTCATATCCACCTTATTTTTTTCTAATTTCATTCAACTCTTTAAACCTCGAGAGAAATTAGTAAATTGAGGAATAATTCTTATATAACTCATTTATTCGCGAGTCGGTGAAAAGTAGTCAAGAATCCGTGCTTTCGCATGATTCCAAAACTTTCGTCCTTCCTTACTGTGTAAAATGACAGCGGTTTTGCCAGCTATCCTCAGGCTAAGTATGTCGAGAACTTACTCCTGTAACTTTCATATAGGCCTGGAATGCCTTTCCATAGACCTCAGGGGCGAAATATTGTTCGTTCATTCGCGTCGTTATCGATATCCCACACGCGGATCCCTCTAAAAAGAGCATTCCTTAAAGTTACTGATTTAAGATGGCACAATATCAGTTAGGACTGTCGTTTAAAAACAACTAGTGAAATTGATAGAACGGCGATCACGTTTTCTCTCTCATGAGTGCAATTAATTGAAAGATAGAGATAAGGCAATCAATTGGTGAACCATGAACTCGCCCCAGGGCTGGCTGGGTTCTGCTCTGATTGGCTAGTTCTGCGTCAAATCTTAGCGTTGCTTTCTAACTGTATGCCTGTGTGGATACTAATCCTTCTTTTTAAACATCCCTGGAGGGGGACTACTAATGAATTTTTCGCGTTTCCGCCATCGTTATTCCATACGCATACCACTCTGGAAAAGTAATATCTGTTATCATCAAAGACAATCTCCATGCTGTGAAACTGGTTATTTCAAAACTACTGACGAAATTGGAAGAATGACGATCATGTTTTCACTCAAACGAACGAAAGTAAACATAATGGTAGCTCTACATCGGCATATACAGAACCATAAGGCCTACCAATCTCATATTAATAGCCTATTAATAATCATCTTAAGGTTAAAAATTGATTTTCAACATTCTTTACCTGAGGATGCCACTAGGTTAGCTAGAAAAATCGTAGTCTACTTCATACCACAGACGCGGCTAGGACGGCACCCAAAAATATTGGAATCATCTTATCACAACGTAAACCAATGGCCAATAATACTTCAGTACGCCTTTTAAAATCTTAGCATTAAAAAAAGACTTTCCTGATTCCCTGTGCAAAGACCCAAAGAAGAAAGTGCACTTTCCTGATTCCCTGTTAGTGGTGCAAATTTATTTCCACCAACTGGCTATCCATTACCATAAAACAGTGACCTATGACCTACACTACTCGTTCTTTTTCAAATTTTGAGAGAATAAAACTGATGCAACCCCAACGGTTGAGGTTTTATGGATTGAATGATATTTCCATTTGAGTGATACTTTCAAACACAGATAATGCTTTTGGCTGCATTTTGAGTGAGATAAATAGCAATATTCAAAGTTTTTTAGTTCTTTCAGCATCGATAGAAAGGCATTTTTTGTAATTCACGGTCTTGATATATATTGAAATAATGTCTTGAAAGTATCGGCTGAAAATAGAACAAGGGAGTTTATTTTAGTCTCAGATATAGAGGTAACAGATAGATGTGGATAATCAGGAGGATTAATAGTTAGCTCAGTGAGAGTGGGCTTATCTTGCTCCATATTTTACACCCTAGATGAATACGAAATCTGGCGATAGCGCCGCCCCGAAAGCGCTAGTTATCCCGCGGCGCGAGCCAGTGTGATACGGAAGGGCCAAGCTCAGCCGAGATCAGTGGCGTTAAGCATAATACGCGATCACGGGGAGGACTGGGGGTCGAATGATTACACGCAATCTCCGCCAACCATCAACGGACGGAATAATGGGCGCTCGATGATGTCAGTGTTGCGGTAGGCTTAGAGATGCGGCGGTCAAAATAAAAGATACGGATGGTAGAACTAAATTAAGCAATTGGCAGTGAAGTCGCCATTCACCCATAACGACTGTGCCCAACGTGCCTCCTCTTCCCAGGGGATGGCATTGGTCTCCGTGACAGTGTTGGCGGGAGTGGACGAGAACACATGGTGTCGGCAGCGGCGGGCAAACTGCATGACGTGGGCAGTCCAGAATTTGACCGCGCCCCGACGCACATACACGACGCGGCACGGGGACGTTTGGACTCCGGGTGCATGGTGACACAATGCCGCTAAATGTGTTTTTGTCTGGCGGCGCACAATGTTCCTGTCCTGCAGCGACGTATTTGAGAATCAAAACTTTCCTTTGGTGGCTGGCTGTGCTTAATTAATGTGTTCTCTTGCGCTAGTAGCAATGCGCTTGCTTTGGACGATGAAGCGAAGCATCCGTGGGTTTTCTTCATTCGCACATGCGTGGAGAAATAGTTGCAATTTATGCACAGGAATCCTTATGATGATTTCCTTGTTGAATCAGGTGAAATTTCATCAAAGCCTGTTGGTGGTCATTGCTTTAAACAATCAGCAAAGGAGCAAGGAGGCTACCATTCTATCCCCCGGTAATTCATCTGATAGCCATTTTAATTTTTATTTGGGTGATTGAATTTGCAATAATAGTTGTGTGTATTAGCAAAATATTGAATTGCAGCCGAAAGAAGTAGTGTTCATTGTCCAAGAAGAAGGCACTTCTCGCCTCGTAGCATCACTGCGTTGAATAATTTAAAGGTGACAAGTATGTGATAGTAAATAAATTAAGAGAAGGTGTAGTATAGTTATTATCAGATTTTATTTCATTGAGCCCATATTTTTAGAATGTGTACTGATGAAATTTTTAACTTCATGCTGAATGAAGATTAAATCTCTTGCCATTATTTGACCTATGAAAGTGTAAACCAAAAGATTTTAGACCACTTGACATAGTCACAAGAGATTGGACTCACTCTGTCCACAGTTCCGTTGAAATGAAATCAAAAACTTGAAAAGAAGAATGACTTATGTACCACGGTTAAAAAGAACTTAAAGAGTTCGCACCCCAAGAGTAAGTACCTTCCTCGCGATTGCAATGGCGAAAGGTCTCCAGCCATGGTTCACGCCTTCCGAATGAATCAAGAGTATTGCCGAGCGATTTTAGATTTCCGTCGTGCCATCGCTAAGTTGTAATTCCCAGTAAGTATCCCATTCTAATTCTGCAAGAATATCCTACATTCGCTCATTAACATTCACTGCTTCCGAAGGAGTATCGCGAGCGGTAATTGTCGAAGAAGAAAGAAAAGAAAAAAATTAGAGCGCTGAGGAGAACCAAGTTTGAAAATCGCTCCTGACTCCTCCTAACGGCAGACTCTCGAACTGCACGCCATCTGAGTAAATTGTACTTTCCGCTTTGGCGCACATCCGCGCACGTATTTTTGCCGTTTGTCACCGAATTTCGCCGCGGTTCGTCGGGCACGTCTCCCCCGTGGCTCTCCCTCCCTCCCCCCCCCCCAAGCCCCCGCCTCCACTCGCTCACCGTACCCTGTCCTACGCCTCCTTCCCTCCCTTATCACCTCTCCCATCCCCCCAATAAAAGACCCCCCCCTCCTTCCTGCTCTCCACACCCTGTAGTAGTACCCGCCAAAATCCCCACCCCCCCCCTTCCTAGCCTCCTCCACCAACATCCCCTCCCCCTCTTTCACTTTGCCAATTTCGACTGAATGGCCTGACACCCTCCTCCCTATTCCCAGCCTCACCATCCTCTCTCAAACCCCCCTCCCCGCCCTCTTCATCTCCTCCCACCCTCTCCCACTCCGGCGCCTCCTGTCGTCTGTTTGCCCACTTTGACGCGATCGCGCGCGCATGGAATAACGCGTAGACCGTGAGGATAAAAAAGAATGTGTAAAAAAGGCGATAATAAAACTGCGTCCCATCCAACTCTCCTCCGCCATGACATGCACATGGGCAGATGGTTAAGCACATTCTTTTTTTGTCTGAGTACGGATTCACATATATGTTTCGTATATGTATGCATATGCATGTGTGATGCCTCTCCTCGGTTTTTCTTTGCCTCCCTACTTCCGTATTCGGAAAAGAAACACAAAATCCATGTACAACAAAATTTATCCTATGAATGCCATTAACGAGCAACTGCTAAGAAGCGGATGGTACAAGGTTATTAGGGAAGATGATGCCTAAGTTGTGATTGCATCTAGTTTGATGTGACTGTCAATGTAACAGTTTAGAGGTACGATTTTATTTAAATAGAGCAAAGTAAATTATCGGTTTCAATTTTATATTATTATTTTGATTTGAAATTCTTTTCGGGATTTTCACAAGTTGAGGTTTCTGGCTGTAGTCAACGTTTTAATGGCTGACTCTGTAATCGTATTCATAGCGTTGTAAAATGCCGGAAACAGCCAGATACCTGACTCATTAGAAATCCCGAAAACAATAAAACAATTTACATTCATCACACGCCGTGAAAATACGAGATCTATCATTATTTAAATCTAACTAGCATGCTTTTCAAACATATGTTTTGAAACTTGGGTGACATTACGTGTCTTATTCTTTTGGTCTCGTCTGGAATCTGTACTTGCCTCTCTCCTGCAAAAAAATCAGCTTTAATAAATATTTTGGCCATGGATTACTTTACATCAACAAGTTTTGAATTGTTCTAGGCACTGGAAAATTATGCACAGATAATTCGCATTATCTACTTACATACGTTCTACAAATACTTTCTATCACGAACTACAACTACTTACATACGTTCATATATAGCTGACGAAGACGAAATCACATTGGAAAGTTCTTCTACTGCGGGCCCATGATTTGATCTAGTTAGTGCATTCGCGTAATTTTGAGCATAAATCATTTTCTGCTGACAGAGACTGCGAGTATTTCTGGCTCATTGGTGGTAACATCGACATTGGTTGCCACCGCGTGAATTTGGCGCAACTCCCCCACAGTTCGGTTAGCGGGCGCCATTTGATTTTGGAGGAATTTAATGTCATTTTATTCCCTACCTCCTCTCCCCTGAACCCCTTCCTCTTCGCCACCCTCAACGGCTCTCAAATCCTCCTCCCTTCCACCGCCGCCACCGGCGTCTCTGTTTTTTACCCTTCTATCCGCTGCAACGTGATCTAATGAAGCGGCGAGTCCGCGCGCGCTGCCAGAGTTATTTCGCTCCGGTCTCTATCCTCCAGGCGGGGAATTGTAGCATTCGAGGGATCAAAGTTTGGATCATGACGGCCTCTCTCCCTGTCTCTCTCTCTCCATATCAAACCCTGCTTTGCCGCGGGGATAATCGGCTCAAGTGGGCGACGCATTACTTCGTGAACAACCGCCCGCCTATGAATGCCCTCGGTCGCGGATTCATGAGATCGCTCCGCGAACAATTTGGACGTCACTCGCGATAGATTTATTCCGGTTAATTTGAGGCTCCAGGAGGATTTTTCCATCAAATAGAGGTGAATATTATTGCTGTTTAGACTAGTAGAAGAAATTTAGGTGTTTTCACATGACCGTTTACGTAATTGAAATACATGTGTACTCGCGCATCTTTGAAAGGAATGTAATTACATGAGAAGTATAAACCTTAAATACGAGCTCGACCAAACATCCATATTTTTTAATGAACTATCAAATATGTATATTGATTCGTTTCATTTAAATAGTTGCCCTGTGTGAAAAGCACCACCGACGAAGCACAAAGAACGACGGTGATATTTGTTTATTTAAAATGACGGTAGGGTCTGTTGGGAATGAAATATTATAGATAAGACATTATTTTATCAATGGCACCATGTTAACATTTGCTAAGACCTCTTGCTAAATTTTCATATGCATTACTACTACAAGTAAATAAATGAGGTAAGAATTAATAGTGTTAATGGATGCTAAAAGTTCAAGCCTGAAAACGTAAAATATATCATTTTTTACATTTTAAAGTTTATAGGTACTTAGAATACACTCGATATTTAAGTTGCTATGTATTTATTTATTTCCAAAGCAATGATCACTTTTTTATGTTTTGGTATATTTCAAATTCAAATTCTTAATTCTTTTCCCAAATAACGGCGAAAGCCGAGCTTGTACAGAACATATCTGTTGTGTGAATTTATTCTTAGAAGTTACTCCAGGCTGCTGTTTTCTCGTAGCGCGATATTTTATATTTTTGATGTAAAATGCATTGCATCACACACCTGCCATCTCCAGGCAAGTGTGTGATGTCATTCCCTTGAAGGCAGATTTTGAAATGGAGGCAGTAGTATCAAAGTTAGCATGCAGGGTACTTTTTTCTCTTGTACCGAGAATGAAGCACGATGATGTGGTAAATATGACTGTAGTTTCAGGGAATTTGTTTTTTTGTAGAGAGCTTTTGGAAAAATCAATAGCCTGTATAAAAACTCTGTTTCTTATGACGTATTCATACTGGATTAGGGGAAGGCAATGCGTGTACGAAAATTCTCACCCCATTTAATGGATTTCACATAAACCCTTCCAAATCGTTTTTATACTTTGAATATTCTTCTTTGGTAACTTGTACTACAATTAACTCTTGCCGTCGATGAAATGGTATTCATTTTTTTTTATTAAATAGTTTCTTAAAGAAAAAGTTGAGGCTACAGGCTTAGGGTGAATATACTGTGCAAAAATGTTAAAAATATATCAATATAATTTTTACAAACTTCCCTTTTTCTAGAAACTAAGTTCACCGTGGGAAATTTTATTTCTAACATGGTGGAATCTGGGTAACCTCTTTGTTTTTAATTAGTCTCTCTGAAAACATCCAAAATAATAGAGTTCATTGGTAAAGCAAAAAATCATCCTATATTAATTTTCGTATTTTTAAATCTTTTTTCATGGCTAAAAATAATTTTAAAATTATGTTAAATTCATGTTTTGCAGTCAATATGTGCGATGAAATTAAAAATAAACTGTCAATTGAATTATGTTGGAAGAATCATATTTTTTGTCTTTTTTTTCCTCCGCTTGTAAAGTGTAGACTCATTCATTGCTTTTCCAATGTGCTTTAGAGATTTATGCTCTATTCGCCGTTGCTAAATTACAGAATATGTGTGAGTTACACTGTTTCTTTTCATATTTTGTGTTTTTAAAGAGCCCGACAGATGTTAGCAAACTGTAATGAATTGTTTCCATGCCCGAATTGGTTTTATTTCTGGGCGATATCACATTCAATGGTAATATTTTATCGGATTGCTTTCCTCTTTGCTAAAATTTCATATTGTTCAACAGTGATTTTCAATACATATTTTGTAGCTAGAAATACGTTTGCTGCAAAAATCTGTTTAAAAAATATTCCTTTGTCATTTTAAACACCTGCATTCATCTCTTTATGAGGTCAAGTATGCTACAATGATTTCTATTTTCATCCTGCGTGATAGAGGGCTGTTTGAGCGAAGGTTAAAACCACGCGACGCAATCAATGAGTCCATTTTAAATTTTAGCCTTTCTCTATTGACTATAATTCGCTGAGCTCTATTCATTTTTTAAACCTTTTGTCTTTTTCACTGTTTTGCTATCGATGCATCGATGAGATAAAATAAGGGATAAGGGAATAAGTGCCGGTTTGCGTTTAATTTCCACTAACCATGGGAGAGCACCGATCCAATTAATTCCAGTTTTTACCGTGTTTTTGTATGTGTGTATCTACCGCTACTCTTACTCGAGTTTATAATTCTAATGAGAATTTAATTGCATTTTTTTTAATTGAGTTGGTACATTAAGCCTCTTAATAGGGATCATGATTATATTCACCGCAATGAAGTTTTTAAGTCATTTTGTTGTTTGGCTTAAGCTTGTGTTTTGGAACAACTTTATGAAAATGAGAATTACAAAAATATATATTAAAGAAAATAATTGTTTTCACTGCAAATAATTTACTTGATGACAATGTAATTTTTTAAATAAGGTATGTCATAATATATAAAATGGCGTTTTCAGAAAGCGGGTGATCAACAAAAGGACTGTATGAAATTTACAGGTTCAGGGGTAAAAATTATTATAAAATATATGTGCGTGTAGCTCATAATTTTAGTACAGAAGTACCATATCAGAACATCCTCAGAGTACTTTTTTCAAAGTCTTCAAAATGAATGACTTTGAGGGGCATCTATCAAACCCCGACGCCTATCAAATGTTATATGCTTCAGTAGCGTTGCACATCCAATTTTCGATCAATGCCTTCGATTCTAATCTGTACAAACGGAGTTGCAGGACATGTCTACTCGTTGTCTGGCTCTGACAGCCATGGTTAATACTCTTTGGGTCTAGAATATTTTCACAGTTTGTGAAAGCACTGGTAGATGCATTGTATCTCCCATTCTCTTACCAATGCATATTGGTTTTCATATTTCAATCACGGGTGGCCTTTAACCGCCCCTAGCTATTTGGTTTATTAACCGACGTCTTTGTTATACGTGATATTTTTTCACATTTCACAGCAAAGATCATTTCTACTTCCTTTTCAAATATCTTAATCCTTTTTACTGTTTCCAATTTATATTTGTATCCATTGTGAGTATATTTATCAATGAAATAATATCTTTCAGAATATTTTTGCATTATTAATGCATAAACCCATACAAAGGAGGAAGGTGATATTATACCAAAAAAATTATTATGAACATTGAACCTCTGTGTCAAGTGTCAAGCTGAAAATTTTAATTATCCTTCTTTGAAGGCTATGAATATGATCTATTCAAATGTTATAACACCCAGTCAGATATTTCGCTAGCAAAGTTTTTCTTCTGGTGTGTTTAAAGTCTATAAACGGAGAATCACAAAAATAGTCATTTTAAGAATCCTATTATATGAAGTCTACTATGTTCGTCGCATTATTATTTTTTCACATGCCATTATTTTTTGACCAACTAGAGTTTTTACCAATTTTTCCCCACTTTTCAAAAGTTCTCTTTCAATAGTTTCATCTTTTGTCCCGTCGGTCGTGCACCAGTCAAACACAATACCTCAGATCCTCCTCTCCCTTTTTCTACGAGTATAAATCGTCCCTCCCACTCCTATCTATTAGCGTTGCTTCCACCACGCCCCTTTTTCTCAATTTCTTACTTTGCTTTCTCCTCCTTCGTTCAATCCTGCCCTACCTGACCCCCAGCGCTCGCGCGCCTGCTCCTGCCTCTTCCATCCCTTAGGCAACCCGACTTCTTCACCTTCACCCTCCTCAGACGGGACCATCCCTTACCCATGGAATTCTACCCCCTTCCCTTCTCCTCTCGTCCCACCTCATTTTAACTCTACCCAACCCACTCTTCGGAAACCCTTCGTTCGAATCCCCGGCACATCCCCCGACTCTTCTCTCCCCCGCCAATCCCCCTCCCCCAAATGGCAACCGCAAACTTTCCGGGGCCCATTCGTATTCCCCCTAATCGCTTCGGCCGGCCGAGTCCCGCCTCCAATCCGCGCGCGTTGATATTCTGCGCCATCCGCCACCGCAATTTCACGCGACCATCGCGCGCATTAGCTGTTAATGAGTTCCGATGAATATGGCGGGCAGAAGGAAAAGAAATCACTCCGCCCCACCGGAACACTTCCCTTCCCACTTACCGCTCAACTTCTCCTCCTACCCAACCCACCCGTTCTTCGCCCATCCCCCCCTGCAATGGCCGCCGCCGCTGGGCCAATTCCTCCCTCTCGCCTCCCCACCGTCTATCCACCCCCATCACAAGTTTCTTTTCTTGCTTGTCTCTCTCTCTTTCTCTCTCGCTTTATTTTTCGATTTCGGGGGATGGATAGAAAATTTTCGAGAGCGGGGAATTATTCCAATCGCGCTCGCCGGCCGTTCCCCGAATAGATCCGTGAATAATTTTGTGCAATCGGCGTGTTTCATTTGTTTTCTGCTTCGCGTCCGCTCGTTTTATTTCCGCTCCGGTGGCAAATAAAAAAAAACCGTGACCGGAAGCCGAACGGGGAATTTATTACTGAAAATCCGATGCAATTTTACGTTTTATGAATATGGTGTACCGAACCGAGTAAGTTGTAAACAATTTAATAAATCCAATTCATCTGTTTTGCCAAATGTGATGGAATATTTCCTTCTTTTTATCTGTCCAGAATATGGGAAAACATATATTTCCCCCTGCGGTAAAGTGGAGAGAAACATTATGGAAATGAAGAACAAGCGGTAGTTTCCGTGGTCTTTGGAGAAAAGGACTCATTTTAAAATCAAAAATATCCAGCCATCAAAACATATATTAAAATTATTAAATAAAGCCAACTGCATTTGTCATGTGCCTATTGT
Organism: Ceriagrion tenellum; assembly: GCA_963169105.1. Taxonomy (NCBI): domain Eukaryota; kingdom Metazoa; phylum Arthropoda; class Insecta; order Odonata; family Coenagrionidae; genus Ceriagrion; species Ceriagrion tenellum. The sequence goes on from OY720632.1 coordinate 30,304,869, forward strand.
TAGAAATTTCATTTAACAGCAACATAAGCTGAAGGACATGTCATATCCGTATGTTTAGTTGGTAATAGCGAAAGGTTAACAAAAAACCAAAAACGACAGGTAACATCTTGACTTTCTGGATAATTTATTTACTTTATACATGGTTAATATTTTACGAGAGAGCCTTTTTAGATTTTTTCTGCAGTTAATATATTAGTCTTTTTTAATATTCATTTGGAAATTTTGTATTCGTTTTACCAATAGTAGTACTTCAATCGCCATCATATGCAACCATTTACTTAAATAAAAGTTTATTTTCTGTTCCTAAGAGACTTTGATAACGAATGATCTTTATATTTCTATTGAATATGCCGCAAATTTGATTGAGCAACAAATGCCATATACAATACTACATACAATAAATTTTGAAAAATACAAACAAAGAAATTTAATGCAGTGGTTATCTTTTTCTGAGATTACTGTGAGAAAATGCAGATAGCTATATAAACTGGCTCTATATATGTTTTACCACTCTTATCCTTAATAATGATGCAATGATATTTATATAGTTTATTTCTTATCATTTTTAATGTTTTCATTTCAGATCTGCGTCAGATGCGCTCAAATCTCTGGATTTGAGTTACAATGAATTGGATGAAATCCCCTTCGAGGCTCTGCAGTCCCTACGCTCTCTAGACTGGCTGAATTTTCACAGGTAAGTGACTGACACATGTGTGCACATCACTTTGTTACTGGCATTCCATGCTAAACGATGCAACAAACTTATATATTATTCAAGCCGGTATGCAGTGGGTTAAGACATTGTATTTTCCTTGATACTAATTTTTTTTCTTTTCCGTATTTTTACGGTAGATCTCGAAAGGTTATTCGGATATCCTAATGGCAGTTGAATTGACATGTTGGATGATAGCTACTACAGTAGAGGCTTTTAATTTTTTCAAGGTGATCTTAATCATTTTTGAAATGCTATGCATTTTTATAAGCTATCAATTAGTTCATTTCAATAGATATTTTGAATGAGAAAACTAAGTTTAGGAATATTAAATGCAGCCCAAGTCTGTGCGAGCAAATTTTTATACTCACATAGGATTGATTTATCAACAGTGCATATCCCGGTTGAATAATTTATCATTTACAAATTGGCTCTGCAGAAGCAATTTCTCTTCTGAACTCGACATTTTCCTCCGCTTTTATACATTTCCCTTTCCGCCTGCTTGAAGCTTTGAGTTAATGGCAGTAGAAGTATAATTGAAGTTTGCTCGCATTTTATTTCCTAAGAGCGGGCGTAAGATGGTGGCATGTTAGGCAAAGTTTTAACAATCTCAGAAGGAAATTGAATATTAATTACCCACTTCAGAAAGCAACTTTGGATGAAGTTCCATCTTCCCATACCACTAGTTTGCTTCCAAACAATCTGTACTCCTTTATTTACGTGATGCTCATTAATCACAGCTCGGCGTAAGTCGTTTTGTGTTTGCAGGTATCTTATCAATGATTTTTCAAGATTTTTAGTTCGGTTGCTAGTTTCCCATATCCGTTACTAGTATATATTGATAGTTTATGAGATATTTCACATTGTCTTTGAGTGATTTTGATTCTTGAGGTCGCACTTTTCTGGGTACCTCGACACGAGTCATGTATATGGTCCTCGGACCTTTCGAAGGTACTCGGCGACTGTTCCCTTTCTCACTAAAGGTGAACTATTTTCATACTTCTATATCCTACCCTCTTCAAGTCCTTTGCGTATTCCATTTCCTTTCCTCTCGCATTGCCGCCTTTCCTTGTGCCAACACCTCCTCCGCCATCTCCGAAGTCTTCCCACTCCCCCACGCCTCTTCCCCCCCCCCTCCCACCCTGCACCCTTGCCCCGTGATGGCCATGTACCAGAGGTACTAGGAACGGCACTCCGACGTACACGATCCCTGAGAGGTGCTGAGTGGCCGAGAAGTGAGGAAAAGGACGGGCGTCGTGGGCGGAGGGTGAGATACATACTGTGTATGTGTGAGTGCTGGAGAGGGGAAGGGAGAGGTTTGGGGGCGGGGCGGGGGGGCTGCGAGAAGGACGCAGGGTGTGACGGAAGTGCGTCTTCTAGGGACGGCTGACAGCAGGAGAGAAGAGGATGGTCCTTTGCGGGAAAGCGAGGAAATGTTGGCATGGGAAGCGTCTTGTGCGAGAGGAAAGGAAAAAGAGGGAGAAATACTGCCTCTTGAGAGAGTGAGAAACCTCCATAGGAAGTCTATGTCAAAATGTCTCCGAGGCTCTCTTCAGAGGGCGAATACCATTTCTGGGGATATTCCTACATCTGTTTAAACTTTCCGTGGATTTTATTTAAATAATTATTTAACAGCGTAAATGAACCGTGTAAGCTCGTTAAAGTCATTGTAGTCTAATGTAGGGGATTAAAATATTCACTAATCGTTTAAAATATGTTCATATTATCTTGCTTTTAAATTCAGTTTTTGTCACTTTCCTCTGGCTATGTTCTTCTCTGCATTAGCATTTTTTAATATCAATGAACAACACTCTGACAGTCTGGCAGTGTGCCCAGCTCTGAAAATTCAAATGAGATGTATATTTTAACACGCGCAATGAAGGTTTCAATAGAGTACTATACCGGCGAACAATTAATCGTAAGATATTAACAGATGAGTTTTTTTGGGTAAACATGGAAAGGAATATTTTTCTCATGTATGATGTCAATCGATGTATTTTGACTTAAAGTAAAGCCTCTCATAAGTAATTTGAGGAAATGTGAGAGACAAATAGCATTAGGTACTGTGACTGCTTCTAAACTATAAATGTGCTTTAAAAGCCTCTGAGGAACGACTTCAAAAGCATGCCTCCAAGAATATATTTTCAGTTGTTACTCTATTTATGATCTTTACATCATTCATGCCTTAACCGCAGCGTAATTACGTTTCCCACGGGGACATAGCCTTCCGTGCGACACAAAATGGCTGACAACTTCTCTCCTTCATTGGTTTCATAGTTAAGAATTTCATTTCCTATTTTACCTGCTTTGAGATAAACTACTGCTTTCTACTTCTACGTCTTTTCGCTAATTAAATAAGATTCTTTGGTTGCAAGACACATGGCGCTAGATAAACAGGGAGAATTGGCGTGTATTAATGTCAAAAGGTTTTTAGAGATTTTTTATCCTGGAATAAAATGAAAATTATAGTGTTAGCTGGCATTGATATGACCAAAAGTTCTCGACTCTTAATGTTGAATATGATTCATCTAAGAACTATAAAAATAGGTAGTGGTTACTGACTTCAAAGAAATTCGTAGATCGCAGATTAAGTAATATTTTAAACGCGTATTCCCCATTAATAAACGCATTAAAGAAGATGATTGTATAGAACAGGACGCAAAAGATACTGAAATTATATAATTTTTAGTTTTAGACCATTTTAATTTTGTATAATCCAGTCTTGCATTTTTCACGAAACTCTTTGATGAATTATATGTGTTTTAAAATGTAGTGTTTTCAAGTCATAATTAAATATGTCTTCTCACCAGAAGTGTGAATTTCAAAATAAATAATAAATTGACACTTTTTTTCACATACAAATTCATTTACTCAAGTCAAATTTACCAAGCCTACCTTATGACGAATTTGATTCAAAATTACCTTCAAAGTTACAAATTTAGAGCTACTCCTCGATTTCGCTGTTCATGGCAACTACGCTTCTGTTTCTTCGTTCTTCTTGAGTTAATCTTGGCGAATGACCATTAGTTCTGTGATTGTATGTCAAGTGCAAAAATGCTGGGGCACATTTTAAAGATCTTTTTTAAACCTGTTTCTTCTTTTGTAAATTTCTAGTTTAATTTCCAAATAACATTAGAAGGCTTATGGCAATGCTAATTGCTGAATAATTCAATGCTAATCCTGGCGATTAGTGGAAGCTTATATATAATAAATTTTAAACCACTTTCATCCGATACGTGCGATCCCATCTACTCGTAATAACTTTATTAGTATTAATAATTAGCCAATCGTCACCGGATATTGATGCATCATTAAATCCACCGCAAGTAAATTATCCATGCAAGAAAAAAGTGGTCATGAGTTGATTAATATGAGAATTTGAGAATATGAGAATACCATTATGAATGAACACGTAAATATACTTTTTTCCGCTCAATCAGTTTTCAATACTATCTTTCATGCTCGTAAGTCCCATGTCATCTCATGAAGAAATTATCATAAGGAAGCAATGGTATTAATAACGTGATCACGCATATAGCCATGGATATTCCTAAATAATATACGTCATTTAGGTTACTCCTGAATGCACAACGTTCTGTTAATATGAATACCTTGAAAAACATCCACTTTTCTTGCCTATATTTTTGTTAATATTTTACAGATATTTTTTATAAAATGCTGGCACCCGGTATAGCTTACGTTAAATGTACAAATATCAAAATTTGAATTGAATATGTTTGTTTCCTGGCATAAGTTTATCAGCATAATGTAATATAAAGTCAATTCCACATGCTTAATTAAAGATAAACCAAATTTTTACCATTTTACGCATTGTTCATAAATATACTCATTCAGATAAAATAGCTATAAATCCCACAAACTTCAAAGGACTTGTCAGGAGGTTCCACTGACTTAACAACAGTATACTGAATGCAACACAATATTTTTTCTAAATCTCCGGTACACGTTCTCACGCCTAGCTTCGAATATGGTTGAATGGAAACGAATTGTACCTGAGTGGCGCATTTTGGAACTAAATGACTCGTTCTAAGCTAACTTTTTTCTATTTCCAAGGTTTGGTTCATGTAGTAACCGCCTCTGAGGCAGATGACACGTCTTGTTAACGAATGTATACTCTTGTCAATGCGATGGACTTAAGGAAGTAAAGCTTAACGCATGCATTCCTTCTAAGAGTCGCTGCCTCTTCTCCATTTCGTCTTGTTTTCCTACTTCTTCCCGACTCCGCGCTCCCTCCATTTTAACCCGGCGTTGACACCTCGTGTCCCGGCGCGAGTAATGGTTCGGCATCTGCGGCGTCCCAAACACGTGCCCTTTCCTTTGCCTCACGCCCTCGGTCTCATGTTCCGGGCCATCACTTCCCCCAACACGAGCGATTCCTGAGGAAGGAGAGGGAACCTTATACACCATCGGCTCCCGCGTGATACATGAGACCCTTTTATAGAGCCCTTTACAGCAGCCACAACAACAACAGAAGCAGCTACGGAGGCTGGCTGCTGCAGCGGCGACAACCTCATCTCCTTTCTTCTGCTCCTCTCTTGTCCCGGCGACCTCTTTCGCGCGTGTTATGAGCACGGGCACCACAATGGTCACGCTTCCTTCCTTCGCTCTTGCACTTCATTCTCCTCCTCCTTCAGATCATCCCCCACCAATAGAATGCACCCTTCCCATCCCTTCTCCACTCCTTCATCCTCCACTCTACAGTCACGCGCCCGGGCATCTCTTCCCCCCCCCCTCTCTGCCCCCATCTTCAGTCTCTCGTAGGTACTCTCCTCACGGTGGAGTAAAAACACCGGTGGGAACTTTTGTGAAAACAAGTGGAGTGGAGTCGGGAGGAAGGGGGAGTGGTCCGTCATCTCGTGTGTGCATAAGGGCCTCGTGCGCAAAGGGGGGGAGTCTCGTGCCTCCGGTCGAAAAGAAAGGGACTCTTTTTTCCTCCCCATTCTCCTCCGAGACGAAAAAAAGACAGAAAAACTCGTGCGCGCGGCTGCATCCTCTTCCGTTAAAGAAGAGGTGGGATCGGATGACCTCCGCGACAGGTGCACAGGGTAGTGGCGTGGAGACGCAAGCCTTCACCTTGAGATGAGATGCAGCAGCGAAGGGGTGGTGTGTGAAATGATGGTGATGATGGTCATTTAAATTGCTCATCAGCTTTGAAGTTTAGTTTCAAAATTCAGCATCAATGGCACATACCGAAGCTCAGGATTGTGCAGCTTAATTCTATATGAATAATATTATAGTTTAATGTTCTATTTTGTGCCACAACATTAGAGCATTGAGCAACATAAAATCGAGTGAAATCACAGGAGCTTTTTGGGAGAAATTTGTTACATTCACGTACCACGAAAGTTATTAATATTGGAAGGAAATGGGTACATTTCCAAAGACTTCAAAAAATTTCCAATTGTCTCTTTCATGTTCTAAATTCACCTAAGCAAGTCGCAGATATTTTGCAATGTGAAAATAATTTCTGCATAATTACTTATTTCACCTCTGCATTCTGATATAATTCAGCTATTTTGTGGATGAATCAGAATCGTTAGAGCAATTGATGTAGCATAATTAGAAGTACCATAGTTAATGAATGTATTATAATTATATTGTAGCCAATCGACATTTAAAAACAAATTATGAAACTTTTCAACAATTAAATAAAATTCAGTGTGATTTTGCAGTCGTTAAGGAGAAAAATTTCGTGAGAACAACCACTCTCGATGCTTTTAGTATTGGACATTAGTTAGTGCATCCGTCCAACTGAACGCCTTCCGGCCACAAAATAATGCGGCACCTCATAATTACCTCCCTCTGACCTCTAGAGCCTACGAATCTCAAGTAGCTTTCTACATAATATTTGCCATTCACCACCAACTCCGCCTGCCTTCCCCCTGACTCTCCAAAGAATGAACTTCATCTCTCGTCAAAGGTCCCCCCTCCGGTTTCATTTCTTCGACTGACTCGCTGGTGACGTATGCTACTGGAGCAACAATTTCATTGTGCTCCCAAATGGGGGCGATTATTGTTCTCCCAAAGTTTCTTAAATGAGTGGTGTCAGCATTGAACAATTAATACTATTCTAAATAAATAACCTATATGAGTATCTTTCTTGGAATTTATGCCAACAATATAAATTATTAAAATACATAAAGTATGCATCATTTTAGGCGAATGTGTGTGAGGTTCCCTTTCCCTCTCAGCACTGTTTCACGGTACTGGAGGAAAAAGGTGGAGTTAATGAAAAAATTTGAATGATAATACATCTTTCAGATGATTTAACTGCAGAATGCTTTGTATTTCTATGTTGCTTGTGTTTTTATTTCATACATATTTAGGAAGAGAGGGTGTCGGTGATGTCTTTCATTTAATGCGGATTTGTGTCGAATTTAAAGGAAAGGTGAGAAAACAAAGGGATAAGGTCAATTAAGGAGTAGAATTTATTGACCGAAAAAACACTTTTTTTAAATTTTCAAGTCAGTTTTGGTGATTATGATTTGATTTACTTGTAAGTAAAATTTATTATAATATATCATTACTAGCATGGAGGATTTTTAAATAATTAAAATGCTGATAAGCGATATCAGCCTTGAGCAGGTTGGTCGAAAGAAAGCCGAAAACATCACTTTTACCTGATGAGGAAAGGTAACAGACTTTATCATGTTTTCCGTTTTTCTCTTTTTGAATTTTTGTGCAGGTAATTTTGAAGAGTGCATGGTGACATCGGTGTCCACGCAAATTACTCAGTCGCGCTAGATCACGGGGAAACATCGACGAATTACTGCAGTCATTTCATCTGTTAGGAATTGGCCTTGCTCCTAACTCGCCGCTCTCCTTTGCCAGATAGTGTTCATCACGTATGTTACTCCCAGCCCACCGCCGAAAGCTAGCAAGCATACTTGTATGTCAAACCAAAATTCAAGCCGTATATCAATGAGATGCTATGCTGCCATCCAGTATCTTTCTCATAAAATTTGATCTTGTTACGGTATCTTCTGTGAAATTTTTGTTTGTATTTACTCCTGCACTGAAAATACAAAATTTGAAACAGAAGGCTAAAACCAAAGTGTTAACCGTTAATGTACCTCATTTCCCATTGACACGTTATTTTTGCCTTCGGTTCTCTTGATAAAAAACAAAACATTGATAACAAAATGCTGTTATAAATATATAATTAAAGCTTTTCCGTGGTCATATTTTCAAAATCAAATTAAATTTCGAATACTTCGAATCTTTTTTATTCTGAGCTTTTCAACCCGTAAAACTTAATTTATTTTTTAGATGTCTATATACCTAAATAACTCACATTCATTTTGTCCATAGTTCATATAAAAATACTTAAATTGACTAATAATTTTACTTTATCCCTAGAGGAAATGTATCTTCAATGTAGCAGCATCTCATTTTTCATCTAAAAATCCATCGTTTTTTACTAACAGTAGTTTTCTGAGAACCGACCATTACTACTCATATTTTAGAGGAAGAAGCTCTTGTGACACTAACTCTTTTTGATCAAATTTATATGGTTTTATTTTTAATTTTATAGCCTGATTATCATTGAATCACCAAAATTATTGCAAAAGCGCACATTTCGGAAGGCTGAGTATCACTGAAAATGCCACCATTTTACAAATATTTCCATCAAATACTGTACATCATAGATTTTTCAGAGAAGCTATAGCGTTGCACAATATATCACTTAATTTTTCTAGCATTTACAAACGCTTTTAATATCAATTATGGAATTGAGTGATTTTTCAATATGGAAGTGGCTATTTCAAAGAAGTACTTCGGAAATAGTGACGTTGGTTGTAACGCTTGGTTAAACGTACGTTACTTCAATCCGGTGGCCCATTCCCTCCCCTGTAAGTCAAGCCCATCAGACATTCAACTCGTGCTTAAATTCTTACCATATGGTCCTTGATGACTTATTTATTTGCGATGGAGCGAATAAAATGACCGTGGAAAGGTATCTCGCCGAAGAAATGGCAGTAACGCACCGCAGTAAAATATGTGTCATGGTTTATGCAGGTGGATGGGAGCGCGTCTTTCTTCCTTCTTTCTCTTTCTCCATTTTCCCTCTCTGTCCCTTTTTAGAGGCTGGCCTCTCCTTTTCTCTCTCTCTGTCTCTCATCTCACCTCTCTATCCGCTTCTCGCTCGGTCATTATTTTTTAATGAGCTCACCACGTAGTTCCGACGAGCGGTCGCGCGGGAAGGCGGTGCGTCGCGACGGCGGACGCCATATCCCGGCCTCAGCTTCCGCCTCCGACGGCGCCGCCCATATTCCGTGAGGCCCATCCACGGTTGGCTTTGCGCGCCCATCTTCCCAGGTTCCCGGAGACGGCATCGTAGTCGGCGGAGGTGACGGCGGCCGTAAAGGCTCCAGAGGCATGGGAGGCGCGTGAATGGCAGTGGGTGACCGTGAGGTGGCAATAAACCTCGGTTACCTTCGCTCTAGGGGAGGGGATCCTCCACGAGTCATTGTGGAAGGGTGGGAGGTGATGAGGGAAAGAGACCTCTCCCCTGTATCCGCTCGAGAATATTTTACGAGCGTTGAATTAGGAGTCTCCACCGCATCTTCCCATACATCCTCTTCCCAATCTCCTCTTTCACGCATCACTTATACTCTCTTGCCCTTTTGCTTCAATCTCATCTCTCAATCCCACATCCACAATGGAAAACCACACCTACCTTCCCAAAGAGATTATAACTAGATGACTTTTGTACCTACTTTTCCATTTTGCAGAGTTTTATTTAGGTTGCAGTTAAATGGATTAATTGAACTGAGCTTTTTTGGGACTTTCTATTGATCATATTTCTATCGAGGATCGGGTGACTCGAGCACTGGCTTCTCATACATACTTTGGATTCTCCAGCTTTTCTCGGGTGAGCGTGGAAAGCGCTACTATTGACGTCATCCATCCATCGTATATGACGTGAACCTCTTGACACCTTTCATTAAAACCAGGCTACTGTCAACACCAGGTTCGCTACATCCTTCCTCAAATCCACAAATTAATCCTTTTCTCCTTACTGGCCTACACACCTATTCTTAACGTGTCTTTGTTTCCCATCCATGAAGAGTACCGATCGCATTCTTCCTCCGTTCATGGCTTTGCCTCCGTCTCGTTCGCCGCGTTGGTTTGATCGTGACATTTTCAATTTAACTACGCGAGTCTTCTCTTCTCTCGCGCCCTCTTTAAGCTTCAGCTATTCGCCGTCCTTGAAGGATGCCTCAGCGATGGGCTAGTCTTTTCCTTGGGTGCTTCAGCCAGTGGGACGGAAATTACCCATAGGGTCCCAGTCGTGGTATGAGGCGCTGAGAGAGAGAGAGAGGTGGGTTAGTTGATGATAGACTAAAGGGATGTGGAGGAAGAAGTAGGTTTGGTGCGGTGGCATTGCGAAGGGCTTAAGAGCGTCGATGTGCCGCGAAGAGTCCCTTTTTGGCGTGCACTGCATTTTACGTCAGGGAGAAGTCATTGGCATATAAATTCACGTACGGTTTTATGTCTGGGCGTAAATATACACTTACTATCGTAGGGTAGCACACCTGCAAAGAGTCATCACTTGGCAGAACTTCGATACTTAACATTATTACCGTTAATTCGAGCTTTTTTGGGCGATTGTTCTTTTGCAAGCTGTCCAAACTTATGTCGATGGTAAATTCCTCATGAGAACCACGCATTGTGCACAATGTCTCTATAGTCCCTTTAACATGAAGATCAATCGGGATGCTGAAGAAAAATGGAAGGTATATGCACTCACTGATAAAAATGCTTTTATTCAAATATATGTATTAGATCAAAACCCTTGCAGGAGATAAGAGCCGAATTATACTTCTTAAAATTTAGAACCATACCAGCATGTGGGGTATTGAGGTCAATACGAATAATTTTAACAACCTTTGGCATTTCTTAGAGGAATCTTACAGTAAAATTTGTGCATTGTCTTTTAAAGAATGGAAATAATGTATTCTTGGGAAAAATCGTTTCTGAATTCCAGATGACATCGTTTATTTATACGTGGCGAGATGCAGCAATGGATGTTGGCGTCCGATCAAAACCTTTTCTAAACTATCTTTTTTAATTTCCCACAGGGAAATTCAATATTTTTGACAATCTCTCGAAGCTTAAAATTCGATATTTTTGGAAAGTCTGGTAAGTTTTCTTCCAAGTTTGCTCTGAGATTTCAATTTATGGAAATAATTTTCCTAATTAAAATTCATGAATTAATCTTCAAAATTCTTCGCTTGTAAATTGGTCAATGTGAATACATGGACGCCCTGCCGATGGTCTTTTCAAATTTGCTGGTCCTAGATATTCCGCACTCAAGTTCTCACTGTCCTCTAAGGATACTTTTTTCACTACCGAGGTCACATACCAAGTCAGTCGGTAACACGCTGGTAAACTGTATAGTGCTTATAACCAATTTTCGCTCTTTCTACCTAAAGAAGAAACAAATAGTGCTTGAAATTATTCCGATTTCATTTCGCTATCTGAAAACGGAGGCATCGGGAGAGTAGTTCACACCACATTATCCCAGGAAACTGTGCACTGTCGTGGACAGTAGGCAAATGGCAGTGATAAATGAGTGCTATAATGAGTGATGAGTAATAACTTTCAATGAATCATTGCAAGGGTAGTTTGCGAAAGTGAATGTGAAAAAGGGTAAGAAATGCATTTTTATCCGGAGTCGTCGTCCCCGGAGCCAGCGCCGAGCTTTGGCTGCGCGGCACGCTGTGCCGCTTTGCCGAGACGGTTCGCCGAACGGAATTACTCAGTGCAATCAGTATATATACCACTCGATATAAATTAAACACATTTATGGAAATTTTTGGCAATTACAAACTCAAAGTGTTCAAGACATGCGGATTACAACGCGATCAAGAACGAAATTTTACGACGCCTCAGTTTTGGAATGCGAGCATTTTGAAAAAAAAATGACAACCATTGTTTTGTAAAAGATAGAAGACTTTAACTGACAACACATATAGGTAACATATTTATCGGCCATTTGTTAGAATATGGTTTTGATAAAAATTCTTATGTTTGAGTTACGAATTACTAAAGTCGGCGCTTGGCTCGCATCATCAAAAACCTGTACTTTTTACGTTTCATCTATGGTGAAAAATATAAAAATGCATTTAAAAATTTAAGTTTACCATTAGATAACGTGGAATTATAAGATAAAAATTATCACGTGATAATTTTTCCTGTATATCTTTTTTTTTATTTTACCCAAATCCGAGTGCACTTAATTTCTGCGCCAACTATAAGGTAACGTTTGTGACTGTTGAAGGAGAGCTACATAGATGTGCTAGTTGTTTTGGCAATTACCAGTAATATTGTATAAAAGTTAAATTTTGTAGACCAAACATGATAATATAAAATTAATTACTTTGAGTTCCACGCTAAAAGAAACCAAGAATAGTTAAGATCTTTGAATACCCTTAATCCATTCTAAATCACCGATTCTTAATTGCCTAATTTACAATAATAAAGCCTATGCATTTAGAGTCTATATTTGAGGACACTTTTTGAAATGAATACAAGTTAACAGTGATGAAGCCTCTCCTCTTACTTATTTTGGATCCATTACTCATCTCAGGCAGCCTTGAAACACGTATGGGTGGAAAAAACATTACGTTTGAGCTCAATTTCTGTCCATCACTCGGCTAGTTTTACGTCACCATGAGACGTCAGAGAGGAAAGAACGAAGAAACAGGAGCACTGGAAGGAAGTTAACGACATAACTAAGCTTTTCCGGAAATAGCGTTTGGAAGAACATCGCATTCAGAAACTAGGCCGCGTCGTTATAGAGCCTCACCTCGAAAGTCAGCAGGTGTTTTTTGTCCGACGTAACTGTGGCCTTCCTCGGCCTTTTCCTCCGGTAATGATAGCAATGGAATTTTAGGTCATTCAAGATCTCACTGAACACTAATAATTATCCCATTCCTGTAATTATTTGAGCCGTTTTTTGCCAATTGTTTATTCTTGTGCGAAAATGGAAAAGAAACCCTCGCAAAGTTTAGTATTCTTTCACTTGGTTCATCATATTTGTATTTCATCATATTTGTATTTCAATGTAAGGGAATGATGTCAATGTTCCTCATGTTCCTTATAACAAGTCATAGTCGAATCTGACACGCCATTTCCCGCTCTACATCCATAGACTGACTCACTGGCATATATCTGGTAAGAATTGATGGCCAGCGCAGAATTCTTTCCCACCTTCCGCATTTTACGACACGCAGGTGACTGGCTGCTTACTTGGGAAGGAAAGCTATCTATTTTTATGACCAAACTTCGCCTTCATTGTCTCTTATCTCCCTCTAACGGTTATTATGCGATCCCGGAGATTTTTCCGTGAGTAGAGGAATTACGACTTCGTTCTTACCCTTATAGAATAGTCCTTTTCAATGCTATTGCCCGAGTAAAAATGAATCTATTACACAACTGTTCGTGAGCCGGGAATTCTTTCACGTCAGACCCTACACAGCTCATGGCTCACCCATCGGATCCTCCGATGGGTTAAACTTCCCATTTTCGGATAGACTCTTTACGTAACTTCTTCCGACAACTCTCTCAATCTTTGAAGCGGAGGTGGAGTGCATTTTAGAAGATATATTTTGAAGTCGGGCAAAAGCTTGGGAGCTTAGGCTCTCACTCCTGTCGGGGGAGATTTATCAACTGCCTGCCATGTAATTCTGGTCGGTTCTCCTCATACAAAATGCATTGCACCGGTTTTACCAGCAATGAAGAAATTCTTCTTTTACTGGGCAGCCATAGAGTGCCACTAAAACTAAGATGCTCTTTTAAATGTGTCAAATAAGCCTCGAATTTCTTCTTCCCCCCCTCTTCCATACAACTTTAAATTAAATATTTGCAATCAACCAAAAGCCAGTTAGGAATTTGTTCACAAAGTATCCCTTTAAGGAATATTCAGAACAGTTTCCACACGCTTCAACATCCAGAATGACTCTCTTCAACTTAAAATTTAAAGGTGTGTCCAATAACAATGAATCTTTGCAAATTATCTCCTTTGTATGACTGTGAAGATCTGTATTATTGTCAAAATTTCTCAGAATATGATACCTCATATAGGAGTTCAAGAGGCAATGCGTACTCTCTCATTCATCTGAGCGGACGGGGAGGGGCGTTGCTCCATATGCCGGTAAAGGGAGGAGAAAGAAGGGTAGGGTTTCGGAGGGGAAGGGAATGGTCCTAGCTATTCCACAGTGGTACAGCGGTACTGGGTGGCTTCCTTTGAGAGTAGCTTGAACTGCGCTGGACCATATCTCAAAAACCCAGGAAGATACATTCAAATCGACGAAATTTTGGAAATAAAGGGATATACTATTGCATTTTATTTAAAGAGAGCTCTTTTTCCGGCAGAAAAAAAAAACTATAATTTAGTTTCGAAGTATTGTGGGCCCGTTGGGCATGGATTCCAGATGGCATTCCAGATGGCTAAGAGGGACGAAAGTTAAGGACATAGATTAACACTCCATGACGATCATTTTTAGAGGTGGAAAACATAACATTTCACATTTATGAAAAATAAATGCCAGTCTACTGTACAGTTTCAGCATAATGAGGCCAAAAGACTTATGTATGTATATATATTCTCTGAAATGTTGGAGAAAATGATGCTGCATATAATGGAAAGGCTTTCGAGAATCGTGCCCACGCTGCATTGGCATCTCATCGTTGATTTTGAGAGTGCTTTCGTCGACAGCCTCAATAATATGTCCGTCCGAAGAAGACGTCGTATATTGCGATGTCTCATCGATTTATGCCAAGCTGTCTTTTCTCGCCTGATTCTCCCACCTTCTCCCTCCCTCCCGAATAAGCCACTCTCGCCCATCCCCATACCTTCCCAACGGTTCCCGAGGACCGAGGAGCAGTTCCTCCCGGCCAAACGCCTCAGCTTCCTCCCTCCCTCCATCTCCGAAGGCCATTTTATCCCGCAGTACACGAGGAAAACGAGCCCCGCATTCATTTCGGCGGAAAACAACCCCATTCCCGCAACTCTATCCCCCTGCCGCCCCTTACCCGCCCCGCGTGCGGCAACCACACACCACCGCGACAGCGCTGCCCTTCACACTCTCCCGCGCCTCCCGCCACCCTCCCCCATACCCTCCATACCCTTCCCTTCGCCGTCCCTCTGCACCCCCCCAAGCATAGGGGGTTGTTACCCGCAGGAATATGCGAGCCCGATTGGGTGTTATGATGTTTTTTTTTGTTCTCCATCTCTTTCTCTCCCCACTCTCTCTCGCTCCCCACTCTCTCTCTCCCTCTCATTCCGTTCCTCCCTCCATCTCTCCCTCTCTCTCCCTTGCTCTTTTTTATTCATTCGGGGAAGTTTTTACTGCAGGCGTAAAATGTTCGAAATGGCTCCATGCGGCTCCTTATTATTCTATTGGGAGATACGTTTCATGGTTGTTTTTGGGAGTTCCTCTCCTGTTCATCGTTTTCAGAGTGCAGTAGCTAGTATCGCCAGATACGTGATTTTAGCCTCGCAACGGATGTGTAGGTACTTCAAGTTGTCGGAGTGGAAACGAACACTATTCCCTTTCTGAGTGTAAATTGTTGTTTTTGATTTAAAAAAATTGAGCCTTACTAAAAATTAGAGTTTTGATGTTTTTCTACCGTACTTGCCGTTATTTCCAGGAAAATAAACTTTATTCTTTCCCAAAGAGATTTTGATTTTCGACTAGTTTCTCACTTATTAACACTCAAATCGTAAATTTGGTTACGCGTGATAGTCTGAGGTGCGGAAAAGATTACAATATTTTTACAGTGAGCAGTTCCGAGATTAGCTACAGTAAATTTAGAAAAGTATTGCCATGGCATTTTCTGGCCTAGCTTTCACCTCAATCATATTTAGTGATATATATGGAAACTTATGGATACTTATGGATAAATTGAAGAAAATTAAAGGGATTTAAACGCCCAATTAACGCTTTTGACCATAAGGCTGGTTGGTGGTTAAGGACATGGCCTAAATAGTCGCTTTAGGGCACACTTTTTCAGACTTAAGCATAATAAAAAGCGTAAAATTAATTTTAGGGCTTTTACATCGCACATATTGTAAAAGAAATTGGACATGTTCCAATTGACTGGATTTATTCTTTTTTTAGTCCAATGACCCAATTGCTAAACAGTTCATAAGCTTAAATTTCACCCATGCATAAATGAAGTCCAGTTAAAAATTAAACTCCTCTGCTTAAACATGAAACATTTGCTTAAAAAATAATTTACTTTTTTTGTGGGTTGACACGGCCAAAATTATCCTATCCTGTAAAATATGAATGGCTTGCTGATACTAGTTTCTTTTATGCTGACCGGTTACATTCATTGCTCCATATATGGTGTCTTTTTCCTACGACTTATTGTATATAGCCCCAGTTCCTAGACCATGTGACCCCTAAATTAACCGGTTTAAGCCTCCTCCACTCTTACATTTATCTGGTTGCTGATTAATTATCATATATTTTCGCGAAAAGCAATACTCGTCATGCCATATATTTCCGGTGACACTCTTTTGACGCCCATTCAGCCTTTTTATCCATCTTCTTTGTGATTATCATTTCTAAGGTACCCTCAGCTATTCTTACAAGTCCTCATTTCATATCCAATCACTAAAAATAAAGAAAGGGGATAATTTTTTAAATCATTTAATATGCTTCTATAAACAGTCTACTATCTAGATAGGATAGACCCTGCATGCTAGGTCTAAACGAGTACTTTTTTCCAGTTCTTTCATAGATTTTTTATTCGCTTGTCTCCATGTAGGGTTTATTCCTTCCACTACCTCTGAATTGAAGAAGGGCACTTCGAACGGAAAAGGCTCATTGCCTTTTTTTCATCTTACTTGCGCTATGTCACTCTGTTCGTTGCAATATTCCTCCTCGCGAGATTATTTGCAAGCATTCTCTCTGGAGTACTGTGCTTTTCTGCATTCTACTTTACACGAAAAAGAAAGAGAAGTATCAGGCGTGATATGGTGGTATTCATTATTATGAATAACATAAATGGCAATTTTTCACTTAGATAAACTTTAATTCGACCATGTTTTTGATGAACTACATAATTATCAGGTGATGTCTGAAAATGAATTTTTATAAGTGCCAAATTGCCATTTCAGTTGTTCATTACCTCACGTTAACATAAATTTCTCCTCTTATTCACTCCATGAAATAATACTTTCTCTCATACTGTTAATTTTCTCTATTTAGCTCTAGAATTACTGACCCATGACTAAATCATGTATGGAGAGAAAATGGACTTTTACACCCATCATACTATTGTTATAGACAACAGTTTATTATTCACTTCTAACTAAGACTTATTCTCTGTAGCATATCTTATTATAATTGTTTCATTTATAGTAACTGTTTTTTAAATAATGATGGAATGAAACATTGCTTTGCTCAGCTTCAATCTGTCCATATAATTGAAATAAAGTACATCATGCGTCATCATCCTGGTTCAAATAATTAATGCGTCAAAAGGTTTTTATCTACGGAAACGTTTAAAAAAATAATTTGAAAAATAACATTTATATTTGAGTGTCATTCTAGTAAAGATAGCTCAGAGAAAAGTAGATTATTGTCATCACGAATAACTATTGATGAAACTGTAGAGATTGCGTCAGGTTCTATCCGTATTATTATAATGTATTAATATGAACACTGCTTTTTATTTCAGTGAACTCACAATAATGTAAATTTCAAGCCCATTTCTCTCTTTTCCGTAACAAAACTGCTGATTGAGTGTGATTTGTCCTAATTTTATTTCCTTTTGGAAACCCTCCCTTATGACGAAGATGATTTGTATGTAACGGCTTATTTTGATATAATCTTTGGAGCAATGGAGAGTTGATTTTATATTCACGAGAGCTGTCCAATTCAGTGATTCACTACCCTACATCTTCAATACTCCCTCTCCAGTACTTTCCTAGGGATAACTCGAACCTTTCCCCTTGAAACGATAACTGTGTATGGATAATCGCATTTACTCTTTGGTCCATTTCAAGGGTATGACGAGCAACAGAGGTAATCGAGATATCCTGTTCGAGCGTCAGGGGTAATCACCTTTTTCTGTCACAAGTGACTCAGTACTCGGGTGGAACTCGACCTGCAAGAACCTCGTTTGCAAACTGTGCTATCTTTTTACGAGAAGCACCGTTTTTAAAAGAAATTATCCGATAAATTGTGGTACGAAAACAAAAGATTTGTATCGTTCCCCGCTAAAAATGAGTCGTGTCCATGATTCCACAATCCTCTTAGCCAAGTTTAAAGAATAAGTATTAGATATTAAACCTGATCTCCAAAAACCGACACAGCTGTTTTTTATCTTAAAAAGTTTTTATTCTTATCCAATTAGATCTCAAGTACTTGAAACTCTTAAGAGAAAGGTCCATGGTTGATGAAAGCAGGCGAGTCAATCACATACAAAATATTTAAAGAGAGTAAAGTTTTACGACCATACTCTATGCATTGTATATTTTCCTGTATACTTATACATGATTTTGATGATATGGCCTAAAGCATTTAATGCATATATTTCATTTTTTTATAATATAACACTAACGTAGTCATATGAGAAATCAGCAAATTTTTCACTGAAGTTCATTGCTAGTATTTCATTTTTAAATCTTATTTACATAATGGTAATGTTTATTGGAATAAAATCAATCGAAAAATGGATAGTTTTATAATTTAAGGTTTTATTTTTTAATGAGATAGAATGGAAATTAAATTACAGGAATTAAATATGTGTACATTTTGAAAGGGCTTTGCCATTTCCATAATGAAAGATCCATAGGAGTTTAGCTGCTGTATTTTTACTTAGCAATGTCGTCTTGGTATTGATAGCTGGCATTGATATACTGTTTTGTCTATCATCGTCACACATTGTTACACGACACTTAGAAGCAACTGCTTGAGCTCAAACAGTTGTAATCGTATGTTAACCTTGTAATAACTAATCCCCGTTTCAATTCTGGAAGATCGGCCTTTAGACACTTTCAGATAAACGCGGGTAGTATTAATCTTTTGCTGGCTCACCTCTCTTGAAAGCGGCATTGAAGCTTAAGCGGGTCCTCCTACTCCGCATTGTGGATTTACCACGCACTTCGTCCTCGTTTCTCTATATTCGATCAAAATTCATACTACATAATGAGATTTGGTATGTGCGCTCTGTTGGCAGTGGATACATTCATCGCCTTTACTTAATATTTTTATATTTTTATATTAATACTTATAAAGCCATATTTTGTCGACTCGATTTGGCAGAGTTGCAAATACAGATATTCGGAGTAGTTCCATAAAAGTTTGCTCGTTAAAAATTAGATCATCCAAAAATGGTTATAATCACTTGGTATGCTTCTTGTATTTTTAATCGTTTCGATGCGTCATCGGTATCCGCATGTGGATGGCATGTCTGCACCACAGCTCAGCATCCGGGGCCTTCGCTTCCTCTTGTCGGATTCAACGCCCTCCTAGAGTTGTGTTGTGCACGTTCTACTCTTCATCCCACTCTCGAAATTCCTCCATCATTCCGTCCGCATAGCCTCTGTTTCTCCTTCATCCTCTGGTATTTCTCGGTAGGAAAAACTCGGGAGCTCCCTCGCGGGAAGCCCATTACACATGCTCTCGAGTCTTTAGATGGAGTTAAGTCAGGATGCCCCGAGTGCTCGTTGGGGAAGTAAAAAGTCGAACGATGCGGCTAGTGCCTTGACCGCAGCTGTACGCTGTAATGAAGCGGCTTCATCTGAGAGCTTTAATAGCTACATTAATGTGCTTTTTGGGTGCATGTGCACCACTGATTTAAAGGTAATTCTACCCTGTTTTCCAGATTTATGCAGTTTTTCAGCCAATGGGGTAAAATAACAGGCAGTAGTACCATGTTGATTTTTTCCACCACATGTTCAAAGAAGCGATATTTTTTATGAATGTTTTAATTGGCCCAACTTTGATTATTGCACAAGTACGTTGTAGCGCATTCTTCAGTCATCTAGTTATCCTTCTCATATTCTTCTTGGGGTTTAGTAATAAAGAAATGTTTGCATTGATTTTTAACCCATTAAGTTACGCTAAAGATTCTATCGATATTATTCTATCCAAAATTCATAATATAATGCCTTTTTTCCGATTGAAATATTTATGTAAAACTCTTCCCTTCTGAGGAAAACTTTTTGGTAAAAAATCTTTTTACCGTATTAGGAGCTTCAATACACAAATAAGTAGTGTACAAAATGTTGAATTCTTTCTAGAACTGCTGAATATTTGTTACTAGTATTTTAATACTAGAAATTTCGCTCTCGATTTTTAGTCCTCAGTATACTAGAAACTCGAAAAGCGAAAGAAAAATGATTATGGAAAAGAATGATATGTAGTTAGAAAATCTAATTCTTTTTTGGAATTTCATTAACTTTCATCGCATCAGTAAAATGAGTGTATTTTCCTCGCGAGGAATTTTATAGTAATATTTTTTTATTTGAATTTGTAATAGATAAAAGCTCGAAAAAAGCAATGAAAATGTGCTGGAATTCACAAAGATGTCCTCAAATGAATCATTTTGATTTTCTTCAGTAACTAGACTGGCAAGGGAAGAGGGTTTGAAATTGGTTCTTTGTAGCTTGGAATGAGTAAACTCGACAAATATGAGATGAATGAATTATCACTTCGATCCGAGGTCAGAAATAAATGGGAAATGTCTCGCAGAAAAAAGGGACGATTTTGTATTGAAAAAAAGTATTCAATGGGGACCTAATATCGAGGATTTTGTCGCGGTGAAGTTTCTTGAGTGGAATTTTCCAGATAAGAAAACGAGAAAACTTCTCTACCGATTAATTTCAAAAGAACTTTTCTTCAAAGCTGTCATTAATTTTTCCTCGAACGGTTTCTTTGTCTCAGCTCTGTTATTGATCCCTTAAATATTTCATTATTTCGTTGCAGCGTAATGGATTAACGCTGTGGAATTGTGGTAAAAGCAATAATGATTCGGTTTTCCTTCTGTAAATTCGCTGTTTTAAAGAATTCAATGGTCAGACCAGTTTACATTGCTTAGTCTTCGCTCAAAAACCTTGTATTTCATTAGCAATTATTTGTCTTGACTTCTTATTATTTGGCTTCTTCTGCGGAAATTGACTTTATATTTATAGAAAGTGCACTCATGACGCCATTTTCATGTATGAATTTCCTTACGACTGCTAAGAAGCACACCAGCCATCGTGCTCTAGCTGGCTATGAAGCCAAAGCATTTTTCTTATTGTTTTTATTATTCTGTGAACAAAAATGCAATGTATGCTAAAGTGATTAGAATATACTGCAATTTGCGATGACTTTTCTAATGGCAGAGACTCCTTAAAAGGTAAAATAGGTGACTGGAAATAAAATTATATATATATATGCAAATGTATTTGAATAAATTTTAGGAGAACGTTTTGGCAGTAAACGCTCTACTGTTTTTTTATCAGAAAACGTTTGGTCAGTTTACGGAAAAACCGTCTGATAAGATAAATTTACCACAAAATGAATCCTATGGAGCAAATGTCTACTGCAAGCATTCGGTTAGCTTGGAGGCCTAACCTCTTGTGTTTTTGATAAGGAACAAAATATCCATTTTTTCATTTTGCAAGGAATCATAATAAATTAAATCTTTTTGCTTGCCTCTCGCAAGAAGAAAGTTTTTGACGGGGGATAGAATTCCATATAAACTTCATAAAAAGATTACCACATCCTGCCTCAGGTACGTTTCCCCAAAGACCACTGACCTGGCATTACTCCACAAGATTTTCCGATCCCTTCACCGCTCACGAAAACTTTCCAATATGGTGGCTTAAAGTGTTCGTTTGTTTCTTTACAGAGACTTGTGGATTATTTTATCCGCTTCTGCAGCCAACCAGAGCCATTCCGGCAACGCCGGGTAGCCGGGCTCTTTTGGGAAAGTTAGTACAGCCCCAGAGGGCATGCGCTCGGGCGGGAGGGCGGGTAGTCTATATGGGAGAACTGAGAGCCAAAATGTACTTTTAAGGGCCTGCAAAGAGTCGTGTGGTGGAAGGGAAGGCGGTATAAATGGAGTGACTTAGGGGTGGGATTTGGGGTCGGATCGGGATTCCGTGTCCGACGGCTGAAAAAGAAAGAAGCCACTCGGCGAGATGAAACATGATGGGATCGTATTTCTTGAAGACAAAGGTTTTTCACCCGCAAACACCTTAAATACTGGGAAAATTTTATTGTAAACGCTCGGAAAACTAATAGAAAAATCCACCATAAGGTATAAAGTACACACACATGGAAAAGATAATCCTTATTATTGTATGCTAGATATATAGCCTTTATTTCGACACGTTGTGTCATCATGAAGGAGAATTCATTAGTGGTCGTAAACCATGTATAAAACATTAGTCATACAGTCATAAGTTAGCTGGAAGGGCAAAGCTATATTGATAAAAGAGGAAACTAATGAAAAGTTGAAAAACTTGGACGCACGATTAAGGTAATGGGAGATAATGAAGGAAGAAAGGCAAAATTTACCTGAAGGCAACTAATCAACGTGTAACGTTAACGAGGGTTAAAAAGTTAAGGTACACATTAACATTACATAAATCTATACTATCAGAGGTTTTGGCATCCTCAGATTGTTCAATAAGGTCGTATTCCAGTTTTATGTTTAAAACATGTAAAATATTTTTACTGAAATCGCTAGAATGGAACGTTTTACAAGGATGCTTTGCAAACCCAGAACTGTCGTCGTCTTTATTCATACACCCTCCATGTTTTTAAACTCATTATCCGGAAAACTCGTTAACCGGAAAATTTCTGCAGGTTTTTTTCAATGAATTGAGTCACACTCACTGAATTTGGACGTGTATACACCCGCTATGTCCAATTCAGCCGGTCTGTCTTTACACTCAAACTAATATCTGCCAAGCTAAGCCAAGACGTATTGTCCAAAGAATGACATTCTACAATTTATTCGTTATTTTTCTACCAAATTTTATGGTTTTGTTTTTATTTGGTACTCAAAAATCAGCCCTAGCCTTATTTTCTCCATGGAAATGAACTATTTGTGTGAATGCATTGTCTAAATAAGCTTCAGTATGCACCAGCAGTTGAATGTATTTTCAGCTTCAGACTCGTTCTTTGATACAACTCTAATTGGTGGATAAATTGGTAGGTGTAGTAACATTATCAATAATATTCAGGATTACACATGCTATATTTTCTTATAAACTAGAATTTGTATATCGTAGCATATGGAATAGTTATTTAAAATTTATCAGTTTTAGTTATTTATTCAAATCGAGTAAAAGATAATAAAAATGTTCTATCTCTTTTGCCATTCGAACAATGACTTTTTAAAGCCAACGCTTGAGTCTAATATTTTTAGAGCTTTATCTTTTTCTATGGTCAAAGTTAGCGACTGTGTCCTCCTTCAAAACAGGGTGGAAAATCTTGTTTTACCGCAAAGGGATATTTTCGTTTTGCCGTGCATCCATCCAGGAATAACCTACCCCTTAAGTTTTCTGGCTGTGTTGGACTCGGTGAAAGTAAGATGAAGGGAGAGGACAGGGAGGGGACAGGAGTTTGGGCGTAGATGCGGAAGCAAGGGTACCGTTTTGGGATTCGACGAGAGCGGTGGTGGGGCCGCCACTTCCCGGCCCCTCGCCTCCGTCCCCCTCTCTCTTCCCCTCCACCACTCCAGTTTCCATCTCAATCTTTCAACTTCCACTTGCCACTTGAGAGCCAAACGTAAAAAAAAGAGCTAGACGTCACTTATTTTGCCTTTACGCAATAAATATGAATATATATTTCAAATTATTTTTCAAAATATTAATACTTGGAGTCTTCATCTAACTTAACATAAAATAAAATTGAGCTGAAAAGCGTACTAATTTAAAGGATCCAGCAACAATTCAAAATCTTGTATTATTTCATTACATACTTCGTATTTCTAAGGTGCGTACGTAATTTGGGCACTGATTTGACGGAATAGAGTAACTTAATTATTAAGTTATAAGGGATAATAAACTTCTTTATAAAAATTCAAATTATATTTTTTTCATTCCATCTTTATTGAGGTCAAAAATACATTTCATTTATACTCTAAAATTTTAGCATTCCTGTCTATGATGGAAGATTCAACTCGCTACTAGCAAAAAATCTTTCGTATTCTTCCTTATCGTAATCTTATTTCCGTGATGGCTAAAACCAATGTTAAAGAAAATTTTAATTTTTTTGAACGATATTCTCTGTTAAGAATTGAGCGTAGAAATGGAAGATATCCAAATATTAATAGTTAAAAATTTAGATGAAATTTTGAGGTTTTTTTTAGAGGAGCAAATTGTGCTAACCCACATTTATGTTGAGAAGAATATGGGTCCTCATTGAGCACCAATTGCCTCAAAAACTTAAAGCTTTGACTGTGTAACTTTGTAGCTTTCTTTTTGTCAAACGCACATGCTTAAGGTGGTTATATACTCCAGAAATTCGGCTAACTTAAATATATAACCTTTGATGAGTATTCCCTGAACCGAGATGAACAAATTGTTCCGAGGCTAATTTTACAGATGACGTTTTAAACAGGAAATCACGCATAAATTTCGTATGAAAACTGATAGTAAGATGTGAAATGTTTTAGGAAATTGAATGAAAATAAAATGTAGAAAGTTTCATAACCTATTTTTTTAAGGTCTTATTAAATTTCTGCCGCTATTGAAGGAAAAGTACGTTAGTTGCATTTATAACTGCCGCTTTTGTCCACTCTAATGGCTGGACATGTGTGGTAATTTAAAATATATTCGTGAAATAATCTACACATTTTATTCGTAAACTTTGGTTTACAAGAGTACACCCATACTGCCCAGTGAAAGACGTATGAAATAAACCCAGTCAAGAAAAATGTGTAGTTTAGTACTAAATTTGACTCCTCGTTTGCATTATAATGAGTATATGTTAAACTACACATCCTTTCACAGTCGCACACGCTTTTCTTTTCTTGCCATCCTCGTACATCGCCCCGCGGCCTTTAAACCAACCGTTACGTATCCCTGCCTTCGTCTCCCCATTGCGCCAAAGCCCTTTCTCTCCACTCCTTCCTTAATCCTTCCTTCCCCTCTCCCCTCGTCATTGCTTCCCCCCTCTCGCTTACTTTCTCTTCCTCAATTTCCTCTTCAACCGCCTCTGCCAACTGTTCCCGCAACACCGACTTCCTGCTTCGTAGCCCGTCGCATCCGAGTCGTCCAACATCCTTTGGAAGTTTAAGAATGGTTTCCGTCCTTGCTTGCCTCTACTCTCCACAAAATGTTTATTTGTTCCTCCTCCTCTTTTCCGTTTCTCCTTCTCGAGTCTCTTTTTCTCCTATTTCCTCTACATTTATCAGAAATCCTTAAAGTCTCTCATTTTGGTCATTTTTCAAAACATAATTAAAAGTTGTACCCTCCGTAGATATCACGTAATGTATCGCGTTTAGTAGACAGAATTGGAAAAAGAAAAACACATTGCCATGTGGCATTTTTACTATCACGACCGGTTTCACCGCGGACGAGAATCTTTAGGTGAAGAATATTTTAGATACTGCTATGCGGCTATGCCGGCCATCAAGATAATAAAACGCCAGATTAAATTGCAGTGTTCTTTCTCTGACTCCTCCTGAAATGAGAGAATTCAACTTAGTGACATCTGAAATCATTCAGTTTCTATTTTCCACAAAGTACTGACATATCATGTATTTATCCGTGTCAAAAATCCTCTTACTATGATTTTACCGAGTGACTACTCCATTTTTGCGTCTACCAATGGCACTGATCTTTTTCTTCTTTTTCTTTTTAGTGTGTTTCCAACTCTGTATCGCTATTGTATCTGTATATAATTATTTCGTACCAGCGGTATTAAACGTCGTGGTATAGGAAAAAAATATTTGCCTAGAGATAATACTATACACATCTCAGATACATTTATTGCTCATCTCAGTGAAACGTACGGAAGAGTGCACCTCGCTTAAAGAATGCGTTATCTCCTCTTAAAGAAAGCTGTCTCGATACTCCACATGTGAAGCGACACGCGAAAAATCGTTAAATCCCACGCCCTACTTACTGTTCTGCACGGCTCAAATTCTTTGAATGAAAACATTGGAGAATACGCCAATTCATGCTTTTTAGTTAACAACTGTCTTTTTTCACTCTCTTATTGCTTTTATCGATCACGTTCCACCACTCCAATCCCTCTCGACGTATGAAAGGAAAACATCTCCAGCCTACGAACGTGACATAAAGTCCTTAACGCTTAGAAAATGGAAGAAAAAAGTAAATTCTGCCGATTACTTGCTGATTCAGCTGTATTTATCGAAAAAAATGTGTCATTGCCTCATGGACAGATCGCACTCGTACTAGTTTGACGAGAGCCAAACTGCTCGGGGCTCAGCTCTTCTCTAACTATCGATGAGCTAATACCAGGAAGAATTTCATAGTATTGTGAAAGGCACTGTTAAGATATAATCTGTATTTAAAAGGAAATAAACTGGGTTCAAGACGAACTCCGCTGACTTATTTTTCGTAGCTCGCTATTACCCCTTAATTGCGTATGACCATCATAATGTGGGACGAAACGATGATTAAACATTAAATTTTTGTAAAAGAAATCTACAAATACAGTCTGCATCGACATTATGAGGAATATAATGTAAATATTTACCCTGGGTTTAATAGCTCTTTGTAATGAGAAAACTGCGTATTACTTGTTTGAAGGTAGATACTGAAAAACAACGTGAAAGGCAACGGGGAAATCACCACATTGGTCTCCCTGGAAGATGCAGCGCTGCGTAATAAACTTATAACATGATGGCATTCCTCCCATAAAAATATTCCTGAGGTAAAATAGCCCCCAGTTGGATCTCCGGGTGGAAACCACTGGGAGGGGTACATCAGTCAGAAAGAACACTTAAAAACAATGAGTAAAAAAATATTTTAAATCCAGAAAGTATTGTTCTTCGAAGGTTATAAATAGCCCAAAATGATATGTTATGAATTTCAGTACTGCCTATAACATATTTGAGCATATTTGTTATGATATTAAAGAGGAGCTGTAATGCTATTAATGCTGAGGAAATTTTGGATGCGTAAATATGTAAAAGATATTACATTGTATATTAAAACTTGTGAAAAAGTGCGATTCTCTTTGATTTCACTAAGATGAACATCAATTGTGTCAAGCCTGAATCTTTTGAAATATTTCTCTCGTCGTAATCCAAGACTTAAGCAGTTGAGAGTACTGCTTGATTAACTTTCACTCTTATAGTTAATGAAGGAGAAATAAAAAGTATTTTTGATCTGAAATCTCGCGCAATTTATATTTATTCAATATAAATCTTATTATTCAATATAAATCTTATTAGATTATATTCATTCAATATAAATCTTTGTATAAATTTTCTGTTTAACAGTTAAATTTATTATTTACGTTTTCCTTCTACAATCAATTCTAGATCTACTATACACCTTAGAAATTTGCTCTCAATTTCTTACGGGGAATATAAAGGGTGTAAAATTGGAAAGCTAGCTCGGAAAGCGCAGTTGTGAGGGCTGCCCATGGAAAATTACAACTTAGAAAACCCAGTAAAATTTTAATTGTATGAACCTTACCTCTTGGCGCATCTACGTCTCTTATCTTGGCATTTATTTTATTATGGACTAATGGCATCGCTTTGCTCACTAAGTTCGATTATTACTTTATAAGAGGCCGTTGACTTCTGATAAAAAATGGTAAATTTCTCCATTTTTGTACAGCTCTACTGTACATTTTATGCTCTGCTACGATGTCATCTATGAGTAGATGGCGCTGTAGTATGAAATTATAGCTATGGACATTTTCCTATGAAGTTACACAACACTGTTCGCTTCTAGTAGACTGTACGTCTCTTATAAGTGTTCTGCATTAGTATCGACTGGGTGGAAATTGGCAAGATTAGGTAGATATGTCCCTAAGTTTTATTCTTCTCGTAATACTTTATGACCACGCATTCAATTAAAAAATACGAATTTGTCCTTTTCCTCAATTTCGGACGTTTTTGCGCATAATATTAATTTTTAGCTTTTAAAACGTGAAATGGTCGCGCTCACGTGAGAGAAAAAAATAAATACGCAGTTTTCACACCGGGAACAGCCTGTGGGGTACGTTTTTTAAGTGGGCGTGCGTAAAAATTCGGGGATCACGTTGTAGCGATTCGCTTCAAGAATGAGAGATAGAGAGAGAAAACCACGCTCGGCACAGAAATGCGTAAATCCTACCTCGACCGCGCTCATTATATTTGCGCCGCGACCTCTCATTACCTTTCTCCCCTTCGGCCCGCTCCCCTCCCTAATGCCGCTCATTTGGCATGCCACTCAATGTGTAGTGGCTCCCCCCTGAATGCAAACCACTCGGGGCGACCCCTAGCATCTGTCCATTGAAAGCTATTCGGCCCACCTTACTGCCGGGAGGACTCCGAACCCTTTCATTCCCCATTGACCATCCCTCCGAATTCCCTTCATGGGCGTGTTTTCGTCTCTCTCGCTCTTCTTTCTTCCATTGCCATCATTTTTGCCAACGATCTCAACTTGTGGCCCTCTCTTAAGGACGCCACGCCAACAGCTGTTCTAAGGTTCCCACGGGATTTCATTTCCCGACCATCAAAACTCCCCGACCACTCTCTCTCTCTCTCTCCGACTTGCCTCCTCTCAGAACTCTTTCCACTCTACCATTTGAAAATGGTTCCCCTTCCTATATCGCTTCTTCACCTCCTTCTCTTCTCCTCGAATCCCAATGGCCTCCTCCTATCTCATTCCCTTAGAACTGACTTCGGGGTTTTTTGGTGTCCTGCCTTTCGTGCTCTGATCCTTTACTTACTCTTCTCCTCCATATCCCAATCTCCGCACACTCCCCACACCCGCATACCCGCATCTTCCGATCATCCTCAAACTCCCTCTCTCTCCCTCTCTTTCTCCCTCAAGATCAGCCTCGTCGTATTCCTTTCCATCAATCTCTGTTCATTTCTTCTTCAACTCCACCTCATTTCTTCGACCTGCACAATCCTTTCTTCTTATTCCACATGTCCATTATCTTTGAGGAGCGTATACCTGTTAGAGAGAGATGGGAATACAGTAGAACTTCGCTAAAACGAAATAAAGGGAACGAAACAGCTTCGTATAATCAGTTTTTTCGGATAGTCGCTGGTTGATATTCAAAAGCTAATTTGGCGACAGTACGTAGAGCTGATATTTTTAACGTTAGATTAATTAGACAGCCAAAATCAAATCATGTACATCACAAATAATCTGTCTTGAATTAACCTAAAATTTTCCTGGGCATTTTATCTTCGTAACAGTAACAGCCTTATCTCTCAATGTTTTAAACTCGGGGTCCGGTTGAACGGGGCTCCAATATGCTTAAGAAAACTAAGGGAGAGGAAAAACTGCAAAATCTTCAACAATTCATTAATATCTTCTCTATAGATCCCACCTCGTATCCTGTATGCAAGCTTTTTATGAAATTGTCTACCCCTAGTCCACTAATTCCTCATCAGATTCCTTTTCCCTCTGTAACTCCACACCCAGTAAGTGTGATATCTCATTATGTTGCATTATGCCTTTGAAATGAAATTTTCCCATTCTCAGCAGGCTTTGTTTTCAAAATGGAAACACTGGCAGCTACTGATACAGCATGATGTGAGATTTAGTCGATATTCTATCCCTTATGGATTTTTCAGTGGTATATTCATGTTTGACTCAAGATAATTTGGGAAGATCTTTCTAAGACGTTTTTAGGAATCACATCACAAACAAATATCTACGAATGACACGAGAGTAAAAGTTATCAACAAGCAAAAAGTTAGTACTCTTTGGTCATTTGAACATGGTTTCATCTTCATCAATTTCTGTGGCTAAAGCTGATTTAATTAAAACGAATAAATTCAGTATCGATTGATTATTTACGCTTCACCCTGAATTTTGTAAACAAAATGAGTTTTGAAAGTTCATCCGTTTTTAGTTGAAAACATTAATTTTCATGGAAGAGTTACTTTATTATTTCTAATATTTAAAAATTATTGTTATCGGAAGTTTTTAAAATTAATACGTTAATTATTATATGTATGTTCTCATTTTGCCATTAATTTTAAATCACGAATGGATTTCCTTTCGATCCAACAGCAACAGAGTACTCACGGCCAAGTCTCGGATGGCAAAATTTTATTTATGGTCTCACATTGATTTCTATAAAATCTGAAGTCAGGAAATTAAATTGACAAATATATCGCCACCTACCAAATTTGTTGAAGTCAATCTTGAATCATTCACTCTTGATTCCTTGCATGCTCAGTTTCCCAATTTCCTTTCACCACACCCAACTCTGTCACCGGCCTTGAATGGCCCACCTTCATTGCCAGACCTCTCCACCTTTCCAAAGCACGCCTCTCCATGTGAGCCACTCCAATTCTGTCCAATCAATGCCCTCCCGCTTTCTCGCCCTCTCTCCTATTCCCTTTGACGATACACGCTCACCGCCATGTTTCAAATCAAATCTCACTTTCTCCCCGGCCGCCCCCAACTCCGACCTCGTCTTCCTATTTCCTCTCATCTATTGATCTTCTCGACTCTTTTACTGTCACTGATCTCCCCTTTCTCTCTTATCCCTTCGTTTCGTCTCTCTCTTACACACAGTTATCCACAAGGTGTAAAACGTAGTCTCATGATGTTCACTCGAATGAATTGGAGAATGATCAGATCGTTCTTCCCTTAACTGCATGTGACAAGACCTAACAGTGATTTTGAAAACTTCTCTGATGCTCGGAAGTACATAGGCTAACAGCGTCTTTGACAGAGAGCAGACCAATGCTATTTGCTTCTCCGATTCCTTTCCATCCCAAATATGGGGAATATCTATTTTTTGACATTGATTGAAGCATGTGATAAGGAAAGATTTGCTAGGACCTCAAGAAAAACAGACTTTGGAATCTGGCAAGTATTGTGAAAAAATAGCGAATTTCACTAAGTTTAAAAAGTCCGTAGATTGTACCAACTGTAGACTCGAAATGCATATTTCAGTTCAGTTACTTGTGCCATTCCAGCAAAGTTATCATCTCTTTTTGAAAGAAACCTTAAGTAAAAGTACTAATTTTATTGTACAATGTTATGCTGTTAATGTGGACACTTTAACTAGTATGGCATAGACTTGATATGTATCTGTAATTTGATGTATATCATTGAAACAATCCAAATTGAGGATACTTATCCACCATCAATTCGTTTGAAATCTGAATTTATCTAGTATCATCCGAGACTTGGATATTTTTTCTTGATCCTCGTCTAACTGTGCTATTGTACAACATTGCCTTCAACATTGTACAACATTGCCAACAACATCAGAGTTTATGAAACTGTATGATCTCTGTCACAACTTTCATCTTCAGCAGGTTACATTTCTCAAGTTAATGTGGTCCAAAATCCTACCTGAACAATATCTCAGATATCTGCTTCTTCAAGAATTTTTCCAGTAACATCTCCTGACTTTCGTGCCACGTCTCCCTCCTTACTTTTGATTATGGTTCATAAAAAAAATTATTTTAAATATTTTACTGTCTATATCAAGCTAATTTGACTAATCACGTTTGTTATTTTTTCTTCTTCGCTAACTTCCCAGTTTTCTTAACCCAATCTTTTTTCTAAAATATTTATGTTAAGTATGCTTTTATCGCTTCAAATGATAATATTTTCTCCGTCAATTTGTCCAAATTCATATAAATAACATACATTTTTCTGTGGGCAAATTATATGCCTTTGTAATTTACGTGAACTTTTAAACCAAAACTAGCATTCGGGCATTGAATTATCATATCCATACGATATTTCGTTAACGAAATGGAAATAAACCGTCGGGCTTGCGTCTTACGGGCGCATAATTTTTGTGTCTGATCGGAGAATCTGTCACAAATTGCATTATATGTCATCATGGCAGATGAACAGACTAATTAAGGGCAGACAAGGGCACGCCGGATAAGATTAATTCATTCTGGATCCTAAACAATATATAATCATTTAAATATAAATAATATGTACACACAAAAAAATTGGGCAAATGGCCACAAACACAATAATAGAGGAAACTTACAGGGGGTAAAAAGACGAGAGTAAAAAGAAAGTCTTACTGGAAACGTTTCGGGAGTTAGCCCTTCATCAGTCACAGAGAGAATGCCTGGCATCAGGTTGATGTTATATTTAGACATGTATATATTTACATTACTGAACGAAAAGGTTTAATTAACATCAACCTGATGTGAAAATTGTTATCAAGATGATCTCCATTATTCTGATGCTAATAAATAACTAAAATCCTTCGTGGCGATGCTAAACGTTAATTTTTATTACTGAATCGTGACGTAATAAACAAAATTCAAAACTTATCTCCTTCAGCATATTTTAAACAAAATTGTGTTTTCATAATTTCAAACGCCTATAATTTGTTTATTAACAAATATTTCGTAATTAAAGTTATAGCTAAGGGATTAGAATTGTTTTTGTTGTATTTATAGCTGTCGTACTTTTATTAATTGTCACATTAATGCAACGTATTCGCACACTTAAAAAGGCGCGTGTCTCGAAAAACGATCGAAATATGTAAGCTCAGGTGTTTTATTGAGGCTCTTTTTTTCAGGAGCATACTTTCCGATCACTTATTCCAGCGTTCGCCGGCAAATATAATGAGTGTTCTTCCTCCATGGCCACGAAGCGGCCATTATTTTCGGCGGTGACTTGAAGCAAAGCGGAGGCAAATATTTCCAGCAGGAGAAGGATTCCCACGAAACTCGAGCAATCATTACATATTCTCTCCGTGTAGTTGAAATTCTCGAACGGCAGCGCGAAACTATATTCCGAGCGGAAAAAGAAACCGAGAGAATAAATTTATCATAAAATTTTAGTTTCTCTCGCACCCCGGACCCGTTTTGCGCGGGTACGTAATTTCTCTCTCGCACGCTCCCTCTGCTGTTTTTTTTCTTTCGCCTTTTTTTCTCTCTCAACTCGTTCGCTCTGTGCTCTCATTTCCTTCCGCCCCTCTTCCCTCCGTATTTCTCCCCTCCAGCCTCATCCCTTCCTTTGCTCTGCCACATCCTCTCTCTCTCCCCGTGATGCATACATCCACGTGCAGCCGAGATGCTCCTCCGGCAGTGCTCGCAGCCATTTAATCCCCGCACCACCGCGTGTTGCTTGTTCTCCTTATCCTCCGCGCCCCTCTGCCGCGATAGCAATTGCACCCGTCCCACCCAGCGGCCGCACTTCTCCGAAAACTCCGTAGCAGACCCTCCTCGCCGTCACCCTTCCGTCCTTCCTTACTCCACGGGTGATCCCCCCACCCCTTACCGCCACTTTTACGTCTCTCCGCCCTACCCACCGACATTTCAACCCGTTATCCCCTCCCTAAGGAGCTTCTTGTCCCCCCGTGTCATTCATTCATTCAACTTCCCCGATTTCCACCCTTTCCTCCTCTCGCGTGTAGTCCATCCCCACACCCGTCCTTCGGCCACTTCCTTTCTCCCTCAGAACTGACGCCACTACCTCCGCCCTCCCTCCCCCTCATTCATCCCTCCGTCCTCCCCTCCCACAATCCCTGCCCCGTGCAAACATGTCGGCGGCGATTAGAAGGGAGGACGTGGCGCGACCCCTTTTCCGGGTCACCGCAGCTATGGGACGGCAGGTGACAGTGTACGCTCCTCTCTCCCTTCTTCTCCCACTTTCTCTCTTTCTCCCTCTCTCTTGTATTACATAGTCCACACTACTTTTGCTCTGCAAGTGTTAACTACTGACAGGGAATATATGTACCAAATTGAATATACTAGTTGAAATTTGCGACATTCAAATAAAGACATTTTAAGTATAGAGCAAATGATAAATTTCTGTATATTTTATGCAGATAAATTCTGAATGAAGAGGAATCAAAAGCCAAAATGTTCTTCTCGTCTATCGATGAATTTTTAAGGTTTTCGCTTAATCAGTTATGTCTAAACTTCTGGTTAAATGGATCCTCTAAAATTTTCTCATTTTTTTCTGTGAATAAATAGAAGCTTTTTAAGAGCCTCTGGCTGATCAAATTGTTAAATGATGCGTATTGGAATTAAAATAACGATGAGATAAGGGACTTTCTAATGTAAATCAAAGCCATGAGGCACACATGTCTAACATTAAAAGACACTTAATTGCTAATTATCTATGATTTTCTGAGACTTACCATTGATTATTGGACCTGTATTGTAATTGGATATCTATCAGATAGTATGCCTACTATTATTAACACAATCATTCCGGGAAATAATACCTGCCTACTACCCTTTTGGCGGGCATGGAGCCGTGAATGTATGCAACACGCAATAATTTTTGTTTAGCCTGTTGCCTATACCCCGTAAGTTGTAAGACGCTTTTGATGTTTCTTTCCTCTCATTTCGAACAATTCGCGCATTTCAATCAATGAATGGACGCGCCATCGGCCAGTTTTATCTTGTTTCTTTTTGCTTATGCCAAGAAATTTTTTAAAAGTCCTTATATGGATGAATACAGTCGCCGGTCAGCCTAATATCTTCCGAAACCGCCAGCTGCGTCTTTCCCCAGCAACGCCTAAAATGTAGAGGATAATGAATGTTTTCTCTTTTGTCCACAGCAATCACATCGCTTCAGTGGGCAAGATTTCTGATTGGGGCTATCTAAAGGAAACTCTAACCAACTTGTTTCTCGGAGAGAACGATTTGGCGGAGCTCGAAGCGGGCGACGCCATCGCTTCCTTGCCACGCCTGGCCTGGCTCAACGTGGACGCTAACCAGTTGAGGGAAATGCCGCAGGGATCGCTACCGGCTTCACTGCAGACGCTGAGCGCCTCCCATAACCTCTTGGAGAAGTTTCCATCAGCGGCTATCGCTCCTTTAAAAGGCCTCACTTGGATCTTCCTGAGAGGAAACCACATAGACTCCTTGCCGGAGACATCGCTGGATCCCAACAATAGGTACGTTTACTGAACCACAGCCAAATCAGCAAGTAGTCCGAAAAAAAAGAAAAAACTATTTTAATTTTTTAAACGTTCTTAATGCCTTAATGTACTTAATGTGAATCATTGATTAAGTAATATTTATAAAAATGTAGGGAACGATTATCCGGTGCCCAAGATATTTTTATACCTCTGATTACATTTCGAAAGTTTTATGCCATATACTAGTTTTTTTATCGATACAGAAATAATTTTATGGAAAGAGGTAATGCTCAACCTAGTTCATATTCAATATTTTTTAATACTTTCTTTCAACTTATAATACAGCTCACTTGCTCATATTTCTACAACATTTTCCTACACACCAGTTTGGCTGCTACTTTTGGTCATAAGCCTTACCATAAACATTTTCATGACACTTATAAGATGATCCTTTTTTCCTTTGTCAATGCCGATGTGTGTAGTCTCCACTTAATTGCTACGTACAACCACTTTCATCTTTGCCGTTATCAAGTTCTTCTTCCGCAATTCCTTATACTTTTCCATCCCATTTGCAAATTCATCATTTAGTCTTGCTGAATAATTTTAATTAGTAATAGCGATAATTCTCTTTTCGTAATGACTCTAACTCAACACCTGTTACTTATTTATCAAATGACAAGGCTGAAAATCAAATTAATGATTGTGCTTTTCTTTTGATGATGTAAAATCTGTCAAGCAGCGGAGATTACGAAAATCTAAATTTTAGCGTAAGAAAATATATATAAAGATGCTTTGAATTTTTTTCAAAATTAACATATAGAGTAAAAGGTTTACCGTACGACATCATGCAAATTCTTATTTGGCTTCTTTCTCTTTTCAGACATCGTTTGGAAAAGCTTGACCT
Organism: Ceriagrion tenellum; assembly: GCA_963169105.1. NCBI lineage: Eukaryota > Metazoa > Arthropoda > Insecta > Odonata > Coenagrionidae > Ceriagrion > Ceriagrion tenellum. Next base: position 30,340,489 of record OY720632.1, read on the forward strand.
CGGAGAAAACTTTCTGTTAACTCTGCCCTCCCCCATTTTTAACGGTTCGGTGGCCGTGAGGGACCTCAACTTGGATGGAAACCACCTTCGAACAATTCCTGCCCAGGCTTTTCGAGGAACGAACGCTGGTCGGATCTACCTCTCCTTGAATCGTCTTGAATCCTTAGACGAGAGAGCCTTTCTCGGTCTTGGTCACACACTGGAGTTCTTGGACCTAGAAGGAAATCGCCTTACCGCCATTCCGAAAGCACTGGGGCACTTACGCCGGCTCAAATACCTTTACCTCCCAGGAAACAGGATAAGGGACGTGCCGGCGGACGCGTTCTCGGCCTTTGCACACGCCATCAGGGCCCTGTCGCTCTCCGCCAATCGCTTGGAGACCGTTCCTCGTGCGGCGCTCGCCGATTGTCGACGAATGTCCCATCTCAACCTGGGCTATAACAGGATATCCGAAGTGAGCGAAGCCGACTTCGCCAAGTGGGGTGCCTCACTGGACACGCTGCTACTGCGCTCCAACCACATTACCCGGCTCGGCCCGAACGCGTTCCGAGGCGCTCCCAGACTCCGAGAACTTTCCCTTTCCTTCAACCGTATTGTCACCCTGGACCCCGAGGCGTTCGTGGATGCGTCGGCGTCTCTGGAGTCCCTGGAGATAAGTTCCGGATTGAGAAGGGATGATTTTCCAGCAGAGGCCCTACGTCCTCTAGCCTCCCTCCTTTGGCTCGCGCTGGACGGTAACGAGTTCAGGACCGTCTTACCAACTGCCCTCTATCCATTCACGAAACTCAAATATCTAAACTTGGATGGCAATCGATTCAGGGCCCTTCCGCCTCGACTCTTTGACGGTGCCGTGCATCGAAAATTGAGTGACATACGTCTGTCTAGAAATCGACTCGTTGCCCTCGAAGAGGACACATTCTCTGGTCTTCCGGAACTACAGACCGTTGTTCTCTCTGGAAATGGGCTTCGCAACGTGGCAGCGGGCACATTTCGTAACCTACCCTCTCTTCTGACCCTCTTTATATCGGACAATAGGCTTACCTCCTTCCCTCCTAGGACTTTTTCTCACCTACCTTCCCTGGTTCGCTTGGATGCTCAGAGAAATGATCTGCGGGAACTTTCGCTGGGTGCGTTTTACAATGTAACCGGACCCATTGTGCCTCTTGCTTTAAATATATCCCAGAATAGACTATCTTCTTTACACCCTGGGGACACTGCAGGAGTGCTTAACGTGAAATCGGTGGATGCATCTCATAATCGCCTATCTGAAGTTCCAATTGACTTCCTTCAGCCCTTATCCGCATCATTGCGTCGTTTGCATTTGGCATTCAATCGCATAGCGAGGCTAGACACTGGCGCATTCGGTGAGCTTCCAAGATTGCAAGTGCTGACGCTGCAACATAACGGATTGGCAACTATCAAAAGAGGGGCTTTTGAAGGCTTGTCGGAACTTCAGACTCTTGATCTAAGCCATAATCATTTAGAAGCACTGGCGTTGGAGCAGTTTGCCAGGTTGCCCTTTCTCCGTATATTAGACCTTTCACACAATCATATACGATCCCTACCTAGGGACGCCTTCCAAGGAGCGCCATTGGAGAGGCTGGACCTCTCAGGCAACGAATTTGTGACCCTGCCCATAGGAGCCTTGGGAGAAGTTGGTCGTAGCCTGCGTCACTTGGACGTCTCTCGCAACAGGTTGGAACACTTGGACGGGACAATGTTGTCTCAGACTCCGCATCTCCTCTCCTTGGGTCTGGCGGCCAACAGGCTCACTATCCTACCGGACAATGCTTTTGCGGCTCTCGGGGCCTTACTCAGGTTAGACCTCTCCTCCAACCCACTGAGAGCAAACTTTAAAGAGCTCTTCCATTACCTACCCACGCTTAGAACACTCTCCTTAGCGGGATGCGGTCTCTCTGGTTCCGCGCCGTCTCTACGCCTCCCCGCCTTGCTCAATCTCGATCTGTCCGACAACACCCTCGAAGATGTTCCGACCGCTTCCGCTGCGGGAATGCCCCGACTTCGGATACTGACCCTCGCCAGGAACAAGTTCACGGGACTTCCCTCATCATCTTGGCCGATGCTTCCTAGACTCAGGGCTTTAGACGTGACGGAAAACCCCATAAGAGTGATAACTAAAGACTCTTTGTCCCCCTTGCCACGACTCCAGAGCTTGCTGATGCAAGGACTAGCGAGAATGGAAAGGTTCGATTCGGATTCGTTTTCTATGCTCTGGCGCCTTTCCACTGTCAAAGTGCAGACCTTCCCTCGAATAGAAAAGTATCGTTTCCGCCTGGGAAGTGTGTTGTCCGGTGCACCATCAATACGACGGCTTTCCGTTCATGTCCTGGAGCCACTGTTAGCAGACCAGTTGCTCCGAGCATTCTCCCCCAAACTCAGAGAGTTGGAAGTGACGGGGGAGGAATTGAAGTCAGTGGCTCCCGAAGCTCTGGACGCTGTCACGGAAGAGGGAAACCTGGAGCTCGCATTTGCACTCAGGGGTACCAGCGTGTCGTCGTTGCCGCCCGGCCTACTGGCTGGGTTGGCGGCTGCAGTTCCTCACCTCTCCATTGACCTGAGTGACAATAGATTTGCAGCCCTCGGTCCAGCGGCTCTCTACCCAAATGACTCGTCGTGGGAGAACGTGGGAACAAGAATAGTGTCTGGTAAGAGGCATACGCCTGTTTTCCTCATATTTAGTTTAATTTAAATATAAATTTTGAACATTGTGTTGAGCTAAGATGCAATTGGTACTTTTCTACGAGTAGAGTTTAAATCGCGCCCTAAAGTGTACTCCTTAAAAGACAGATGGAATCATATTACAGAGTGAAATTGAGTAGACTCTGAAACTTCCACTCAAAGTATTATCCTTTGACAATGACACATAGGAGTTGATACCGGTCGGTTTTGGTACCAATGAACTGAATGGACGTTACAAGGTTTATCCAATTTCACTCAAATATAAACTCTAAATTCGATAAAGTCAGCTCAAGAGCCAGCGAAGATAGACATTTTGATATAACTGTGAATCAGAGTAAATTATTTTTCACTCCAGGGAGTTATACTTTACATTACTTTATCGTAGAAAAATATTGAAAAACATTTTTCCAATTTCAATAGAATTTTAAAATAGTTGGCCAGTATGCTTTTAGAAATTAGTGCATTAAACCAGCTAGCCAAAGTGAATTTAAGACAAAGGTTATCGATATATCCATGTAATTTCTTAGGAAATTATATGTTATTCCTGTAGCCTTCGGCTACGATAAACCAATTCAGATGTAGTATGGTTTTATGATATAAATAATAACATATTTTATCTCCATTGCAATGCTAAAAACGTAATATGGTATGCGAGTCAACTTTGAGGCATCTATTTTGATATTAAATTCCACCGGAATCAGGAGCTCAAATTCACCCAAAGAACAGAAAGTGGGAATATTAATTCACTAAATGATTTAAGTCAAAAATTGGCTTTCATGTTTTCGATTTCCCACATAACAGAAATTTCTTGATTTACACTCTTCCATAAAAAGCTGTTTACTAAAATGCTTGCTTTCCGATGACATTCCATTCGCTATTGAGACATAAAATAGAAAGACATATAAAGCATTTAATTCAGGTAATAGTTCGAATTATGTTATATCCATTTATTGTGGTTAATAACTTATTAAGTTTTTGCAATAATGATGTAAACAGAAGAGAAAATACATTTTAGTGCTAGATAATTCTTGGCTTGGTGATAAAGATGGGTTGCGAATCACTCTCTTAACTTATTAAAATTTCAAAACTTAAGTAAATACAAAAAATCTTGATGTATTTCTATTCAATAGTGTCATATTTTTCACCTTTCTTTTACATATGGAAAGGGTTATTGAAATATATTTTACGCTAAATATTTCTTTATTCTTGTGATGGGTCATAATTTTACATCTAGGTGAGAAGGAAATCATGCGTTACATCGAAGGAACTTTAACTTCTAAATTCACTCTAAGTATGCCCTAAATGCATTCTAGAGATGGAAATCTAAGCTTCTGACAGAGGAAATACTTTGACGCAATACCGTAGACACGCGTAAAATAACTCCCTCAAGACATCTTTTATGACGCATAGAGTAGTTGTTGAAGGACTTCGGTTAGGGCCTGCGAAGTTGGGGGCTCCGTGAAAAGAGGGGAAAGGAAATTGGAGGGGAGAGTAAGGGAGAAGGACGTGTTTCTGGGTTGCGAGAGGCTGAAGTATTTGGGAATAGAGAAAGTGGTCCATAAAAAGGGAATGAAGCGGTGTCGCGGGAGTAACACGAGGGGCTCCATTCGTGGCGACTGTTTTTCATACGTGCGTGCTTGAAGTGTAGGCAACGCATAAACAAGAGATGGAAGAATATAGGAGCGATAGTGGAGAATGGAGTTGAAAGAGAAAGGGGTTTTCTCTCGTGGTGCGGCGCTTACGACCCATAAATCAATTTCTGGCTGCGTGCTGTGAAGGAGAGAACACTGTGAAAAGAGAGTGTTGTCGATAGGAACGTCAAGACTTCTTGACAAGACGCTAGAAAAATGTCAAAGAATCACTTCAGCAAACAACTTAGCTGAAGGTGAGATATAATTTTTTCCTAACATTAATCCAGTTGTAGCCTGAACGGTCATAGCACTCATTATATACGCCAGAATCATATAAAACTTCAGGTCAGTCGGGATATGAGTTTTCGAGGGAAAGTAAAACAGACCTACTCTCGGACAATCACTCACATTTTTATACTTTAGTATAGATCACTTTACGGACAAGTTTGGAAGTGCGTGAGCGATATCCGGTGGCGTTTGTCTGAAGTCAGCATCGTGCTTGGAGCTAAAACTAGCGGTGAATGAAATTGCTTGTCAAACAATTCGTGCTCGTATTGGTTTTGGCCTTATGGCGGCTTGATTTATACGTCTCCTCTTCGTAGGGTGCGGAAAAGGTGGAGGGAATGAAAGTGAGATGGAGAGAGAGAGAGGTGGAGTGAAAGAGAGGACAAATTGCCTCGGAGGGAGCTTAGAAACGTCCGCCGAGATTGGCGGGTGGGTGTGGAGGCGAGCGCGGAGGTGTGTTGGCGAGGCACGCGGGCGAAAAGAGGGACTGAGTGTGCAGTAGAAGGAGGGTGGGAAATGGGGAAAACGAAGAAGTGTGTGCGTGGCCAGGCGAGAGGAAAGGGAAGAAATAAAGGTGGCAAAGAAGAGAAAGGGAAAGAGAGTGGAAGAAGAGAAAGACGTGGGAGACGCGAGTGAAAAAGCGACGGGGTTTTTCAGAGGGACACGCCCTGCGCGCTCCCGTGCCGCCGCCCTGTAAATTGAGCCGTCGACGTTGAAAAGGAAAAAAAATGGATTTTTAGGAGAAGACCAAGTATTAAAATGTGAAAAAAAAGAAAATAAAATTAAGTAAAAAAGGCTGCGAGAGCAAGTGTAGGAGCCGACTTCTTTTTGTTCCCTTCGAAAACCACCAACTTCCCAGAGTTTGTGTGTGTGTATTCACGCACACATCGGTGGTTAAAGGCGTAAATATTTGCCCTCGTCGATTCATTCTGCGAGCGTTGTCTGAGGGGCGGGAGGGGGGGGCTGGGAGTGGGGGTGTGATAAGCGGGGGGGAGGGGCCTAGTGGGCCGAGGGACGGCGGCGGATACCTCGGGGTCAGGGGCGGTTAATGGAGAGGGGCGCTGCGGCACGTGGTAATCACCCCGTCACCCCAAGGAACCCGGCCCTCATTTTTCCCCCTTCGTTTTCGAAAGGGCTTTCGCCTGTACCCCTCTAGTTCCGCGATTTGACTGCGCCTTACAAAGGGACCATTGATGGTGGGCTCCCTAAAGGTCTCTGACACGGGTCCTATATCACCCGATATAATATATTATGTGCTTGGGTCCGCCTTCCAAGAACACATTAAAAACACCTCCACCTGTTTAATTCCAACTTTTCCTAATGCAATGCTCATCGACCCATTTGTGTTACTACGAAGCTAACATATTAGTAGAAAATCGATGTAAAATGTAAAGGTTACAAGTAAACTCTTGATATCATATGTCCTCCTAAGGAGGCCATTTTCGGATGCCAAAATTTTATCCCATCGGTGCAAACACTAGCTGTTCTATCAATTGAGATCATTAGCCTGGATAAGGTCGCATAAGCTTGGATAAGGTTATTTGTCTTGAAACCATTTGTCTTGAATTAAATTTAACCATTTAGGAAGTACTTTCCAGGATGTACTGACAAATTTGTATCGGTGCTGATTTTTAAAACTTATTATTAGCAGAACTTTGAGTGATGCACGATTTTGCAGAAAAGATAGGTCTATTAATTGATTATTTTCAATTCGCAAAACTCTCAATGAGACAAGAGCACAATTATGGTGAGGTGTACCCAACAGTGAAAATAATTACAAATTAAATAGGTAGGTAATTACGATGATGCTGTTATGTTGATTGAACTTCCTCAGTCCCGAGACATATCCAGCATTATTTTTGAAAAATTTTACATATTTACGCTTTGCGTTGTAAGCCATGTTTGCAGAGTTAATATCTCTGTGAATCAAGGTTCTTAATGATGCTGTCACTTATCAGCAAGCGCTGAACTATTGGCGTTGCCAATATTTTGCGTTGCTGAGCGGTAAAATATTAAAAATTCTGTGTATTGCACACAATACGCCAGGACCGAGGAGGATAAGGCTATTTCCAAGTCCTTAAGAGACAAATTTCCAATGATTGCATTAACATGGTTGGTTTATCCACGTTTCCACATATTCCACCAACACTCGGGTAATCCACCGATCGAATCCGTGTCAATGAAATATTGCGCCGTCATCAATCATAATTGCTGGGGTTTTGTGGTAGAGTTTTCTTTCCAGGTATGCAACGTATTCGCCTCTGTATTTTTCAGCATTTAAGTATGAATCTACTGAACCGTGAGTTTGAAACCGTGTTTATTGACTCAAGCCATGCAACTTCAGCATTCTCAAGTTTTGAAATATACCTATTGCACATAATATGTGCGAGAAAAATAACAGATTATGGGCAGATTTTATTTTAAACTAATACATGAGCCTGTATACACAGTATCTAATGAATGTTTGTGTTTCTACATATAACATTCTCAATTCGAGCAAAAGTACCTCCCACTGTCCACCACAAAATCCTCTTGTCGCTTCCCTAAAAATCTTGAAAGAATAATGTTATACTGGATTAAATTGAATTGGCTACGCTCCTCGGTTGCATTTCGTACATTTTCACCCCTAAAACGTTTGAGCTAATACTTAAATGTTTGCAATGCATTTTGGAGTCTATGATTTTCTGTATTTAATATAATTTCCTGTTTATCATTTCATAAATATTTCGTCTTCCAAGGCTAGTAGCTAGTAAATATATGCTGAAAAAATGTTATTTGATAATATTTTTACATAGTTAACTTAATCGTTACAATATTACCACAGTTTATAACAATTTCAGTGGAAACATTGAAGCGCAAGAAAATAAATAGTCTTTTGGCGGAATTTCTAATTATTAATAGGCTATGCGCTATTGCTTCAAAAGGATGACAGCTTAACGTGGAACAAGGAAGTGCCGAAAGTCATGAACAAAACTTTCTAAAGCGCTCCCTCATCTGTAATAATCTAAACATGAAATACATGACTCGTCGGTTGAAACGGGATTTACTTACTGAACGTAAAGTTGTTTTGTTCATTAATTTGGTTGAGATCACACAGCGTCGAGCGCCAACTTTTGTGCTACAATCGCTTTAGGCTACAACAGGTAATGAATATTTAACAGGAAGACTGAGAACGTTTCTTAATATTTCACGCACTCATTGGCTGCTAACGGGGTGAGACAATGAAGCGAGTGAGAACTGGCTTGCAGGAGTCGGTTTATAAAATTGGAGGCGTGTTGAATCTGGATAAACATTCTGAAAATTTACATTTATAACTTGTTTCGCAAAAATTTGTTACCTCTTCAATGTAAAATTTTTTAGCAATGTTTCAGGCGAAAGTTTTTCATTGTTACTTCGTTAGTTCTATGGTCCTGAGATTGGGTTTGCAGACCTTATGAGAAGAATAGTTCGAAAGAGATATAAGGAATTTTCACGCAACGACTTCCTCATCTTGAGGCGGTCTATATTGTTGCAAAATATCATTGTTCCAGTGTGATGAAAATTTTAGAGGTTACTCTAAGCCGTGTAAGCTCATCGTAAATAAAATTGCATATTTAATTCTTTCATACGGTAAACCGTGTCACAAAGACAATTGGGTAAATGCGTCACAACTTTGTGACACATATGTCCCAATATACTATTTTAGAATTTCTGGGCTACTTTGTGACAACAGGTACAACTTTGTGACACATATGCCTTAATACACTATTTTAGACTTTCCAGGTTACCCTAAGTGGCTGAGGCAGATAATATTTCGGCAGGATGTTACTATAAACTTCTTTCAAATGTTGGTGAATCATGGAAATACTCGAAATGAGGCGAGAACAGTCCATTAAAACTATTTTAGATAAGGCGTACTGTGATTATCAGGAAATGCTTGGAACTTTGTGGTGATGAACAAAGTTTACCGTATTTACGAATGCCAAAGTGATTTTTTTTAAATATATAAGTTATTATACTAATTCAGTAACAAGATTGTTTCGGCGTGAAATTATTTGGGTGAATTTTTCAAATACGTATGTGGACTTGCAGAAGAGTGGCTTCACATTGAGCTAGTATAAATTACTGGCACAAATCGCTCCATGGTATCTTTTCAAGTTTATTTTTAATGTTAGGGTTCTTATACCTAAAATAAATGGAGGAAAGATTGGAACGCTTCCATATTGCAATTATAGAAACTATCTTGCTCAATGAAAGTAAAAATAAACTCTCCTCGGAAGATTCTAAATATGATTTTTACGAGAACATAATCCAGAGTTCGTGGTGAATGAAGACTCAGAAATTAGTCAGTATGCAGTAGGCTGAACCAGAAGCCAATATCATTCTTGTGATCATAAGTAAAATAAAAATAAATGGAATCTATGTTTCCATAGTTTGCTGGGAAAATATTATCCGGAGATGATCGTCAAAATTGGTATATAATGCACTTCAGTGAATAAGATGTAGCGATCAGGTCCTGAATCAAATCCGTAGATGGCATAATGAGGAGGACAAAGCATGATACCAAGAGAAAGGAAGAGTGTGCAGAAAGACAAAGACACAGTGAGTAGTTTTCTCCTTCGCAAAATGGGAAAAGAAACCCAAATTATACGTAAATTATTGAACCCATGTTTTCTTTTGTCCTTTACAATCCTAAAGTATCCAAATTGTGATCATGATACATGTCAAAGTATAAACAAAAATAGAGGAAAATCTGACTGCCACAAAGTTTCACTACGAGCAGGGGTAGCTTTGTGACAGTTAATTAGTGACATATTATGTTTCCAATTAATGATTTCTTAGAAGTGCGAATGAATATTAAAAGATGAATGACGATTCAAACAAATACTTAATGTCTTTTGAAAATGTTAATATTTTCACTCAGGAAATTAATAAAACAAACAATATCACAAAATAGTCCCAGTTTTTGGTACTGTTTTTAGCACACCATAGACAAGAATCTGCTCAATTCTTATCTATTAAAAGGTAGAAGAATTATTTCAGAGATATTGTTCTAACGTCAGAGAATTATCAAATTAAAACCAATGATAGCAAAATTTCAACTATTAGTTCTTCAATGCATTCAAAAAGAGAAAACATAATTTTAGCTAAATTTCGAAAATTTGTCAAGAGTTTGTGATTTTTTCAATTAAAGAGGCAGGGCATACCGTGCCACAAATTGCAAGTATTTAATTAATAAATTACAAACAGAAGTTCCCCAGTTTACGGTAATGTTTTCAAATTGAATTTGATTTCCATTTTCATGTTGTTATCAGTAGGCAGTATAAGTTTGGCAACGGCTAAGTAATTCTTTTGAATACCTCCGTCAAATTATTCCTACTGGAAGTGACGCAAGTTTCGCTCAGAAAAATTAATTCTTTGGTATGATATCATAATTGATCAACTTCTCAATCTAAGTAGACTGCAGATAGAAGATCCAAGAGCAAAAGCGTGGGTATTTATCAAAGGTATTCTCTTAAATTTATGAACTATGTGCTCAAGTGTTGCTTGTTTTCACGCTAGAATATTTTAACGTTAGAAGCTAAGGATAAAGCAATTATCAGAAATCGATCACGTTGTGGGTAACCAAGCCTAATTTTACTAAACGGGTATCACTACTCTACACCAACTTTTGCCTCTATCAACTATGGTTGATTCAGAATAATCCGACTTTTACTCAAGTAATCCAGTAACTTTTGGTAAAATATTTGCTGGAGAGTTAATTTGTTGCAGCGTATTTTTATGTTTAAATATTGCGGCATCTATTTTGGTTTCGATAAAAAAGCTTGATTGCAGATAAAAAAAGATCCACGAAAATTAGTGCGAATAATTCAGTGAGCCTGGGAAATAAAACATTAATAGGTAGTACTTGTATTCAATTACTATTAAGCTAATCGATCTATCTTCGATGTTGAATAAACGGAGTGCAAAGGGCTATTTAGAGCTAAGATTAGTGCTATAAATACTAATTGTTATTAAATAAGAGTGTTCTTTTTTTATTCTTCACTTTCGCGGGAATTGTAAAGTTTGTTTAGGTCCATACATTAAGTTCACGCTTACATTGCCACCGCTGCAGCTGCTTTCATTCGTCCAAAATGTAAATTCAGCAAAGCTTACCTCGAAACCAAAGTCTTCCTCGCCGCTAATGAACAAAGTAATGAACTTCAGGAGTGGAGTTCCACGATGCAAAATAACACCTACTCCATTTACTCCTCCTAACATGCGAGCGTCATTGGAGCAAGCGAGATCTCCCGCCTGGAAGCGCTCTCCGGCGCACGCAAATAGCTGACCCCGTAGCGAGGAGCAAGCAGTCGAGCCATAAACACAGGCGAGTTACGACGTCGCGCAGGGGAGAGAGGAGATAAATTATTTGGTACCGCAGGAGAGGAGAATAGGTAGAGGTTAAAAAAACCGATCATACTCGAGGGCTGCGGTCTATAGTGTTGGCAAAGGTTACGTGTGGAAGAGACAATTTTGATAGGAATGCGCCAATTAAAACTTTGCTCGTTGTGTCCCTTTCATCCATACAGAGACCTACCAGCCTATCCCACTTCTTCCCTCACAAACTTCTGTCTCCTTCCCCGTACTACGCCCTTTCATTCCCTTGTCCTTTAGCTTGTCCTTCGTTTTGCTTACCTACCCGACCACTGTTTTCATCATCCCTATCCCTTTTCTCCTTCCTATTCCTGCACCTAAGTTCTCCATCCTGTCGGAGACATATATTCCCCGGATAAACCTCTCTTTCTCTCTGTCTCTCACCTCTTCCAATTCGTCCAATCTACTCTTTCCCCCATTAAAGGTCAAGATAGAGAGGAGGACGGAAGGGAGGAAGCATGGCAAAGGGAGAGAGCGGAGGGATAGGTAGGTGTATTACGTCAGAAAAAGGGAGGCGTCAGCAAGATAGCGAGCGGGCGTGCCTCACAAAAGCGCGAATTTCCTCGCGCCGACGTTCGACTTCGTATGTTCTCGTCGCTTCTGAAAGCCGCCGTAATCTATTTTTCTCCCCCAGTCTTAATGAGCCAAGTTCAGATTAAAAGTCTCACTCCTCTTTCTCCAATCCCCTTTACTCAGTTTCCACCAAAGGACTTGCCACGAGGGTGTGTGTGCGGGGGGAGTGGTGGTACTGTGTGCGCGTCCTTTTGCGTCTGCTGTCACACTCCCTGGCTCGTCCCACCGTGGTGTCACTCACTCCTTGCCTTCTCTATTCCCCCCCGCTATTTCCCTGCCCCCCTTTGAATCTCTCTCTTCCTCTTTTGGGGGGATAGAGTCCCCCCATTTTGCTCTGAAGAACGCTCTTTACTCTATCTCTCTGTCCCTCCCTCACCACCACCACCACCACCACCACCGCGGCCCCTTGTTTCCGACGACACCAACGACGCACCAAAGATGGGGAGGCGCAGGAGGCCAGGTGATGCGGTGGGAGATAGGTGATAGAGGCCTTCTGGTCTTGAAGGGGATTCTCCCCCCCAGTCCCTCCGCTCACCCGCGGGATGAGCTCCCACTCTACACCCCCGGCTTGCGAACTCCTCAAACTAGCGTCTCCTCTCTCTTTAGCCGCTCACCACTCGCCCGCCGAACAACACTTCCATCCCGCCACGCCCCATTCCTTCCCTCCCCGTCCTCGCCTTGGACCACCTTTACACGTCCCGCGTCCCAGGCATACAGAGAGGTTTGCCGTAAGGGGGACAGCTCTGTTTCACTCTCCTAAGGTTCATTATCTTTCTCCTTCAGAGTTGCTTAATTAGTGGCGCCCTGATTGTCGAAATCTGTGCATTGAGGCCGTAAAAGGGGAAGGGCTAGTGGGAGGTGGGAGGGAAGGGGGGCAGGAGGCGGGAGAAGGAGGAAGTGGGAGTAGATAGGAAGTGAGAGGGAGAGAGTGACTTGTTTTCGTAGACGGGGGTGGAGGGGAAGAGGGAGGTTGCAGTGTGGGCGGGTCGGATGGAGGGGAGGGAGTTGAGATTGGAGAGAGAAATGTGGAGTGGGGAAGGGGGCTGGTGTTACGTGAGAGAGGAGGCCTCCGGGAGGAGATGAGTGTGGGGAATTTAATCGATGTGGAGTGAGCGAAGGAGGAGGAAGAGGTTAGGAGCAGCGAGCAAAAGAGGCCCGTGAAGACGATGTGATGAGCGCGTGAACGCAACGGAACTTACGTACTCCCACGCTTATACTACTTACCGTATTCGAAAATACTCTCTTTTTAATATTCCACACGATTTTGATTAAAAGTCTACACACACATATGGTTGTGGGTCGCGAAAGCGGAACGCAGGAACAGAATTCGCGCGGGATAAAATTCCGTGGCAGGATACACAGCACGCAAACCGGCGCTAATTCAGCCCGACGGAAGGCCACGACCGCGAATAAATTTCAGTTTGCTGCATTCAATGTTTCCCGCGTCCCACAACTCTACCGAACTACGAGCAAAAGTACAATGAGAAATGACGATCTAAGACCTTATTCAAGTTGTCAAACAGTATCCTATGTGAGCGTAGACCTTATTATTCAGACTCAAGGGTCCCAAGAGCTCCAAACTGGGCCACTCGGGTTTTAGATAATACCGGTATAGCAACTTTTTACACACCGTTGATGAAGCAATTGCTAAACCTTTGAAGCCGTGGCAAGAGCCTTGATTTAAGAAGTAAGTGTGGAGCCTTGATAGGCCTTCGGGCCCCATATCCAACGATTTCTGCGGAAGCAGTAATGCCTACGCCCTACAACTACCACGACGTTTTTGCTTTTGTGTGCCGAAAAGTACTTCGTACTCCTGGCGAATTTTGCCTACACGTACCGCGCCCGTGTGTGCTAACCGTATCTCCCAATCAGGTTCAACACACGCGTGCCATTATCAAGAGAATTTATGACTGCCAACGCGTAACTTTCGGTCAGCCTTAAAAAGTGCACCAAATTAAGGGAGAGGGGAGGGTGAGGAGTGAAGGGGGTTTGGGGTTAAACCAGCGAACTAAACCGCTAAACAGTGCTCGGTTTAACTTCCAACCCCGCTTCACTCATCTTCTTCTTCTCTTTCTTACTTTGGTGAACTATTTCAGTCTGCCTCAACGTCACGTGTTGGCAGTCATCAGTTCCCTTGAGAATGACGCGTGTGTGTTGAAACCGGCGGGGAGTACATTCAAATCGTGTGGGATATCACAAAGTTGTGTTTTTTTATCGAATGTGGATTCAGTCCATGAAATTAGAACCAACTTTGTAACAATGATTCATAATTATACTAGCCTCCCCTTTTTTGTGGGTTGCATAGGATCCTAACTCTGCGTATGTGATACGATACGACCGGTGTAAGAGGATTGCGGAGTGTAGCACCTCTCACGCTTTCTCTCCTTCTCTCCTAAGGAGAGAGGAAGAGCCAAGACAAGGTTAATTTTCTTCCTTATTCCATCCAATTTTTGCCTTTGCGGGATATTATTTCTTGGTGACACTGGCGCTCTTTAGCCCATGTATAAAGGTTTTCGAGTCTGGGAGGAAACTGGAAGACTTTGTCTTTAGCTAAGACTATGATACGCGTACGAGATATTTTTATTTCTACCTTTTTTATTTTAGCAGCGGAGTGTAGCACCTCTCACGCTTTCTCTCCTTCTCTCCTAAGGAGAGAGAGAGAGAGCCAAGACAAGGTTATAGACTATGATACGCGTACGAGATATTTTTATATCGACCTTTTTTTATTTTTCATGAGGAACGAAACCTGAAAAGAACTTCTTCCAACCCTCCTCTCGTCTTCCCTTTTATCCCGCCACTCCCATGTCCCCTGCTCTTCGGTTGCACGGATGTGTATTTTCTAGGATTCTTATTTTATCTGATGATGCCCCTAACTGGCAAAATTGGTCGTACTCTGTCAATAAACGGTTTTGGAATTTAAGAAAGTTAACTTCTGCTTTCTTTATTTTGAGAGAATTCCACCAATTTGCGCCAAGCTATTTCATTATACTTTTTGAAGGACACTTCAACCTCCCACAATGAGGCCCGCCCGCTGAACGAAAAGAAGGACGTTGGATGTTTTATTGATGTAGAGAAGGACAGGAATAGAGGACGTTGACTTTAGAAATAGTGAAACAGTTGGAGGCATTTGGTGGCTCTTTGTGCAAGTTCCACTATTTTCACTATTGAAGGGGAATCGAGGGTAGGGTTTGTTTGCGGGTGTGGGGAATGGTATGCGAGAGGGGAAAGGAGGGAAGGGAGGCGGGTATGGACGGTGAAGATTCTCTCAAATGGGTTCTGTGGTCAAGTGGACTAGGTAGAAGCTGGGGGCGGGGGAAAGGGAGGCGTACAGAACCATGGGAGGTGGCGACACAATAAACTCCGTCTTCCTTCGCCCTTGCCATTGCCTCTCTAGCAACCCCGATGCAGTTGAGAGCTTTTTAATTGGCGTGGGGGGAGAGGAAAGTGGCGTAGACAAAGGACTGATGGAAACATGACCGCGCTGCGTTCCCTCTACTACGGAAGTGAAGGAGAACTTTTAAAAAACAAAGACCACCCTACGCGGCGGGGGAGAGTATGAGAACCGGGGAGGAAGGGGTATCACAAGTGTTTTGTTTTTCGGCCGCCCTCTCCCAGCCCCCCCCCCCCTCCTGTCCCCCCCCCTCCCCTGCACCATCACGTTCCCACGATCCTCCCTTTCCTTTCCGTGTGCACTGGGTTCCCTTTTCTCGCGTCAGACTCGGCTCGATATTCCGTCGGAAATTTGCTTAAGGAGGAACAAAAGATGAGAGAGTTCGTTAAAAGTTTGCCCAAAAGAGATCTCCCCTTGCCTATCAGCGCCGAAGGGTGGCGATTGTTGTGTCTCTCACTCGGTACCCTCCGAAACTTCGGCGGTCTTTTGAGAAGGTATCTCAGCCCGATGGGTGGGCGGTAGAAGTAACTGGTTATCTCGGCTTGAAATTTGATTCATACTAACAGCACTGAGGAAAGAAAATTAACTAGTTTGATGGCGTTAATTTTCTTCCTTATTCCATCCAGTTTTTCCCTTTGCCGGATATTATTTCTTGGTGACACTGGCGCTCTTTAGCCCATGTATAAATGTTTTCGAGTCTGGGAGGAAACTGAAAGACTTTGTCTTTGGCTAATGAAGTAACTATCTAGTTCACAGTTCTCTGAGGTACTACAAACTCAATAGTTCTGTCTTAAGAATACAAAGTCTGAGTAGCAGCGGCAACGGCATCACAATGCTTTCCGTAATTACATTACCCATTTTCGTCCCATTCGTAGGCTTATCCCAATTTCATTAAGAATAAAGAAAAATCTGCAAAGGGAGCCTTTTTTTGCTTTCACAGAGTGAGCCGTGAGAGTTTAGGCACGTCTCCGTGAGCAGAGGAGCGTTTAAAAATCATTATTAGGCATAAATCGTGTCTCTTTTCCTCTTAAAAAGCAAAAGTCCTTTGAGCGAGGAATTTGCCAGTCAAACGAGTCCACTTTCCACCTTATCCTTCTCCATCACAAACAGAAAAAATGATAACTCTTATGAAAATCTCTGAACTTGAAATTGCGTCCGGCAGGACTCGTTAAGGCCGTGCCGCTTTTCAAGTCACTACCGGTGGGTACCGGTTTTGGGAGTGTGAGCGAGGGGGAGAGGAGAGGAAAAATGAGCGGAAAACGAAATGGGTGGAACGAAGGGAGGATAAAGAGAGAGAGAGAGAGTGGGAGGAAGACAGGAGGGGATCAAAGGGACTCATTCAGATTCACTTTGGCCATATTCCCTCTTTCCACTTCCCCCCTCGCGCGCCTCCGACTCCCCTACATTGTTACAGCGCGCGCGGTGTTGATGTACAACTTGTGCTCCAGCCGCTACTCCTTCTGCTGGCTGTTCCTCCCTAATAGAGTTGCCGCGCTGGGGATTAGCGCTGAATTAAACCATGGAATCGAGAGAGAATAAGGGAAAGATGGGGAGGAGAAGAGAGACGGCAAAGAGTGGGGAAAGCGTCCCGCGAAAGAAGAGAGGAGAGAATGGCGGGAGAGAGAGAGTCGGAAGAGGATCGCTCTCCCAAAGAAAGGGGTTGGTTTTCGTGTCCACGGTAGAAATAGGGAGAAGGGGGACGAGTGGGGGAAGGGAGACTACATCCACAGGAGAGGAGGGTTTTCAGGGGAGAAAGAGTTCCAAAGGGACGACGAACAAAGGGAAAGATTAATGAGAGGGAGGACGATGGAGGCGTGGGATGAGAGAGAGAGAGAGAGGGAACCGGGCACCGCGGGGCTCTCGCACCATTCACGCGGCAGTGCGCTCTCCGGTTGCGAAGAGAGTAACCAGGTGTTGGGGGGAGGGGAAGTTGAGGGAGTGGCGAGGGGATGAGGAGAGGGATAAAAGAGCATCACGCGAGTGCGTGCGAAAATAAGAGAAAGGTAATGGCGGGTAGGTTGGGAGAGGAAGTTTCTGGCTGCCGTGAGGAGGAGGGCAGTCAATCGGTGGCCGAGATGGAACCCCGCCCCCCCAACTCTTCAAACGGACGAGACAACATTCTACGAAGAGAATTGGTAAAAGGAGAAAGGCGTGACGATCGACAGAAAGTGAGAGAAAAATTGAGCGGAAACGACGAAAGGAATTCGGCAGCGAAACGCGGCGCCGGAAGAAGATCGATGTCCCTTTTCGACTAGCGATGGCGGTTTCAGTAACCACGCTTGACAAGAGAACATGATGGTATCGAAACGACCAGAATACCTTTTACACGCTATATCAAGAGTGTAAAAAAGTCTTATTTTGAGCGTCATGAACTTACTCTTAAAGGACGTTAACAGATATTTTCAAACCGTCGATATCTCTACTTAAGTAGTTCACTGTCGATAAGTATATGTACTCCGATTATTTCTCCCAGTACCTTCCACACTTTATTTCAATCCCCTCTCGGCAGCATTCTTCAATGCTCATCATAATTAGCAGCACGAGAAATCTTTATATAAGTATTTTTATATCATTAGGGTCTTCACTTTTATATTGTTTTCCAGCGGACATCGTTGTTTATTTCTACCATTATTTGTTTGAAATATACTTACTAACAACTAAATATACTATTAACTAACCAATACTTGTTGTTTTGCTACCATCAAGATTCTTATATTGATCTCGTTTTTTTTTCTGCTGACCTTTTATTTGTGCCAAATACTGTGTAGCATTTCTTAGATGACCGGATTTTTTTAGCCATTATTTTATTTTTGGGGGATAAATATTCGCTTCCATGGAAATAATTTGAATTAGCGATACACATGTAAATGCCCCATGCCAAATATAAATTTATCAATATATACTTTTGTTGAATTTAGGTAAATATTTTAACAATAACTTCTAAGTTAGAGAAAAATGTTTCATCTCTAACACGAATTTATTCAAAATAGTTGTAGCCATGTTGAATCAATTGAGTGCAACGCACAAAAAAAGTGTAAAAAGTCTTATTTTGAGCATCATGAACTTACGGAATAAATAATTACCTTTCAGGATTTTCTGCATTAGTGTTCTTCCAAAATTTTTGTGGTGTTAAAGCAAGTCACTTGTCAGGCACGATTTCATCAAACACGATTGAGAAAAATCTGGATTGTAAAATTCTTTGGACAATAGTTTCTGTAATCTCTAACCTATAGCATTCAATTAAATCATTTTGAGTCGATTTTCTGATATACGTTGCTCTACTAGAAGCAGTCTGCAAGTGTTTTTCTAGTTCTTTGACGCCTGCATCAACTCTAAAACGGAGCAAAGCTCTGAAATTGCCATTATTGTGCAATAGGCTTTTATTTGTAAGTTTCCCATCATCACGATGACCTCTGAAGGGGATGTTTTGTCGGCCAAGCACTATGATCGTTTTGACTATTGGCAGTAATCTTGCTCTATTTTCTTGGGATTGCTTCAGCCGTTGCTCATTGACTTTATTTACAACGTCCTCTTTAGGGTTGTTGAAGGTTTATCAAAAATCTTTTCCAGCTGAGACAGCATTTTTATGGTATAGTGAATTCTTGTGTTTTTCTAAGTCACCTACTCCCATGAGATTTTTAAAGTTTGTTAAAGGCTCTGTCACTAAAGCTTTTAGGGCTATGTTTTTACGAAATCCCCCTTCATTATTATTTTTGAACCAAGGGCAATATTTACAAAAAAGCCCTTTTTTATTATGGGACAAAACTAGCCAATCTTCATAACTTTTTAAATGGTTATGCCTAACGAAGTTTTTTTTGTCTGCCCTGACACAGTCCTGTTAGAGTAAGGGAAATCGTAGTTATAAGGAGGAGTCCATGGATTTTCCAATAACACACTTTTTATCTATTCACTTATTTGCTGGCCTATGTAGTAGCCAACGTTACGTGAAGGTATGCCAGAAACACATGCACTTGAAGTAGGAGTAGAGGGCGGAGGCTGATACCGCTGAATCCCCTCACCAATATCAGAATCGACATAAATGTTATTATTTGCATTACGTGAAGAACAAGAACTTGATATTGATTCAGATGGTAAAGTTGGTATACGCTTCGTATCCAGGCAAAGAGTTTCTTTCCGTGAGTCTGACTCAGTATGAAGTGAAATTGAATCATCATTTGGTCGAAGTTTCTTCGTAGGTTTCATGAAAAAAGATGATATTACGGGTTGTTCTTTGTCTTTCCGCCGATGCGTCTGAAACAAATGTTTAAAGACCCGGTCAGGGATGTAACTTTGCATTCTCATCTTTTGTAATTTTTAATGGTTTTTACAGTAGAACCTCGAGTATCCGATTTATGTATTAAAATTAAAGATTACAAAATTGGCATGTTTCTGTTTAAATTTAAGGATTTTACTTGCAGTAAATGAGACCAAGACGGAAGTGCTTTCCTTAATGAGATTTTTCCTCGCAAAACAAATGGTGATGATGATTGTAATGCCCCGTTCACACTACTACGATTACGACCGTGGTTCGTACCGCGGTAGGCGTTAACCAATGCCTGAACGCGCGTTGGTTACCGATTAAGCCGAAGTTCCAACCGCTGCCACTAACTAGTGGTCAGGCGCGGCTGACACGGTTGAAACCGGAAAAGGAAGTAAGAAACGAAGGACGATACGGTAATTTAAACGCCAAAATGGATCACGGAAAGGTTTTTTCAGTAGATGAGGAAGTTTTTCTGGATTTACATAATGATCCGGACTTGCAAGATAGTTTGATAAAGTTTTGTGCTATTCATTTCAATTGCTGTATTCGGGTCAATATAATTTAGCGGAATTTAACATAGTATACATGTATTTGTCCATGTTGGACGCGAGAAAAACATTGTGGAGCACGTCCTTCCCAAGAATCATCAGCAAGTCGTTGGAAGAAGAATATTATTATGATTCACTTTAGAATAATTGTTTTGGAAGATGTCATATTTTGTCTTTTTTACATGATTGGGGTGTATTAGTCGAGAGAACTCGTCAGGGGCAAGTAGTGAACTTAGCGCTCCTCTTATTTATGGTACAACAACAATTTTTTTAGTGTAAATCAATTGTTTTTCCCTTATTATATTTAAATGACGTTATCAATGTCTTCCTCTCACGTAAATTACTAACTTTTTAGGTGTGCATTTTACCAACATTGTTTATTTAAATTGAAGTAATTGTATTTTATGGGGGCCGACTACTACTTCTCTATGGCATGGGCTTATCACCTAGGATTCTATTCAATCGTTGCGTTTGAAACAGAATGGTCATAATTAAATTTACTTTTTTAGAAGTTTTATATTCAACTACACAACATTTCCTAGAGGCGTTGAAGCAGTTTTCTCAATGCTGTGCTTTGCTACATCAGGCTGAAGAACCTATTGGAGTGCTGTAGTACGGCAGCGCAAAAGTCTTCTACCATCTCCAATACCGTCACTGGTGCTCCTTAAGGATGGTCCTTCTATTTCTCAGTGTAACATAAAGCTGGTGAAAAGCCAAAGCCTATACGATTAAAGCCTCCATTTTCTGCTACATAATTCATGTAATCAACTCTGCAAATCTGTGTAAATAAGAAATTACTGTATGCTGGATGCTTCCACAGATAAATAATTACGTTATCGAGCTTATCAGTACTTCAAAACAATTAAACAGCGTAACCAATAAAACCCCCAACGTCGTTTCCACTTCCTTCAAAATATCGCTTTTCGCTATTCACTTGTTTATTTCATACTTCAGCCCTGGATTACGATTGGTAGTGTGAATGCGCGCAGGGTCGATACCTCGGTAGGTACCGTGGTAGTGTGCCCCATAACGGTTATCGCAAAGCGTTAGCGTACAGACAGACAGCGAACAACGTGCAGTCCGCAGAAAGAAGTGTTGTAATAGGTGGGGGTTAGAGCAGAAGGGAGAAAGAAAATGAAAGTGAGATAGCGATTGTGATGACAAGGAAACAATACAAGAACGAAAGACAGAAATACTCGAGGATATCGCGTCAGTGAACCCGCCAAGTCTTTACGGCACAAAAATATCATACATTATGGTATTAGACTGCTAAAATTTAAGCCGTGCAACGGTCAACGGCAAACACTTATGGCGATTTGAGCGATATAACTTCGTTTGGAATTCGCTAAAAACTGCAATGCCTATAATGAGCTGTTTTACTTACCATGCTTATTTTGTGAATATTCAAGTCCAAAACACATGTAACTAGTAGAAGTGAGAAGAACAGAAACACGACGAAACACTGAACTGAATAGAACTTAAGTGAACAACATGTCAACAACGCGACTCAATCCTAATGTCAAGATTATAAGACACACTGGCACTAACACGGGTCACCAACACAGTGACACAAGACCAAACTGGAAGGGAGAAGGCCACATTTATACAAAATTTTATGTAAAACAATAAATGTGGATGGGTAAACCATCCACAGAGAGCCTGTTGCAACATTTTCACCGTGATGACAACGACACCTCCCAGCCCACTTACGCACATTCTCTTCCTCTCGTCCCTCCCCCTACTTTGAACTCAACACCTGCTACACTGTTAGTCTCCTCAATCATTGACAAGCAGTTATTACATTATAGTTATTTAGACCCCTACCAGCGGTCCTCCTCCCTTTCCTTCCTTCTTTGAACTCATTGACAACCGGCCACTAATTTCTAGCGATCCAGACCAAGGAGGTTGGACGGAAATGGAGGCAACAAGAGCGCTCGAACGCTAAGGAATGCACGTGGCAGGAATGGGGGTTGATGGGAATGAATAGCCACGCCCACTACGCTCAAAACATTATGCTGACCAGCGGCAGTAAATGGCCAAAGTTGGGGAAACTGCGGCTTAAATACTGCTTTCTAAGGCCGTAGATCCATTCCTTCGAATTTGATTGGTTTTCATTATCTAATTACTGTTAGGTCAAACGTACATACGTTCAATTTGCCAGTTAGTAGCTTCACAAATCTCTGGTGTACATGGGTATACAGGTTCCGAAACGCCGTTCCGGTACTGATTTTGAGAAGGAATTTTGCTATATGAAAGTTTTTTTTACGTTCAATGAAAAAATACAAGCTTGCGTTGCGTTAAATTTGATTCACCTCTGCTAAAAATACGCATTTTTTTAAAGTTTGTGTGATACGACGCGACTTTGCCTCCTTACGAGTGGGGTTTCCCATTTCCTTTCGTGGAAAAATGGTCTAGTACAACAAAAATTATTTGCACTCCACCTAGAACGTTCTGCATCCAAGCTACATTTATATCGAATCATTTATAAATGCTGAATGGAAAACTGTAATTTAAATGAAGATTCTATAACTTCAATGCAATAAATATATGTCAGCATGACTTTTTGAGAAAGTTGATTCAATTTCAGTTTAAAATGCAGGTGGAAGAGCATACATATTATCAATATTCTCTAAATAAGTAATGGAAAACTCCTTATAAAATTTGTTAGACGGATAAGAATAAGTACATATGCGAAAGATATATCAGTCACAGTCATGACACTGTCAACTTGTTAATATTCACTGTGGCCAACAAAGCAATTAAATAGCTACATCCCAATTATACAACCACTGTCATGACCAGATTAACTCATTGACAAAAACCTTCACGCTAGCGAGAAGGGATCTAAAAGCATGTAAAAATTATGTTCAAAGCCTTCAAAGGATTTTTATAAGCAACGGTATATTTAATCTCCATTTGAAAATGTCACTAATCACTCAAAAGTCAGTGGTTTAAAAGTGAATGGTAGAATGCACAGGCCTAATTATCATGAGATGGTAGAGAATGATGATGGAGGTACTTTTTCTTTCCTTGAGGGAGAAATTGCAAAAACAGCGAAACTTACCAGAAATGATTTGAAGTCATGCTTACCAACCTGTTGCGACGCTGGTGATGCTAGCAGCTTTTCTTTATTCTTTGGGAAACAAAGTGAACATAGGTGGCCCTCATCACAAAATGAAAACAAATTATTTTTACAATTTCAACAATAATTTATTAACCTAAATACAAAGTGCAATTAAGATAGTTGACAGTCAAGAAAGGACAATTTTATTTCTGGCATAAGCTACTGACCCTTAAATTGCACAAGTTTGTTCAACTTTTGCCTCACCACTATTTGATGGAGGCCATCGTTCACTCCCCTCGCCTCATAATGACATCTTAGCTTCAAGTAAACCAATCATATCAACTTCACTAGCATAATAATGTGGTTATCCACAAATGACTGTTCAAGAACATGATCATGAAGTGATGCAAATGGATTGCAGGGTAACACTGAGGCAAGTACCTTGATGGTAAGGTTATGAAGTACCTTCACATTAACCTTGCACACACTGTTCTCCAAAATAAATCGTCTCAAAACCTTCTCCGAACACATACAAATGTACACAACATCATCTGATGGAGTAAGCAAGCCCCCTCTATTTTTGATGCTAATCAGCAAGGAATGCTCGCCATCCTCCCTCAGTACCCTCAAACAATCCTCACAGTTGATTGAAGGCTCAATCTTCCGTGTAACAAAATCAGATATGTACCTAACCACATCAGTCTGAAACTCTGAAACCTTTAAAACATCAGGTACCCCAGCATAATTATGCTTCTCCGTAATACCCTCGGGCCCACATTCACCAATAATTATGCTCCTAACAGATGAGATGTTAATTTTCCGCACCACAGAACATTTTAGGATTGGAATGTTGTCAATAGGCACACAATTACCATTTTGACTGACAATTAATTCCTTGTGGACTAAATTTTTCTTGAATGCAGCCCCGAATTGGCGGCAAGTAGGGTTGTTATTACAACCAAACATTGACCTGATCAAGCCAAAGAATATTTCCAGGTGATCCTGGCTCACCCTATAGGTAGGAAAGTATTTCAATATGCCTTCCTTTGCAACCCATTTTTCATAAATGGCCTTAACACTCATCATACACACCCTCAAGCCAACAAAACCAGTTTTTCTAGGACTAAACACTGTCAATAGGCCGCTTGCAGCCTTTCTGGTGCAATGATCTTGAATTTAAAACGTCAAACAGTTTGTTAAACATTTTTATAAATTTTATTGCCACCGAATCACTCAGAAGCTGCACAGCCAACTTTACCTTCATAATCTGCTGCTTGTAGTTCAAATGAAAAGCTCACAGCTTGTTAGCTACATGCAGCCCTTCCTTTCTTTGTAGCTTCTCGAGTAACTCGAGGTGAGCCCACTTAATTTGATTACCATCCCCATAAGTAAGACATTTCTTGTCCCCAAATCTATTCCTTACTAGTTTCAGCATATGACGTGCATCAATGAATATTGAAACTGGCTCCCGAGTGACTGGGTGCATAAAGGACGTTACCAAGTTATCATATACAAGTAAATTACAACCCAAATGGTTAGCCATGGGTATGTTAACATGTACCCATCAAA
Organism: Ceriagrion tenellum; assembly: GCA_963169105.1. Classification (NCBI taxonomy): domain Eukaryota; kingdom Metazoa; phylum Arthropoda; class Insecta; order Odonata; family Coenagrionidae; genus Ceriagrion; species Ceriagrion tenellum. The sequence goes on from OY720632.1 coordinate 30,364,904, forward strand.
AGTTAAGGATGTCTCCCTAAGGTTAGGGTGATGGACCCATTCTAGGCATGCCTTGACTAGGGAGCATCGCTGCACACCATTTACGCCATCAATAAAAAAATACCCAATGGGTACCTTCCAGCTGCTGTTGATCCCAACAAGCATAAAAACCAATACCTCTTTCGCAAAAGGCATTTGATCATCCTCGAAAAAGATGACACCAAACCGCACATATCCCCAGGTCTCTTTCCCATCAAATTCCACAAACTTCTTTAACGCCATTTTATCCATGACTAGGTTGCAAAGAACAGGAAAAGAGTTCCTCTCAGCTAAGGAATGACGCAAGTCTTTTGCCTTCTTGCAAAATCCTGGCATACAATTGATTTTTTCGTACCATCTACTAATGGTACGTGCATGAGGCAAGCAAGAATCAAAATATTTACGCACATAGGAATAAGTCCTGGGTGAATAATAATTTGAAGTTAGTGCAAATGCCCTAATATCTGGTTAATACTTATTATGAACTTTCAATTGGCTTTAGTGACCTGCCGAAGCAACAGATCTTTCTTTCCCTTAGAAGCAGTAACAGGGAAATTACTATACTCATCACTAATGAGGTTTTTTTCCTCAAGTTCATCTAAGACACACTGAAGAGTGGCTACCTTCCTTTTCAGCCTATGTCTTGATTGGCGCAGGCCCTTTAACTTCTTGTTTTTTGAAGCAAGTCTACTCATGACACTCTTCAGCTTCAATGTCAGCAGTTTTTTCCTTGGAGTATCAGGAACCATATCATCTCTTGGCAATGCTGAGGATAACCCTGGCTCCGATTCATTAGCGAGCTCTTCTACTAACTCAACTAATTCATCAGAAGGATGATAAGGTACATCCATCCTCACTCGTTTCCTCGGTTGTCTTTGAATCTGCAATAAGATAAAAAGAGTGTCACAAATCAACTGAATATTTCAGGAAAATGGCCAGCAGTGATTACCTCACACAGGCAAGCACATAGCTAGGGAGGGGGCTTGTGAGGCGTGAGCCTTCCAAGTTTTCAAGTTTCGAAACATATGTACACAAACTTTTCAAACAGCTCACAAAAAGTTTATCCATACCACACCATTGTCATTATAAACGTGTTAAACGTAGGCCGTGCTCCAATCCATTAGGGTGTACCCTAACATCCCTAACCTCCCTTTCATTCTTTCCTGCTCTTTTTCAAAAGTAGTTCCAATGCAACTGGCTGTACTGGGTGGTAATGCTGTGAGTGAATTCATCCCTCTCAATGAGCTTAAGAAATTGTTGATTTAAATATCATAGAAATAACGAAAGAAAAGATAATGAAAAGAGAAGGGAGATGGCTATCCATTCCTGAAAAAACTTTGGCATTAATGCTGCCTCTGACTTTTAAGGCTTTTCTGACAATCCTGAGGATTTTGAAATCATTACTATAGCCAGGTAAATCTGGAATGAGAAACTATAAGATTCGAAATGATGCATGGGAGAGGAATTATTTTAGACGAATAAAGAAGAATTTAACTTTTCTAAATTATATTTAAAGTTGCTATCGTTGATGGGAGGAATAAATAACGATAGTAGTTTGAAGCTTTCAGGGAATAAAGAGTAATGGTTACGCTTTAGGAGGTATTTTTAAGCAGGCAAAATCTTTTAAGCAAGTAGTGACAGAGTTAGATCGGTCAGATAAATGAAGCTATGTGTTCAAGTGGCGTCTTGATGCAGTGGTATTGCTTTTATAAAAAACCTCCGGGGGTTGAAAAAGCCGACACAGCAACTGATTAGGAATTTTTCCCATCAGTTTGTGCCCATGGTATCATATAAGACTATTGAAATTACGTACACAAATTTTGATTATACGCATGTTTTCTTGTGTATCTGAGGATATCACTGTGAGTATAAATGGAGGTGGATAAAAGTTTCTGAAATTAATAAAAGCATACTCGTGAAGTTTATGGGAAAATATCCTAAAAGAGTACCTATTCTTGATACCTAGGAACGGAACCCCTTAATTTACATCAGGCTAACACTTCCTTGAACGTAGATTTGCGTAACGCAGTATCATCGCGGAACGTAACCCCCGGATTCAGGAAGCTACACTCTATTCAGCATATGAACACGTATGTTGGGCAAAAATATAATATAATTTCCACCATGGCTGGCATCTACTGCTGGGTTCAAACTAGGATTGAATAAAAATTCTCCATAGCTCGGTACTTAGCACCAATGAATGCTACCTACTACCAATGAAGCTACCAATTTGCAACCACTAATCTTGTATTTAGTGATAACTGTTCTGACACTTCAGTAAGACTCATACAGTTAAAGAATATTTTTCAAGAATAATAAAAATGCTAAGAATGGCATAGGCATTAGTGGAGGGAAATACCATGATTAAAAACCTGATTTAGGGATATGTAACATTTACGTACTCCCAGGGAAGACATGCTATAACTTACACTAGAATTACTCCCCCCCCACTCACAAAACGGACTTGTCACTATATGGCTTTACACATGTGTGATGATACTATAACAAATATGGAATTGAATGTCATATTAATTGAAGTCTTGAAGGCTGTGACAAATGTAGACGCCAAATTATAGAAAATAACGCAAGGGACTTATATTAGTTACTTGAAAACTCACCGGTTCCTCTTTTTGCAAGTAAGATGGAAATTCAGGGAAAATGGAGGGGACCACTCCATCTCGAAGCCTCACCCTGGAAACTGATGTTTGGTCGAAATCTTGCTCCCTGAAGTGTACAGAACAGAGAGCAGATCTGGCAGAAGGTCTCCAATCCTTTCTCCGAATTGCCTGCACCCACTTTGCAGGATTCTTCGGAAGCCTACGTGAAAAAAATGTAGATCACACATCAACAAAAATTTCTAACCACGAATTACATCATGACTTGTGCGCATAATAGGATTATGTTCTACAAAGAAATGTGCAACCGTAACTATAAAAAACAAGTCAACCAATTGCCGAGAAAATGCATAAGCCACCGCAGTGAGTGGTGCTTTTTCTTTCAAACGAACAAATTAAATAACACAAAAATATCTCACCAAACCCACGCGAGTGATCATGATCCAAGTTCAACGGCTTTTCGGCGAATATTTCTTTCACGTAACTAATGCCCAGAACGAAAGCACAATTTTACACAACAGTAAATAGTAGTGAATATAAACTACGGGTTATTAAGCAAATTTATACTTACACGTGGAAAGTAATTCCAGTTTTTCTTGCTTCGCTTCGGTTGGTACAGTCAAACGCTGAGCATGTGACCATCGTGATGATGAGGTAAATATTCCACAGTTATCTCAGGATTTATAAATGTTTATGAGAGGAATATAAAATTAACTCGAGGAGAGATAAGCCTACACCAAACTACTCGCCACTGGTTCCTGGAACAGGTACAGTCGCTTAAAACGCAGAGAACAGCCAGGATCGTCATACAACCTCTCGTTACCGCATCCAAAGTAGAAGTGGACTGAAACAAGTGAAGGGAATGAAGCGCGCGAGCGTAGCAAGATGGCCGTTTTTTGCCACGGTGGCAGGCTCTCTTCTCGCCTCCATTTCCCTCCAACCTCCTTGATCCAGACCCCTCCAAGCTTTCCCACCCACATACCACTCCTCCCCCCTTCTCCTCCTGACCCTCAATATCACCCGGTTTCTTTAATGGCTTGGGGGAGAACGTTCCCCTAGTCCCCCTCGTGGATCCGCGCCTAAGTCTCACACTTCCTCTCATTAAATTTTATTCATTGACCAATCGGCAATCAATATTTTTTCATGGAGTGCTAAAAAAGACAGCTGGTTCGAGTCTCCTCGCAGGGTTAAAAACCTACCCTGAAGCTCTCGCTTTTCACCGGGATGGGTAAGTAGTGGAAGGAGAGGGTAAAAGGAATGGGAAGGGTGCAGCTAAAAAAGACACTAAGAGACAACCAAGAGGTGAACTCCGCGGAATTCCTGTGTAGCTTTGGCGAAGACGACTCGTACTTCCTAAATATTTTATTCCTCCGATGACTCGAGCAGTTGCCACATGCAGTACTCGCCGTGTTTACGATACGGGCACGGGAAACGACCTCTCCAAACACGCGCACGCTCGCCGCGGAAACCGCCCCACGACGCGGCCTTTCTTCCCACTTTCAAAAGAAAGCGCCCCGACTGGAACGGCGCGAACGCTCACTTATGACATAATTCACGGAACAGAAAAGAGGACGGCGTAATTCAAACATTTGCGAGGGAGCGAAACGGAGGTTGCGTCGGAGTGGGAGAGGAGCTGCGGTAGGAGGGAGAGAAGCGGAGGGGGGGTAATGGGTGGGGGGGCAGGAAAGCGGGCCGCACTCTGTGGAGCAACGGTTGGAGGGGAGGCGATACGTAGTACATGTGTGTTTGTTTGTGTAAGCGGCATGATGAAAGTAGCGGAGCGAACGGTCATGGGGCGCGGGCGGAATGCCGTAGGTGAACGCGGAAGGGAGGGTGGTCGACAAAAGACGGAAAGAAGGCTTCAGACGAAGTAACGGGTTCTAAAGCGAAGTTCTGGCAGTGAAAGTTGAAGAATAAATTGTGTTAATTATAATAAAATAATAAATGGAAGGTTTACAAGGAAATAGTGTGCGAAGATGTGTAGAGAATCACAAGGTGAAAGGTTGAGAATGTTCGGTCGCCGCGGGCAGGCTTTTTAGCCCCGAGGGTGCACAGAGGAGAAGAGGCGCCCGTTTTTCCTCTATGGAAGCATGGGCTATCACCTTTAGGACCAGACTGAAAGACTGGTGGAATAATTAATTACCAGGATAGCTTTTGGAGGCACTGACCCGAAGGAGGCGCCACAGCAGTGTTTGCCTTCGTATAGCGTGCATAAATCAAGTGCATATCTCGCTGGTGGAGCTGAAAGCTGACAGCTGAAGTTGTTTTAACGAACGTGCCATGTTTAAAGTGTCGATAAATTATAACAAGAGAATATATAACCTTCTTTTGATCACTAAAAGGCTTTAAAATCGCTACTTAATATGCCGTTAAATATTTGAGAGCTTGATTGCATTCCAAAAAACAGCAAATTAAAAAAGTCTGAACTATATACTGCCACAAAATTCCGCAAATTATATGGTCATTATACACTTTCGCACTTGCCTAATTAGCCGATGCATACACGATTCAACAAGTATGTTCGAATTTTCTAGTATGGTCAGATTAAGGTCACAATGCCCTTTTAACGAATCGATTGTCAAGAAATTGAAACTATTGTTTTTATTTAATACCTCAGTATATGCATTTTTTATGTTGTGTGATATTTTACTCTTTTCATTTGTGAAAATTAATTTATTTTTACAATTCAATGGAAGTCAATCAAGATTACAAATTCTGATACCATATGCGTTGGTGAAATCAACGCACCAACTCATCCACTCTGGAGAAAGAGTTCTCAAGCAAGCAGTAGTTTTGGGCTAAGACCTTATATCAAAGGTGTATTGAACTAATGGGTCCGTTACAAATATCTCTTGCAAACTAATACTGGAATAATTTATGTAGCTAGATGAAATAGGAATTAGTACCAAAATGCCTGATGTTCAGCAAAAAACTGTGAATCGGTCACCATTGTTGCACCCTTACGTAAGATGAAAGAATCTTTGAGGTCAACATCTCCTAACAGACCTCGTCTAATCAGAATGATTTTAATTTAATTCTTAAGGCAAGTCTACGATTTTACTCCTATATCTCAAGCTAGATTCCTTAGTAGTACCTAATATACAAGAAGACAATTTATCACAGTGGAGCAAGAATTTTTAAAAGTCTCTTAATCAAGTTAGCCCAGTAAGTACGTGTGGTAGTACGTTCACATTGAAGTAAATTTGTAGTCACTGAAGTAAATTTGTAGTCACTGAAGTAAATTTGTAGTCACGTACCCGTAATTTTTCAATTTAAGAAATTTCGCCCTACGTTAAACCTAAGTGAGGAGTTAGTTAGCACCAGAACTTTCAGGAATTCCACGTCAGGCTCCTTTGCACCTGCTATTTATTTCATGTTACTTTCCATCCGCAAAGTTGTGAACTATTCTTTTCTCACGCCGGCAAAACTAACTTACAAATAAAGCCAAATGAATACTACATTCCGAGGATTTAATTTGATAAGGAAGGTTTAAAAATCTTCTCATTTTATTTTTTTTATTTCAGAAAAAGTGATGCAAATTTCCGTTAACTTTCCTCAAGTGTGAGTAGAACTTAATGGAAATATTTTTTGCCTAGAAATAATGACAAATTTCAATTCATTTTCATATATATTATTTTATTGATGAATTGATTCTTCTGCTCTTTTATTTCTCTGTATTTCTGATATTACGGATATATTATGCTGTCAAAAATATTATATATTTCATTACCATGACCATGTTTTTTGTTGGTTAAATTTTTTATGTTCGATCATTATTAGCAGTATCATTCAGTTTTTAATGATTTACTATTATACCATTTTTCTGCAGTGTATCGTTTATATCGTTAATTATAACAGTTGATTAGATATTCTTTCTCCATCTTGATAAAGAGGCATCCCTAATTATTGTCCGCATGATATAGACTGCGATTTTAAAATAAAATCAGTGAGGTTCATTATTTATAATCCAGTATTATGTTATTCAATGCTTGATTGTTTTACAACAATTTTCACCTTCAATTGTAATCACAGTGGTGAATTAATGAGACACGAAAATAACTCCTTTATGTTTACTTGATCTCATATCGTATACTGGAGTGAAGCCGGGACAGTTATTGAGGTTTTTAGATCTCCTGTAGCGAGCTTTCGTTTTACAATCAAATAATTAATGAGAAAACCTAATCTATCAACCAATCGTGTCATGATTGAATATTATCAGTCCAACCCCTATGAGCTGAGAAAAAGTGTTCAATATGTGCCATCCTCATTCCAGGAAGTTTTTCATTGAAAATACGCAGATATTGGTTTTTATTTCTACTTCACCCCATGAATTTCCTGATTGGATTACTATCACCAATGTTTGCACTTGGAAAATGCCTTCCAACCTCCAGTGCGTTGAATTTCCATTGAAAATCGTTGGCCACTTTTAAAAATCATTGCTATCTTCATTGAATCTTTTGGTGACGATCGATTTGATGGCCTTCTATAGGTTTTTTGGTGGATTTTCCTTTATTCTCAGGCCATGGGAGTATTTTTGAGCATCTTGATTGGGAGGTAAAAATTACCGGGGGGTCTGGGTAGCTAGGTAGACATCAACTCACTTCGATAGCAATTAGCGGCCGGAGAATTATTGCTAACATTGTTATTTCCCCCTTGATTATCTATCATATCACATAATTGTACAACATCATTTATATAAATTAAGCAGATTAATGAAAATATCCCTGTAAACTTTGCATTTCCAAGTTTGTATCATTACAAAAATGTTATCCCTTAAAAGTGTTGAAAGCAACCACCATCATGAACCACCCCCGTATTTTCTACGCCATTGCCTCTGGTGTACAAGTTTTATTGGTAATCCCGTGTCTTTAAAAAAATAATGAAACAACGACGAAAACATTAAATGAACATGACATTTCGATTCTCCATGTTCACCCCTCCGACTGCATTCTTTTAAACCTTTTAAAGGACAAAAAAATTACAATCATTTAGTAACATTTACGTAACGGATTACTATCCTCAAATAGTTACTTGAGCTAGGGAAAATAATTGCTCGATGATATTTAGTACTAACATGATAAAACTGAAGACAAACATAATGTAGCCAACTGGAGGTGAAGCTCGGAATGAGCGCTATCTGGTTTTGTCAAATAAATTTAGTGAACAAACGGCCATTGTATACCTCACTCCTCCATTAGTCCGCTAATTTTATTCAGATGCGAAATTTTCGTGTTTATACCAACTTTACACCACCGTCTTCTCCTCTATGTATTAATTTTGACCTTGGTTTGCTAAATTACAGAATCAACATCCTATTTTCGTTTTGAAGAAAATATCTGTGTGACTATAGTTTTTTCTAAAGTATGTACCCGATGCGATTGAAATATTCTGTTCCTTGTTAGTAAATTAGTTTAAGAGAAAATGCTATCCCTACTTTCATAGGGGAAAGAAAATCTTATTCAATGCCTGGAATAGTTTTTTACTTCAATGCCTGGAATTGTTACCCGCTGTCCCCTCAACTCCCAAATGCGGCATTGGAATTTTCTGATTATCGAATTCTCCGGGCCATTAGGGAATGAGAACATCTTGGACGCGTGCTTTTAGGCTTACTTTAGCCTACAACACTCTGGAGTATTAGCGCTTATATATAATCATAATTACGCTCACCTGCGTAATCCAAAATACTCTCCGCATTCGTGTGCCGCCTTTGTTTATTCTTGTGTCACTGATGGAAGTAGGGTATCTCGCGCGGGAATAAATCCGCACTTTTTACCTCCGCCGAGCTCAAATCCTTCTTTATTATGCCTTTCCATTATATGTTTCCAATGATATTTATACCCAGAAGCCTGGGTAAAGTCCAACTTATGCAGGTGCAGTACATGGAGTAAGGGATTATAAATCATGCCTTCGTGCATCTTGGTGCATATCAATTCCTTCTAAAAGAAATAGAATAATTTCAACTGGAGCACCAAGTCCTGATTTATGTACAGAAACTCTTCAAAACCCTTCAATACTCTCTCTATGATAGTTGTGTCTACTTGCGACGATTAAAATCGGATTAACTAGTGTGTACTCGTGAGTACCAAAGACTCCCACTCCGTCTAAATCGTTTGGTTGACAAATACAGGGCCGAACCTGAGCGCTCATTAGACGAACGTTCTCCTCTTATCTGGATATAGTGTTGGCCCTGTTTCCTCCGTTCGCGATATAAGTAACACTTTGCGTGTTCCACTCAGATCTTCTCATTTAGTGGCCTTCTACTTCGAAGGGGACCCGAGAACGGGGAGTAGACGAAAGCGTATTTGTTACCGCCGGAAAAAAAAAGAAAAATGCGAGCGCGCTAAGGTGATCACGCAAAAGATCCCCTAATTTTTAATTACCTTTCTCTCTCTTTCTATGCGGCCGAGAGGAATTGAGGCGATGAGGGACTTGGAATATCTCTTTCTCATCGTCTTTGGACCAATAACGCGCTCTTCTCATTTGCGCGCACCTCGACCTCCTTTTTTTTTAATTTCTCTCCTCTTCCATCTCGCGCGTCTCTCAAGCACCCCCGCCTTGATAACCGTCCGGCGCCCGCCCACCCACTCTCTCCCTTCCGATGCTAATCCCACTAGCCGCTAAATGCGTGAGATCCTCATCCGGCACGCGCACTTTGTTCCCCCTTCTGAAAATCGCATTATTCAATAACCAATCTCACCATCTCGGATGGAAGTGATTACCATACTCCCAATCCGACCGCCACTTCAAAGAGAGAGCCTACCTGTCTCCCTCTCTTTCCCTCGCCCCTGAACACCTTCCCGGTCGACCTTCATCCTCCTTCCCACCGCTTCCCCACCACCAGCACCAAAACTTCCTCCCTTCTCACGCCGCCAATTCCGTTATTCAATCATTTACATGCTCCAAAGCACGTAAGGAGTTTCATGACCCACCTCCCTTGACGAATATTAAATGATGCACCTCCTCTTCGCCGAGGTAAGATGAATATCGTCCCTCCCCAATTTCCCTGCTCGTGCTGTCGTCTCCACCTCCGTCCCCCATAACCCAGCCCTCTCACCTTTCCAAATCACTCAAACCCATCGTCTCTATGTCTATCACTTTGAGGTCTCTCTCCCTCTTTCTCCCTCAACCCTCTCACACGCTTGTGCCATCAAGCTGTACGTGGTCTCCATTGAAAACGACTCGAAGCGCGACGATAATTCTTGCGGAATTTTCTCCCGATTATCGTTTTGAGTGCTCGGTCCGTAAGAAAAGTAGAATTTCATGTTCCTCTTCAAAGAACTTTCCACCGTAGCCTCTCCACCATTGCATTGACTCTTTCTGTTATGATTTCGATGTGCAGCCATAGCCCTTTCTTCTCATATAAATGTTCCGGTATTGACAGTCGGGATTCTCCCCCGCTTCTTATGGCATGTAGCTGTAGTTCATAGGATACCTTGATGCGCTACACGAGATAGTGTAAGAAATGATGTAAATCGTATTTAGTAAATTAAGCAGCACCTGATTTCTAGTAATGAAAATTTTTCAGTTGAAAGAAACATATATGGATTTCGGCGATATCATTGTTGAAAATATATATTTATGACGACTCTCCGAGCAATATGAAAACCGTTAACATTTTCATGGAGACCATGAGGAGCTTCTTCGCACTGGTTAGGCCAAACCTCGAATACTCCCCGAGCATCCGGGACCCTGGACAGATAGAATTGACCAAAATGATTAATTTAATACAAAGGAAAGCTGCGCGTTTCGTTAAAAACTGCTACAAGCGAAGACATAGTGTTTCGCAGCTTTTAGATGGATTAAAGTCGGATCCCCTAGAGACTCTGAGGCTACCCGCTAGGCTTAGCTTGATTGAGAAATTCAGAACTGGTGTGTTTCAGAGCGACACAGATGGAGATTTATTGTAAATGTAGATCTTATCATGACGCCACACTATATCACTAGGTCTGACAGAAGCAATAAAATAAGAAAGATACATTGTAGAACAGATAGGTACAAAAACTATTCCTTCCGCGCACAATAAGCGGCCACAGTAAAGAATATAATAACTGAGCTACACTAAATATACTCCCATAATACTCGTCACCATTTCACCTCCACAAACCTTATCCCTTACATTTTTACACGGTTGGTACCCTAACACCCCATGCCACATACCCGGGTGGTGGCTCGCATGGGTAGTATGTTGATGTTGGTGAGTGATTGGTTCCTTCATATGGTGTAAAACAGCTAGCTTCAAATTTATATTCATTAACAATTTAGAATACTTTCCGCTGATATCGAAATTTTTAAATTATTTGATTACATTATATTTAGAATTCATTTCTGAGTAAATTTAGGATCTTGTTCTCGTAATATCAAGATAATATTTAGCTGTGTGCAATTATGTAAAGACTGAATAAAAGACAATAATATCATGTTGACGTACGTTTACAATTACTTCCAGTTCAATTTGGATGTTATTGGCTATTTGCTCCCAGTTCAAAGAGTAGTTATTTTTTTCACTTATTTTACAAATTTTAAAGGTTCTTCAAAGAAATAATTCTGCTTTTATCGCTGGCTGGCATTGAGTCTGTTGGGGGGTTTCAGAATGGGACATTTACGTGGCATCTCAACTGTCCAATCTTGTTTATACCTACATGAGTGATTGAAAAATCAATTGCAGGAATATTTAAGGAGTAATTAGTCCAAAATTCAATTAACAGTTAGATTAGTATGTTTCCTGTTAAGGGATAAATGGGTGTAAAAAGTATTCATTTAAAAAGCGTAGGAGTTTGGGTGATTTTAGTTAAAAAAATTTAGCGTCTGACTGGCCTTCTCTCTATAGGCTTGATGTCTGATTAGTTTTTTTAATGGAAACAATCACAATAAGATATCCAGTCGTACATGTTTAACCAACTTTTTAAGCAGAATATCCGTTATTTATTTGCAAATGATACTCATGTCGCAGGATAAAAATATTGAGGGAATAATAGTGTTAGATTTAAATGAAGGAAGAGTAGAAAATATGCATTTTGAATTTAAACGGGCATGTTCAAGTCTAAAAAATGGACGATATATGTTCCTTATGTGCTTATCGTTTCTTTCATACAAGATAGTTTAGTCTGAATATTCTTATGAACTTATCTGGACTAGAAAATAGTGGCTTTAGTAGGGGAAGAAATTAAATTTCCATAGAAAATTGGAGAAGATGATATTTTTCATTTTCCATATATATTAAATATGTTGGAATATTAAATGTAAACTACCACTGATTTTATATTTAACCATGTGTAAAGAAGACCATTATTCCTGTAAAATAAACTAGTCAAAGAAAACGTGGTATAAGCGCGCAAAAAGTTTATATGAACTTTACTGAAGTCGTAATACTGCGGTATTCTCACCTTCACAGCATTGCCATGGGCGTGATGTATTGATGGTGGTTTCCAAATTGTTCTTCGTTCACAACATTGGTGGAGGGCGCATGAAAAGGGAAGGGAAGACTTAACTCATTTCCAGCCGCTTCCATCTCCCAAAATGCCCGACCTGTAATTCACACTTCACGCTTAAATGGGATGCTAGGCTACTAATCTCGGTGCATTGTTAAAGGAATGATTACAGCGTCAAAATCCCGATAGCCAGGCTCTTTCTAATGAAAGGATGGAAAAAAGCAAGCCTGAGGATGGGCCTCGAGTGAGAGGCTGCTCCAGATACTGAGACGTTTATTTACGCGCTTCCACATATCCGAGGTCAGCCCACGTCACTGGCCGTGCTACAAGAGTCACTGTGACGCCCAAAATTTTGAATAGTCTCAGGTGTTCAAATGCATCGTCTATTTACATGTCGAAATCAATTTTGACCCCCAGGATTCCATGGTTATTTTGCTTTCAATGCAGATGAAGAGTTATTTTGCTTTCATCAAGAATCCTGATTCCGATTCCACCTTCCTGCATAGAATTATTTGAATGTACAGGGGTTTTATTAATGATTGGGAAATAGGCGGTGATTACGGGTCTAGAATCCTTGTTTTCATTCCAAATATTCGGTTCAAAACTAGCCCCTATTGGTTATTCTTCATTTAATTCATGGTTTCTTTTTAAAAACCGTTTGAAGCAGTAGTACTTCATGTGTTATATTGGTTGATTTGGAGACCTTTTAGTGGTTTAAACCTTAAGCAAGTCATTTCCAGTGTTACTTAATTAATGCCCAACCTTACCTATTTCCCTATATGATACGAATACGTCTACAAACGGTAATGCATTAAACAACTAGTAAATGCAGGATGCTGTCTCTCTAAACTCAATTTTAGAATTAATAAGAAATATCCGGTACCATTTTTCTGCCCTATGAACTACGATCGTAAATCAATTTGACTTAAATTAAGAAATTTGGGAGGTGAATCATAAATTCCAAGCTGCATTCAAACAGAGCATTTTCGCTAAGTATCTCCTGATATTCTATTGACTTCGAACTATTTTCGCATTGAATTATTTTCACATATATATGAAAATAATTACTTGAAATTGCGTTCAAGGAAAGGGTAGCCTCTGCAGCAGTAAGTAGACTATATTTTTACCTTAAATTTTTCAGTTCTTGTATGTTGGAAATTACCGACGTAACTCAGTTTAGCTGGTTTACGTAAATGGCTAAAATCTGTTGAATTATGAATTTTTACGTCACTGTGGAAGCAAGCAACTTTTATTGCCTTTAAATCGAGTGGTGAAACCGATTACTTAATGTTTCTAAAAAATATTTATCTGGTTATGAATTGGTGTTTGAGGCTGAGAGAATATTTTTCAGCATTAACGTGTCCTCCCATTCAAGGATTTGGTCCTGAATGGGGCTAATTTTTCAGAGTTACTAAGTTGTTGAAAAAAATTCTTGCTTTTTCTAAACATTCCAAGATGTCTCAAAACATGACACCCAATTGTTTGTGAATGCTTGTAATTTCCAGATTATTTTAATGTTGGGAAAATTTTGTTCACAGCTAGCCCAGCAACAAGAGCTTAAATTATTGCTTAGAATTTATTTCTTAAGGAATGAGAAATAGTTTACGCTATGGTCTGCATTTTTATACTCCATTAACCTCAACGTGCGACTCTGTGAGCTGCCAAATGTTAACTAGCTGCGCTAGCTGCCAAATGTTTACTAGGGTAGAAAGGACATCAGCCTTTTGAAGGTTTAAAGAAGATTAAAGAGAAGGGAAATGGTGAACTTCATTTGGGAGTGTTAAGAGTGGAGCTCAGTTTTTATTATGGTCACTTATTGCGCGTGGAAAGAAATATTTAATCAAGCCGCATTCATACTGAGCTTAAGCAATAGCTTAGGAACTTAACACTAGAACCCCCGGGGTTGGCTGCCCCCCTAGAAGCCCCGTATGGGTCAAAATGACCAATGCGTGGTTTTGTATTACATAATCGTGATTTTATGCATTATTTTAGAAAATTATTTTGTTTTTTCCAAGTTATATGTACTCTCTTTGAAATTCAGGGTTATATCCTTATGATGTATTGTCGTTGAAAACCTTGAAAAAAATGTTTTAAACCATTTTTTTCATACACTTTATTTTGAAAAAATATCATACGCGAGTTATATCAAGTAAGTATTATTTTTAATGTCATGAATATTGAATTAAACAAACGGAATAATGCTTAAACGTCATAAGGAAGTTTCACAACATAGTTTAACTTAAAACATTATCTTTCAACACAATACTCAAAGCTTGATGGGGTAAAATAAGCCTCGTTTTTACTCGTGAAAAACTTATTTCTATGAATTATTTATATAGCTATATTGATGGATTCATCTGCTAATAAGCAAGAAATTTTTTAACTCCCGGCTTCCCTATCATCCACGCATGTGTCCACGGAGGCGATCTGCTTTTGATGCATCTGGAGGGTTACGTGTTATTCCTACAATAAGTCATAAGTATAGTGATCCGTTAGAGCGTAGCCCTTCGCTTGCAATGATTCCTGACTCTGAGATAGGTACTAACTGCAAGACAGAGCGAGGTTTTCCTTCTGCACTCTAATGCTCCTATAATACGATGCCTTCAGGGCGACAGAGTGGAGTCAAGCAGGATTGCAATAGAACCTGCCGAACTGTGTGGCGTCGAGAAGGAATAATGCGAGATGGTCGACCATCCGCGAGTCAGCCCGTCTTTTATAATCGGCGCCACCCTATCACTGAGCACTATAAAATACCAGGCACTCGGGGTAGCCATTCAGTCTGGTACGCAATGTCACTTGCCTGGGCAACTGAAAAACGAGAATGAAAATGAATCTTTCATTCGTCTCGTAAAGCAATTGGTTCATTGGATAATTTTTGTCTTTTTTTTCTAAAAGTGATACAAGACGGGAGTTTACCAATGCTATCGGTGTTCATTCTTCCTTCTTCTGTAACGAACATGGCGACAAAAGGAAGCGGAGCCAACTGGATGACTCGTCCCCGGTGGCTGACACCGACCGAATACTTAGGCAGTTTAGCGGCAGAGGGGAAGGTTACCTCTTCCAGATGTGGAACATGCTCTTCGTATTTCAAGAGCTTGACAAGGCGAACTAGCCGTGGGTCGTGCGTAAAAATACGTTGTCTTCCAACCTTGAGCAAAATTCATTTATATTTTTCAGATGAGGTGACAAAGATGAGTACTGAAGGTAGCGTCATAAAACATGATTTGTAGCTAAGAATATGTCCCAGGAAAGGGTAACACTGTACCATTTATTAACGTTACGACCAAAATCAACACGTATTCATACAATTTCAGGAATTACAATTTTTAGCGGCACTTAAATGACGTAAATCCGTTAAAACGCCCTGTGGGTCAAAATGACCTACGCGGTGCTTCTAAGGGTAAAGTATAATTTTTTCGCAAACTATATTAGATACACAAATGTCAGTGAGAGTACATATATAACTTCCTAAATAAATAAAAGTCACGGAAGCATTTCATTTTCCTGTGAATGCAGCTTGAATGCAGGGAGGAATGGATACTGGCAAATGGGTCAAAATGACTCACGCGGGGCTTCTAGTGTTAAGAATAACTTAGTCATAGTGCAGGATTTTTTACCCTTGCATGAGGTAAACTTCAGCAATTTTGGTAATATGTGCTATCTACTCCTAGGGAAGTATCAGACAGAAATAAAAAGTAATTCCTATGAATCAGGAATCCTTTTATTTGTATGATTGAAGTTGCCGAAATAATTAGGAAACAATTTTGATTCCCATCTTGAAGTAATGCTTACGGTGAATGGACTTCCATTAGCGTAATATGTTATGCATTATTTTATTGAGGGAAGACTTCAATGGACTTGAGGTATGTCAGCGAGTTGACAAATTGTAATTTTCTTTTATTTAAAAAGGAATTTAAATTAAAATCTTCCTTAAAGTTGAGTTTTCCATCAACAATGACTTTTTTTAAAGTACGGTAGAGATAAGTTTATTTTTAAGCTTCTTTGTTGTTTGGTTGATGGGTTGATTTCTACTTAATAACGCTTGAGAGAGCGATCACATTGCAAAAACCATGATTGCATCTATCGCACCCGTTTCGATGGAGATAGTGCGCGCAATCTCGGGAAGAGAACGATCTGATCTGCAGCGACGGGAATGCAGTGCAGTTTGTCAACCCTCTTATCGCCTGCCGGTCAACTGCCGTCAATCTCTGACGCCGGCCCATTCAATCGCCTCTCGCCCCATTCAATGCGTTCGCGCCATCTATGGCCTTCTCGTCTCCCGCCCACCCTCCCCGCCCCCCTCCACCGCGAGCGTGCACCGCTGCAGGCTCACACTTCACACACAAGGACACCATACATATCCCGCAAGTGGAGCGTCTTCGCGCAGCACTTCAATTACGCATTCCTGTGGTCGCCTGCTTGGAGTGCCGACTCACCTCCGGCCGCGAAGTACACACTACACATGCACACTCACTCGCTATATCCCGAGAGGAGGCCCCTATGGGGAAGGCGTGATGGGCGGGCCCTCGATCGCCGCCTCACGGAGCGTCGGCAAGGGGGGGGGTTGGCGGAGAGCTCGCGGATGTGACGTAGTCGTCCGAAGGGTCGAGGGCAGAGCAGCGGGGCCTCCCCGTTTCACTCGTTTTCTTGTCCGCCTTCCCGCCGCGCGGCCCGTTCCTGCGTAGTTGCGCCCGCAAATGGTTCGGCAGCGAATTGGAGCGCAAGGTGATCGCTGGCTTGCGTCCTTCACGCTATCGGAACTCACGAGAGGGTGGATGGATTTCTCGATGCCTTACATTCCATTCATGAGCCAAACACACATGAATGATCACGGATCACATGCTACGCATTCCAACCAGAGATAAGTTAACTTGCCTTTTAGGAAACAAAACATTGCTTGGAATTTGATCGCATTCTATCGCACAACTTAATTTTGGAGCTTCGGAGAAGGTTTCTTCCTGCTCTTGTTGTCTTTCACTTTTTACCGTCATGTCGATGTTCTTTTCTTTCGGTGGAAACCACAAAATTTCAGGGTGTTTGATTTACAAGACGAATCAATTTTGTTTTCCAATTAGATTTTATATGTCTATGCATTCCATTTCATTCGCTGGATTGTCTTGTTATTTCTATCAAATTTCGAGTTCTTTATGAAATATGCCTGAATTCATTTCAAGGGAATATTTAAGTTTTGCGTTTGGCTTCTTCTATTTCAATGGCAGGAGTGGATTGAAACCTGCATACAAAATACGACAATGGAGCGTATCTGGATGTTTGCCTTCAGATAAGTTTTCCTGTTCCTAAATTTCTATCAATATTGCATCATGCCAAAACAGGTTGATTTGGCTAATCATAGGCTTGCAGATTTTTCTTCAGAACTACCTTTTTTATTAACAGAGATGTTGTTTCTTTTAGAATTATTGAAATGGTTTTTCAACCACTAAACTCTGTTATGCGTCTTTTTCGTGTCCGTACAGGTCTGCATGTATCTAGTACCAGGAAATCAAACAGGAAAAGCCGTAGGAGAACTTCCTACTGTGGGAAAAAATAATAGCTCTCACAAAAGGTCTCTCACTTCACAGGACTTCAAACACTATGAGATGAAGAAAGAATCAAGGTGACTACAGACAATCAGCTTGATGTTTTAATTAGAAAATGTAATTGAGGACACACGCTTCATCAGGCTAGGATCTTCAACTCACGCAAGTCTGCGGCTTCCTTGTCAACGCACCGAATTTTTTGCAGCAGCTTTCAGTGTTGCTATTATTTCCTCCGTCGAAAATATTTAAGTTGGCGCTAATTTAATTTTGCCCCTATCGACTAATTAAGGTGGTTCAAACATAATCTATGGAGCCTATATTTGAATTTGTTTTAGCATCCCAGCAGTGGTGAAATCAAGGACTGTATAAATGATTGTAAAACACTGTTTTTATGAGTAGCCCTTTGATTTATTTGTTTCGCCTTACCGTAAAAATACAATTAGCAGTAAAGTGTACTTTTTGACAGTTTGCTAAACACACTCGGTTACATTACTTACCCTACCTGTCTGTCAGAGCTTTCTCATTTTTTTATTGTCTCCCCTAGGCATAAAGTTCAACAATACGGCAACTCGTTGATGAATAAAAAATTACTTAATAATCACTTTAAATGAGAATGAAATAAATCGTGCAGTTTATCCTTGGGAAGCAAGGAGAAGCTCTTTTTCAGCAATTCTCTTCTGCCACTTATTATCGTCATGTTAATATTTTTCTCCAGGAAAAGGACTCTCTTTTTCAAAGTTTTGACTTGGATATGATTGACCACTGCAAATTTGAAACAAGTTTTTGGTAAATATATCGTAAAGCTTTATGGAAGTGGTCGCAATTTTGGTATCTTTAGAAAATAGTAATCTGTTTCTGGACTAATTTTTTCATGCCGTACGTGGAAAAGCCTTCACATTGTAAGGCTTTTTATATTGACTCTGTAAATATATCTGCGGTGGGTCAATTGACGTCTTTAAGAAGATGAGAAACATGCAAAATAACTTCCCACTGCTAAGCTTCTGACAAAACCTAGGCATTAGAAATTCCATATTAACAAATATAAAATATCTCTGAAAAGCATGCCATTACCATTTCTCTTGTAAAATAGCTGATATTAGCTGGCAAATATTTTTAAAAAATAATGAGGTAAGCGGCAGATATTTTGGCATATTTGGAAAGATGAGGTATTTTTATTAAAATCAGACTAAATTAATTGAATTATAGGTGAAATGATGTCTCACTCATTCTACTTTAAACCCCGAGGGAATTCCAAACAATCTGTAGAAGTTTCATTTGGGTCGTTTCATTACGTTTCTTTTTCCTTCGCAGGTGGACTCGTCCTGCGTGGCAACCCGTGGTCATGCGGCTGCGAGCTGGCTTGGCTGGGTGCGTGGCTCCGCCGCTGGCTGCGGGAGACGCTGCAGATCCACACGGTATCGGTGGAGGGAGCACAGCGGGCGCGGCACCGCCTCGCCAGGGAGGCCACTTGCGTGCACCCGCGGACCGCGGCGCGGGTGCCGCTCATCGACCTGCGCCCGGAGGACGTGGGAGGCGGGTGCCGCGACGCCGCGGAGGGCGACGGAGGCGCAGGCGGGGACGACGCCGCTCCCCTCAGCGGCGGCGCCTCGGCACCGTCGATAAGCGCCGTGCGTCGGCACCACCACCAGGCCCTCGGCTGGTGGTGGTTCTGGTTCTGGTGGGACGGTTCGCCTGGTTTCCTCGTCTCCCTCATGTGCACGTCGCTGGCGGCGGCGATGTGGTAGTACTACTTGTGCGACACGAGGGACCTCTCCCGTCGGAAAAAGACGAACGTCAATGTGCCATCCCAGTGTCACCCTCCAACCCGTATTGCCCCTCCCGCCCCCCCCGCCCCCGTTCAGCCCTCATGTGCGTGCACCATCTAACTCACCCGATTTGAATCTCGTGTGATATTCATCCCACATCTCCTCCTATTCACCTTAGCCATCTTTGTATCTTGACCCGGAGAAAAATTTCATGAAAATCGCCAAAAAAATGATGGGAGCACCAGTGCATCAATTCTCGAGACTCGATCGTTTCAATTGATGTTCGTGTGCTTGAGGCAAGCGAGCTTTCGACCCAAATTTCCTTCCCCTTTTTCCTCAGAAACTCTCAGCCGATCATTCTGTTGGGTCCGGTGGACGATGTCAACTCTGTCGCCTCGTTCCGGATTCTCACTCCGTGGAGTGGTCGTTTCGCCTTGACGTCGCGCGAGTGCCACAAGGTTTGAATTCGTCCGAATGACCCCGTCAGTCGTTTTGAATCCGAATTGTTGCGGAGACGTCGACGCCTCTAATGTTTCCGAATTGAGAGAGCCACGTCAGTGGATGCGCATTGTGTTGCTGAGCTTTCTTAGCCTCCATTGTGCGCCACGAACGTTGCGAGGCCCAACAAGTGTCGGCTCATCTTGGTTTCGCGACCTCCCGAGGATGGCCGCAGTATTCTTAACCACCCCCTCAACCCTCCTCCTCCCACCTTCCCTTTCTTGCCATCGCAGAGTTAGAGTTTGTATAACCTTGCCCTCGACGGTGATATGGAATGATTCCGGTGAGGTGAGTGTGTCACGGACTCTTCCCTCGCCGGTTCGTTCCCCTTGGTGCCACCAAAAAACTATTAAGGTGTTATATTTTGTCTTCGAAGAGGGTTAAATATATTGTAGTTTAAAAAAGAATTAAATTATATTTCACCGAGTGAGCCACTGTATAAAGCGCTAAAGTTGCGCATGCGAAGTGACTTTGCGATCCTTCCGGTAGGGAGGACGGACGAATTCCCACCCCCTTAAGACGCGTGACCGATGACGGTCAGTCTAACACTAGGGGAAGGATTTTTTGAACAACAAGATTAAAGCGTTTATTACAGTAGGATAATGTGATTTTTGGATGCCAACCTCATAATTTGCTTCACGTATGAACTTTGGGGAAAAAAAGTTTTGTACTTGATACAGTGAATTTATTTTGTTGTTTACAGTCTTGAAAATGCGTGTATTTTGGAGAGTTGCATTGAAACAGATTGGAAGATGAGATATGCCAGCTTACGATGGGTATGTGAAATGCGAATGCTGGAAGAAAAAAAAGGAATCGTGTTTTGCTCCTTCAGTTGAAATGATGTGAATGGTGCTCATAGTCCTGTCGTAATTTACCCTGACGGCAGAAAATATAACCCACTGCTATAGTCGCTAATTGATTTCGGTGTTTAGTGACGTCACAGTTTTAATACACGGGTTACGTGATTTCAATATGCATACATACATTCATAGTTTTAGCCTCACCGATATGTATTTTGTTTTATTAATCTGATAGTTTATTTAGCCGTTTGGTTTGGTGTTATATTTCGTTCAAGGAGTTGGATTGCGAAGGTAAACAGTACAATTCATCCGATAATCCCAGTACGGTTTGCTATTTTATTTCACAAGCCTGCTTTATACTTTGTAAGTTTACTTTTTCCCGCGTGAATATTCAAAATATTTCATGATTATTATTTTAGAACGCCAATAGATCACATATTTTATACATGCTCAAAATTACTTGAGCTTTTGATCACATCCTTTGGCGTGCAGATAACTGTTTCGAGTTTCATATTATTTCTCATCGTTATCATATACTTTCGTGATATGACATTCATATTGTTTATGAATTTTGAGTGCCAATTATTTTTAAGCATTACCATGAACATTTAGAAACGACTAACAGAAAAAAACTGTTATTAAGATCGTGTGATTATCGCATGAAAATTCATTATTGCCGTATCACTGCTCAGCATTCTTCATTTTTAAGAGCAGAATCATTTCAGCCGTGAATTTTGAATTTTGTCTTTAATCATCATTACTCGTGTGTGTTTCAATGTAATGGCGATCTTGTATTCCATATTTTGAGATGTCGTGCGACAAAAACGTCCGCTCCTGCGGTCTCGGGTTCGCAACCCGGGTGGGACCAACTTCTCCCGCCTTATGGAGGTCGTGGTTCTAAACTTCCGGAACATCTTTGGGAATAAAGCTAAATTTCCGAATATTTTAGTTGAACATAAATGTTTCGGTTATCGTGGAGCACAAGACAAGAGAGATGTAAATAAATATCTTGTCCCTTGTGCGTACCTATAAATGCGAATTTATTCCGAATTTTTCAAAATTCAAAGGCTTTTAAAGGTTCAGATAAAAATTGAAAAATTTTGCTATTCTAGTGTCCATGAACTCCACTATGTGATCAATTATTCTGTTCTATATACTTGTGCTGTCATTGTATCTTTTCTATTGAAACTTTTCTCGGTCATTACTTTTGCCACTGCCGCGCAGTAAAATCTCTCCAAAATGTAAACCTTGCCCACTCCCTCAATTTATGTGTAACACTCTCAATTAATTCACTCTGTATGTGGCATGGGTAAATATTGAAACCGAAATTACTTCTTTGATCATATCCGCATACGAATTTAAGGCGTATTGCTCACACTTTTGCGTGGCAGCCTTGGCGGAAAAAGTTTCGTGTCGTGAACCGTCATTAACTGGAATTTGGGGCACGAGTTTGCTTTAGAACCACGCAATCTCCCCAAAAAAATACCACCCAAAACACCTCTCTAAAAAAAGTAATTAGATCTTGCGAGAAAAGCAATTGGAGACTTGGCCAACGACTCTCTTCGACTATCATGCAATCCTAACTACAGTGCCTTACTCCGCGGCATCTCTACGGTGGCGCCACGCTAACATGAAGTGAACGGCGCCGAAAACAATTTAGCCGCTGGCGTGATCACCCTCCCCACTCCCACCCAATCAGACTTCGAGCTCATCCCAATCGGAATACACCGCGCCCACTGCCATCTCGTTCCCTTAATCCCAAACCCTTATCAACCCATTGTTCCCCTATTCCTAGAACCCCCACTTAGATTCCCTAACTATTTAACAACCTAACTCCGACCCTTAGTACCTTACTAACTGAATTTCTCCCCAAAAATCTTTTACGTATTCTATTACGATTGGCGTCACGGAACTTAATAAGTGTGCTAGGAAAAAAAAAGTTCACTTGTTTTCGACCCCACTGTGAGTTTGAGTGTGAGTGTTTTATATGTCCAAATTGGGTGAGTCGAAAGTTTTGTGGTATGTGAACGAAGGAATTGCGAGGGTGGGAAGAAATGAAGTAGTTTGAGATATTCAACTGTTTGGAGCGAAAATGTTTTGCTCAAAAACTGAACAATATCATTATTAATTATGATGAAAGAATGACTGGAAGGAAATGTATTGGTTATCAAAGATTCAGAAATTATATACGAGGAAAAAATTGTAATACAAAATGGTTAAACCTCTCTCATGTGGTGTTTATTTACCCCACTTTTAGTTCACAATACGTTGATTTTAACCTTTGTTAATTTGTTTATGAGTGTGGTGGTTCTAATATACACCGTTTCAAGGCCAAAGCCCATCATGAACGATTTTATTTCAGTCTTAAATGATATGCTAACTTGTAAAAAGAAGAACTGAATGGCCACGGGTGCTCTTCTAAGGTAAGAACAGAATGCTGAGAATTTAATGGGAATTAAATGACAGTAGAGCATCACCAAGGTAATTTTTAGCAAATAACTTATTTAAAAATAAGGTGGTCTAAAAGTAGAATGTTTTTATAGTCATAATTTTTCAGCGATATTTCGCTGAGACAGCGTTGAAGATCATAATGATGGAAGAGGTAGGTACCTTTTGCATGTACTCATGTATTTCAAAATATCTTCTACAAAATGAACATGTCACTGGAGTCAATGTTCACATGACTTGGTTTTAGTCTCATATTTGATTGACTTTTGAACAAGTCTGGTGATGTAATTTTTCCGTCTTTGGACTAATATTTGACCGATACATATATTATGTGGCCTGCACATACTAAAAAAACTGATAGCATATGGGAAAACTACAGCAATAGTTTCTCGAATAAAATTTCTATGCGTTATAATGCATATAAACTCCATTATTTTCCGACTAACATTATTCGCGGCCCAGCTATGCGTCACTTCACTGCCTTAATGGCCTATATCATAAAATCAATGCTCTGAGTTTTCATCCCAGTCATAAAGTAGATCCGTCTAAATATTTCCTCCTGTTTTCTTCCGCTTCTGAAGTTTATCCCTCGCAGAAACTCGAGACGCGTGCGCATTGGACTGCTTATGCCTGGATTTTTTTTCTATAAACCCGTCACTGTGGAATAATGGGTAACCTTGTGTGCCTTTTATTTACCTCGAATTAATCTACCGCACTCTAAATATGGCAAATTAGAACTTTTGATGTAAATACTTTTTCACTTCAACTCCTCAAATTCCCTTCCACTCCTTCGCTTTCTCCCTTCCTCTAGACTCTTCCCTTGGTGACATAATATTCCACTCGTCCGTCTGCCCTAAGATTTTTCGATAACTATACTGGTGAACGAAAACAAATTTTCCAGAGAATGGATTACCAAAATTGAAAAAGATGCATTCGAATGGAAATCCACTGTTGGAGAGAGCTCTATGGGACGTTGCTTGGTGGCTTGAACCATCCACGATCCCAAGGTAATCCTGGTGACTCCGTTATCCACCGCGTAGCTTTGCATTCTCATCCGCTCGCCCCCGGTCTCTTAGTGCCTCGTGAACTTGTCCTATTTAATTCGTATGCTTTAGTAAGCATAGTCGTGGACAGTTGGCGTTTCGCTTTCTTTCGGTGAGCCTCGGAAAGGACGTTTCTCGCGAGTGGGTAGTTTAGTCGCGGAACTATAGCAGTGCACATCGCCCCGCGTTGGATAGAGGGACAAAGGGAGGGAGCAAGTGTGCACGGCCTCTTTGCGGTGAGTGAGAGCAAACCTTTCTATCCTTTTCGTGCCACCTTAGAGAGCCCCACAAGTTTTATTTTAGCACATGTCAGACCTTATGCCATATTTTTCATTTAGATATTAATTCTAATAACCAGAGCAGGGTAGCGTGATGGTGTGCGCTTTGGTCCGGCAAACCAAAGATTCGAGGTTCGATTCTGGGCCCAGGTTGATTTTTTCTCGTGGCAATTTCAACGTTTTTGACATAATTGCCGGTGAAGATTTGAAAATTCTTTCACGGGTAGGCGTAGGTTTGAACGAACTGACTGAACCAATCTCCAGACATAGAGACTGTTGATGTATAAAAGTGCAGGATATGCGAGTTTGAGACCAAACATGTTATGAAAGAGTAACATGCGACCCTGACAAACTTATTGAAAAAAAGAGTTAAACATAAAAAGAATGCTGTGGTAACAATGGGCAATGGATACGTTGAGGATGAAATATAAATAAAATAAAAATAAAATCATAACCATTCAGAAGGGTTATACGCGTAAAATTAAAATGAAATTTTGCGCAATGATAATTTTGTAGCTTTTTGAAGAGCATAGATGAAGCGTTTCTAATTTTGCAAATTTAGATATTGACACGGAGTTAAAATATATTAGTTTGCGTTCAGTTTCCGAGTGTGCCGGCCTTCAAGGTCAAGAAATTAGGAGAAGAATTCTACGAGAGGTTTATTCTTTTCCATTTTCTGTTCTCAGTGCACAGCAATCCACGGTCATCATTTATTGTTTAGGTTGTTGTAAGGAACCATGTGGGGTCATTTTTGGCCGCTCTTGTTATCCCTTTCCTCATATTCTTGGCCTTGGTCATTGCTTTGCTCTGTCCTCCACCACGTTTTGGTTATGTGGGTAGTATATTTACGCTCTTCGAATAATTCTCAAAGCAGTTAAACAGGTGATATGTATTTCATCAGCTCCCAAATATGCCGTCGTACCGGTAAAGAATAAAAAAGCATATGTACGCCTTAGATAGGAACTTGTATTTCTCGGGGTGTGTCATCTTGCGCTCAGGTTAAATAATATGAGTATCACCAGGTCATATGCGCTCAAAAAGAGCAATTATCTTTGTGATTTCTTGTGTAAGTACTCTTCACAGTCATGAACGCCTGTTGATGACGCAGCAGGCAGTATTTAAAGTAATACTTTCATCAGATGTTCGAAAAATCTCATTGAAAAATCTATCTATAACGTTATCATCCTATTTGAAGCGGGGGTTATTGAAGTACTTTCTCGTATTGACGTGGATATATCCCTACAATCCATTTGATACTGAAGTGCAAGGACGGACGGACCCTTACATGGTGAGTGATACTAAAACGATGACTTGGTGACTTATGATACTTTGGGAATAAGTTATTCCGTTGTCTTGGGTACACGCAGGGAGGTAGTATGAATAGGAATAGAGGTAGAATTCTGCTAGAAGCTGATTTTGTCCCTGCAGTCAACACAACATAACCTAAATTACATCTTAGGCGGGAGTGTTTGATTATCAACAACCAGAGCTAAAACCCGCGGGAAATGCGACGTTTTTTGACTGCTAGTCTACCCCTACTAATAACAAATTCCGTCCCTTGACTTCAACTTCGCTCGTGAGCGCTAACAACCGCCTCCAAATAAAATTTTCTCAATGGTAACTTAGTGGTTGTGCATTATAGCGAATTATTTATTCTAACTTTTTAAAAGATCACAGATTAATCACAACAGTGGGTATGTGACGTCATGGGAAGGGGGAGACGAGAAATAGAGAGGATAGGGGGATGCGCTATTCCCAAAGCAGAGGTCGGGGTAGGAGAGAAGACTGGGTATAGGGTCATTGATATGAGTGGTTGCAGGGTCATTTAGACGTTTTTTTGTCCACGAGTGCAGTTCTCAGTAGTGAGAAGAAAATCGTTGAAACCCGGTTCGTGTGAGGTTTATATTTCAGTGGTTCTGAAATGTTTGAGTAAATACGTTGTTTTAATGCCTCCTCGTTTTCACTTTAAACTCCTTGGGTGTACAAATACAATGTGGAGGTGACTCCGAGTGTGGGCTTTAATTGTACCACGCGCGACGGCACGTGGTTACCTGATGCCATTTGAAGCGAGGGAGAACATTTTCGCCGTTTACATCACTCGACTGCAATCTGCAAGGTCACTCATAATGATAAAAAAATATGATATCGTCACCAACTGCCAACGTCAGGCATGATGCTGATTTTTATCCCATTTTGTTCTAGACAAATCGAAAACATATTATTACATTTCTAGTGAAATTTCACAACTCGGCCCTTGTTTTTGTGAAATTCCGTGAGAAAATCCATCAAAATGAATTTATTCGGAAAAGGCTTATAGTTTCACCCATCCTTGGTACAATAGCCCAAAATAGGCCTAGACCTCCACCAGAATCCACCCATAAACGTCCCTGTTTATTGCCACCTCCTTACAGTTCGCGTTCCCCAGGATATCACTTGTGTAACCTCCCGACTAGCTTGTACGTCCACCTTCACCCGAGTTTCCCCAATGGTATCTTTATTTCTATTTTCCTTCAGATGACTGTCTTCATTATCCTGTAATCATCCAACCTCTGTACATGTCCTGCCCATCCAAGTCTCTTAATTTTTATAAAGTTGGATAGGCTTACTTCACCTAATAAGTGGTACAGCTCGTCATTGAATCTT
The DNA here is from genome assembly GCA_963169105.1 of Ceriagrion tenellum. NCBI lineage: Eukaryota > Metazoa > Arthropoda > Insecta > Odonata > Coenagrionidae > Ceriagrion > Ceriagrion tenellum. The sequence goes on from OY720632.1 coordinate 30,391,978, forward strand.
CGTCTCCAGTAACCATTCACTTTCGTAGGGCTTTATATCTTTCGTGGTACCTTCCTTTCAAATGAATTTAAAAATTTTCAGATCTATGTGTTAATGTTAGTATTTCTGTACTATTTGAAACTACTGGTGGGTTGGCGTTTGGTGCAGCTTCATATTAAAGTGTATAATTTCTCATCATCTAGTCCCTGATGAAACGAGTGACAAGACTTCTTAGTCTTTATTGAGTAAGGACTCGACTTGGTTGAACCTCCGACAACCCGTGGATGTGACGTCAGAGCCCCCGTTTAATCACAACTTTTGAATGGCCCTATTTGAATGTTTTGTGGCTATGACGTCAAAATTTTGTCCTTGTCGGAACTGGGAAGATTCCAAGACTGTACCGAATAACCCCTTATGAGCGCCGGAAAATCGGTAAGCGCGTCACCAGGGACGCAATATAATAAAAATAATAATATTTTATTTGACATTAAACACAATACAGTGTAATAGTCTTCATCACAAAAAAATGGAAAGAAATTAATAAATAATACTAAGTTACATACAGATATTCACACTTTTGCGCTCCAAAAATTCATTTAAAGAATAGAATGCTTTGTTAACAAGCCATGAGTGGAGAGCGCGTTTAAACCTTGGTAAGGCCACATCTCTAGCCTCCGCGGGTAAATGATTGAAAAGGCATAGTTTCACTGAATCTGGCACTCTAAGGGTTAAGGTTGTTGCTAGCAGGGTCAATTGGATCATGTATAAAAAGAGTGCCTCTAGCAGTAGTACCTCTACCATCGCTGATTGAATACTACTTGCTTAAGAAGGGTATTCATGATATACCCGTGGCCGTGATCCGGATAGAGCAAAACCGAAATTTTCACTGAAAGAAAATTAAAGTAATCATTGCACCACGCAGGCCCAGGCAAAGTATTCTCCCTGAAATGGGAGATAATCTCCGCTCGCAAAGCATATATCGAGGCTTTGATACGTATCACCAATTCAGTCAACTCACGTTTATTATCCCCATCTCCTCTCCATACCTCATCATAAATTCTCTTTTGTACGTGATACACACAGCTAAGAGGAAATTGTCTGATGATGACCATAGGATTTAAGTTCAGCCGTTGTTTCTTCGAAAAAAATATGTATTGAGCCGAGAGTTGAACTTACCCTCTGCCAAGCCGAAAGAAATAATTTCTCGAGAAACGAACTGAGCGGGGAGATAAGAACAGTTGGAGAAAGGAACGACTGATTGTCTTCCTCCTGCCTTCTTTTTGAGGTGTTGAGTTTTTCAGCACTAAGTTTTTGCCAGCGTGCCTCTTAATAAAAGGTCTTACTTAGGATACTACATCCATAATTTAACGGCAATGTGCTTCCTCGTGTAGTACTTACCAAGTAAGGCACAGGTAAGTGATTGGTGAATAAATATCAAACGTGAGACCTCTGTATTATATTCAATATGTAGTGATACGCACTCACAACAGTCACTGTGAATTGCCGTAATATTACGTCATGTAATAATTTCAAAACGGCCATTAATTTTTGTGTCACATTGTGTCTTTGTTTGATGCTTATAAAGTATTTTTCATTGAAATGCGGAAAAAATAATCAATGATGCGCTATTTCTTCATGTTGCTTCTTTTCTCTCGCTGTAGCTCATTCGTCACATATCATCCATGCATTTACGTATACATCAAAGAGGATAACATTCGTCATGAAAAAAAATCATTTGACCTGACTCGGACTTGAGCTCGGATCTCCCTGTTGTCGCTCAGAAGTTAGATATGGCTAACACATTTGACCGGCAATTAGGGTGCCCGGGATATTTGTTTATTTAACTTTTTCGAGAGAATTTCATCCGCTTTAGTGGATACGATTGCCTTCGTGTGCGTGAAAACGTGCCACAGCATTTGTGTAATCGCATTGATTAGATGATTAATGCATTTACAAACGTCTCATCGACCTAGGTTTGTAAATCTTACTATTGCGCCAACAAAATGATATATTGAATGCCTCTCATTCTTGACTTATTAGAACCTGGATCTTGATCTCAAGTTGGGATTGAAGACGCGCGTATTACTGGTTAGCAGATCACTCCAACTAAGTTGTTTCCGTTAATGACTCTAGACCATTTCAGGATTGTAAATAATCGCATTAACTACTCAATATAGCTCTTAATGAATATTTCCTTATTCAAAACTTGATGTTCGACAAACGTGTATAGGTCACATCCTAAAATATCTGATCCTCGGCGTACGTAATGTATCGTAAAATCCCGGATTTTTGCGAGTAATTTCATTTTATCTGTGAATGATTTGGTTATGAATCGCATGTAAGTCTATTTCCAAAGCTTGTTGCGAAAGTTTTGATTTGTACGCGTGGATAATATCCCTGATAGAATAACTAGGAATTTGATGCTATCCTATCCCACTGCACATTAGAATCTTGCATAATCCAGGAAAAGCACGCCAGTTCTAAGGAGAAGATGGATACCGAGGTATACACTCACGAATCCATTAGGTGAAACATGCACATAATATCCAACGGAAAGGTTATTTGAAACTCTTGGAAGTGTCATCTCCGTTGAATGTAAATATCCGAAACTCGGTAACGCCTCTGAGCCAAGGTCTTATTCATCATTAATCCCCTCGTCGTTAAAATGCAAAGGTATTCCACGCTTTTACATCTTCTTTGAAACAGCGAACGAATCTCCATGCATCTTGTTATCTAATCGGTTAAACCTATCAGCGAAGTTTCCTTGTTAAAACTTTTTTCCCTTATCGGTTTCCGAGACACTCCTATCGGGACAATCCTCTTCCCAACCTGCAACGAACCAATTTGCAGTTCCCAGATTATCCTACCCTCTCATCCCTTACAGCCATCCGCTATTTGAAACCCCCCCCCCCACCAAACCATCCTTCCTTTAGTGCTTCCGACCTTTTTGAGGACTTATCCAACCCCCCACCCCCCTATCCCCCAAGACAGGATTTCCTGGCATTGCGGAGTCTCCTCTCTCGCCGTAAGCAGTTGTCGGTTGGATGTCGAGGCGTGTAAGGGTGGGACGGGGTTCTTAATCCCATCGACCCGCAATCTCCCGTCTGCACGGCGCAACGAAGGGTGGACGGGTGGCGGGGGGGGAGGAAGAGGAGAGGAACGGGGAAAAGGCACGCCATGTGTCGAAGGAGAGAGGAAGGTTAGGAGGGCCACGTGTGAGGCTATACGTAAGGAGTGCGGGGACGGGAACGCGTGTCGCTTGACGAGATCTGAAGAACTGCAGTGGTTTAGTTTGCGGGGGAGTGAAGCTCGCAACCGGAAAACAGTCGCGTTAGATCGAGCCGATAATGGTGCACTGGCCCATTTTCACTCCCTGAGCATCATTTAGACCACCACCGGCTTCCAACGGATAAGTTCGTCGCAATAGTCCCAGTGCTTCTCTGTGATATTGGTTCACAGGTGATCCAACGGTTTGGGCATTGAAGTAGCGTGAACGCTAATCGGCCCAACAAAGCGCAGGCAACAAAATCCGCTTTCAGCAGAGTTTAAACTCAACCATCTCTAGCGTATGATAAAAAAAATGCTAAATGAAACTGGTTGGTTAAATAAAGGTGTCGTCTCGTTAAATTTGCTCAAAAATGTTATGGATCTAAATAAAATGAGCCTAACATAATGAGTAAGTGCGCTGATATAATTTCAATTTATAATAATTAAAAGTAGGTTGTTAGTCATTCTATGTAACATAGCAAAGGGCATAAAAGGAAAAACTTTCAGCAAAATGGGTTGGAAATGTCAACGATAGAGACCTGGAGCAGGACTATACTGAGAATTTGACAGCAGAAACGTACCAATTGTTGAATGTGTTAGAGTTAGAAATGAAGGTTAGTATATTCTTCTAAACCGCTCTGCCACGCACGCGACACTTTTTGAAAGGCCTCGCCATTTGATGGTGTAAAGCGTTAGAGGCGCAGCGCTGTTGGAAACATGATTATCCTTATTCATCGCGAGGGGAGTTTTCACGGTGACCTTACGAATGAGTTCACCTAAGGCACGCGTGGTAGACCCCTGAGAAATGAACATGTGTTGTCTTTAAAAGTGTATGCGCTGATTTGTACATACATCCATTTTGAACGCAGTGTGCGCACTCTTTCACATTGATTGTTTTCATGTGAGTTAATACAAAACGGTGCGAATATATTCATACGTAATACACTACGCAAAGACTTACTTATTAGCAGGTACGCTACTCATTATTCATTGCGCATAATTACCTAACTGTAGTTGGTGTGACTTGATTAAACCCCGAGGTTTTTATGTGGATGTAAGTCCCAAATCAGGCTTGTGTAGCAAGAACATTATGATATAAGCCTCAGTGGGCTCTCACGGACAAATAAAGTTTGGTTTGTAACACTTTTGCTAAATCGTGAAGGCTCTGCTTCTAAACTGTAAATCTTTATTAATATTCTTCCGCCTTACATAATTGAATATTTCATTGGAAAAATTATTATTCAATTCTATTAGCAATGCATTTAATATGGCCAAATTGCTTTCGGATTTCCAACATTCACACTCAAAAATACTTGCGGAAAGTATCCTTTCATTGAGGTGATTAAAGCGGTGATCGTGGGTCATTGAGTGCATATTTTAATAATTTTCAAGTCAGTAGAAAAACATATTCTTGGACCAAATATTATTTAAGCCTATCTGTTTGTGTGATTAAACTAACCCCACAGGCAGTGATGGGCATGATACAATAATTATATTTAAATTTACAGCCAAATGGAAATCATTCCAGAGACCAGCCTTGAATCAGTATGGTGTTCTGTAAAATGCCTTAAATCCAAAACAAAATTTGTGTGCTCGAACTACAGGCCACCCAACTCTGATACCAATTCAATTTTAGAACTAGAAAATAGGTGGAGATTTCATTGTTCCCTCTATAGATTGGAAGACCTACAGTTTCATACCCAAGGAGCGAGATAAAGACACATGTGAGTAAAGATAGAAGTGTCTTCATATCGCAACAGCACCTAGCAAAGGAGATAATATTCTTAATTTACTAGCTACAAATATGCCATGTCAAGTAATTAAGATGGACACTGTTGAGAGAATTAGTGACCATAGGGTAGTTCGTGCTAAGTTTTCCTTAAATTTCAACAAAAACTGAAAACCAATAAGATAATTTTACTCTTTTAAAACAGTTGATTTCTAAGGGTCCAAATATCATCTAAAATTCCTTCCCCGTTTTTCATTTTCCAATAATTGAGTTGGACGCGGATGATGCTTGAGAAGCTTTTCTTTCGATCGTTCAGGAATTAAAAATTATATCTCAAGAAAAAAAAGAGAGCCGTGAACCAAGATGGTACGACGCGGGTGTGAGAAAATTGTCGAGATGAGAACAGAGAGACTGCTATGCCAAGGTGAAAGAAATCCGTGCAGATTTATCCGCTGATGATCTCGAGTTAAATTGAAAAATATAAGCTGCCTAAAGCCGCTACCGTGGAAGCGTTTAGGAATCAATTCATGGAATTCAAGAGAAAATACTTGTAGAACAGTTACGGGATATCCCAAAAGCTTTTTAAGTCCTGCAAATGGGGAGAAGAAGGTCATACAGGGTGGAGAGTCGGAGAGCTTTTCAATCGCTGTCAGCTCAAGTGCTTCGAGAAGTGGAATGCTTCACCACTGTCAGGTCACTCCATTCCAACTCGTCTCACAATGAGGCCCCAAGAGGGGACATCTGCTGTTCATAGCAATGGGTGAATTTTACTGTATACTCTGGGAAGCCTTGCGAATGTGTCTGCCTCGTATCTTCGAGATCTTTGAGAAGTAGTATGGCTCCCCTCGTTCTTCTGCTTTAATCCCTATAGTTGCCTCCATCTTCCGCCCTCCCCCGTCTTTTCCCTTCATCCCCTCTACCTCTTTCTTCTCTCTTTTCTGCGCTGGTTTGTGCCAGGGACTTTTACGGAAGCTATGACGACCAGTAATCGGCGCGTTATTCTACATTTAGACCAAATTATGTTAAAATATGTTTCTCTGAATTGTTGGACTCTGCGAGACACTTTGAAATTATTTAAAAACCCTGATAAAAATATAAAATATATTATTTTGCGTTTAATAGAAACACATTACATAGTTAACTGCCTCACTAAGAAATATAAGTGCTGTACCCTAAGACTACGTGTAAACATAGCATTGTATTGCTAAAGAAGTAAGTTGGAAGGATGGAAGATTTTCACTTTTATACATAAATATCACCAAATAGGACTCGCACGCCTAGTTTCTCTTAACCAAAAATCACTCCAACCACTCACTGGGTTTCCACTGGGCGAGTTTTTTTTCGGTCGACACCCTAAAGCAATTACCTCCTCCTCCTTTGCTCGGGACGAGGGTGGAACTGAGGGGAGAGAATAATGCATGGATTTCCCACACTGACGTGCTGAACAACGCTCCAAATCTTCATTGAGCGCTCTCTTTCTGGCTATCGATCGCTATCTCTCCGCCACTTCCGTCACTCCCATTGAGGTAGATGGAGAGGGTCCTTACTATTGCGGCCAATGCTAAAAGCTGTGACGTGGGCTTATCTGTCCGCCATATTTGTTTACCCTGGTATTACTTTGGCGCTTAAGGGCTGATGCACTAATTTTACAATTTTATGATGTTTTCCATCGATAACTCATTAGAAACCAGCATTCATTTACTTCTTACACATTCATTCTCCTCACATATATTTGTTATTCATTTCAAATTATTATAATCCGAATTTTCGGTTAAAACTATGTTATAATAAAGTGAAATCCATAGGTTCACTTGTCAATATATGATTAAAGAATTACTTGACATAAATTTCAAACAGGTGGGAGGTATTCTTGCTTTGCAATCCCCAAAATGCCCATTCCGTCGTGATATCTAAAGGAAAGTTGGAAAACAGTAGAGGTAACCAACTCGGTTGGTATTTCGGTTGTCAAGCTGCAATTTTATGACGCAATGTCCTCTCTATTCTCGTAATGTCCTATCCCCCCCTTACCCTCGACTTGCCACTTTTGTTCTCGTTTGCCATGGGGTCGAGCCTCACAAAGCCTTACCTCTTCTTCTGCAAATATTTCAAATCATTTTCACGTTTCCGATTCCATCCAAAACTAGCACTTCCTCCTTTTTCTCCTCATTTTTTCGAGTAACTTCTTTTCACGACCTAAGCCTTTGCTTACCTGGTTAATTTGAGAGTATAATGTTAGTGCCCGAGCTAATAAGATCTGGAAATTTTTGCGCGCCCTATTAAATTATACTGGAAATGCACATGCTGAAATTTATACATAGCATTATGCGATCATGAGTTGAAAATGGTTCAAACGGTTAAATTAACAGCCTACATGGCAAGTTTAAGAGCGTGCAGAAAGCCTCGTGGAAGGTGGCGTAGTGGCAAGAATCGGGTCTGAATTAGTTCATGGAGAAAGGGTTTTTCCCCTAAAGATAACAGAGAAAATCGACATATAATGCAAAAGGGGAGGCCCCAAGCACATGATTTTTAGTGGTATTAGTGACTCACAAGTGCCAAATAAAATTAAGTGCTACGATCGGCAAGATTACGACATGAAATCTTTATCTTTACAACCGTTAGGAAAAGGAGTATTTATTTTTTCATATGTTACGCGTGTGTTGAACATAGTTTTTCCTCGAAGAGGAGATGTGTAAGCTTTGTCTTTAACATATTGTAAACTAATTTTGCTTCTGGCAAGGACTTTTATTGCCTAACTGGACGAAAATGTTAAAATGTAAATGTTTACAGTTAAATAGAAGTTGGAAGGAAATGGGAATCTCGCAACTCTTTGCGCCTTTCAGTCCTATGTCATCACATTTTCCGCGACTTTCTTTCATGGCAATGCCCAATAGTTTTAGAACTTCACCATAACCATTAAGAGAAACGCTTATTTTCCAATAGCATGGTTTTTAATCTTTCATCGTCCAACAATTTTTGGCCGATTAAGGAGGCAAAAGGTGCGATTCCATTATTTGCCAGTGGATTGACCGAGATAGGTAATCTCGATAAAATAGGCTAACTTGTGTGCGTAGCATCAAAATAAGGGTGTCAATCATTTCTTTCGTATATGTTTAGTTTGTAGAACACGGTTTTTTTGGCTCTTCGAAGAGGAGACATGCAAGCTTTGCCTACAAAATATTGTCCACAAAATTTGGCACCACTGGATCACTATTTTTACGAACGTTTCCTTTATTTCTTGCCTCTATCTTGGGCGTTTCTTTGCACCAAGAGCGTCAAGGTCATATTTTGAACAGTACTTTCCATTTCTCTGCAAACGTTTTATACTTGTAGGCGAAGAGGGACCAATTGATTTACATAGGACCCATTTTTCTTACCTGGGAATTAGCAATTCTAGATTTTCTGTGATAATCAATATGAAAATAAAATAATTTTTCAATATTCAAATGTTGATAACATAGTGAAATTTGAAGACGAAACTAACTTGTAGCATATTTCTCCTCGACATTGATATTCTTTTCATGGAGTTTATATACGTTGTAGTTTTCTGAATGGTTTCGTTTTGTACCTTGGTTAATATATAGAGACATTATTTCTAAAGCCCTAGGTACAAGGGGTTAGAGAAGGTAAACATTTTTTCTACCTGCCTCTAAATTATTGATACCTCAGTGCATCATTTCAAACAAATGGTTGCTATATTTGCTCGTATTGCAATTATTATTGAGCTAATTAAATACCTTGGTTCTACTAATATTTTATTTGATGTGACTGAGTAATAATATTAAATAGGGTTATGTCCCTAGGAAATTTCTTATAAAATGCAAGTTCTGTAAGAATACGAAAATAAAGCCTAAGCCTTAGACTCACATTTGACAACAAATGGTAGAAAATATTGATATCTCACGGTCAAAACATTCAGTAGCGAATTCATTTAATTATAAAAAATATTTAAGGTACATTGGAAGATATTTTCACTAATATTTAAAGTGATCATAATCTATTGGTTGGTTTTCGATTATTTTACGGTAGAACACGCTCACTCCAGATACATGTATTGATTTTAATTGAAATCTCTAAGCGATCTCTATTTCCAGAAGTTGAATAGCTATTCAATTAAACGATTCCAATTTTGAGGAAAACTAAACTACTACCTGGATCAATATTCTTAGATTAATGGGGATGTTATCTCAGTTGGTATGTCAATCATTGGTTTAGCAATCAACCCATTTTCTTTGCAATATTTCAGTTGCGTAATTTGCCGTGATACTTGGAATGCAACGGGAACAAACTTAGTATTGCATCTCAATAGATTAAAACTCTTCTTAGCCACGTCATTTCCATTCCGGATAATGATTCATCCTCAGTTTATGAAAAGGTTAATTGTGCTGTAAAAAACCCTTAAATTCAATTATATGGCGTAATTCTTCCATCAAATCTCTTAACATCACTCTCATTCATCTAACCCTATTTGTTTCGGAGAAAAACTTTTTTTCGTTTGGATTACGGAGCTATTTTCTGAGTTTTTATCACTTACGCCATTATAATTCTCTCTCGTGGAATCTGATTCCAAAAGAATACCACTAGGAAATATTAGGTTCTATACTTAACTCATTGTGTAATAACATGAGGCATTCACTAAAAGTGTTAGGTATGGCCATCATACTTTTTTATGTTAAGAGAGGGCACTAAAGCAATATTTGTCACATGTATAGAAATGATTACCGGCATACATTTTGCGAAATTTCCCTAGAGTGGATTCCCTTACTTCCTGGAATGGTCGCTACAGCCGCTGCCATAATCCTTCCTCTGGTCTTGCTCCTCGTCCGCAACATTATTCCATGAGATCAGCGAACCGTGGTTTGAAATGAGTTGACGGAATCCTCCCTTGCTCACCTTACCATGACACTGGAAACCAGTCCGTAGTGACGAATACCATTCATTCCGCGGCGTTAACGGAAGGGGGCCATAATCCTTTGGTGGAATGGAAGTCCATGGAGCAGATAATCCTTCAGAGGAAACAAAATGCTGAGATTTTTTTCGAATAAGAGGAACTGGTCCCGGAGGCGGGTGAAGTGAGATGGATATCTGAGCCTGCAAGGGTGGTAGGGGATCCATATAAAGACAGGGAACATTCGGAATGAAAAAAAGGAACAAAGATGCAAATCCTTAAATCTCAAACCCTTGTATTATCGAAACGAAATGCCTTGCTCATCTGAGCAATATTTCACGTGCCGCAATTTTTTCGAGTTTATGCGTTGGAAAAAGTTTGTTCTTTGGGTAGATGGGAAATTTTAAGTCCATTTTTCAGAGGAGAAAAATCCCTTTTTGTGAATTTTCTCGCGTGATTACATGATATCATAGTATCCAAGTATTTATTACCAACTAAAAGGGGGGGGTTACTATTAGATAGAATAGTTATTTGAAAGCTAGTTCTCATATTTCACTAACTTCGGTGCCTAGTTGGGAAATGTAAATAATCATATTCTTGATGGTTACGATTCAGAAATCAGGCCTACTCCATGCATTGATTATATTGACGAATTGTCATTGAAGCCCGACAGGAAATGGGTTAGGTAAAATGCCATGTTTTTCGAAAAAATAAATGCTTTTAAACCCGATATTCCGACTGGATGAGCCATCCATCGTGTGTAGCCCTTTCTTTGCATGAGCAGGGGTTTGGTGAGAGAGATTTTTTTCGATTTTTTTAGACTGAGATGGGCTGTACCATGTCAGAGAGACCATAGCGATTGAAATTTACGCTTGAATCCTTTCCGGTTGTTGGTTGAGCATAAAAAACGGACAAATGACCAAAATAAATTCCAGCCGAATCGGATCGGATCAAATTCATTACCATGATATGGGCATCAGTTTAAAGGGTGAGTTGAATAACGGGCAGAAGAAGCAATGAGCATCTGCAAATAAAATATCGAGAAGGGGAAATACCATTACGCAAATGAAGAGACAATGCCCATCGGCAGCTTCATTGCTGATTCCAGAATTATTACCTTGGCTTGTCAATCTATGCACAGCTGCATTTGTGCCAAAATATGTAAAATGTGAGGCAAGTTTGTTTTTCTAAGGTGCGAAGGCTTGTGCATGGTTTTCAATAGTTAAAAAAAAATATTATCTCACCTTTTAACTGTTTACATCCTCCTACCAGTAATAATCACCCTTGCTTTCACCTGTGCCTGGAGAACAGCAGACATTTGTATTAGAGCACTGCTCAGATATGATGAGAATTGAACAATAGATGTTCTCTTAAAAGATAAAATTGTCTGCATGGATAATATTTATTTGGTTGTTTCAAAGTTGTTGACAGCTTGTCTAACTTTATCATATGGCTTTTCTCCCGTGGAAAATTAGCAGGGATAATCATTTTCTTAGCGCTGGAAACCGGTAGTTCTAGGAGCTTAAACCTTTCCGCAGTTACAGTTCAAAGGATATAACATTTAAGAGATATAGTCTCAGCCCAGTCTTGATTCAAGAAAAATCAAAGGTTTACAATATTTCATTTTTTTCCGAAGCATTATATTTTTCCTTATGTTAAAAAATTCATTCCAATTTGAGAAATCTCATTTTTAATTAGATACTCGAGTAATTTTCTTCTTACAGTTAAACTTACATTTTCTTCATAAAATGTAACTTTAAGGTTTTCAAATTTATTTTTTTGTATTCTTAATGCAGTCTTTAGTAAAAGTGTACGATTGTGATAAATGACTCGGCAAATGCATTTTACATCCACTTTCATACCCGTAATTTTCCTCTATGATGGGTAATATTTTGTATTCGGCATGATAATTATTTTTATATGTCTTTAACTCTCATTTACACAAATCAGTACGTAAAATTCAAGTTAAGTTGAACCTGAACGCTCGTTGAAAAAACAGAATTCAACACTCAGTTCAGGAAAGCTGGCTCAGTGACTCTCTATGAAACTCAATGACTTGAATTGCCTCAATACCCCTATGCAATGGACAATGTACTCCAAATGATGCAAAATAGGACTCAGAATCGCCAAGTTCGACTACTTTCAAGTCCATGACCAAGCCTCTTCTGCGTGATTGCAAAAATATCAAAAGCTGAAGCTCAATTAGGGTCACTAAATTTTAGCTGAACATATAATTTCCATCTTCCTTTCTTCGTCCTTGAGCTCCCATTGTTGTTACCTAGAAATCATAACTTGACATCTCTTTTTTTTAATTATTCAGCTAGCTTGAGCCTCCTAATACAGAAACATTTTGATAATTAACGGCTAACGGCTTTTGTTCACACTCAAAACATCCGGATTTCACAGGCAAACGGAAATCAATCCCTGCCCTTAATAAGGTATGACAATTGTTTTCGATCCATATCATTTCTTTGCATTGGTTGGCATCAAACTAAGCAGTCGATTTTCTACTGCCTCCAGATACTAAAGCCCGTTTCACACAATATTTGATCCAGCACAAGCAAGAGGATACTCGCTAGTAACTTTGATAGATGGCTGTCGATTACCTTGTGGCATATAACCAGGAAACTGGCTAACAGAACATTTGCTATTATACTGGCTGAGCTACTTGATATCATAATTAATGTGGCAATAGTTTGCTTCTATCTCCTAGTAGGACCTAGTTATCTTCGACCAATCAGGTTGACTTTTACAGACGCTCTATGATCTCCACTTTCTGAAATCAGTGTTGTATCTGCCCCCTTTTAGTTATCAGTGATATTCCGGCTATGAAATCATTAATAGACTAAAAGTCCCAAGAACTATTTTGGTCACCTGATGTAACTGCTTTTATAATTTTACGTTTCATAACAACTGCTTCAATATATAAAAGAAAATTCCGCTTCCGCATGCGGAGCCTTAAATGAATGCACCAGTCATACTGGATTTCATCCTCAGTGTTTAGTAGCGACTAGTATACTAGGCTTGCCCTGGGTCAGGTATCACACGGAACGGACTTGAGACTCAGTGTGAGGAAGGCTGAGGTTGTGTTGTGAAATGACTGGCCGCAGCGCGGGGTTAGTAGATTGGTCTGTCGCTCGTGTCGCTGCGAGCGTTGGTGGGTAGTTAAAAGAATTGAGACGGGGCGGGTGCGCGTCCGCCGCGTCGGAGCGGTAGGAATAGATTTGAAGGGCAGAATAAACGCATTTATCAAGGGGGAGCCGATGATTGATTACGGTAGGTTTCCTGGTCAGCGCTTGACAAAGGGTGTGCAATACGAACCAATTTATTTTGCCGTCCATGAAATGACGGCATTGCTGGCTCTTGAATTTTCATTTTTATCCACGGCGGCGCCTGGCATTTGAAACGTCGAAATTCGGCCGCCGGTCGTGAAAGATTGGCCCATGGAATACGCACGACTGTGTCCACACGATACAGACCCCATTTTGAATTGACAGTATGGGGAAATAGATGAAAACCACCCAATCTGGACACGTGAGTACTTCGTCGTCCAGTTGTTGTGAAAATGTAATCAGTGTTCATAAAAGAGGAGTAATAAATTGATTTCAACTTTGATTTCGCAATGTGAATTGCATATAAATCAAGCTCTCAACCACACCATAGATTATGGTCTTAATGGTACTCAAATATTTTAGCAATTTTTCCCAATTAGCTTCCATGATGTTTTGGAATAAATGGTTTTGATAATGTTAGCATATTTCGAAATTGTCTCGCATTTCAAATTCTTTGGAATCCTTGGAAAATTGGATGTGATCCCAAAATTATAAATTCTTGTTAACTTCCAATAAAGACAACGTTTATTCATGTGCTAATGCAGTTTTGTATCTACGCTCATGCTAGCATTTACTCTATTCCCCAATTTTTGAATTGTCACTTCCTCTTTCTGTTTCTTTCTTCTACGTAACTCACTCCCATAATGCACCTTTTTAAAAATGTCCTGTTGGTATGTCACTCCTCACTCCCTATTCGACTCATCTCTTTAAATATTTCCTCTTGGTATTCTCCTCCTCACTCCTGTTTGTTTTCTTCGACTTTCGCCAAAAGCAGTCTTCATTACCCAGTTCAACCTGGTGTCTTGTTTCACCCAAATGTTTGGCTTTCATGAAATATCTTTGAGAAACCTCCCTCATTTACCTGCCGCGCTTTGGAAATTTGTACTCTTCTTGCTCTCTTACAATTTACTTATCTCTATCTCCTTTTCTATATCCATATTCTATGCACCTCGAATCTACTGCTTTCTTAATACTAGGTCAAAATACTTAGGAGGCACTGAAAGAAGTTTCTCTGTCAGCATCAATCGTTAGTTCTTCGGTAAATCAACTAGTAGTTCATTCTAAAACTTAGGCAATAAGTCACAAAACTAAAACCTATAATATCCTCCTTGTGCTGCGACCATTTAATATGTATAAAGGTCATTTTAGAGTGATTCACTTTAAATGGGCATACCTGCATTTCAATGCAGCAGAAATTGTAGCATTAACCGTTTACTAAAAATTTAACTCGGCCATTGAAATCCGCATTCCAGACTTAATTGAGGACTTTTAAACAATGTAATTCCTTTGTCCTCAACAATGAGGTAGACGGCATCTATTTAACAAGGGTATTATTTTTGAGAATCACAATTCCGTAATACAATTAATGAGATCAAGAGCATTGACCATATCGTTAGTGAGAAACTTAAATTCAGACGGATTTAAAATATTGAAGAGTAACTTTCTGCGTGAAAACGATCATTGATAACTTCGTATCGTTTAATTTATATAATTTAAGACTCAAAGATCTCTGATGAATGATACAGCAATGTTTATGAAAATTGGCAATCTTTTTTTTTCAGCAATTTTCTTCCCTGTTTGGCATCCGTCTTTGACTAAAATTAATTTCTTACTATCATCTGTTGGTGTGTTGAAACCTAACGATTTTCAACTTGAATTTAAAAACTTACAGAGAAAAGCACGCTATTTATTAATGTTTCTATTCTTCAAGACTCCTGAGGATCGATGGCCAAGTTAATGCGGTCATTAGGCTCGCAAGTTAATTTCCATTTTTGTTTGTCCTACAAATGAGCTTGAGTAAAAAAAGTTGATCGAATCTTAACTATAGTTCCGTTCAAGTTTCTGAAAGTGGTTATCATATATTTATTTATGACACATGTTTGATTTCAAAGTAGGTTTCAAAATAATTTCTCCATAATTTCAAAATTCAAAAAGAGAAAGTTTTATGGTACAATCTGGTGTTGTGATCATTGGCCCGAAGGAGGGAGGAATTTCAAAGATACGAAAAAAATTAACACTTTTTTTAATTCCGTGAAATGACCCACTTCTTTCTGATATGCCATTCAAATATCCACACGTCTTTTTATTTTAGTATAAATATCAGCAAAGATGCTTGTGCAGTAGTTTTTATATTATATAAATCATTTTTTGCTATATCTTATCCTGTACTTCGTAAAAATAATATTTGAAATCATGTTAAAACCTTTTTGAAGTGCATTTAAAATTTCAAATACAATGGCTATGAAATAATTTGTGGTTAGAGATGACGGAATCGAATCCCTCTTGAATTGAAGACGCGTATATATCCCTCGTTGCATCAACAAGGGAAAAGCTAATTGACCTGTACAATTTATCGCTGCCATTTTCCATTCAAAACATTCTTGCTAATTAATACCGTGAAAGAAAGTTAAAGAGCTAGCATTGATTATCACTGATAACTTTAAAGTTTGTTATGAATGTAACATGCAAGTGACAAGGATAAAGCAGATGGGAGATTAAAGCATCCGAATCGCAAAATATACAGATCGATAGTTAACTCTAAAATTAAAAATAGAAAATCAAATTAATTGCCTCTTGCGTTAGGAATATATATCATCAATTTATCTTTCAGGTCGCTAGGTTGCAAAGAACAAATGGTTATAGAGGATTTAATGAATTCAAAGGTTCATCTCAAAGCAGCTATGACAAATGTACAAGCTGTTACTAGAGTCTGGTAAATATTATCATGGCTATCACCGGAGACTGTTTCAAACTGATAACGACCGACTGAGCACACATTCCTTCCACTTGTTTGCCGTCAGCATTGATTAGCTTAAGCCAGAGGGATGATGTTTGTTTTTAAAAATTTGATTGAATTCATGAAAGTTTTTTATGTTCGCATAAATCATAATGTAATTCAAATTCATAAAGAAATCATTCTGCTGTGCGAGAATTTTATGAGGCTTAGTGAGTGAGGAAGTCTTTTTAAAGGGCAGGTATGACTCTTAATTTGGGGGCTCGCTTAATTTTTTATCAAGCTTAATTTTATCCGTTGAAAGTGCTTTTCAATCAATCCTTCAAATGTAAGTTGTAGATATCTATCCATAAATGTTTATTATTTTAAAGTAAGTTTGTGGAGTGAGTGGAGACGAGTGGTCGTGGCTGGTAAGTTATTATTTAATTTTTTTTGCACGAGTCACTTTTATCCTTCAACCTCCATCTGTTACCTAATTCCAATTGTTTTGCTTTTATACTTTTTGTTTGTGTGCGTTTGCTGCAAGATGGGCACCACTTTAATTTCCCCTTTATTGTTTATTCCTTTACAATTTTTTAAGGACATTCCTGCTCGTTTTGTTTTTTTTATATTGCTCTGAGGTGAGACCTATAACCTCGTGAGCACATATTTTTACTTCCAAAACGCGCAATAAACCGTTGCGAATCAATAGTTTAGTTTCGGTATGATGGAAATATCCATAGATATGGTAGCATCGGTTATGTAAGAATTATATTTGAAATTCTTCTTAATTATTAAAAACAATGCCATATCTTGGATTTACGGCTTGAAATCCAAATTTCCAGCAAAAATCATGTGTATGTGATATTTTTCTCGGTATGATAACTTAATAATTGTTACTCACCAATATAATGGTATGGAACGTAATATTTCGTATTTGGGAGAATATCTGCTCACATGTAATGGAATTATTTCGAAATATATGTCAATTTACATAAGGCCACCTTAAAGGTAAATGAATCAGATTATACTTTGATAGTGAATGAAAATAAGTATTTCATCAAAACCTAGGTCGGTGCGTGCGAATGAACCTTGTGGAAAAATAATCCAGTTGTTTTCTTGAGATCATTTAATTTGTAAGACTACGTGTTGAACTGGCACTAAATAGCTGATAAACCAATTTGGTAAATTCAATTTTTCACTTTTATCAATGCACATCGCTTATAGGTACATGTTTGCAAAGCTTTGCGTTAATCTGTACTTAAACGAACATCACTCCAACCT
Source organism: Ceriagrion tenellum (assembly GCA_963169105.1). Classification (NCBI taxonomy): domain Eukaryota; kingdom Metazoa; phylum Arthropoda; class Insecta; order Odonata; family Coenagrionidae; genus Ceriagrion; species Ceriagrion tenellum. Next base: position 30,409,167 of record OY720632.1, read on the forward strand.
CGTAAGGTACTCGGAACAATCATTCCGCAGGATGATACGACACCTCAGAGAAGTGTTTAATCGTGACTATTGCTGCTGTGCTTCACAATGGAACAGTTTAAGGCTACCCTTTCAATCGCTCACTCATTATCATGCGATTTAAAATATATTAAATCACAGGATAGTAAATGACCACTCTTACTACTATGTATTTTTGTCAGATCTTTCTATACAAATGACAAGCATCCTAATATCATGAGCCGTATTCAATGACTTTTAAAAAACTGCTGTAAATGAAATTCAATGGCATTTTATGACCAAAATGAACCACTTGTGGAATATTTTGATGAAAAATAGGTTAATTTTTTCAATAAATTATCTTATGAATGAGGGTCGTTGTGAAGAAGAATGTTTTGCACGGTAAGGTTAATTTGGAAATGCTTAGGAAAATATTCATGCGTTCTGAAATTAAACTGTTCCCGATGGAATTCTTTAATTAACCCCCGTTTTGCTATTAAATCTGTGGAGTGTTACATGGACTGAAAGATTTATGCGAGACTGAAACTTCCTCATGATAAAAATCAACCTTTAAGGAAAGCCTTGAGAAATCATGGTGTTAGTTACCTACGGCGTAGTGGTTTACGCACCTTGAAGAAACTTCATTGTTTTTACTACAGATCTAAAATATTTGAATTTTCATATCTGTAGTGTTTGTTAATGTCTGAAGTAATTTCTTCTTAAGAAGCTATTTTGTCCACTGGATGAAATTGACATTCAGTACCGACGTTTCAACGGGTGGAATTTTTGAGAAGAATTTATCGTAAATATTAGCCAGGAAAGCTTTAAATCTTATTTGTAATATGTATTTTTAGCGTTTAAAATTTTTATTATTTTTCACAAGACAATCTTCTCAACTGTTAATGGCCATTGAAATTGGCTTTCAATACCAAGGGTAACTTATATGACTGCAAATCCAATTGACAGGACTTTTATACTTAATTTCAACCTTTTGCCTTAGCGAGATACAGTGTTGATGGGATCGGCCCTGTTATTTAAAGAAAACATCCCAAGTGTATCAGCTGGCAGTTTTGACGAGGGAGATCCTTACCTATAACCCTATATTTCTCCATCTCCAGTGATTGCATTCTTGATATCTTGCACACAGTATCTTCGAGAGTGTGCTGCGAAACTCAGACACGTGACGACGCGTCATCATGTGTCTCGCATGAACCTACTTACAACCACCACGTTTATAATAATGCAATTAGATCCTTAACTTTGGCCAGCTTTTGAGGTAAAATTTTCCACTATGCGACGGAGGGAAAGGCTCGCATGGAATGGGCTGGCAAAGGAACAGAATGTACTATGTTATACAGCAATGCCAATATAATTTCGATGATTAAGTAAGGATTCTCGAGTATTCCTCCTGATTAGAAGCTCCATAAGTGCCGCAGTACCATGTGCAGCGTTTTGAAGAACGATCAATTCTCCAACTTCAGAAGCAGAACAGCCATGGACCCTTTCTACATCAGATTCACCGTAATTTTCATCAGAGGTCTCTGGAGATAGTACACACTGGAATCTTCAGACAACCGAAAGATTACAGTGAATTTCTTTATGATGGGCAGATTCATTGCAGTTTAGCTCCCAGGAAGAAGATAACCGGAATTGTCACTACGGAAAAGGATAAAAATGAGGGCAAAATTTACAGCTGCAACAGGCTTTGAAAGATTTTTACAATTTACTGAGGCATGCTGTTGGAACTTTTGAAGGCTTCAAACTATTGTTTTTATTAATCGCTACGCTGTAAAAATTAATTGTTGCGTTAAAAAGATATTCTTGTGTCAAATTATTCATCACCGCAATTTGTGGAAGAATTATACATCCTCTGTGAAAATGTTGTTCAGTCGCATACAAAATTGATATTCGCCAAGAATTCATAGACATAAATCTTTCAATTGCGACTCCCGTATTCTTTACAAAATGGTTCCTGCGGCATGTCACTTTGCGGCGTGAAACATCATTTCTTTTAGTAACTTAGTTAAAATATCAATTTTAGCTTTTCTTTAAATGCAGTATACATCTGTATCTTGTCCCAAGTCATATTTTAAATCAGGATTGTTTTTCAATTTTCAATTGTATTATTTTATTTTCAAACTCCAACTAAAATAAAGTCGTAGTAATCAATGGAAATAGGCATTCTATTTTGTGAAAAAATTAATTATTTTAGATGCATGCAATGAAAAACCAAGGAATGGTTTCTGTACACATAATGAGTAAAAAAATGGAAAATGGAAAAAGGCACCTACTGTTAAGCCAGGAATGTTAAGCTTAGCATGACCATGTTGTTTTAAAATTGTTTGAATATTGTACAGTTGTATTACTTTTACGTGAGTTTGCTTTTACTACGTTTTATGTATTTTTTTGTATTGAAAGTACGTGTGTGTCAAAAAAATTTTAATTAATAAATATTTTTTGCACAAATTGTAGCTATATACAATAAATATAGAATCATTTATAGGTCAATGCATTACACTTCTAACGGAAATTTTTCTTTCGGCAATTTTTCTCAATCGTCAAATAACACATTGAGAAATAAACAAATTGAAGTTCTGGAACGAAAGAAGTGAGAGAAAAAAGTAATGAAAATGGTATGAACCTCATTGGCACACATTCAATCCAAAGATTTTGGTATTTGTATCCGTCCATTACAGCATGTTCCCTCTTATGTAATACATTCTGTTGCGGTTCTTTTGTTTCATATCCCATTTTAGCTGGCCTTCATATTTATCTCTAATGCGTAGACAGAATTTTTTAAATTTATATTTCAGAGCATTATGATCGAGAAATTTCAACAGATAAAATCCAAGTGGATTCGGATTCGAAAAAAATAAAGAATATAGTTAGAAACCACACTGCACCCGGAAGCAGTTTATTACTATAATTTTCACAACTAAAAAGCATGCTCACTTAGAATATGGTTTTGTATAAAGATTCATTTCCGAGAAATTATCGCTATAAAAAGCCCATCTTCTGGCCGCACTCTATTATCGGTATGCTGATATCATAATTAAGGTCATCCACCGGTCTTTGTTGGATTAAAAGGAATGGAGTAAAAAAGCCACTAAACTGTACTTTGCAGGCGCGGGTCCCTCTCTGGTTACAATTTCTTTCTTTGTCTCAGCATACGTCCTATCTTTCTTCAGCCCATTCATAAATTATCTTGCTTCCTCTTACCTCTTACGTAACACCAACTCCTCTTACACGGTTTTAAACATCCTTTTGCTCCTCATTACCCGTTCCGAACACATGCTCCACCTCCTTCTCATCTCCTCGCCTCACTCACAAACCCAACTCTTCCTCGTTCATATAAATCTCCCTCCTTCGCACTGTCTCCATTCTCCTCAAAACTTTTATCTCAAACGTCTGCAACCCATCATTCGCCTCTTTTCTAAGAATCCAGGTTTTCTGCATCATTCAGCACTACTCACCATGTTAAACTATAAGATGATCGACTAACCAAGGCCAGGTGTCGTCAGACTTATCAAACTAAATTAGCTGTCAGCTATAAACGGGGTTATAAGGTTTATTTTCAATCAGTTCTGCATCAGAAGACAAAAATTGGTAAATTTCCCTTAAAAGAGCAAAGAAGAGGATCTCGATAGTACATAAGTGGTTGCAAACGGTGAATTTGGCATCGATTTTTAGGTTTAAAGAGTGGCACTTATATTTATATTGTTCTGGATTTGCCATTAATTGAGTTAATAAGACAACTCCACAGTGATTGTTGGATTTGAATGCTCCTTATTATCAAAACAAAGGTTCTCATTTCCTTTATAGCGCTAAAACATGTATAATAATTCGAATTCGCAGAAAATTTCATGTGTCTGATCAATTCACTGAGAACTAAAACTATAGTAAAATTTGGAAAAATATTTATTGTTTCATGATAAAAGTTTCCTTTTCTCCAGTGTAGGCGATCGCTCATAATAAGTTATGGATTCTAAGTTATTTGTTCCCCTGATTCTACAGTTCCACTGTTCTACAGTTTCATTCTTACTTGTCGTGATTTTTTTAGAATTATTTTTCAATTAATCAATAAATATTGGAAGTTTTCCAAACAAATTTATATATTCTCTGCCGAACCGATAAATTGCGTCTCTTTGCTTGATTTATCGTCGCATACATTTAAAAAAATGATTCAGATCTAAGTTGGTCGCACCCTGTGATCCAATTTCAGTCTAGATTTAATGTGCAACGTAACGTTACTCCATGGAATAATATGATTAAAATCTAAGTAAAAGGAAAATATCATGCTTTCAAGGCAAAATTATTGTTTATCATTGAAAAATTTTAGAAAATTTTTAATCAACTTTTTCATTTTTTTAAAACGTCCGAATTTTTCAAAACTCTCTTCTTACTTCGAGCCATCATATTCCTCCTCTCCCATACAACGAAGTTATCTTCAGCTTTAACTCATAACATGAGTTTTTGAGTCCTTGCATGATAATTCGATAATGGATAGAATACTTCTTACTAACAGTGATTGACCTAAATAATATTCCATATTTATGTTATTGGCAGATAGGGGAATTATGGGATCGCAGGGTGCAGGAAAATGAAGGTCAAGTTATTCTTTAAGACGCGGCTTAAAGGATAATATTTCGGAGTAATGGCCGTAAGTCATTAATTAATTATATTGTATTACCTTGTTGCGAATAGGTAAATAATTTTAAAGTTGTCACCACAATTTATGGGTAATTGCATTAAGCGTAAGTTTTATTCCCCAAAAAACTAGAAATGGAGAAAAACTTATAAATACAGTCTTTAATGTGTCCAATAGTTGTGATCAGCTGTAAAAATCTTCATTTTATTCTATTGAAGAAGGAAAAATCAGACTTAGAGATTTGAGTTAATCTTCGTTTATCTAGAACATCGATAACCTTTATATGCGCTTAGTGAGGCTGACCAGGATTCACAGAGAACCGCAGAGGTCATTTTATATCAAAGATCTTTCACTGTGGCACAATAATTCTATCAATTTTCATGGATTCCACCCACTCAAGTTATGAATTCAAAATATTATTACTAACTGTAAGATAGTGTAATCCAAGTTGGGAGGACATACGGTGACAGTAAGTATAATCAATGCTTCATTTTGGAAGTCACATGTAAACACTTGACTACTAGAAAATCTGCCCATGTTTTAGAGGCCTAAAAATATCCAATCGTGTTATAAATCTCTGCTTGAAAATATATTACTTTATCTGCTTTAAAATGCTTTATTTATGCTCTATCAGAGCATGTGGGGGGCTGAGTCACAGCGAGTTTAATGTTCTTATTCGCATATTCTCAATTATTCCGCCTTCGACGAGGAAAACTAAATAAAGCTTCAGTATTATTATTATCAAAAAGGTAAACAGACATATATTTGAAAAATCAGCATGTCAATAAAAAGTATTAATAGCTAATGAAGAGCAATATGTGGCCAATGCATACATACCCATCATTTCATTCCCATCCGGGTAGGCTAAGATAAAGAGTTTTTTCTTAAGTTTAACTCTTAGAATATATTATCTATTTTAAGAATTTCCTCCATATGTATTATGAAACGCATTTTATTGAAATAGGACGTGGTCTGCAATTAGTAAGACAAATTTTTGTCATAGTAAAAAGAAAAATTGCTGAATTATGAATAATACCATTTTACTCCTTTGCTAGGAAATACAACTTTAGAATACCTTTCACGCATCACGATAATTAGAATGCATTAATACCGTGTTCGTAAAAATATACAAAACAGATGGGTACATACACAATGGGAGTCACCAAATTTTAGCTAGAAAAATTGCATATTGAAGTAGAACAAATTCAATGGACGTTACTCCGTAACGGTTTCTTAAGCTGATTAATTTTGGAGAAATGGGAAGTGAAGGGAATCGGTTGAAGAGGACACAAAGGAATCAAGGGGAGCGAAGAAAGAAAGTATTAATAAGAAACGGAGATCAGAGGATGGAGGGCAGAGGGGGAAATATTCTAAGGGGAGAGGGGAGGGGCCTTTCTCCCTGAACGAGATTCGTACATACGAATTAATAAGCGCACTCCGGAATTTTTTAATCAGATGGAAAAGTTAACTTTGGAGTGGGGAGGCGGAGGAGAGAGGCGGAGGGAGGAGGGATCTTGGGAGTGGAAGAGGTAAAGCGAGAGGAAGTGAACGAAGAATGGGAGGGGAAAGAGGAAGAAAAGAGAGCGAAGGCTCGATAATTGAAAGAGTAAAGGAAAAAAAGCGATGAAGTGCAAATGTCAAGGACCCACTTGAGTCTCGAAGGAGGGGAAGGGGGAGGGAGGCTCAAAGGAAAGGCAGAGGATGGGAGGGGGGTTGGCGAGAGGGATAAACGTCTCGGAGGGTTAGCGGGGATGGGGCGAGGACGGGAGGTTGTGATGGAGAAAGGGAAAGAGGCGGAAGAAATGATAAAAACCGAGCCATCATTCTCGAACCCCCCTCCCCCCAGTTCACCCTCCGTTCGCTCGTCCACCGACCCTTTGCCGTGTTGCCCACTTGCTTCCTCTTATTTCCTCCTCTTCTCTTCTGTATTTTTCTCTCTCGCCTCGCCTGAGACCGCCTGCCACACACCACCTCCTTTCAACATCCAATGATTTCTTTCAGCCTCATCGCACTCACCCCCTCCTCCTGCCTCAACTTTGCTTCCAATCCCTTTGCCGTTGCCCTTTCTCCTACCCCATTCCCTCCCCATCCCCCACTTCCCCTCTTGACTCACCCCTTTCACCACAAGATCTCCGTCCACTCTCCCAATCCGACACGTAAAGTCCCGCCTCCCCTCCGTCCATCTCCACCCACGCCAGCAGACCAACTGAGTCCCACCCCACATTCCCCCCATTTCCTTTCTCAATTTTGTGAATCTCGCCTTGGCTCACAACCTCCCCCCAACCCCCTGAGCCCCCCCACCGTCCAAAGGGCCCTGCCCTGCCATCTGTTGGTGGACATAAATCACGACGCAGGTCACACGCGATCAAACTTCCGTTAGTGAGACGTGGTGCGTGAAATCATTAATAACGCCGCGTGAGGGAGTGAGGGTGTTTTGGTGTTAAAGGAGGAGGAGGAGGGTGCGTCCCGAGGCAGAAAGACGTGGGGGCGATGGGCAGAGGGAGAAGGGCTTCTCCGGAGACGCCTTTCGGAGGAGTTAAAGGGGTTAAGACAAGGGGGAAGAAGAGGGGGAGAGGTTAGGAAATTAGAGAAAAGGGTAAAATGGATATAAGAAGGTGGGCCCTCGTCATAAGGGAATGAAAGGTGGAAAAGAGGAATAAATATATGTCACTGACCTCCTGGCTCCCTTCTCCCCAGGTTTTCAAATGCCAGAAAAGAAAGGAATTTTCAGAAAAGTTATCAAATATTCCGAAGATTTTGAAAAATACGCAGATTTTTAAAAGTACCCTGACATTAAGTATTTCGCATACTTTTCCAAAGCTGCTAAGTATAGAATTAAATTAAAATTCGGCATCTAACCTTTTCCAAAGCTTTCTTTGCGATAGGAACTTAAACGAGTTAATTTCCACATTAAAATGCATTTCAGTTATTTTTTCAATAAAGAATTATGACATTTAATAGCTGAAGCAAATTAATACATAACGTGTTGCAAACCCTAAATATCGGATATTGTTCAAAGGAATTTGTAGCCAAAAATTTTAATGCGGATAATTGAATTATAATCTTCTAGCCGTTCATTGACTTTCAATAGATTTTATTACGCCTTCATCTCATTTCATGCTCAAAATTTTCAGAAGACTGAATCAAATCACTTTTAAATGGGAGCACTCACTTTTTTTATATACATCTTTACAGAAGTTCGCTTTATGTAGGAATTATGAAAATGCCATCAAATGTCATTTATATATCTGACTAATCTTTGTGAATCCATTCAAGCAGGATGGAGGGACTCGCCCGATTGTTCCAAAACATATGGTGTTGAAGGCTCAGAGAGAATGAAGGAAAGAAAGTGAGTAAAAAGCTTGAGATAAGAGAAAATGCTGGAAAGAATATGAAGACAATGACAAAGAGGGATGGAGAAATACTGGAGAAATATAGAAAAAGAGTGGGAAAGAGAAATGAAGTAGAATAGGACGGGAGATTGCCGAAAGAAAGAGAGGAAAAAAGGCAGTGGAGTGGATGAAACTAAGTGAAAAACGCTAGGCGATTCGGGACAGGGTTAGGAGGTAGGGGTATTCAATCTATAAAGATATACAGTTGGCTCCCGAAATGAAATTTTTACGACCCAAAGAAGGGAAGAAAAATTGTTGCTGTGTTGCTACTAGCAAAAAATATCACCTGTGGAAATTGCGTCGACTACCTCCACCCCGGCCTCTAATTGGCGGGATGTGAAATATCGTTCGTCCAATTACTCCCTACAAACCCTTTGGCCGTTTCCGTTCCATCTCTCGCCCCGCGGTATCCCTCCACCTCTCCCGCCCCTTTCCAATATTCCTCCCTCTTCCCTCCCCTCCATATCACTCCCTCAGAAACCTCTTCACACATGCACTGGAGATACATGCCATCCTCCCACTGCTCAGAAATACGCGTTGCCCCGCCCCTTATTACCCTTTATTTGATTTTTTTAACAACCCTGAGTCCGCCAACCGTTAAATCTCCTTGCCCCAACGATTGTGGGTTGTTCAGGAGATCGAAAATTTAAACGTTGCCTTTTTATTGCTCGTGTTGTGTGCATCGTACTCGCCAGCGTATTTACAAAATCACGCCCGTGTCACCATATGAAGCGGATATCTGCATGCGAAACCTTGTCGAGCGGTGTCCACCCGGAAATAATGGACGGCGCATTCCGTGAGTAGATATGTAGCAAAAATAACATTCGCACAAGCTGAGTCAGATTAAATGTCAGTGGCTTAAAAAATATCTCGCCACTGATGAAAAGACTTAAATGTTAGTACACAAACGATTTAAATTTCCTTTTATTTACTATTTGTTCATTAGTGAGTCATCTGAGAATTTGTGACATTCTATGAATTAGTTTTCCCGGTAAATTCTAAAATAATTTCCAAACATGCTTCAGTTCCAAGAAGATTTACTCTGGATCCATTAGTATTTGCATATTTTCGCATATTTATCTAACAGTCCTCGCGGATGTAGGTATGTGGTTAATTGAAAAAATTTCGTTTGTTCATTCAAGGAATAGGAGAAATTATTTATATCCTTATCAATATCATTGCGTCCATTGATGTGGGTGCAAATGCAAATATTTTGCTTGTTATTGACAAAGGAGCTGCAGAGCTTAGACATCCACTAAGAAATTTTAAAGCTGAATCCTCAATGCTGCAATCTGAGGTATGAAATTGGCAGTGTTCAGTCAAGTTCACGCTGCCATTTATGTGTCGTTAGATCTACTAACAGATGTATTAGTAAAACCTAAGAGTCAATATCAATGAAATTAGGTTATTTTGAGTTTCACTCAAATCAGCAGCATCTCCATAATTCCTAAATAATACCATGAACGTCATTGGTAACGCAAATCCAAATTACTTATTGCTATGCGCCATAATGCTTAGTGACAAGCAGTCTTCAACGTGCACTACTACATTTTCAAAAGGCTTCAAAGCGATAACCTCTGTCATTTCAGCGGACTATCTCTCAGCAAGTCAATGTTTATAATTTATCTCATCACATGGTTTGCTCATCCTAGCAGAAATAAGAGAGAGCTCTTGCCTCTTGACGTAAAATGGATTCCGGATTCGCGTTTCACCGGCTCAGAAGGGACTTTAAATATAAGGCAGGCGATGAGCGTGAGTATGTTGCGCAGCTTGAAGGCGGTTGGAGCGGTTTCTGTTGATGCACAAATTTGCATTCAGCTTTTAATAAGTTTTCTCATCAGTGATATTTATAAATGAACTGAAAGATAAATGTATACTACTGTTTTGGTTCCGGGAAATTCATATATATTTTATCTCGTAGCCTTACGGTGCAAGGCATAGTATGTACATGCCACATAAATTCGATAACGTATGACAGGTCTTCTTCTAAACAGGATACAATATTTTTATAACTATTATGGTTAATGATAATTAATATCATGGCATCACATCAAGTGCAGCATTGGAAAACAGGAAATTTCAATAATAACTCCGCACCAAAAACTCTGGTCATGATGTGATTTTATTAAGGTAGATTTATGAGAATAATAATTTTATCATGTCAATAGTGAGTTCCAATGCATAAAAAAATGCTCGTATTTGAAATTTGGTCTAAGAATTTCCCTTTGATTTACTTAAAATTAATAAAATGAGCGGTCATTAACACACGATTGCTGCGCCTGGCACCTTGGAATTTCATTTCATGGCACATACGAACGCGTCCGCTCTTGTTTTTGACCAGGCGTCTGAGTAGCTGTAGAACGAAAGGCGTCTCTTCCTCTTTGCGAGTGGAAACCAGTGCTCTGCTGCGGATCGGAGGAAGCGAAGAAATCCGTCGAACCTTGAAAAAATGTCGGCCACGAGGCTGCGCGTGCAGTAATTGCACGGTTGGCAGTGGGCGTCGTTCTTCACCCCTTTGCCCATCGCACGCGACGCCAAATGTCAGGCGCGGAGAGCGGGTGGACGCGCCCGAGCGACGCCGTTATTCGGAATTATCGCGGCTGTCCCGAGGCACGAATTAAACCCCATTTTTATTGCACGACAAATCACATAATGATATGCATTAAAACAGCGGCCTGAAATATAAATGCCTGGGTACGGATGGATAACGGAGAGAAAGATTTTATGCATAAAGCCGCCCTGAAAATATTGCCTGTTTTTTCTCTGCTGTGTAATTGCGTTATTGGTATTTTTCTGGCTTAAATAATTCCACGCTAGGCCTCCTGGGTTCAGTGTTGAGATATGAATTTTTATCTGCCTTGGCAATGGGTTTAATTGGGATTTAAAGGTGCACTGGAAAGAATGTGTACAAGTATTTTTTGATACCAACTATGTTGATCTAATTATTTACAAAGTCCCGTCAGCGTGGTTTGTATTATATCATGAATAATTCCCTTTTAAGCGGTGTTTCACTTGAAAACATGTCTACAGCCGGAAAGCTACGTTTAATCGACTATGGAAATTAGTTTGACATTGCTAAAATATATATAATACAGGTTCTGAAAAAGTACCCGATTCACCAAAAACTCACATAGGTAGCACAAAATTGGCTTCAAATACGCTGTTTTTAAGCTCTTTAATCGTGCGAGCCGTTTTATTTTGGAATCAAATAAATAATCCATCATTTCTATTTGATAAGTGTGTGTTTCTGTTATGGTCATAGTTTATTTTCGGTTTATACATTTTCTAACTACTTAAAAAAGTTTAATGTTGTGAATTTTTGCGTCAAGAACGTCATTTATTGAGAACTTGAAGCTGAGAAAATATTTGATAACATGATTTTCCATACGTGGGATGAAGTGACATTGTTCTTAAAAGCATACATTCAAAAATCAACGAATGCCTATTACAATTTGATAGTACGATGTATTTCCGTGGAGACACCTTTTTTTGGTATCGTGCGTTTTTAGGATGAGGTATAACGTAGTATTTTAAAATAACTTTGACGAATATATAATAGTCACTTATTATACATACGTAGTTTGTCTCATACTACATATCCTTTTTTACAATAAAAGTTTACTACAACTTTTACAAAAACCCAGCTCTACTGTCTTATTTTCACCTAATGCAACGTTTACTAAACATTTTAGTCGTGTCTGACAAATGTTTTCTCAGTATTTTTTTGACCCATGGCTTCTCTATTTTTCTCCATTTACTCGATTTTCACTCAGATTATCTTCTGATATTTGAGCATTTTAAAATTGCATACTTTATTACTGCCATACTGATAGAAACAGGAGCTAGTTGTTAAAACTAGACCCAACCCTGACGTATAAGTAATAGATTTATATTTTCAGGACCTTTTCCACTCATGAACATCAACTTAAGGTAGTTTGGGCGAAATATCATTTCTTCGAGATATTATTGAATTAGGTCTCACTGTGAAGAATAATATTTTAACCTTCCAAAGTTACCAAAATATCAGTCCCTTACGGCACTACTTTTCCAGAATTTTAATCATATCAATGTATATTACTGCACCATAATTAATGAAATATATACTTCATGCTACAGCTGTTGCAATTAAAATGCAAAATTCGAATATGTTGTTCATTATGACTAGGGAACCATCTCACTCAAACTACCTTAATCAGAGATAAGATTTAGCAGAGTAAAGTGTCGGGTAAATCTTTTCCTAAATAGAGTGGGGTCAGTGTCTCACAACATTATTGGTCAAACAGACAAAGAAGGATCAATGACTACTACTTTTGACATCCTTATCCTACCATGCAAATCTTCACTCAGCCAAGCAGCTCAATTTACCTCCTAAAGCCATTGGAAAAAAAACAAATAGGGTTCTAAAATTGTAAATGGTGAAACAAGAAAATAATGTGACAAATGAATTTAATGACAAATGAATTTAAATATTTACGCGCCAATTTCCACAGAGAAAAAATCATCCGCCTTGACCGGGATTCGAACCCGGATCCCGGTCAAGGCGGATGATTTTTTCTCTGTGGAAATTCGCACATTTGTGCATTGCGGGTGACTCCGTAAAAGTGAAACTCCGTGGCTAGTCCCGGATAGCTTAAAATTTGTTAAATATTTACCTTCAAACAAAAAATTACTTTTTTATATTATAATATAGTAATAATTTAATTCCTTTTCAGGAATTACAGAGTGGTATTACAATAGATAACCCCTAAGGAATATCCTGTGTTGGGGCTACTGACAAATAAACCATGCAAAAGCGATAGCAAAAAACAAAATGGTTTACAATTTTCGATGAAACGTTTACAATACAGTGAAGAAACTAATTCAAAGTAGAAAAAAGACTCTGAGATATACAGAATTAAATGGTGGTTACAAAAAGAGACATTAATACAAGATCGGGTGAACTTACTTTAACACTGATATTAAAATATCACTTAATTTATTATATTTAATTCGATAAATATTTCATGTAAATAACGAAACAAAACCTCGATGTTTTTTATAAGTAATAACTAAGTTTTTTCTTTCTTTTTTTCCTGCATGTTTTTTTTCCTTAATGTGGTTCAGAAGGACGTTAAATATTTTTCGAGATATGTACACAAAGCATCTTTGAAACAAAGTCAAATTAGGCTTGGATAAAGAAATAGTATTTCTTTCTCGCTAGGTCAGGTCTTGAGTCCTGGGTAACCGATTTGCTTCGTCGCCACTACTTAGATAGAAATTCTTTAACACTTTCTAAAAATACATATACCTGATAGGCAAAATGTTCAGTTCTAAGAAGAGTGGGTATGCATGAGAAAAACGGTTTTTGTGCATTATCACACATACTATCCTCTTTTGCAGAAATAGTACGGGGTTTATTGTATTTCTGTAAACTTCTCCCCAGCAAATTAAACCATAACTTAATTTTGACTGAACCAGTGCCAAGTAGATAACTTTTAGAAAATTCAATGGACATTTGTTTCGCAAGAAGTATAACTTTAAGATACAATGCCGTAGTGTTTTATTTTGGCAATTTACATGGTGTTTCTATTTTAGTTTATTGTCCAGGATTACTCCCAAATATTTAAATTCAGTTACATTTCCAATCGTGATACAATTTAAACAGTTTTCTACTGAACAATCCGGAGAATGATATATTACTTTCCAGTCAATTTTATACCTGTTACATAAATCATACACCATGTATTTGGTCTTGGAACTTAAAGAAAGTTTGTTAAAGAGAAACCATTACCTAAGAACTATTACATCTTCTTCCATCTTTCTTTTAATGATGTCCCAGGATGCATTTGCATAGTTTAGTGCAACGTCATCAGCGTAAGCTGTGACATGTCCATTAAAATTATGATTACAAAGATCGTTTATATAAACCAGCAAAAGTATCGGTCCCAGTACTGAGCCTTGAGGAATACCAGCCTTTATTTCTTTATAATTACTATAACAGTCATTCACTCGAACACACTGTGAGCGCATAGATAGATAGCTATTGAACCACTGAAGGGCATTTCCTCTGACTCCGGCCTGATGAAGTTTTTTTTAATAAAATGTTATGGTCAAGGGTGTCAAAAGCCTTATGGATATCGATGAATAAGGTAGCTGTGCGTTTATTATGATTGAGTGCATTATAAACATTTTGCAAATGATGCATTGAGGCATCTTCGGTTCCCAATTTGATTCGAAAACCAAATTGCTTCGAGCATAAAAAATAAGTTTTATTAAGAAAATTCTGTAACCTTTTCTTCACGAGTTTTTCAGAAATTTTTGAGAATGTCGAAAGGAGCGATATTGGTCTATAATTTTCCAATTTTTTTGGATCACCTTTCTTGAATAGCGGAATGACGACTGCCTTTTTTAAAGCCGAAGGAAATTCTCCGGTTGAAATGCTCAGATTGAATACGTATTCCAAGACAGGCGCTATGAATACTATTGTCCTCTTTAAAGTATTGATGCTAATGCCATCAAAGCCTGGTGATTTGTTTGAGGAGAAACTTTTCACCAGTGCAATGATTTCGTTTCGAAATACTGGCTTCAAATACAACGACTGACAAGAATCGATCATGGAACATGGATTTTTCAAAGGGGATATTGTAGTTCCGTTAATTTTAGATTGAAAAGCTGAGATAAAATATTGATTTAATTCAGATGCCAGTATCATAGGATCAGTAATGACAGTGTTCTCCCTTTCAATACATAGATCAGTGGTTTTTAAACTAGTTTGTCCAGTTATTTCTTTAACTAGGTCCCATTGAGCTTTTGGATTACCGCGACTATTTGCAAACTTCCTCATGTAAAAATCATTGCAGGTCTTTCTCAGCTTAACTCTTAGATTGTTTCTAAATTTTAAAAATTTCTCCTTCAAGCTCTTGCTTTTGGGATTACGCCTATACTTTTTTAGGATATCATTTTTTTATTTTATCTCTTTGAGCAGAGAAATGGTCATCTCAGGTTTTAATTTTATTGTCTTTTTATCCTGTATTATTGTTAGTTTTGCCCGGTCAATCACAGCTTGCATCAAATCCAACATAATGAAAAAAGCCCTCAAGGCGTTTGGCTCATTAGTTACTGGAGTCCATTTTATTTTTCTCACTAAATCATGCAACATATCATAGTTTACATAAATTGTATTTCGAGGTTTTTCACGTTCAACGTTAGAGTTAATTTTTATTTCTTTTGAAACGACGAGTGTAATCATTGAATGATCAGTAATCCCCAAGTGTCGGACGTCTGCCAACATTTCTTGTTTGAATGCATTATAGAACCTTACAAACATGTGATCAATATAGGTTGAAGATTGCTGGCTAATCCTGGTGGCCTCATTTACTAGACATGTGAATCCATACGTACACATCAAGTTATTATAGTGATCAGAGTCATAATTTTCATTCATTAAGTTAATATTTAGGTCACCAACCACAACCATATTTTTTCCTGTGTAGTTCAGAGTGTGTTCCAACTCCTGTAAAAAATCAGTTACAGGAATATTTTGATCCCTGTACATACTTAACAGATAAAATTCCACCACGTGAGTATATACCTTAAGATGTACACAGTCTGCTGTATAACATTCGAGTGACATTTCTTCACACTGAATATTATCACTTACATAAACTATCACACCTCCTGCTCGATTTTTTTCACAGCATTTAACAAATGTATTATAACCAGATATTTTATAAAAATTCACTTCTTGTTTATTTATCCATATCGCTGACAGAACAATAGTCTTAGGTTTATTTTCCATTTGACTCAAATGAAACAATAAGAGCTCAAAGTTGCTGCGTAAGCTGCGAATATTTTGATGAATTAAAAAAATAGAACCAATATGAGTAACTTCGCTCTTTAACGTGAGAATAATTTTTTCAGGTTGCCTATGTCTTCAAAACTATTTATGAAAATAACATGTTCCTTTTCCGCTTTTCTCATAAGGATCATCCCTCCACTAATCCAGAGAAAGCCATACTTTTTTGCCTTTTTTAGCTATTTCGCAGCATTTAAAAGTCTACGTCTGCCAGGACAAAGGGCCTCGTTTATGTAAATGGGATCATCTGACGGGGAATCAGGGTATAGATGACGTGTTGAAAAATTTCTCTTGACCTGTCGCTTAGCTAACAAGTTTTCTTAGGTTGACTGGGTTGTAAATCTCACTAGTATCCCACCCGGGGACCTTTTTGACTTAGACCTTGTGCGGTAACAATGATCAATGAATTTTTCGCTCAGGTCGACCCCAAGTTGGTGCCCTATCTGACTTAAAACAGCAGGTATATTTTCATTATTTTGAAAGGGAACGCCGAGAATTCCTACGTTGTTGGATAGAGAGCGCTGTTCTAAATCATCAGTACGATTTGACAAAGATATCAAATCTTTCCATAGTTGTATATTTTCACTTTTTAATACACATATTTGTTCACTACATTCATCCAACCTTTTGCTCTGCGCTTCAATAAGTTTATAACTTTCATCCAGCGTCTCTAAAAGCTTTTCAATTGGGTCTCCAAGGTGTTTTTCGGTTTGTTTACGCTCAGTTCTCATCTCCTCCATTAAGGAATATACATCATCGATAGATTTACCTTTTTTGCAACTTGATTCAGTGTCCTGAGGTGGCGCGGGTGAGTTGAGGCAATATCTTCGAGAACTTTGACAGTCCGAACACCTCCACTTCTGCTTTCTTGCGAAAATTCCATCTATGCCGTCCTTCTTTAGCTGCTCAGGCAGGCAATGGCCGTGGAAAAATTTGCTGCACTCGGTGCACGATATGAAAATCGCGTTTCTTATCGATTTTCGGCACTCGTTGCAACTACCACTCATTATCGCAGAGCACAGATTTTACAACACAACCACTTGCAATGAGTTATGTTTCAAACTAAAGTGAGAAAACTTGAGGAAGCACTTCGATTTTCACCAGTTTTCAAGCTAGACTATCAGCAGTTTTGCATGACCTTGAGGGTGGCAAGGAGAGCGGAAGAAGGCGTTCGTACTCTCCGAAAGCCGAACTGAGAATGTGCGTTCAAAGTAAATGGCATTATTTTATTTAGGGGAATAAATGGAGTACCTTGTAGAAAATGGCTAAAATCTGAAGAGATGAAATTATTTTTTGCTAATACTGGGACACTGCTGCATTAATCTGCTCAACTGTCCCAAATTTAATGCCCAAAGGTGGTCCGTCGGTGGAGGTTGTTTGCTAAGATATTAGTAAATCTGTTTAATTGGCGAGTTCCCTTTGGTTTACAAGAGGTCTTGTTGTAACAAGTTATCGATGGCATTTGGTTTGCTTGCACATTTCGCGTCCGAGCAGGTGGCCCGGGAGAGTGCGGGCGGGTGGGGGCGGAGGGGGGGGAGGACACATTTGGGGACCGAGGCTGGCTTTTTGGAAGGGGAAGGGGTGGAGGACATTCGTCTGCGTAATTGCCAATCATGAACCCTTTCCAGCCTCCCAAGCACTCAATTCGGCCCCGCCCTTCCCCTTCCCATAATGCCTCTCTCGCCCCATTTCCAAGGAGCGAATTAATCTGTTAACCTAGTGAGCCGAGAACTATAATTTAATTAGGCTCTCCTGTTTGGGGGGGTGGGGTGTCGAATTATTTCGTCCCTCGCGCATCAAATGAACGCAGGATCAGAGAGGAGGAAGGGAGAGTGTTCAGATGAGTGGAGGAAGAGAGGTTAGGAAAGATTTAGAAAAAACTAAAAAGAGAAGAATTAGCATGAAACAGGAACCTTGAAATAACATTATTTTTTTATGGTTTGTTTAAATTTCAGTTGCGCGAGACAAACACTGAGAGTCATGAAATCTAGTCACCGTGATGGAGTGTATAATAGTAGCCGCTATTTTTTTCGAAAAATAGGTTGAGCTCGAGTCACAGTAAATGAAAATATTGGAATGATTTTTAATTTAAATGTTCAGTTTAGGAAGGTCGTTTTAATTTCAGTCACGTTAAAGAAAAGGTGCGTATGATAAAAAATAGTTCACGATGAGCCATTTCGTGACATAAAGTTGCTCAATGTTTTGTAGATTGAGACTTACATCCTTTAAATTAATAATATTCAGCGTGAAGAGCATGTTTCTTTTTGTATTTGCGGTTTACCTCAAAAACCGTTTAATGAGCGAAATTTCGTTGACATAATTACACAGTACAATAAAAGGTACTTTTTAAATTTCCTCTCTGAACTAATTTCACCATTTCAAGGGTCAACTTTGGTAATGGCTAATCTTCTGTATGCTTATGTATGATGAAAAAAGGTCAGAATGGAAATTAAGAAATTAAATTTTTTGACAATGTAATCAGTTATTTCCACTAAACCTTTAAACTGTAAAATGTCGTAAATTTAAATCAGGGTATCTGAGTAGAGCATCAGTTTTTACTAGATATCCTCATCCGTAAGCATTAATGCTCCAAACGTTTGTAAGCCATGCGCATTAGTTCATAAATGTAGAACAAATATGAATCTGGCACAATTAAAATCCTGTTGTAAACTAGTATCTATGCTGCAAACTGTTTTATTCCTTTATGGTAGCTCATCTCCGGACATCAATTGGTTAGTTTGAAGTATTCCACATTTGATTTACCTCGAAAATTCTACCCATTTACTGTTAATTCCATAATAGTTTTCACGAAGAGGTGGTGCCTGAAAATGTCACCGTTAAGATAGTCTCTCCTATTGCGAAGAGGTTTCAGCGTCATTTCTTCCCACCTCTTCGCCGGATTTCTTAGTTGGAGTTTATCTCCGTCCGCATCATCCCCTTCACCTTTCTTCCATTCTACGATATTTTCTATCCTTTTTCTTTAGTTACTTTCATCCTCTTAGCTGCGCTTCCATATTGGAGTTTATTCCATGCCTTATTCATTATACATCATAACTCTCTTGTTTTCAGAAAAATTCGCATGCGTTATATTTTTCCTCCTGTCTCATACGCACCAAATATGCATGATATAGAAAAGGCAAGTTACCACGGTGGTAGGGGATCACGAAGAATAGAGAATTCTCTGTTCTTCATGGAAGGGTTAATAAACGCCCGACCGCCAGTATTTTTTTCTCTGTTATCCGCCGAGTAACCCGAGCCGTAAAATCGGCTGGCCGACGCCACGGTCACGGCAGTTTTCTGGTCGCCGGTTTGGATTCGGTCGTGCGAGCGAGAGAGGGAAGCGAAGTGCATCGGAACCGGAGGTGGACGACGCTTCGGGTCGACGGAACAATGATTCCCTGAAGGGGGAGGCTTTCCCTCCAACGCCCATACAATCCGCGCCTTTGCTGCTGCCACCCGTCCCGGACTCTCCCACTCCTTGGCACCACCCCCTTGGTTCGCTCTTGGCACCACCCTCGTGGTTTTAGATCGTACATCCAAAATGACGACGTCCAATTACTATTCCGTTCCAGTAATGGTCGTCGTTGAATCGCCTGATTAGCACCATATGCCTTCGCTAACTCTTTACACTTACCTCTGTTCGTAAGACAAACATCCAAGCAAGCCAAATTTAAATCCCATTTCACTCGATACAAGGTTCGGCACACGACCTATTAAACTAGCCGGTACTGGTTAATGGAGACGAAATTCAGTATTATTTGGTAACGTCTTAGAAGGATTCACACCATCACTAAATGCGTACGGTCGGGGGAGCTGTATTTTTATTCATATCTTAACCCATGTTTGTGTAAATATTAAAAAAATCGATGAATTACTGCAGGTGACCACAACAGTAGTTTGGACATTTTTATTTATTGCCAACTGCGGGGCCGGAAAATTACTGATAGCCTCAAGGAGGAATAGATGGTGCTGATTCCATAAAATGAAGTTCTCACTGCTTCTTTAAATGTTAACAAGTGATTAGTCAAAGGAAAATCTACTGATAAGATCATAATGGACAGACTAGTGAAGAATCAAGTATGAAATCAATTAGCTTGAAAATAATAGCGAGCAAGAAAAATTTTAGGAAGCATGTTGGTTCAATTTATAATCTAGAAAGATATTATGCTAGCACGTATCCTCAATCTTGTTCCGAATCAAGCAGGAAAAAGACCCTGATAGCGTTAGACGAGGAGTACGAACAAAAAAATATCTGGGGCTTCAATTGGCGGGAACGTTTAGCGTTCAAATATTTGTTTCAGGGAAGACGCAGTTGGATTAACACATATTTACCAACCAAATAGATTAGATTTTGACAGTGATTGTCATTTTCAATTTCACCTTATATCAGTGCCATTTAATTTCAATGAAATAAAAGTGAATAGCAGCCGTATCTTCCCTTAATCAAGATGCTGGGCTTTGCCTCATTTATTAGTGCTTTGGAAAATTACTACTTCTCTTCATTCAGGATATTGAGTTTAAAAGTCCCATTGTCGTTGTGATATCATGCAAAGATATATCAACAAATAATTTGAAAACTCTAACGTTAATCAGCTCTAAAATATATCTGTGTTGGTTTTTCAGAGAACGTTGCACCCTTTACACTTAATGTTATGAAAATAGTTTTTCAATATTATCTTGACATCCTTCGTTACGTAAGGGTCGTTCAAGTACCCAGATGTTTGACTGTAGTCAGGTTCCACTAGCAAGTACTCTTCTTCGCTGCCACAGTGGTGGTTTCCTGATGACCGTAGGCGGGAAACTTATTTATAGAATTCGAATTAATGCATTACGACGTTTTAAAGCTTTAAAACTTGTTATCATTGCAATTGGAGTCACGTGGTCAGGATCTTATTGTTTTCAAGAATCTAACTCATATTATCTCAGAAAACTTCAATTTTTTGGCGCAGTCAGGAGATTTCAGGTCATCTCAACGCCCTGTATCCCGTTATTCCATTATATTCACAAACTCACGCCTTGTTTGCATCTACGCTCCAGTCAACAGTTACCCAATTTAAATTTTGCCCTCTCAATGGTACAGTATTTGACATCCGTCGGTCTTGTAAAATACAAATGGAGCAATTCCTGAAGTAGCAGAGCACGTCACACTAAATTTTGTACGTCCGGGAGGTGGGGACAAGACTCGATGAGATCGTTTACACGTCATGCTTTCGATAAAATTTGAAGTATATGCCAATCAATCGAAGAAAACGTCAAATTTTAATATAAAAAACACTTTTATATTTGAAGCCATAAGTATTTCATGCCCTCTCATATATCATGCTAAATTTAGGTGTCAGAATTTTGTAGACCATGGACTTTTATTTTAGATTTTGAAATATGTTATTAAATCAGTTTTTTAAATTCTCCCTATAATAAGGATATAAAGGTCGATATGTGTATGCATACTCACCACACCGATACTTTTTGGGGTGTGAATAGTGAAAAAGGTTCACTTAATAGATTTACATTTTTATCCGAAGCTGTCAAAAAAAAATTTTCGGATGCTTATTGTTCAGAATATCTTATGCCTCAGGGACGATAATTGCTTTTAGATTACTTAATGCACGCTCTCATGTTCCTATGACTTCTAATATTCCTTCTCTAATGAGTCTATTCCGTCAGAATATCCAATGGCTTTCTTTCTCCGCCAAACTCTTTATCTCATATCATTTACTCCTCAATCATAAGTTAAGCGTCACCACTCAGTAATCATCCATTCTATCAACATGGCCAAATATACATAGCATGCTTCTTTTATACGCATCCATTACCAGAGTTGTCAATCCAATGTCTCCTGTTACTTTCACATTTATAGCCATTTCTCTCCTGCTTTGCCATAAAATATGTTTCAGGTATCCCATACTCACTGCATTAATTCTACTCTAACGTTAATCCTGGTGTACGCATTACAGCAAAGTGGGAAGGAACGAACTTTTTACTGCAATTTTTGCTCGCTAAAATGAGCGGATATTTCTTGATATAAGTGATCCAGTTTTCCCCGCTATTCATCTGGCATACTTTAGCTTCTCTAGTAAACGTTGCATAACATACCGGTATCTCACCTCTTTGAATACCTATTTTCATTCGATCCTAGAGCAAGATATGGTTGTTAACTTGTATTTTATCTCTAGCAGCTCAGATAACTCATTTAAGATCACGCTTGCACCTTGATGAACATCGTTCACTGCAGGTCATAATGTGAGTCCATCTTCATCAACTCTGAGAACATGATACTACTTGCGTGTAGCTTCGTGCATATGCAAAACATCCACTCGTTTCATCTTAGTTAAAGACCCTTAGTCAAGAAAACTCTTGGAGGAATGATTGGCATAGTTTGGATTTAAAGTATCATTTCCAGTGAGAGGTGATACATTTTTGGCAGGAAATGGAGGGTAATAATCGTTGTTGCATTATTTCTGGGGAATTAGAAGATAATGATTAGACTGCTTCGTTTATCTAGAAATATATTAGTCAAAGAGAGATTGATCAACATAATATGATCTCTACAAAATTAGAACAAACACAAAACCTCAGGTTTGATTTCTGAAATGCGTGTTGCGTCTTGAAATCACACCATTCATTATTTCTCATTTTTAAGCGATGTAAATAAAATGTTTGGCTGAAAGAAACACATATATTATTAGATCTCAAAGCAGTAAGCTTTAAATTTGCATGAATGAGCATAATTTTGCAATATAAGGTTTTCAAACGAAAACCTAAGCCATAAAACTCTGAAATGCTGACACTAAAATACGTGTACTAATTAGCTACCTAAGTAACATGAGCGAACTTTTCAAAAATAGCTTTCTCTTAGTCTGGTTGGTACAGTAATAGTAGCACACCTTGGATTAAAACAGCCGCGTACATTGCTTTTCTACTTACTTCAAGAGTTGCGAGGCTTTCCGAAATTGTACATCGCTAAGTTGCCTGCTAAATAGTCAGACAAGTCAAAAGGTAGGGTCTAACAATTTTAACGTACTACTATAATTGTGGACCCCAGAAGTCAAGGGGTCTAAGTGACATTTAAATAAAATTAGTTAGGTACAGGAATGGGATGTGAAAATATAAATCTTTTAGGTTGTAAAGGGATATCAGTGATTTTCTTGACAGGTGCTGCTATCTAGGGTAATGCCTCTTAACTACTTAGTGGGTTGTACCAAACATTTTCAACTTTGACTTAAGTTTTCTCAGAACAACGATTTTGTTACTTAGAACCCGTTTACTTATGGGGTCCTCAAATACAATGTGTCTTAAGAGATATTCTTATTTTGAGTAATGGTAAACAAGTGTTTTGTTCACAGATTCTAGACATGCAAATTTTCAAACAGTACTTATATTGCTTGATGATTGAATTTATACGATTTAGGCAAGTTCAAGAAGACTGAATTATTATAACGTTTCGGTTTACACATCTGGTCTTCCTAGAGCCTCAGAAATAATGAAATAAAATGAATTAAATAAAAATGAAATAAAAATAAAATGGAATAAAAAGAAAATACACAATTTAAATTTATAAAGTACAAATTTTGTTTCAAATGCAAGTCCATGAAGTAGCCCAAACTGTTTTGTGGATGCAAAAAGTAGCATGATGTTAATACCTTTTTGCGATAGAAAATATTATATCATTTGTCATATGAAATTCCTTCGTAACAAAGGTTTGGTACTGAACTAATCTGCTTGTTACTTAAAGTACAAATATCCTTATTATATTTTCCATAACCCATAATTGGAACTCAAACCAAATGTTTGCAATACATTGATTAGAATAACTAGTTCACTTAAATAGTGACCTCAAGCTATATTATTCGTGATGTTCTTACAATGGCAGCAATAGGTAGGTTTTTTCTCCTCTTTGAAACCTTCAGTCCTCTGGACCGCTTCCGTCAACTCACTCCCTTTCTTGCTCGTGGAACAAACCCTCCCATCCCCCTCTCCATCCCTCCCCCTTCCCTCCCTTCGCCCCTACCCCTCTTCCCACTACCCCCTCGAGCATCACAACACTACTGTCTACCTTCCTGGAATACGTAATGCGGTCCTGATAGAGTCCAGAGGGAGGTTGCAATTTCCCCACCCTCGCCATATAGCCCCGAGACAAAAGGGAAGGCGGGGGCGGGGCACGGGTGGGTTGGGGTGGAGGAAAAAAGTGTATGGGTGAGGGAGGGAAGGAGGAATGAGATGAAGAATAAGAAGTTGAATCCACTTTCCCTCTTCCTCCTCCTTCCAATCCACTCCCTCTCCCACCCCTTACTCCCCCTTCCCCACCTCCCCTTCAACACTCTGCCCCTTGTTTCAACGGGCCGCCTCACTTTATCCTCCCATTCCTCCCAGAGTCCGAAGGGCATTCGGGGGGGGGGGGGAGGAGGAGGAGGAGGAGAGTAGAGGGGAGGGAGAGAGGAGAGATTTTCTTGAGGAGGCCAGGAAGGGGTGAGGAAGGGGGGTCGGTGGGAATCATGTACGTGGCGGTCCTGGTGATGCGAGTGTGGTGCGTGCGAAGGGGTTGGGGGAGGAGTGGTGCTCGTGGTGCTGCTGCGGAGTTGCTTCGGGGGATGGAAGTGAACGGGGTTCATGGAGGAGGAAGGGGGCGGGGGGAGGTGGCTAATAAGAGGCCCCGGGTAGGAGAGAAAAGTGGAGGTGATTTATTCCGTAGCCGAGAAAATCGCATCCCCTCGGCGATGACGGCGGGAAGAGAGAAAGAGAGCGGGAGACTAGAGAGGAGAGGAGGGAGGGAGAGAGAGAGAGACAGAAACGGTGTGTGGGAGAGGGGTAGAAGAGGAAGAGGAGAAGATAGCGACAGTAAAGTCATCGACCCACCGTAGGACGCGCAAAATGCCTCGATTCTCTCCCTCTTTCATTTTGATCTCCATCGCTCATTCCGCTTTATTATTTTTTTGCTAGCCCAGCAGCGGAGTGAAAGCGAAATGAAATGTCGCCAATTTGCAATCTCGGATAAGGAGTGTCAGATTCTGACCTTGCTGGATTTTCTAGATTTTTACCATCTTACAGGATTACAAAGTAACATAAAGGAAGTGCATGTTTTCTTGTTCGCAATCAAATTCGAGGCGAAGGATTTATGAGATCCAATTTTTTTCGCGAGAAAATTGATATTTAGTTCAATATTTTGGAATTTTTATTCCATTTTCCCATTTTCTAATTTGTTTCCCATTTATCTATGTTAGAGTTTTTGGTAAAAAATGAAATAATTTTTTAATTATTAGGTATTATCTATTAGAATGAAATAGGACATATTAATGATTTTAATTGTTATTAATAATTAGGATCCAGTTTCGCAGGACTAAGAATTAATATTTAGGTCTGTTTATGGGCACATTAAAAAATGCGATAAATAGGCATTACTCTTCTGAATTATCCTCAACTTTTTTAATTTTTCATTATGTAGGGGTGGAAGCCTAAGTAGCCCAGTAGCTCCGAAAATTTCATTTATCTTAAGGAAATGTCATTTCTTTCAGGTAAACGTACAATGAACAGGCAATTTCTATGTAAATAGGCACGTATCTTTTGATAGCATGTCACTGTAGTTACAGCAACTTGAAACGTTATTGGCTCAGATAAGAACATATTTTTCTCTTATTACAGAATTAAAAATGAAAAGGTTATGAAAAATGAGCTATTTAGAGTCAAAGAGATTCATGAAATATCGCCACAAACTACGTTAGCGGTTTGTATAGTTTGGCTGTAGAAGCTCGATATACCGACATTGGTTACACTATACCGCCACTGGTGCCTATGAAAATTTGCGGGTAAGCTTTTCAATATCCATGAGGCATTGTGCCAGGTTAAGTGGAACCGCATTCTGAGAAGTCCCTCGCTTAGGGAGAAGACATACTTGCACTTAGATGCGGCTTTGAGTCTTCTATCGTGCGGAAAGAAGCCAAAAATAAACAAATTAAAAAGGGGCTATGAGACGAAAAAACAATATTGAATGGAGTAATGGAGTGCGAGCGAGTGCACTGGAAGGTAAAACGAAGACAAGCCAAGTATACGTATTGCCTATGTATGAAGCAGCATGGAGATCGCCATCGGCTATAATCAGCTATGCCTTTGCAATATTCACGCGTGACTCACTACTAATTTTAGCTGCATGTATTTTCGAAGCTTATGAGAAACACCGACAAAAGCAATTGATTCAAATTGTCTTTCATTGGGGGTCATCTCTTCACATTCCGGAGCAAATCTGTAGAAGTAGGACTCAAGATTTTGCATTTTCACATTGATATAACAATGCACCGTCATTATCGCAGATAGCTCAATCAACGGCCAAGGACCTGCGGTCAACATTGCGCCCAAAAAATCAGTCGATGCCCGCCCATGTCCGTTTCATTCAATTTGCAACAAATGAGTATACGAAAATCTATTAGCAAACAATTTTGAGCTAGCACGCTTAAAAGGCTTTATTTAATTGCCATTTTTATTCACACGAATACCAACAGTCCGCACTTTGAACGCACATCTTATTACCCTGCAACAAATTTTTGCCTTATTTCCAAAATCATAAGCAAAATAATTTGAACTTTGGAAAGGAAATGGCATCCTGTCACGACTAAGTATTAGCCTAATAGTACAAAAGGCAACTTGAAAAAGTATAAATTTTTCTCAAACCAGTTAAAAGGGGGTAAATATAAGCAAATATTTAATATATAGAATTCCCTTGGGCGCCACTGACTTTATTTCATTTCTTTATTTTGTCTCCATTACTTTGGAAAATCTTTTATCTTGGAGAATTCCCAAAAGGCTTGATCAAAGTTCGTCTTGTTTGTGGGAAAATCTAAACGGGTGACCCTCTGATCCCAAGTCGATTTCGACTAACACACCGGGCGATATATTTGCATGCCTGATTCTTGTAATCTAATGTGCACTGTTTTCTAATTAAAACGTAGTCCTAAATGGCCATAACTTCCTTCAAAGAACAGATATGCCATTTAGTGCGCTGGGCTATGCTGGTCTCGCAAACAGGTGCTCTTTCCAATTTCGATTTCATAAGGTAACTTCCGAGCAATGGTATGAGGTCATTGGGTTGCGAACACCCTTGCTTCCCGTAGTGAATTCATTTAAATTTTAACGCTCAAATACGAACGAAGTCGAGGGCACAGTCTCAGTCATGTCCCACTTGGCTTAGAATAGATATCAAAATATATCCGGAAAGTCTCATAGGCACCAGAGATGGCTGAGAGTAGCCAACATATTTCGAGCTTCGACAGCCAAACTATACGAACCGCTTGGGTGGCGTATTGAATAATGATAGGTTTTTGGATAGATAATGGGATGACTTTACCAATCCTCTCTTTTCAAAAAGTTTTATATGAATAACTTATTTGTTATTCCCTTTGTTATTCAATGCCAATTATATGATATAAACTGGAATTCAAAGTTTCTAGAAATTCTTTTACTGTTGAGTTTGGGAATATACGCTTTCTTATCATTGATTATTCCTCATTTTTCTGATCAAAGTAATTACTCTAGAGTTGTATCATTCCCTGATGAGTACCTTAAATTATTTTTGCATATAAACTCCTTTTTATTAGGGAAGAGTTGAACATTTAATACTTTTTTACTTTTCTGGTTTCTGTAGCTCACTTCATCAAAGTATTTGATTCAATTGACAGATTCCATGAGATTAATGAAGCTCACAGTAAAGGCATTATAATTAGGGCAAATAATATCCGTTAATATACTCAATAGTTTAAGGATAAATGGGACACAAGGGTTTACGTACATGTTTCAAAGCTTTTATAATAAAACACTTTGAATAATGTTAAGGAAAAACTCTACACCCATGTTTAAAATGTGTAAAAAAGGAGAATTTAAATGTTCTAATACTGTACACTTCAGATTGCTGGAATACAGTGAGTACGAAGAGTGATAAGTTAAAATTTGTGCCTTGAATTATTGACTTCTCCGAAGTTTGGGGTGTAAAGGTAAGAAATGCAGGCATTTTCGATTACATTGGAAGTGAAAATTAATAGAGATAATATGAATATAACTGTATAATAGCATTAGTGGTTAATTTCAATTAAATTGACGTGAGAGCAAAAGAAATTATATGAAAGTAAAACTAAATGATAATGTAAGTGTATAAAATATTTTTCCTCCGTACAAGTGATATGGGTAACCTCTATCGAGAATAAACGCATTTTTTCCCCTTTAAAACTGTAAACTTGCTTTAAATTTATAGAATAAAATTTATGCTCTAAACTCACTATGCCATTCACGAGTGCAAAAGTTACCATTCACTGAAATTCTCAGTCAACAAGGACAATAATATGAACTGACGCTATAGCGGAAGGGCGGTAATTTATTGATGATTAATACTTGAAAAAATAAGTTGAGGCTTTATTTAATGATAAGAATTTTCTTATCGGTTTCAAGAAGTGACATTTGAGAGCCAGGGGTCACAATCCTCGTTGAAGCTAAATATCTAGACACTAGTTTCTTTTATCGCATGGAGATGGGGTATTCTAAACGTCATTTTCGTTACTTTTACCTGAGGAGACTTGTATCTAGCACAAAGACTTGATTGAACATATGCTGATATTTTATGGTACATTACTTCCTTATAAGGGAAAGTGGATATAACTTTTAGAAAACTAATAAATGCTTATTGCTGCAAGCCAAGTTATTTCTTTTAATTTAAAAAAACATCAAGGATTGTGCCTTTTAATCATACAAAACAGCTGTGAACGAACTTAATATTGTGTCTCTGTTAAATTAGCTGACTTAAAAAATACCCCTATTGAATCAATATCAATGGTATTATTGTGATCAAAGTTTCAAAATCTCTTTCACTCTTTTACACTGGCTACGCTTGGACAGATGTCCATTTTGCTCCGGTATGAGCGCAGCTTCGCAATGCCTCGCTTTCTAGGCACCCAACCAGTCAAAGCTGTCGAAATAGGACGCCCAATATTTATATGCAGAAAATATTAAGATATTTGATAAATTCTGTTCATTCTTTTCTGGTAGGATTAAAGCTGTGTAGCTTTGGGGATAGTCGAATTGAGGCTTTGTTTTGCTGAGGTACAAATTTTATGTTTACCCCTTTTATGTGATATCATATTCCGTTCCCTAACATTGCGCAGAGGACTCTTTCATTAGTACTGTGAAATTATGATAGGCGGTGGAAGAACGAATGAATAAAATTTTTTCGAACCAATTTTTCTGCATACCTTTGATTTGGATCATCTCAGAGAATTAACAGAAACTGTAGGTCATTTTTCATTCCTGCTCCTTATTGTATCATGATTTTTTCTATGAAAAATATTTCATTAATACATACTCTCAATGGTGATATCTAAGTCTACCTCATGGATGTACTGAGTGAGCATATTAAAATTTAAGCATGTTTTTCCAGCTTTGATTGTTCTCAATATAGCAAGTGATTTAAATAAAAATATATTTTCCCAACCAATGATCCATAGCGCTTCTATTAGAGTCATATGAGGCAATCGGAAGTAAAAGTTTTGAATTCTGCGCTTTTGTGGGTAGAGACAACCCGTTGCTGAGCCGTTCTTATAGGCATCATACGGTCGATACTGTCACCTATTCCTTGCTTCCGCCAACCCCAACGCATAGCCAACTTAAGATTTTGCCATGCTTCCTCGATCTAAACCTTTCGTTTGCCGTTTCTCAAATGTTGGAATTCATTGAAAGTATTTAGTATATCATTTGTTACATTTTGGAGTCTTGGCAGATTATCAATCTGTTCTTAACCTACCTGACTCTCCTCGAACTTAACTTTCCAGCTGTCAGTTTAACGTATGACTCATTAATTTACTGATTCGTTTTCGTTTCATAATATACTTTTAAAAATAGGATTTACGAAATACTTATGGTTGCCATTATCAGTAGTTTGTAGTCCTAAGATCGGGTTGCAACAGCAGCATACCAGTCTCCTCGCTGTAAACCGTTTATAATTATAATATATATACTAAAATAAATAGTAATAAAGTCATATATATAAATTTATTACTATTAGTTTTTACATTTTTTATGATATTTCCTATTATCTTCATTCTTGGTCTTCTTCGGTAGCTCTTCCCATACATTTTTTCTTCAAATATGGTATTTATAGAGCTAGTGTCTTGAAATTTGTCCAATGTGTTGCCTTCCTTCTCCGAAGAATATCTTTTCTCTTCTCTTCCTCAAATTATTCTTCTTTTCTCTCCGACATTTCATTCAAGGACTTATTTTTTTGTCGTCTCATCCGCACATTTGATCTTCATCACTCTTTGATATTCAATATAGTCTAACGATTAATTTTTGGCGGTCCATTGTTAAAATGTTAATCAAGCAACAGTCATTTAAATTTCTGTATTACGATAAATTTAATGAATGATATTTAAAAACTATTTTTATGATATTCATCGAATCGAGGTAGATTTTTTCATCGTGATCAGCGAGCATACCATGTGCCCAGCGCTAATGGTTGTGCAGCTATTACTTTGCCGTGCAAGCAAAAATGTTCACATGATATGTAAATCTATTGCAAGTAAAGGTGCCCTCTGTGGTTTACAGGCTTAGTAGCTGTTTTGCAAGTCTTGTGGACATCTCTGACGCAGTTCAGAGGTAAACCATGGACGCGGGAGGTAGTTATCAGCAGGGCTATCAACATAAACCGTCCTATTGCGTATGTATGTTGCTGTAGGAAACGTAGGTGTGGTTGTAAATCTGGCTTTGGACAAACGGGCAGTAAAAGTCACATGGTATGTTTGCATAAACGTCAGTTGGAATGGGAGCCTCCAACGCTTGACGCAGGAAAGAGTTGTTGATACTGATCTGAATTGCTGTCCGTTTAACGGAGATGGCACTATTAGACGTGCAGTCCGTTGCACTTGGAATGTTGACGTTAGGTTTCCGTTGAAAACGAAGTTTTTTGTGCGACCGAGAGGTAGGAATGGGCAGGGGGCGTTAAGCCACTAGGTTTCCCGAAACCTCTATTTCTGATCCAATTACCGTTAAAAGCTCAGAAAGAGAAACCTTAGCAAGTTGTTAATATCAGCAGGTCTGGACTATTCTCCTTCTTTCTCTCAGTGTGCCATAAAGTCAAAAGAAAAGGAACAACTAAAACCTACTGCAGAAATAATTGTATTGCATCTGATGGCATATTGTCTCTGATATCCGATGGGCAGAATCAAACGCCAATATGCATAATGGTTTTTGCTAATGTGTAGAAAATTGGGCGCCCATAAAAAAAAACAAATTCAGATAGACACAGTCACATCATATGAACACGTTTTGCGTCAAAAGAAGTGAAATAGTCCACAATGGCTTTCAAAAATAGTGGACGCATTTCTCCCCTTTGTGTTAATTTTTTTTAAAGAGACTTCTATAGATGTAAAGGTTAGAAGCAGTTGAAACTAACCAGAAACTCCTAATAAACTTGACAAGAAGGATAGCTTGACTCGACTTGATGTCTCGATGATGGCCTACGCAGCGAGTCTCCAATTTGTTCATTGGCCACATTCATGCTAAGGTGATGTTAAATTCGGCAGGTGCTCGTTATCTCGATAAGAAGAGTAAATATTTTCCTCGACAAATGACTATATATTTTGCTCACAATTCCTATTGATAGGCCATGTAAATCTGTGGTATATTACTTAGAAATTACATTTCTTTCTTTCGGGTTTACGTTTAGAAAACGTTTATGTCAGAGGAATTCTCAACAAAAGCGTCTCTCAACCGCGTATTGGCATGTAGTTGAGGGATTTTGAGGTAACAATGATATCTGACGCAACTTTCAAAAGGTAATAAAGGAATAACCCTCGAACTTGTACCTTTACGCTAACGTTAGAAAGGTGATATTTAAAGTTGTTCGGGTTTCCCATCGGGTTAAAACTTCCATCTCTGGTGACGTTTTGATCTATGAGTCGTTGGAACCCGGTGGGAAATGAGAACAACGTTCAATATCACTATTCGCCGGAAATGCCTTAGATCTTTCATTTTAGCAAAGTGAATGACCCTGGAAAGACAAGAAACTACCCATCAGTAACGACGTGGCAATAGAGAGACAGATTTGTCTAGCAAAGAGTGGCCCTCAGATGAAAAATTGAAAACAAATTACTCCTATGAAGTAAGGCCACATCTTTAGTAAGCCTTTAACCTTTTGGGCTCTACAAAGGTGGAATCTGGATAGAAAAATAAAATAACTGCGATGAAGATCCAGAAATTTCTCTCGTGAATAAAAAATACTCAGTCACCTCTGATGACAGTTTAAAGCGTCGAAACCGGCCACGTCATAATTGTACACACTTTTTTATTGGGTACAAATATAGGTAACCAAACAAGTGTCACTCTCTTGACGTGCACCGCAAGTGAAAAGCAGCAAACAATGAGATGCTATGATAATCTCTTAGCGTACAAGTCCCTTTCACACTGTCTCAATTCCTTCCATTATTTATAGTATATGACATAACGCACAACGCTACACGCCATTGCGGCGGATTGCATAATCTTAGTCTAGCAGTCTTTGGATTTATGTAGTGCGTTAATATGATAGACATAATACTAATAGTGGTATTTAATATCCTTCGTTAGTTTTTTGGTAGACTATAAAATTATAATTATAGTTGTATGATATTTTGCGAAAAAATAACTTCTCCCTGTATTACGTGGAAGACTACATAGTAGACTTACTGCGTAGAAAATTATCAATGCCTTCTTTCAATCAAATTGAGATTGTATTTTTCAGCAAATTGAAAGAAATTGTTGTCCCTAGTTACAAATTCCATGTAAAAATTGGTTCTGTTGGTCTGATATTTGAGAAAATACCTTGCAAATCCATGGAACCCACCTTGTATTTTCCTTTAAATTACCTTCCAAGCAGCGCGAAAAATATTTTTACGACCCAGTTTATCTACCTTAACAAAAATTTATGAAAGAAACTCCCGAGACCTTTGCCCATATTAAGTATTTCAATTTGTAAATATTTTGAATGTTCCCTGAGTTAAATACGATGCAAGAGACACAAAATCTGCTTTGGTTAACAAGGGTACTTAAAATGCTGTTTTCTCAAAATCATTACTGTAAAGTAACTAAGGAAGGAAATTATGAACTGAAATAATTAAATTAGGTTCTTCCCGCTGAATAAGCCATTCTAAGTACCATGCGTTCCAACAACGAAGTGTCATCTTCAAGTAGTAGTCAGGTAACGGGTTTTATTTTTTCAGCGCACAATTCTGTTCAGTCACATGTGGCTGGACATCGCTGATTTTGTGAAGGAAATTGTAAGTTTAAAATGTAGGATGGATCTATTTTTACGGCGTCTATTCTTTCTTTATTTTTGCGAAAGCGCACAGTAGGAATGTAAAATTATAAAGGAGGTATATTATCAATTCATTGAAGTGTGATCCGTTTAAAATCTGATGCTATATATTTCACATATATTATCATTAAACGGTATTCGATATTTTCCATATTATTATTATTTTACCGCTTCCATTGCTCTAAAATGGGAATACAGTGGCAGCCCTTCGTTCTAAATGAAATAATTTTACTGATACCAAAAAAAAGGCATTGCTATATGACGAATATGAAGCCATTTTAATTCATAGCCACTGAATTGGAAATGATCTCTCCTTTGGAAAATACTTCCTTGAAACTGGCTATGATGGACGGCACTTACTCAGAACTGTTCCCAGCGGCGTATAAAGTGTGTACTGTAGAGTATTCGCCCGTTTACTTCCCTCAGCTGTGATTTCCATGAAATACTCGGAACTCACAAAGTAACACATCTCAGTTTCTATTGAGGGATAAACAGTCGCTTGGCCCAGATTTGAAATCTCTTATCTTAAAATTAAAGCCAAAAATATTTAATCAAGGTATATTCCTTTTCCAAGTGGATAAAATATAGTTCCATTTCAAAAATTTGCTTCTAGGATTTACATTCTTTATGGGAAACATTTTGTATTTTTTTAATTTTATCATATACTCTGGGCAATTATCAAGGGGGGCAAGAGATCTTAATATCTGGCTAAATTAGGAAAAATGTTGTTTGGAATGATTAATCGGTATGCAATGGGAGTCGTTTCAATTTATTTTTTTAAATCTGTGGAGCTCTACTAATTTAATGAGGCATAGGTTTCTGTAATGAAATAGTTGACATATGTATAGGATACTGGTATTTCCAACATGAGTTTATTATAAGCTATGTAACAGTAAGCATGAATGATTTAGGTATCGTTTAAAATTGCTATAAAAGCTCAATTGACCTAGAAAAGTAGACTTTCATTCTTAATGCTGAAAATAGGTGAAAATGCGAAAATAATTGAGGTGGGAGAAATGACATCATTCTTGCCATATCTGTGAGCATTCCCCTTTGGCAGCAACAATGGAACATGTGTATGCCGTGTCAGTTTCAGAATAAAAGGACACTCGAGATGTTGTTGCAAGTCGATCGCCAGTTATTTTTTATGCACCATACAGGTTGCACAACCTTATTTGTTTCCCCGTCTACAAGCTATTGGATTTATTATTTTCATCGTAAAAAATGACACGGCAAATTGTTTAATTCAACAAATTCATACCAACATTTGATCCCTTTAGCCTTGCTACCGGGCTAGAGGTAATGTTTGTTCCCACCTTTGCATTGATGCCCTTCACTATACTCTGAACGATAAAAAAATGTGCTTTCGGCGCCTTTTTGCGCCAAAAGGTTTTCCATTCGTGAAAAAAATTTACCCTTGAAAGAGAAACTTCTATTATAACGCTCGTGACTAAAAAAAGACTCCATTCTCTCCCAGTGCCTGAGCTTTTAGAACAATTTACCTCGAGAGGATAGCTACGAAAACTCTTTCTGGGAAAGGATGAGCGGGAAGAGAGAAAAAGGAAATTGACACGCCCCACGGTGCTTATCAAGGTATCAAGTTATTTTTTTTGCATTTTTCTTGCGCCTTTGCAGGTCGAAGCCTCACATTTACACAGAGCATATATATGTATGTGTATAGATTATTTTTGCCACAAAAGATAAAATAAAAGAGGAGGTGTAGTATGCATATAAAAGGAGCTCTTCCCTCACCGATCCATTCCTCTCCCAACCCCATTTCCCTGTCCCCTCACCTTTTGTCTCTCTGCTTCGCGAGTCCCTTTCGTCGCCTCTTTCTGTCGTATCATAACATCCACGCAGTCCTCCTCTCTTCTGCCCATATGTCTGTCTGTCTGTCGGTCTGTGTTTGTGAGCTTTGGTGAAGGTATGGGGTTAGCAGGGGTGCCGGGGAAGGAAGATTTGAAGGGAGGGTGAGGGATGGAGAGAGAGAGAGAGAGATCACCTCTCTGTGTACGTAACTCGTGTCCTTTGAGTTCCCTCTTCCGGAAGCACGGAGAGGACGGCGAGTGAGGAATCCGCCAAGTCGCCGCGGAGCACAAAGGTGCGATGAGGTGGGTGGGATGACGGGGTGGGGTGATGGTGATAAAAAATAACGGGGGTGTGGGGTATGGAGAGGGGTGGAGGGGTTGAAATAAGGGTGTGGAGGGGTGGCCGCTCGTGTGTGTATGTGGGTGAGGGGTGAGTGAAGTCGGAGTGGCACTCATCACGTCGACAGTTTTTGTCGTGCTGCTGGGTGTGTTGTGGGCGAGTGGATGGGTGACGATGGGGGGGGGGGGGGGTGTTGAGGATATCCACCCAGGTGAGGGCCAGAGGGGAGAGAGGATGGATGGAGGGGAGATGGTGGCTTATGACGGCCGCGAGGACTGAGAATCCTGTAGGGTGGGAGCGGAGGCGGGGGGAAGGGTGGGACGGGATTTTGAGTTTTGAGAGGGGATGGATGGGTAGAGATGAGTGCGTAGGCAGGGGGCGCTCCTTTTTTATGCCTATGAAGGCTTGGAGAGGTGCGGTGGACAATACAGGGGACAGAAAGGGTGAAATGAAGTGGTTTTTAGGCACGGAGTGGAGGGATAGGCCCTGAGGAGTCGGTGAAGGGCGAGGGGGTGGGTGGAAAAGAGAGAGAGAAGGAAACTATAGTTCTGGAAGAGAGCAATTTCCATTTTTATATCATTATTACCACTGCTACCCCCTTTTTTCACCACCATCCCTCCGGCCATGAAAAATTCCTTCTATCCTCTCCTTTTTCCTTCGCCCTTCAGTCGGCCTCACTTCTCCCGCAAGGGCTACTCCTCCCT
Source organism: Ceriagrion tenellum (assembly GCA_963169105.1). Lineage (NCBI taxonomy): Eukaryota > Metazoa > Arthropoda > Insecta > Odonata > Coenagrionidae > Ceriagrion > Ceriagrion tenellum. The sequence continues at coordinate 30,445,207 of OY720632.1, forward strand.
TCCTCATGCATTGCTTTCCTCAAATTCCACCCCTTCCACGGATATTCTCCTTTTTATCTGCAGCCCAGTGCGCTACTTCCCCTTTTGCTTCTGCGCTGAATTGTTCTTTCATCCCATCCCAATCACCGTTCTCTCTCTTTTGCTTTCTCTTTGCTCTATCTTCTCTTTCCGCTCCTAAATCAATCCTTCATTGAGCCTCCCGTCTCCTTTTTGTGTACATGACGGATTCCCGATTTAGAATGGTTACATTTCAGGAAAATGAAGCTCAGAATAGTATGCATCAGATTTTATATCAGAGGCAGAAGCCAACTGTAAATTTTTATCGTCAAATGTTATGTTTTAACAACTTGCGATGCTATAGGGAAGAAACTTTGTTAATAAATAGCACTCTCTTTGAAAAATTAAGTAGTTATAGATCTATTCTCGCACTCAGACCATACTGGATTCAATCAAAAGGGAGAATTCAAATAACCTTGAAAAATTCTGAGTTGATTATAAAGCAGTATGGATCAATGATTCATACAAATTTTCGTTACTGTAAAAACACCCAACCTTTCCGGGTCCCCCACTTTCTTTGCGGTTCCTCTAACTCTACTTCTCTTACGCATCTTCTTCTCTCATCCCTTTTCGTTTTCCTCTTCCTGTGCCGTCGTCGGATATCATCTCTCGACCTCTTTCCCTCTCGTCTCCCCTCAAACATATCCCCCTCCCTCTTTGCACGCGTAATAGCTGATGGGAATGAGGCTCGGCATCTCACATCTCCGATGGCCCCAGGGCCTCACTATACCTGCCCCGCAAACTCGACCCTTCCTACTTTAACGCCCTCCCCCCATTTATTATATCCCCACCCTGCCTATTGTTGCCTTTTCACTCCACTCTGCTCCAATCAACAATCGACATCTCTGCCATTTCTCTTTAACTTTGCCTAACTCTCATCCAGCAGCCTCTATCGAATACAGATTTCCTTAGAATCTTCTTTATGTTAAGATCTACGACTAGAAGATATTTTTACATTATGATTATTAGTGATTAACAAAATAATGCCTTAAATACGTCGTTCGAAATTCTTTTTAGGATTCCTTTCAATATTTTTGGGTTGAAGAGATAACAAACGGTTAATTTGTATTATTTCCAAAATGAAGTCGGCTGTATGCAACTCTATCGGGGATCAATATTTTTAAATAGGAGAAATATTGAAAATATTTGCGCTAACCACGTAACTTTTAGCAAATGCAAAGTGTAGAGAAAAGTAAACATTAATTAAATTTATAGTTGTATTAGCCATCCCATACTAATGAATTCAAACTTATAATTGTACAAGTAATTTAAAAAATTAAAACTAAAAACCCCTGCACCGATTCCAGTGCCTTTCCAATCAGAGAGAATTATACGGACCCCTTTCCGGACTCCAACGGCCCTGATAAAATTTTAACATAGCTTATGCTCATTCCAGTGGAAAAATAAACAATCATGCGAGATTTAAAGTCGATTGGTACAGGCGTTCCAATGCTCCGTTTATTTTTATACCTGTGGAAAAGCCTATAGAATAAGGCTAAAATAACAAAGTAATGACTCTATGGGAGAATTTAAAACACTTAGTAATATTCCACAAACATTTATTTTCCCAACCGGTTTCAACGCTAACGCGTCATTTTCAAGGGACAATTTTCAAAGTTCTTAGGAGGTGCGCCAAATATATATACAATTCACAAAAGGCGGAGGGGAGGTTAAGTAAAAAAGGGGGGGATGGATAGGGGGAGGGAGGGTGAGGGTATTGCGAGGAAGCAACCGTCAAGGTGAGGGAAGGGGCTGTGGGTGTAGCACAGAGGTGAATGGAGAGTATTTAAAAACAGAACAGTCATTTAAAAGCACAACATCAGGGACACCTTGTCTCATACTAATTTCAAAATTCTCTAAAAAGTCCAGTTTAAAACCTTTGTCATTCACATGTAAAACCTTAGGTTTAAAATTACATTGGTGACCAGTTTCAATTATATGATTAGCAAAACCTGATTTTGGGTCATTATTAAATATATATGTAAAAGAACATATGAAATATATATTTAATAATGACCCAAAATCAGGTTTTGCTAATCATATAATTGAAACTGGTCACCAATGTAATTTTAAACCTAAGGTTTTACATGTGAATGACAAAGGTTTTAAACTGGACTTTTTAGAGAATTTTGAAATTAGTATGAGACAAGGTGTCCCTGATGTTGTGCTTTTAAATGACTGTTCTGTTTTTAAATACTCTCCATTCACCTCTGTGCTACACCCACAGCCCCTTCCCTCACCTTGACGGTTGCTTCCTCGCAATACCCTCACCCTCCCTCCCCCTATCCATCCCCCCCTTTTTTACTTAACCTCCCCTCCCCCTTTTGTGAATTGGATATATATTTGGCGCACCTCCTAAGAACTTTGAAAATTGTCCCTTGAAAATGACGCGTTAGCGTTGAAACCGGTTGGGAATATAAATGTTTGTGGAATATTACTAAGTGTTTTAAATTCTCCCACGATATGTTATTCCACCAAGTAGAGCCGTCAACAGTAGAAATGTAATGACTCTATGTTTCTTAATGGATATATTGGCTCTATTGTGCCCCTATTAGACGTGTTTGAAATAGTATTTCACGCTTTTCATGAAGGCCCAGCTCTCCTTGTTGGTATGACAGGTTTGCTTCAGGCTGAGGTATGGGTTGTAAGGAACGAACCATAAGTTGCCAAACTCCTGGAAATAAATAATATAGCTATAACAATAATTCGCCTTTTGTTATAATATCCATCTCATTTCACAATTATTTACAACTATTATCTTGCTAAATAATATCCTATTCCACCTCACCAGCCCGTGATAAGACTTCCCCCAGCCCTTCTCAATTCTACTAAAGTTTTTTAAAATTTTTTTCTCCTCCCCCCCAGAACTACAGCAAAAATAAACGAAAAAAAACGCTCCATTTGTCAATTAGTGGAGAACACATGTGATAGCTGGCCTGTCATCTATTGGCGGACGTCTGAACCGCTAATCTAACAACTGACAAACATTTCGTCAAGCTTTTTATACAATTGATAGATCATGTCAAAGGATTGGATAAAGTGAATGGTTACTCAACCATGCTGACATAAAAATCACCATTAGTCATCAATCCGAAGATTGGTTTGCTGCGTCTCTGTTCACCATGCTCAGCGACTCTTCTTACACTTTCAATTATTCATGTTAATGTCCATCATAACTTTCATACATGCTTTGCCCTCCTCAATAATCGCTTCTATTTGTGTCTCCTACCGGTAGTGTTTTAATAGGGTGTCGCATCACGGAATGCGTCCCATTACATGTTATAAAAACGTCTTTTCTCTCTGACTCTTCGAAAGTCTCTTTAATTGGCTATTCTCCTCGTGCCTTTGATCTTCTTCCTTCCACTAAAATACCACATGTCCTTTAGCCTTTTGTGTTTCGGTAACCCTAAGATGAGGAACCAATTATTCTTACTGCATACCCTATATCACCGAAGCAAAATGAAAGCTAACGTTTTAAAGCAATTTTTGTGCTAATTCGACCGATAATTTCCAGAAAGGAACATCGACCAGGAATATGACGAGGCGTACAAAAGTTGGGTGGCAAAGTCGTAGCACACAAGTTACAGAATCATATTTCGGAGATAGAAAAATAATTAATTCAATGAATTCTTTTTCTGAGTAAGTAAATGGAGCCCAACTCATGTCTACCGAAACCAAATACCCATTAAAAAAAGTAATAAGGCTTACGCTATCCCATTGTTTATATAAATTGTATCGTTAATAATCCATCTCAACTAATTCAGAAAAATAAAATATTTATAATGAAAACTTTTTATGCCATTCAAATATCTAAGGATGCCTGTATTTTGCAAGCGTTTGGACTGGTTTATAAGTGTAGAAATTGTCAAAAATAAAATAATAAATCCAAAACATTAAGGAATTCTTTGCAGTTCGTTTTGCATTAATAATAGAAAACGTGTTTTAAGAAATATTGAATAAACTAATGAACTGCTGTTCCTCAGTTATCTTTTTTCACATTGAGTCTTCACTAAAGACTGCGATTTTCAGACTTAAGAATATTCCAGAAGCGAGCAAAAATTAAGTTCTTAAGGGTGAGAGAGGGAGATGAATACAGTTTTGACTCTCAAGAGTATTTTATTTTTTGGCATGATTTCCTTTTTATCACTGCATAAAATCCTAAAATAGTATTGCATTATATAATATGTTAAGAATAAATAAGACCATTGGAATTACTTAATAACGGTACTACACCTCTTGGTATATATTCAGCTGGCATATCAAGACAGCCCGGAGTGGAAGTTAAAAAAAATTGATGGGAAAATTATGCGCAATTTCCCATAAACAGTATACTTGAGGAAAATCGCACTCCTTTTAATGATCCTAGACGTAGGCACTATAAAGATTTAGGCTTAAACAGGTAACTGGGTTGGAATGCAGATGATGACTAGAAAATTAAAGCGTGAATGTAAACTACCCTCCTCGACGAAGACATCGCTGCCTAATTTCAATGTTACTATTTGAGAAAATAGGGGAACGTTATCACAATAATTCGAAAAAAGAAAAGATTTATTTCCTATTTAATAGTAACCAATGCAGCATGCAGCCCGAGTTTTCCGCAGCAATTCTTTCCAGTAGCCTGTGAAATTAAATTAGGTTTCGCTAAAAAATTTTATATCGGGTTTTACTGAGATTGGGTGACTAAAAAAATATTGATGGATAAAATGTATTCTCACGGACTGTCATTTTACATCTTTATAAAAAGCTGCGGTCTCCAAAATCGTTAATTTATTTTCCTTTAGAACCATTTCATGGTTTCATCCTTTCATTCAAAATTTTCCCCATTTCTGTCCATTTACGCTCCGTCAATCGGTGGAACCTCGTTATCTCATTAATGGAACGTAAAGGTAATATTGTGCTCACGTGGAAACCGGACGACGTCCTCAACCGAAACGCGCAATTATGCCGTTCTCGATATCCAATAGCGGTAACTTGGGAGTTGTAATTAACAAACTTTTGACCTCTCTGAGGGCGTAACATGCGGGAAAGAAGCGGCGGAGGAGTGGGAGGGGGGAGGAGGGGTGAAGGGCAGAGGGATGGACTGACTGGTGGTGTAAAAGCGGCATGTGGCCTTCCTCTCTCCTTAATGAAAAATAAATTCGTGAACTGTTTCCGATCCCTCCAGGACATATCGGAGGTTTTGGAAGGAGGGATTGCCGCCGGAATTGGGTTTCGCTCTCCCGCCTCGCCTTTCCCTCGCATCTCCTGTCCTCCTATTTCCCTCTCCACGCATCCGGCCACCACCACGCCCCGGCCTCCCCCGACTGACTCGCCATTTCGTGGAGAAGGAGTGCGCGTCCATTTACACGGCTAAAAGTCAGGAGTAATGAGTCGCTGAAATCTTGAATGGACCAGATTTACTGTCTTATTTTCCTTTCCTCCGATCCTACCGATCCTGTCTATTATCTCTCGCCGTGTTATCTTCCATGTAGCATATTCCCTTCCATTTGGTGGATGGTGAGTGTTGAGGCTAAAAGGAGATATTAACATGAAGCTGTAAGAGAGAGAAGTGATGTTAAAGAGAAGAGACAGAAAGGGAATGCAGAATGAAATGGAATGAGGAAGAGAGAAGATTCGATGTATATTATGATGGGAAAACTATTACTATACTACAGAAAAACTAAAACTTAACTACGACCCAGGTTTCAATGCCTAAGTATCATCATCAGGTGAAGATTGAACGAAGAAGGTAGAGTGGTAAAGAATGTGGGGAACGTAGAATTAAATGAGAGAATAAAAGTGAAGATTTGATGTCAGCTCTTAGAACAATATTTTACTGTTTAATTAGAATTAAACGAATTTTCATCGATTTTCTAGTGTGACTTGATTTAGTAGGTGGAATGTTATCTTTTGAGAGTGAGCATTGCAGTATGGAAAGATTTAGTAGAGAGATCGTAGTAATTGCTAGATTGAGTGTCTTTAATTACGATATTCGCTGAAAAAGAGATTGGAATCTTTGCTAAAGGTAGAACTGCTGTGTGGCAGGCAGAAGGTCAAGGTTACGATATGCTGATGATATTGCCATGGTTGCAGAAAAGAGATAAGATTTAGAACTTATACTTAACGAGATGGAAAGAATTCTTAGAGACCAATATGGAATGAAGGTAAGTAAGCAAAAGACTAAAGTGATGGTATGCGGAGCTCAAGAATGCTGTGAACCTGTAAGGATAGGAATAAATGATGAAGAACTAGGACAAGTTACATAATTCAGCTACTTGGGCAGTAAGATAACAGAAGATGGAAGGAGTAAAAAAGAAATTTTGAACAGAATAAAACTAGCAAAAATAGCTTTCAATGATAAAAAGACACTACTGACTTGTAAAAATGTTAGTTTGGAAGTAAGAAAGAGGGTTATGAAAGCTTATGTTTAAAGTGTGGCCCCTTAAGGATGTGAAAGTTAGACTATCGGAAAACATGAAAAGAGCAGATTAGAGGCCCAAGAAATGTGGTGCTATCGAAGGATGCAGAAAATCAGCTGGCGAGACAGAATCACCAATGAGGAAGTGCTGAGAAGAGTACAAGAAAAAAAATCTTTGGAGACGGATACAGACAAGGAGCTAACTAACTTAAACTAATAGGTCACATTCTACGACGCAATGATTTTAGAAAATTAATAGCTGAAGGTTTTATTAAGGGGAGAACTTGTAGAGGACGTCCTATATTAAGCTATATGAAGCAGATCATCAATGACTCTAGATGTGTCTCATATGGTGAAATGAAGAGGAAAGCTGAGCAAAGAGCAGAATGGCGTGCTGTTGCCAACCAACCGATGGGTTGATAACCGAAGAAGAATTACAATCGACCAATATAATTAATGTGAATATGTCCAATAAATGTTTGCTCAGTTCTGACTGAATTAGCCAAATAGCACAGCTCTGACTGAGCACACCTCCTACTTACCCCTACCCGGTATATTAGTTACCGACATCCTTGCATGACGTTGTGCTTATGATAAAGCCACAGGTTTGTATTCAGTGAATAAGTCCAGTAATTATCAAACAATATTAGCATTCAGGTACGAAATATTCCAACCGTGTTATGGCATAGGTAGCGCGAGTAAGCCCTGATATTTATCCCGTGGTATTTTTTGTGTGTATAATTTTTTTGCTCCCGCTCATTTAAATCGGTATAGAGTATTGTTGCGAGTGAATTTGGAGGAGTTTTGGTTGTGAAGCATGGCGAGGCGATTGTTTATTGGGGGTGGGGGAATGGGGATGGGAAATGGTGAATCCGGAGGTGATGGAGGACGCAAGGGGACGTGCATCCCCGTGGCTCCAGGAGTACCCTAGGGCGAGTCCTTATTTATTCCTCGAACTCAATACGTGAGACCGTTCATCATTGTAGTGGTCTTTAATTTCATCCTAATATAATGATGGAATACATTGAAATTCGTTTGAGCGAGATTTTTCCCCATTCCGTATGGAGATGGCCGTCGAATTTTATTTTTTTTCTATTTCTAGAGCTCTTTAAGAAGCATAAAGTAAACTTGGTAATATTAGGGTTGCTAAAATTTTCCTTTATATGGAATAAATTCTCAGCGATATACTAATGACGCATGTAGAAGTCATCCACTTCACTCATTTCTTCCTGCTCGACGCTGAAAAAGCCTTCACAATCGAAGAATTTTTTTCTATATTACTGCAAAGATCAATCAATCTTTTTTTTAAATATAGTCGACATATCATAAAAACTGCACATTTATTATTTATTTTTTTCCCGGCGAATAATATTAAGTCTCCTCGGGTCTTTCTCAATACATATTTATTCATTTCTGACGAGATATCTGCGTTAAAAATTCCTCAATTGAATTGAGGTTGCTATGAAGCGCTTACTCGTACCTTTTTGCTGGGAAAATATGTATATCTTGGCAAATATATCGAAAAGCAGTGAGGCTAGTGACTTATGTCGTACCATTATCAGGTATATAATAGTTAAAAGAATTATTTTAATATTGCTGAGTGCATAATGTCCTCTATAGTCGTTTGAAGGGCTGTGTGTTGTTAGCGGGATGATTCAAACAGGAAAGTAGATTCAATTTGCTTTTCAAAAGTGGTCACCCCACTCGTGGTTATTTAGTGCCGTAAAATGTGAAGTCAAAATTGTTGAAATTGCAGTCAGGGTAGAGTTTAATTATATGGGAAATCACAAAGTTGTGACCACTAGACCATAGTTTAGGCCGTCGTCTCTCATACGCCCTATTGGAAATAAATTGCGCATGCTCAAATGTCGAGTGCTAGAGCTATCTCTACTACTTGTGGTGGCGTCACTTTTTATGATATAAAAATCTTAGTTAAGAAATACGTGACACTATGAAAACTCTGGATTGACCATACCAAGCCAAGCCATACGTTTGAAGCAAGTCTACTTGTCAATTGTGTGTATTTTATGTACGTTCAAATTTCACCTCCATGTATGCATTGCATTTTAACTCTCCTTTATTTTGATATATTAAAATACAGTGTTATCTGTATGCTCGTTACTCATCATTTCACTAAATAGTAAAAGTACTGGAGTCGGTGAAAAGGTTACTTATCGCTTTTTTCATTTACTTAAAATCAAGATGTATAGTAGAAACTCTCACAAATGAAGTATCTAATCCTCGCACTTGATTTTGTTGTACACTTCATTTTTTTTAAACACTAGTTTTGATTCCAAAAATGATAAAGTTTTCTCCGATTAAAATGATAGTATATTTCCACGGTAACCTGAGAAATTGCTGAAGAGGGAACATGGCTGAAACGCTGAGGCCTTTAATGGCACGCAATAAATAAATGATCTATATAAGGAAATTTCATAGAGGTTTTAGTTGTCGTTTAGTGTCGTTTAGTTGTCGTCAACAACATAGAATTTTGCTCCCTGATAGAGACCTAAATTCTGCACCTAGTAAAATTCAATTCTGACATTGAGTTCTAGGAGGATGACTGGTGTTTCTATGAGTTCGAAGTCTCCAAATCACTGCTTTCTATTTAGTCTCGATGCATGAAGTCATGAGCCGTTTGCACAAATAACACTTCATAATTAGCTTTTCTGTTTTAAAACTAAAAATATTCAGTTAAAAAGCTTTAAGTAATCGAATGGGAAATGTCCAATCAGCAAAATAAATTATGATTATAACTGTGAAGTAAGATTTTCCTCTGAATGGATAGAACTTCTATATGATTTCTTATTCTTGTCCCTCCGGCTGAGAGCCAAGGGGAATTTCTGCTAGTAAATAAATTAAGTACAGAAACTCAAAATAATTACTCTATTAAGTTAGTCTTTTCAAAGATCTTATATCAAATGAACTCTAATACTAAGGGCCAAGGATACAAGAAAAACATTATGATGTCAGGTATTTTATTTCTATAAGAGTATCAGGTGTTTATAGATTTTTTATTTATTTCTGCTGGTAAACTTGTTGCACCGTATACGTTTCCATTTTGTCACCAACCGCTTCTCCACAGCTACGCGTTGATACTTTGATACTTTTGGAGCGTAATGCCTTCTTGGGTGCTTCTACCGACTAAAATTTATTGCTAGTAAAACCCAGGCTCTTTCTACGGAATGATTTTTCTGACCGTGACCTAAATGCTTATCGTCGAGACCTGAAAATCCCGCGGAGTGCTAAGCCGTGTGACTCCGCACCTTATCAGGCTTAGTTTCTCCGTGCAGAAGCCAGGGTTTACGTTGCAAAGCGAGTGGGTTTTGAAAAATCTTGCTCCACCCTTAAGGCCGAAACTTTAAGTTCAAGGATTGAAGAAATGACATTGGATACATAGAAAAAGCAATCAATGTTGTCTTGATGCGATAGTAGCGATTTCCTTCTAATCCTAGATCACTAGGTATTGCTATACCCTTGGCTTTGCGAAGACCTGTATGTCTCCAACAATTTTAATTCCAATTTATGTGAAAGTGCATGAATTTTGCCATATTCTGAACTTATTAGTCTAATCCTCAAGTTTTATCTGTGATAAACATTTTTATCATGAAAAATACTAATTATAATTCTAAATAATTGATATCCTTTTCCCTGCGTGGAAAATTATGGCCATTTATATATACATCCAATGACGCCTTTACGTTTTCTTCAATTTCCGCTGGGAGATGTCATAACCAAACGAACAATATCGTTCAAAACTGGGAATTTTAATTTGCATAGAACTTCAAAGAAATATTTTCTGGAACAGGCTGCACCAACGCAGACATTCGTAAAAAATATATACTTGCATGAATATAATAAAATATATCTAATCCTTCACGTGCCTTATAAAAATTTATGGCAATAAAAATCATGATACTAATTATTTACATTTGAATTCATTGTTACATGAATCATCATAACAGCATAGGTGTTAGCAGCACATCATTACAGCATAACTTTTACAACCCTTCTCAACAATGAAGTACCCCATGATTATATTAATATTGCTGATGTAATATTTGTCTATATCCAGAAATGCACAAGCTATAAAATATTACAGGATAATAAAATACAATTGGTATCGCATGTAGAAAGTGCCACACATGAAACGACACAATGTAATTCATCCACTCAAAGCGTATTGGCGTAAATACGCATCATGAACCGTCACTCCTTGTCATGATATCAAAATGAGGAACGACTAAGGGATTCGTGCATCCTCCAGAACGATTAGTACGGGAACGGGGTGCGATGACAATGGAGGATCACGGTTGCAGTTCGAATGAATGAAAATTGGTCGAGAAGGGGATTTTAATTGAGTGATACAATTAAAAGCGTAGGTAGACGGGCAGGGTGGAAACGACTAATCTCGGGTTGACCTCAAAGAGGTCAAATAGGAAGACCCTGCGGTGCACAAAATGTGGGGGAGGGGGCGAGGGAAATGAGAGAATGGGGGTGCATGTGGGGCGGTCGTAGATTGTTGAGCGGGGGCAGGAAGGGAGGTGGGGGGGGGCTTGGAGATAAGTGGGCGAAGGGGGGGAGGAGGTGTGGGCCTTTGAATGGGAGAGAATCCCAGGGATCGCGAGGATCAGGTGGAGCTACTGCACTCCGGGGAACCGAATGGAATCAGGGCGTCAATTTCTTTCGCCACACTTTCCGTGCCACTCGGACTGAATCAAACGCTCTGCAAACATGAACGTAAAATTCAATGCCCCCCGCCTCGCACGGGTTGCCGTGAATGACAAATCTCCACGGCGTTAAACCAGATGGGTCCCCGATTGCACGGGAGCGTGTATGCATTACGCGTCCCCATATATCTTCCTACGGATATGACCTATTAAAACGCCCATGCCGGCCCACAATGACCTACATGAGCGGGATGAAATTGCCGGAAATTTTAATTGTGAAATTATTCTTTGTTCGAATTGCCTATTACTTTCCACGGCTGAATACGGATAAAATAGCTCTTTGTTATTTTGTTAAAAACTTTGTTGTTCAGATAAAATTTCCGAATTTGTAATGAAATATTTTATTCTCTCTCGATCAATCCTTCTGAAATTCATTTCACTTGAACTCTATTTACGCTCAAAAGTAACAGTATTATTCCCGACCTTTCAAATAAATTTTCCAAAATGAGTAATTAAACTAAACATATAATTAATATTTTTAATTTCATGATTTCTTACCCTGAATCTCTGTAATGTAATATAAACACGTTGATTACTATTATGTCCTCCACATATCCAATGCTTTGTTTTCCCTCTTGAAATGGTCCTGATTGATATTTCTTGTTTGCTCGATTTTACATATCATTGTTTTTGTTTATAGTTGTAAATATGGAAATTGATTCTTTAATCATTGACTTACGTAAATAACTTAAATTGAATTCTATCTGAAGTTTTATTAATTAATGTGAATCATTGTTTGCGGAAACATTTAATTACATGATCTGACTTTTGCCTTAATTTTCAATCAATTGTAAACAAATTGAAAATGTTAATCTGAAATAAATGCTCAAGTGAGCCTCTTGAACGATAAAAGCCAAGTTGTATTACGTTCGGACTTTCTGTGGCGAATGAAATTATAGAACCGAAACATTGGAATTTCTGCTGCTCAATTCCTATCACTTTAACCCAAACCCGATGAAAAGAATAAGTGCGTGAATGCTGTTTTCCTTTCGAATTCCATGTTTTCTTACCATTTGTTGCGGTAGTGACTTAAATTGAAATCCAAACACCACACTTATGAGCTCTACTCTGCAGACATTGAAACACGGACTTGTGATCCACCACTCACTCTTTGTTTTCATGGCACCCTTTCAAATGAGAGCTATGACGGAACTCGAAAACGTTATCCGCGGAATGTGTTTGCTAAAGGGTAATCTTAGTAACTAGAAATATAAACGAAATGATCGCCTCTTTTCTTCTCCCACACCCTTGGTTTGAGGGTGGGGAGTCATTAATTAGGGGCCGAGATTACGCTGCAGGTATATGGAAGGTGATAACTCGGGAGCGATTCTAGTCATGGAATCTCGGGAAGGGAAGGATCTGAGGGAAGTGAGGGAGGATATGGGATTAGGGGGTGGAATAGTGACGATTAAAAGAATAAAAACTGTAGACCTCCGTGCTGCCGCTATCTGGGATGTGCGGGAGAGAATGGTTCCCAGAGGCGCTAATGCGGGATTCGCGCACTGACCCTCTCGAGATCTTTATGGCCTTATTCCACCTTCACAATTTACTCTTTCATCTTACTCCCCTGCTTCCCCCCTCTCCCACCCCCCCCCCCACAGGGCTATTTTCCACAATCCCACCAAAGGCTAACCCCCTCATGTGTAGCCTCCCCCTCCGTTGCACTATGCGAGTTATTTTTTCTTCAATCCCATACAACGGTCCCCCTTCGGAGTCGTACTCAGAGGAAATCATCTCGTTTCTCCATTTAACTTTTTTTTCAAATCCTGCCTTTTATATTTTAAACTCCTGGGCTCCGACTAGCTTGGGCTTTGCCCACCTTTCACCTCCCATCACGCCGCGGAAAGTCAAGCAAACCGGCGGTAACGGAGAAAATACATCGCAGGATTAAGGGAGATATCCGAGAGGCTGAATCAGTGAAAATAGGCGAAGAGCCGTCATGGTAGGGTTGTGGTTTAGAAATGGAAATTGATGATGAGTAGTGGCAGCCAAATTGTTTTTGGAATCACACATTCAAGGCTGATTCTTCAGGGGGCAAATGAACAAGACTCAACATGTTCCTCAAATGGATTGAATTCGAGTTGATAATTAGAATTTCTGCCACATTTTAGTGATTAGTTAATAACCTTTGGATTAATACGTAACACTCTTTTGTGTATGTCTTAGTTCTTATTTCTTGAAATCACTATCGCATTACAGCAATTAAATATTATACAATATAATTATGAATAAATGACTGCTTTGTTTCTTAAACTTCTGATCGTTTTTGTAATATATTAACCGCGTTCCAGTAACTTAATTTTCATTATCCTGGTTTACTCACCATGCACAACGTATGAATATGTCTTTGCTTTAAAATAGCGCTCATTTTAACCTTATTCATGATACTTCAATAGCCATTGTACTAGCCCCCACCCTGCCTATACTTATACCATTTTAAATCCTGGAGTATTAAGAAAATTCTTTGGCTGATTGCTCGTAGCGAGTTTAAAATAAAAATGGACATGAGGAATATTCGGCAAAAGGTGAGCAATTGCCACGACCATTTCCTCTGCCTTTGATGAAACGCGGTGTCTAGGATTGCGAAAAGTACTTATTAGTGCGACAGTGCAGCAGTCTCCGCACGGCACCGTGTAAATTGCCCTCCGAACGAAGTGAGCTCCCCGTGTCATGCATCTCTCCTCTTTTGCCGTGGACGGAAGCTCTCACATCCACTACGCATCAGCCGATTCTTCTCTCTCTCTCTCCCACTTTGATCGCCCGCCACACACTCCTCTCTCGTCCTCTCTTCGGGTGGTCAACCGGTGGACCGCCTGACCCCGTTCTCCGATCCCTCAGGGACTCAAAAACTTTTCAATCTCGTCCCTCTGGCGTGCGCCCGAGAGTGCTCGTGTAAAATGAGCTCGGTATACTTATCCTAGGGAGGAAGCTGCTGGTGTGCGCGGCGGGGTCCCTTGGCAGACTACACACCATGTATGGTAAACAATAACGCTGGTGTTGCCGCTTTTCTTACTCGGTCCGAATACAAACTGAAATTAAAGTCCATGGCTACTAAGATATGCCTGAGCCATGGGAGCAGGAGACTCCTTATAGACATTTGAGACGGAGACATGAAGCCTTCTAGAAAACACACACGTTAATTGGTAGTGCATAATATTTCTTTCATTAGAAAGAGAATATTTTTTATCTCAATGCAATCCTTCCTTATTCAACATACCATTTCAAATATTGATTCGTTCATTGGTTGTTGAGTTCTAAGATTAGTTGACCGCAGCCCCCCATCCATCCCTATCAAATGCTAATTCTCACACTCCGTAGTAGTTCTTTAAATGAACATACTTGCTTCTTATTTAGTCCATGCATTTACTTCTATGCCTACCTCTTGGGACTTTACGCTATAATTTGGCTTCGGTCAAATTCTTCACCAAACCTTTCAGCCTCAATGTTTGCCTGACCCAACTGGTTCTTATTTAAGCCCATTTCCTCCTCAACTCTTCTGTAAATTTCTTTACTTCCTATCTCACCCGTCCATCTAATCCTCCTCCAGCACCAGGTTTCGAAAATTTCTAATCCTTCCTGGTCTATCTATCTAATGGTCCATACTTGCAATTGCGACTGCTTTAATGAGTGTTCCTTACGAATATTTTAACCCACTGTTTCCCCGTCCGTAATTTTATATTCTCTAAACACTAGTTTATTTTACATCATAGACTATTTCAGATGAAACAATCTGTTATTCGTCGTATTCGTCCTAAAACCAGGTCTTGTTGACTTTAGGCTGGTCTTGATGCAGAATACCGGTGACTAAAATGATAGAAAAAATTTATTTAGAAACCTGTAAATTGTAAATTGATTATTTTTAGCCTTTTTGATGCACCTGAACTTTCAGGGCAGTATTTAGAGTAGGATTTTATTTTTACACCAGGCTTGAAAACTTGTGCCTCTTATATATGCCTTTTTACGATTTGACTTTGGCTCCTCAAAGTTTAGCTATGCCTGGTGGAGTAAATGTGGATCTAGGCATACTTATAGATTTTATCAGCATACGGGTCCACCTCTGCAGTTCCACTACTTTCATCCACTGCCGTTCTCCCGCTAACACTTGCGTGGGGTGTGGTGGAAAATCCATTTCTCGTAACCCATGCTCCCTTTTTTTTTCCTCAGTCCTACCAATCCTTGAGTTAAATTTTCTCCACGCACCCCCGCAACACACGCCCTCCTATTCCCACCTGGGATCTCTCTTCCCTCCCAAATCCATTCCTCCATATTCTCCCCCCCCCCCAACCGCCGCACCGCACGCATACACGCAGCCCCCTTCCTTGACCGTCCCGGACCATCGCACCTCGACGCGACCACCCCAGAGGCCGTCGTCCGAACCCCTTTTCCCCAACCTACCCCCTTTTGATATTCTTCCCCTCACCGCTCCACCTCACCCCTTCCTCATTCCATAGCTCTTCTTTTCCCCCGCATTCCCCATCTCTCCCCTACCCCCTTGTGTCTATTCTCCCACGCCGCACGTGATTCTCTCATTTTATCATTCCCCCCCCCTCCCTTTCCCCGACCCTCGAGTAGGAACTGTGGAAAAAAAGCGGCTCTTTAATCCTTTCCATTGTTACCTCCCCGAACTATTCGCTGAAATATTAGCGGATTTTTATAAAATAGGATGAAAGGCTGAAAAACGTGGTAGCTGCGGGTGGAATTAATTGAGAAAAAGAAGAAAAACGCAAAGATTTCGGAATTTTCCGAAATGAAAATGTGAGCTCTCCGTCGTTTCATTCTCTCAGCTCTTGTAATTTATCGACGAATTTTTCGGTAATTTAATTCTCGGTCCATATCAAAATTATCCTACTTTTTCCGCCAGCCTTGTTGCGACGAAAAAGAGGTAAATTGACGTGCTCAACGATATTTCCTCCTCACAATTGACAAGTTTTAGATTGCTGGGAGTTGAAACAAGTATATTGAATTCGCCATTTAGTGTATCATTTCTAAAACACTTATTTCATGAGTCACTAAATTTAGAGTAGCATATTTATGATTATCAACTAACTGAAAGTGAGTTGAGTTCGATTCAGAATTTGTTCTTGACAAGAGCTCTCTGCAGTTTTAATCTAATGTTATTTTAAATTAATTTAGCAAATAATCCGATTAAAAATATCGAGGGGATATTGCAATCACCTCTAATTTTGATAAAATCTATCCTGATCTGTCACTAAATTTAAAATAAACAATTTCACGATTCAAAATATAAATTTCAAAAATATAAATTATATTGTTACCATATAATAAAAATTAGCGACGCTCCGTTGATATTTTATAGGGCAAGAATCCATTTCATATGTGGTCATCAATCTCAGACATAATTCTTTTAAAAAACCAATTGTTACAAATTATTTTTTTTTCAATAAAATATAATTTTTACGAGATTGTTAAAAATGAAATAACTCCATAGTAATTTCCACGCAGTTTCGCTAAACACTTATTTTTATTTTTCATTTATTTTATTTATTTTCGCGTTATTTAATTATTACCAATATGCAGTATTTCCACACAGTTACGCCTGAAATTTCAATTATACGTCTTTACCAGAAATTAGCCATTATAAAAATATAACCTAACTCTCAACAGAAACATTAGTGCCCTACTTCCTAAAACGCACTTTCTGGAAGTTATATCCAGAGGAACCAATTACATTTCATGATCTCATGCAAATTGAATTTGGAAGAAAGAACTTCTATGCATAAAATTCCCATAAATGAAGCGAATTTAGGATTGCATCGCATGGAGGGGAAGTAATTGTTGGGTCAAATTGCACTCAATCTGTCCGTACCACCCCGTTCTCAAAAGAAAACTGCATTGTGAAGCCGAAAAATTCCGTTGCATTCCATGAATACTAACATATTTGTTCCCTGGAGATCGAAATTGGCCTGATTGCGACGGAATCACGACCAGGGTGTCTTCGTCCTTTTGTGCTACATGAGTAAATTACGATTACCCGGGATACGCCAAGTTTGCATAATTACGTAAAACTTGAGTGATTGTTCGGTTGTAACCAAGACGCTTTGCAGTTTTTCATTACGTATCCTACTCCTTTGAGAATAGCAATCGTCTGCTGCGTAGAAAAAAAATTCTTGAAAGAGCGTAATACTTACGATTCATTTAATTTCACTCTTAAAATGAGTCTAGGAGGAGAGGGTCTAATTCAGGGAATAAAAATGCTGATTTTTATTTCCTCTAATCGGGGAACGACTTTTAAATATCATTTCAAGAGAAAAATTCTGGACTTTCAAGTATTACCATTTCAATATAAATGCAAATAGCCCTAGGCTAACCTTACCTCAAAAAGTATAATCTTTATTGCACCGCTTACATTCAGTATGAATTACATTTGGTTTTATGGCAATAGTAATCTAACCAACTAAATTCACTCATTTGCTTCTGAGACTTGAACTTTTATTAAATTCCGACCTGGCATTAACATCTTCCATTAGAGTGTCTACAAAATTCTAACAGAACAAATAGTCTTCTTAGTTTAATTCATTCTTGAGATATAGTATTAATTTGAAAAAAATAGCATTTAGAGAATAGATGCAAACATAGTACGTAAGTGATCTAAGGTGAGTTTGTGTATTCTAGGCTGTTAACGTCAGCAAATGGAATAGCGAGAGGATTCCCTTAGAGATGAAAAATCACTGTCCCTGAAACTTCCAAATGGGAAAGAAAACAAACACCTCGAAAACCTCTGACGTGGATTGAAATTGTCACAATGTCAGATTGCTTAAGCCAGAGCATCCTGTGTTGACGAGTGAGCGTTGAGCAAACTGGCGTAACTTCCATCTGATAGGCGATTAGTGAAACCCGCACGCCCTGCCGAATATTTAGATTCCTAAAGAATGACATGATGTCTATACTTTGTTTTTTTTGAAGCTCCTCAGACTGGGCGAGCGAAATCGCAATTTTCAATGCATCCGTCACGTGTCACTCAGATTGTGGCGAATTGGAAACCACTGACGGTTCATCCTCCATACTCCATACCATAAGCCCTTCTCGAACCTTCACCGTCACTTCATTTCTCTCTCTTTCTCTCTTGCTACTACTAATACAGAGTATCCCGTTGCACGTCATTTGAGTCGATCAAACCGATACCTACGTACGGAGTCTATTACGCATTCGATTCATATATAAGCGTTAATACAACAATTAATGTGAGGAAACATACGAGGGAGGAAAACATTTTTTGTAGACGTGCAATGGATACATTTACCCGAGCGAAGCGGGTACACGTTTTCCGGAGACAACTTTAACGGTGTGAATGGCATGAGTTTCAGCTTTCTTACATAAATAAATTTATACAAGTATCACTTCCACTGTGAACAAGATTATTTTTCACATACCACACACAAAATAAGTACTGGCGATGGAATATGTTGTATATCAGCGGATGGAATCGCAAATATCTTCTTGACTTCATCCTTCGTTGCTGAAACTAAATTAGCCGAGCTTTCATTCATAATTTCCATGTGCTAATTCCGCGACTCATCCACAGCTCGTATCATTCAGATTACGTCAAGGATATAACGGAATCATTTTGGTCTCTGCAGCATCCTACATTTTATATTAGAAAGTAGTGCCACACTCAGTTCCTCTTTCGCCGTCCATTCCCTCATGCTTCAACCCATGCACACCACTCTCCACTGAAACCCCCCACTTAATGCCACGCGCCTTCAAAACTCCTCCTATACCCTTTCTTTATTTCTTTCATTTTTCCTCTCCACCTCAATAAGCATATCATATTTTTTTCTCCCAGAACAATGGCATCTCTTCCCTCTTTTTTCCTTCTTGTTCCCCTATGTCTCCCCAATTTCTTTCTGCATATATCCTAGATCCCTTCCTGTTATATCAATATCCTACGCGGAGTAAACCAAAGCGCCCTAAGTCAATATATTTCATCGAGAGCACTCACAGCCTAAAAGAAGACGCTTCTTTCGACCATTTTTGTTTACATATTTGAAAAAAGATACCAAGGAGACACCGGGATCAACGGATTTCTTGTTTCGCCGAATAATTCATGGCGATTCAGTGATATATGCGCAATTCTTTGGATCTCGGTTTTCTTATCGGATCGAATTGGATTAGACATAATAACTAGTACATTTTGATGTATAAAATAAACTTAATTTGACAATTTCATTGAAAATGCCCTTTAAATTACGTCATATATCATACAAATTTCCGGAGGAGAGTGGCAGATACGCAACTATAGGAAAAAGGTCTCTTCTGTGCTTGCTTGCAAGGACGTCTTTTATTCATACATATCTTATTATGTAGCCAGATAAACTAGGAAATGTTTATGTTTACTTTAAGTGAAAATTATGAGTATTAATATCGTGTCTTTTTCCATGTGAAGTATTTTGTGCCAACCATGCGTATGTTAAATCTTCATTGTCAAGTTTTTGTTTGGACAAATTTCACTTAGCAACTATTTTCATTTGCTGATTATAATTAGACAATAATTTATACTTCACGTGGAAAATAAAAATTTTCAATTAGTGCTCTGGGTATCAATTTTAATCCAATTACCCGCTCCATCCTATGACAGCCTGCATATGCCGACATTTCCAGCGCTATCACAAACGAATGCAGCGCTCATCCTTTGTCCTTCCCACGTAACTATCCTCCTCTTTATCCTGCTTCATGAAGAGTTATGCCATCTCTTTATTATTCCGAAGGCCAAGTGCGGTTTTAACGGGTGACATTGACGTACCGTTTCCCGAGAGCTAAGTCGGATATGAAAGCTATGTGCCTCCAGTCCACTTCCAACATGGGCATTGTTTGTCGCGACAAAAAGAATAGGAGAGGGGAAAAAATAATCTTTGGACGTCGTGGAGAGAACGGCTATCGCGCATTTTTACGGCGTTTTATGCGCGCGATATTTTAATTAGTGGAACTCAAAAGCAACCAGAGTGGCGTGAGATGCTTCTTCGGGTGGTTTTTTTTAAGGAGATGGATGGCCGAGATGGGAAATAGGGAACTCGATGTCGTTGGAAGAGACAGACGTACGGACATGGAGAGAGAGAGAGGATAGGGACGCAGTGCCATGATAATGAAAAGCAATAATGACTCCGTTATTTTTGTACCTCTGTCTCTCGCATTACATCTTCCCATTTTATCCCTGTCCTCGTCCCCATGACAGATAGTACATGCTATTTGGTCCATAATCTCATTCTTATTTGACTGATCCGGGAGAATAATATTATTACAGAATCTCCAAGGTGTAGTGGGATGGTTGTGAGTGACAGTCAAACACAATTACGGAAAGCAGCGGTGCATTTTGATTATTTATCAGTGATGGGAATAACTGTCTTGTAACAAGAATGCTGATTACGAATGATATACGTGACGCATACGGATACGGAAATACGGATGATATTCATGACATTTGTTTTTGAAACAATTAGGTACTCAATGAATGAATAAAAACTATAGTTTTAAGTTATTTTACCCAAAATTACAAGTACTTCACACAACAGTCGGCTAAATAACCAACTTTAGTATGATTCTAGAGGATATACTTCTCGTTAGAAATGAGCTTTTGTCATGAAAATTCTGAAATAAGGTTATTCATTAAAGTAAATGATGTCCTAATTATTTGAAAATGCACTATTTTTAAGATTTAATTAATTTTCTGCACCTCCTTTTTAAAACAGTTGTCACTGGTAAATAATAGTTGTAATTTGAGCATAGCAATTTAAAAGTTATTTTAAGGTTATCAAGGTTTGCAAAGAAAGAAGCTGTTTGAAAAGATATATCCGGGATAGGGACTATACCAGCATACTTTTATGCTGCAAGTTTTGAAACGCCGAAGAGCGGATTCTTGAGAAAAAGATTAAACAGAATTTCACAATAGCTAATAATCAAAATCTGGATCTATCATTTCACTTTTGTTATTCGCACTGACTCTACTCCGTTAATATACAGTTTTATCTGGATATACGCTATAAAATATTGCTAATACACTGAAATATGTTAGAGCAGAATAGTAATAAAATGGGAATATTTACTTAAAGGTAAGTCGGTAATCAATAAAAGATGTAATTTTAAAAATTGTACAAAAAATATGAGTGCTTTTCTTACGGTGTATTTTCTTGTCAGTGAAGAATTTCAAGAATCGATGCAAAAAGTATTATTCAATTATTTTGAAATAAATCCTTTTGCATTTTATAATGTGACCACTTGCTTTCCTCTCTTCCATATGTATTATTCCTCTTTTATTAGAAAGATATTTATACCCTAGAACTTCTGTCAGTGGGTTTAAACAAATGAAATACGACATCATACCTTAAGATTTCAGGTAAACATTAACATCATAGAAGAAGTGTTAGCCCCACCGACACAATGAGATGGAAATTGATAAATTACAAGCGGGATATATCAAGCTACATTTCCATCCTTAGAATAATTTCTCTAGGTAAACTACTTTTCAACCCTCAAAATCTGCCATTTTTCCATTAATCTAATAGTATTGGAAAATAAATTGGATTCATCCTTTTTGCTATGATCAATAGGAAATGTTCTTTTATTTCCAATTATGGTTAAAATGATTTCATGTTTTTTTTCTCGAATCTACTTCCATTTCTCGCGTGTTCCAATCGTATCCTTTCTCACCCCCTTCCTTCCCCGCCATCTTTCTCTCGCTTTCGTTCTCTCACTTCATCTGTTCTCCTTCCCCCCTCTGCCTCACTCACTTCAGACGCTTGGTCGCCCATATGCCTTTCTCGTATTTCCGCCGGGGACACACGCCGGTGCATGACAAGGGACGGGGGAAACGGGAGTGATAGCGGCCCTTCCCACCCCCTCTTTCCCCATCTCTTTGCCCTCCACCTTCTTCCATGGGATTTAGAGGATAAATAAGCAGCCGGCATGTACCTAGATGGAGGAAGAGATCAAGTCCAACAGTGCCTCGGACTGTTGGCATTGCGCAATGGCAGATGACGTCATCCAGAATCATTTCTTAGAGTTTCCTCCCATTCCAAGGCACTCTTCCTCGTCCCTCTCATACTTTTAAATCTTTCTCACTCATCCCTTCCATACCTAAATTTTTCCCCAATCCACCCATACTCTGCTTTCGCCCATCTTCGACTGTCCCACAGTGGTGGAATAACGTTTTGTCGGAGTAAAACGGCTACAATCACAACTGTTCCGGTAAGCCGACAGTTTTAAGTTACTGAAGCGAACTACCGGAGCTGTCCAAACTATAGGGGTAATTTCGTGATTGTGCCGCCGACGCGCCATTGCGCTCTGTGCTGTGTGGCGGCAACTGATGCTGACTGTTTCATCTTCTATTCTGTTCCGTTTGCTTTGCACGTATGGTGGCGTTCCGGTAATGAGCTATTATTTATGGGATTTGAATTTGTTGCATGCGGGTGCTGGTTAATTAAGTTGACACTTACCAGTCCACCCATTGCTGCTGATAGAATTTAAATTGTGAATTTTCTGTCATGAATTCAAATGAAATTTCTACTTTATTGAAGTGAAGTTTTTCCTGATATATAGAATGCAGGACCGCCAGCAATGTTCTAAGACCGTCGATCGATCGCCTGTTGTTTGATGTTCCTATAACTGTAGTCCCCGCCGTAAACATGGTGATTCACGGAATGTTTTATTTTCAAACTAATTCAATCGTGATAAAGTTGCAATGCGTGTCTATTTTAATTCACCATTAATTTGGTGCAATAGTACGTACACATTACTAATGTGCCAGAGGAAACTGGAGGGCACTTTCTTCAGGAGTCGTGTCATCAACTTGCGCACTACCAAGAAGTACATTATCTACCGGGCTCGTTACCGCCGTTTTGAAGTGATAATTTCATTTAAATTCCAGTGGTTTCTCGTTTTAAGAGCAATGGATCACTCAGTTCAATGAAAGACCATGGTTATCAGATGACAGTGAAAGTCATAATTCAGCAGCTTACTAGACTCGCGTGGATGCTTTGGAACAAGACTGCAAATATAAAATATGGAATCAAAGAGATTAGCCTAAAAATCCTGTTGTGTCCGCGTAAATTATCAGAGTATCCAATATTCTATGAAGATTAAAATCAGGAAAATGTACACTTAACAACTTCATACACGCACGAAGGAGAATAAATCCAAAAGAGAATAGGAGGCATGGCCACTGAAGGGCTAGTGATTGAGATATAATCAAATCAATTAGCTCAAATATGTGGAAACAAGAACTCGCGATTAGTTGGGTAGAAACTGGGATAGCTATACAGCCGTAGTAAATTTTTGCATCCCTGAGCCAAGTCCTTTCCTTCTTATTATAACTTACATTTTTTAAATCCCACACAGGAATTGGGATTTTTATATCAGGGATATAATGTAAAGACTTAATTATTACTGGTGCTAGAGGTGGGGTGTTGAAGATCAAAAGCTTAGATACAATGATTAACAAAAAATTGAATGGAGTGAAGAAGGAGACGATTCGGGTAAATACGTAAAAAGTTAAGTCAGGCAAAAATATATAATAGTATTAGATAATCCTCGGGCGTTCATAGTTAACTTGAAGCGACGAGAGGCACAAAAGTATGTGAACGCCATATGAGCAGGAAAAGCATGACACAGATGGAGGAGAGGGTGAGAATGTAAAAAAGTGGGTGTAAGACCGATCGGGATAAAAGGGAGAAAATTTCCGAATTGAGAGACGAACGGAGGAATAACTTCAAGCCCATTACCTTCTCTCAAATGCCTCCATACATCGCTCAAGTGATCCAAGAAAATCTTTTGCTGGCTTATTTTTCTGCAATGTCTCACTATCGCAGCGCGCTATTGATTCAGTCTCACAGCCCCTATACTCAGATTCTCTCTTGTACTTTTAATTCTTTTATTCCCTGCGTCCCAATTCCATCTTCCTCGCCGTCAATCAATGCTTCAATATTGGTGTGAAACACTGAAACTTTCAGCTAGAATGCAAGAACGAATCTTTTTTTCCTTTCCAATACTTCCCCCGTGCTTTATTGGCTATCATCCAGTTCATCGATTTCAGCCAATACCTTTCCATCCCTCAGTCCCTGTGGGCTATAGACGGGGTAAACTGGATCCTACTAAAATCATATCTTCCGATCTGTAAATATTAACTCTTTCGCTGAGAAAAATTCCATTTTTCTGTTTTAGAGGGCACAGAATTTTCCTTTGTTTTAGAATGTGTGGGAGAGTACTAGAGATAAACCCGGAAACATACGAATGACCGGTCGCGGTGGTATTCACAACAAATCCCCAAGTTTGTTGAAGCATTCCTTCGGTCGAGTCATGCATGAATTTGCTTTGTTTGAGTCAGAAAAAAAGATTGGAACCTCTGGATTAAAAAAATAAATTAACACAGATTGTCCGTATATATCGAAATGTTTTAACTAATTCCGCTGTTTTATTCCGAACTCTTTACGTGAATGATCACCCAAAGACAACACACAGGCAGTAAAATTTAGAATGTTTTGAGAAAATTGAAGGTGCTAGGATCACACTATTGAATTCATCTATTGGATTAACCTACTTCCTTATTCATTTCTATCGGTAGAGTTTCACCACCAAGTTTAATTTAGGTAGAGTTTATATGGGTTCATTTCGAATAATGGGATGGCTTTGGATAGATTGCTTCCGATTCTTTCCTTTACATGTCCATGGATGCCACATGTACTTGAAGCTACAGGGTTGGAATACACTTCGAGTATTTATCAGAGTGAGATTTGCTCTGATCGTTTGAGTTTTTTTCTTTTTGACGATAAATTTCAACAGTTGTAAAAGCAAAATTGTATACAAATCAGCCCATACTCTTTAGTGATATATGTGCTTCCTTTAGAATGTCCAGGATACATTAGTATTACGTTGAGTGAAATAAGTTATTGATCCGAGAACACAGTGATGGAAAGCATCTCGTATCAATCTGCTGATTTTACCAATAACATGTAATGAAATGAGTTAAAAACAGAATAAAAAATCCTAATTCATTTAATTTGTGGGTGCTAAATAAGTATTGTAACTTGATAATATAAAATATGCAATATATCCTAGGAATATCACTCCACAACCATTTTATGATACCAAATCTCACAAAATAATGTAGAATCTGCAGAAAAAATCCATTCAAATTCATTGATTTCTTTTTCAAACACCAAAAAAAATCACAATTTTGCAGAAGAGTTAATTTTCCCTCAGTTTTCTCCTTTGTGCATGTAAAACATGGTGACTTTATTCAAACATACATACGTATGTGACATATTGGAGATAAATGTTTTTCTATTTGCAATGCACATATGATAATCAATATTTAAACACTCATTCCGTCCCTCAAGAAAATATTTTCACTCATCACAAATATTTCATACTAAGCAATAAGATTAAATTTTCAATATTTTTTAAGTTTTATGTTTCCATAATTTTAAATATAAAACCTGACGTGATAAAAGATTTTGTGGGTCGTTTTTTGGAATTTGCGGAAAAAATAAATTTTGATACATCTCTTTACTTCAAGACACCAGAAAAAGTAGAAATATTGGTGATAAGTGCTATTATTGGCAAAAGTACTTAATGTAAAATGTTTCTTCCTGCGCTAAAATATTCCAGGATATGAATCGAGCTGCATAAAAACTGCAGATAATGTAAGAGATATGCAAATATCTGTACTCCTAGTGTTTCATTAATGTTACCTTATTACTATTTGTTCCATTTCGTGGATTTTATCCGACAAAATACATACGAATCGATCATTTCACCATACTATATGTTTATTTTCATATCGAAATTAAATCACCTGGTCGTTATATATTAGATTTTGTTTAAATCTTGGCGTGCGGCGAGAAAAGAGGGGGATTGGACGGATTGGGCGGGTTTAGGGTGCTCTGGTGGCGGGTTGAGGTTCGAAAAATCTGGCACCACTGGCAATCTGTTGTAAGAGATCCTCTCTGCCAGGTTAATTACTCCACCTAAGAGCGATTTCTCAATTTTAATACATTTATGCACGCTAAATAATAGCAAACATTAAGCAGCTTCATATTTTTTAACCCGGGCAGTAAAAAACTAGAAAACCAACAAAAGGTAGATCATAAAATCAAATATTGATACTCCCAATCATAGCAGGTATTATTTTGCAGCTCAAAACGCTGATGCTCGCATCGTGTGACTTTATAAAACGAATCATACCTTCTTTTAAATTACGGTAACTCCGCCGATGTACTGTTTTGTTTTCTTTATGTATATTATGTTCTTAATTGATACAGTCATTGGGTGTATATACATTGCAAATAAGGGTATTAAGTGAATGCTGTTGAAAATAATATTGATGAAATACTATCCAATGGTACCTGTTTAACCATCTCCTTTATTGCCATTTAATTGAAACTGGCTACAGATTTGTAGGAGAAGATGGATTAAATTTGAAGCAATCAATGACCTAGCCATGGCAGAAAAGCCATCAAATGGTGCAATTTTTAGCTTTATTTTTCATACAAGCCCTGACATTGTCATTTTAACATGATAGTTTACTTTTAATGTCACATTGCTAAACTTGATTTGCATGGTAAATCATTAAAAACTTCCCTGATGGAATTAAATTGGGCACTGAATTGGAATTTTTTTCTTAAAGTTATGCCACCATCTCTTTTTCCCCTGATTTACTCTTTTCTTTAGATTAAGAGCTTCAATTGATTAGTGTGGTTTATGTGACCATAAATTTAACTTAGTCCCTTACTTACGTCGATAACGTGACAGAGTTTTACATGACTCACTTTGCTCGTTGTGCAGGGAAATCTGCTGAAGGTATAATGAAAGCCATTCTTGACATCAGATTCAACAAGACAAAATATAACCCCAGACCATCTCAGAAAATATTTTATCCTCTCAATAGTAATTATAACAAATATTGAATCCTCATTTCAATCAGAGTATGATAGGGTGAATATTTTAGAGGGGGGTATTTCTACGTTTTTTCCTCGGCAAAGGACAATTCATTCTGAGTCAAGTTTTTCCCTTCCTCGCGGAAATGCGTTGTTTACGCCGTGGGGAAAATATTGACACCGAAATAATAGTGGGACGGGGAATCCTCGGGGGAAAATGTTTTATTTGCCTGTCCTTTAGCATTTGCCTATCCTCGTCCGCGCGACAGGTGCAGTTTCCTCCTTTGCCACAGTCTTTTCCCGAGTCCTCTCGGTTTGCATGTATTCACGGGTTGCAGGAGGTAAAGGGGACAGACGTCAGGGCTCTCACAATCAACACTGTTATGCGCCCCGGGGCCCTAGAATGCTTTGACCTTTGCCCTTATGCTCCTCAACGATCAACTCGACCAAAGCGTACCCTTTGTATTTGTTTACGTTACAAAAATTCAACTAGGTACCAATCTTCCGGCTTTTGTATTCTCCCAACTCTGTACGCCATGAATTCCTCTGTCTTTCCCCTTCCTTCTTTTTTCCCTTTGACTCTGGTTTCGAGTTTCGTACTTTTTTCTGAAAAGACACTGAAAGTTTTATAAAATCGCCTACAAATCGACCCAGGTCTTTGGTACAAATTTACTTTTGGTCATGCAGATAGGTATAGACTCTGTATTCATTGCCTTCCTCGGGTATTATTCGTTCTATTTCACGGAGAAAGAGAGTCGGCTAGTAGTTTTCAAGTGGTCACAAACGCATCTGGTCTTAAGTGTGTCTGTCACTGACATAATACCATTTATTGCAAATCTTTTCCCTATTATCAGGAGTCATCAATCCCATCAGCCATCAGCAGCAGTCAACTTTTTTCTGCTGGTTTTCCATTATTACTATTTTTTGGCTAAATGCTTCACTCCTACACGATTGAGACAAATGGCATCGTTGGCATTCCTCACAGTTTGCTTCATGTGTTCCTTTCTCATATCATTCGATAATTATTCTCTTTGGTTGCACCTTCTATTATTGTTTCCAGGAGTTTGATATGTCTACGAAAGTGGTTTCTAGTTTTGCCTTAGCTTCTTGGCTGAATTTTTATTGATCACGCTATTACCCTGACTCTTCGTAGGATATCTTCATTAGTGACTGTCTGTCAATTTTTTTAAATTACGCATTTACACACCATTTCTTTTGCGTCCAATTCTCCGTTTTATTGCTGCTATCGTTCAAGCCACACTGCTACGCACATACTCCCCAAACTCAACGAAATATCGCTGCAAGAGAGCAGCTATAGCAAAAGGAACCAGCACATTGGCTTAACATAACCATGTTTTTCATTTCGAATCACAGATGTGCCCACTCTTAGCCAAAAAGGAGACATCCTCACACACTTCTCACTGAGGAACCTCAAACGGCCACCTGCCTACTACCCCTCCCAACCCACTTCCCTCAACCCCCCTCCCGCTGTCTGTCTTCTATTTCCGAAAAATGCGAGCACCCCATAATCTCCTGCCTCATTTTTAACGACATGTATAAACAGAATTATATAGAACTGAATGAAGCAGACCAAAGAAATTCCTAGTTTGTGTTACGAGATTCTGGTGACTGTATCATCGATTCCACCGCAAATCGGTCTTTTCAGAAAGAGCGTAATTACCGTCCGTCTTGTTTATGACGAACTAGGCTCAGTTAATTGGAATAGGATCTACAACAGTCTTTTCAAACATTTATACAGCTGTCGTGGTATGGGAAAGTCTCAGCTGTCTCTCTCCAGCTGTCTCTTTCTCTCTCTCTGTCAGCATCATTAATTTCGACCACGAAAATGAAGTGAGAAAAATAGACACCAGGACTGTTAAGGCAACATATTTTTTTCTCTTTTACTTCGAGGCAACAATAAATCCATGTCATAGCACATATAACTTTACAATAGCAAAAAACAAACTATTTCGCCTATATGACAAGCACTTTATTTCATCAACCATATTTAGCATAAAACTAGTTGGTGTCTAAAAATTGATACCCTCTTTTGGGGCTTTTTTATTTTATAAATTTTTATTTCAGTTCATAGAACTTGTATGTATATCCTTGACGAATTTCACTCAATGGCGAGAATAGGCATTTTTCCTGAAAGTAGGTCGGAGAGAAAGAAAAATTTCCCGATTTAAATGATAATTTCTTCTTCCAATCTCTATTATTGCTTAGTTAAGCCACGTTATTTATATTTGTATGTTCCTGCTTTTCCCGATGGACGTTTTAGTTTTGAAATTTTATATGACCTTGTTTTCTGTTAGGGCAACCTTTACTCTTATTTTATATTAATGCATTCCTTTTTGTATTTTGTCATTAACTCCTTAACTACAATAAAATCAGAAAAGCTCTCCTTTTAAAATCTTGCTGCTTACGAGAGAAACAGCGGTTCTCATGCAATGAGTGGATAAAATCAAAATAATTACATTCTGCTTCACACAAACAGCGTTAATCATCGGAAGTTACATTAAACTTAGCCATTATTTTGCAAGGAAAATTATTAATTATGGTTAAAGGTTTAGCCTTTTGGTATGAAAGATGATTCCGGCAGCGTGGGAATAATTTCAACCCTGCGCAGTATCAATGCACTAAGCCAATGCAGAATGTAGGCACGCGAGGTAAGCAAGCAGAATCAAGCCGACTCCCACATAGATGCCCTCATTAAATTCAAAAGAACTAGGTGAAAAAACAAAATGCTCAGTTACCACTCTGAATCAGTCATGGGCTCTCGCGTTAAATCTTGACATTATACTGCATTCATACATTGTACAGCGTAAATACAGGGTTAAACTCTCATCATAAAACAGAGTGTATATTGCTCACGACTTTCTTTAACGGCTATTGCCCTCTATGATGTTGCCGACGATGGTTTTGAATATGAAACGTGAAATCACATTGTGTACCATTAATTTACTCTGCTTGTGTTATCAACTTTGAAATCACGCGGATTACGAATAATTCGCACTTCATTAAACAAATCCAATATACACCAGGGTTGAAATTCGCTATGAAAAAATCATTTGACTTGACCGGGATTCGAACCCGGATCTCCCAATTGCCGGTCAGGTGTGTTAGCCAGTTACACTACCAAGCTAACACACCTGACCGGCAATTGGGAGATCCGGGTTCGAATCCCGGTCAAGTCAAATGATTTTATCATAGCGAATTTCAACCCTGGTGTATATGCACCCGTGCGAGTGACTTCGTACCACATCATTTGTTAAATGCAATGTTTGGAAAAATCTAATATAATTCGGAGTCACTTGATGCGATATATAAATGAATAATATGTCATTGACTTGATAATTTTTTTTGATAGTTATCAGATACCTTAATAGTTATTACAGACTAGGTGATGTGGCAAATAATTTCAACAAGTTAAATTAAAAACATCTGAAAAATAAATCAGATACGCATCATTTCCGTGCATATTTCTAACGCACTGACATAATGCGTTGCAGCATGCATAAACGATTTAGGTGAGTTCTTATAATGAGCTTGCCTTGTGCACTAGATTTTGTATCTGATTACGTGTTAACGTTATGTAGTGCATGAGGCAAGGCAAAAAAGTGACTAGTTTACCATACTTGATTTATCATCATACCACCAATGCATTATAAGGTATATTTATTCGGCCTTCAATCGATTTCGAGACAGAGGGTATTTTGATTGCTCGATAGCCTATGTGATACACATCTTCATCATACTCATTTAACAACTATAAAGTCATAAAACACCACCCGAGACATGAACTTCTATGGAGTCAAACTCCAAGACTTTTGGAGAATGGCCTTTCATGTGACCGAAAAATAACTCAAAGTTCAGGAGGTCAAGGGTTGAGGCGATAGAAAAGAAAAACCATCAAAGCTAATTTTCAACTTTTGTGGATATAGTATAGCTTTGAATTTGAAGCATTAAGATTAGTGGTATTTACTTTTACAGTGATATATTTTCAAAATATGCTTAAGGAAAACATCAAGTATGTCATTTTCTAGTTGAAGCCTTTACTGTCAACCCAAATATTTGGACCTCACTTTAATGATTTCAGCGTTCCTCAAAAGTAGAAATAGATTTGTTGTAGCAAATGTTTGATCAAATAAACGTCCGAGATGCTTTCTTTTATCAGCAAAAAAGGTAAACCTACCCATTTTTTAAATATTTAGTACAATATTCTATTAAATTTCCTTCTTTCGTCTACCTTCACGAATCATAGGATGGGACAATTTTATTTTCTATTGTGTTCATTAAAAAACGAATGTAGCAAAATCTGCGTCATCTGTTGCCAACATACGTGGATTAGCTAGATACTCATTTGAGTAATGAACGAGATAACATTCAGTCATAAAACCATGGTCACTAGCATTCATCTATCCTAAGGATACATGACTGCAACACTACTCAACTTTCCTCCAATCTAAAAAAAAGGAGTTTGCGAGGTACTTTCCCGAGAGGAAAATCAGTTATCTATACCCGGGTTCAATCATGGTTCATCCAGCAGCCAGTTTTAGAAGTTTATAACCTATAGAGTCCTCCCATACGGCTTAATCTTTCTGCGGCCGCAGTTAAGTAGGCACGACGAAGCAGGTGGTGTAATATAGACGGTAAGCAATCGAATTACTTAAACTTTCTACGAAATTTTTCAACAAGCAGAAAATGTACATTATTTTCATATTTACTTTATATATATTCCTTTTTACCATTACTGTTTTAAGATTATTTCGAAGGAAATAGAGCTCAGTTACATAAATTTTAATTTTAATATAATTTTATTGCGAGTTCAATGATGCGTTAATAATAGCATACGTTTAGATTTGAAATCAAATATCACTAGCACATTTTTAAATCTACCATTTACATAAGATATTAGATACCATAAGATCATTTACATTGAGCACGAAAACAGTAAATCATCTTAGTGTACATTTCTCGGGCTCGCCACCGGGTAAGATAGTCATAGGCAAAAGCCCTTTCAACAGCTCCGTTACGTCCGAAGTGTTTCCTAAGATACGTGGATGACACGTTTATTATATGGCCTCATGGACCGGACGCTCTTAAAATATTTTTAGACCATATGAATAACCAACATCCTAACATACAGTTCACTATGGAGATAGAGAAAAATAATAGAATCGCCTTTCTCGACGTCCTTATCTACCGAAAAGAAAATGGCAAGCTGGGGCATAGCGTTTACCGGAAGGCGACGCATACAGATTTTTACCTAAATGGCATTAGTCACCATCACCCCTCTCAACGCAGTGCTGTCCTCTCCACTCTCATACATCGTGCGAGGTCAATATCTGACGCAGAGAGTCTTCCTGCAAAACTGGACCACCTTCGGAAAACCTTCCGGCAAAATGGATACGGAGAGCGGCAAATTTCGATGGCCTTCCAAAAGTCCCGTGAAAATTCACGAAAATCGAATTTGGAGGTTGACCAGCCTAAACCTACGGCCAGGGCCTTTTTGTCCTATGTATCTACCATATCCGGGAGAATTTCGAGGGTTCTGAAGTGGTACAACATCGAAAGCATCCCTAGACCTATGGCCAATTTAAGAGACCGCCTTGTGAGGGCAAAGGACCCAGTTGGCCTCATGACTCCGGGGGTATATAGAATCCCATGCGAATGTGGTGAAGTCTACGTGGGAGAGACTGGGCGAACTATATCCACTCGTCTGAAGGAACACCGTAGGCATTTCCGGCTTGGTCAACCGGAAAAATCAGCAGTAGTTGAGCATAGCCTGAGTCGGGACCATAAGATCATTTGGGATGACACGACTGTTCTTTGGCGATCCGGCCAATTTTGGGATCGCTTAACCAAAGAGGCGATAGAGATAAGGTTGGAGAAGAAGAATTTCAACCGGGATACTGGTTACACGATCAGTAACTCTTGGAATAGAATTCTGAGAAGAATTCAGAACGCCAGAGCTAAGTCCCCGCTGGTCAACGGTCCTCCACCAAAACAATCGGGGCTCGACCAATCCCGCCCAGCCTAGCGCCCAATTAAACAGTCTTTTCAAGCTCGAATAAGTAGCCTTGAGAATGGGTAACGAGTCGGAACCCGAAACGTCGGCTGCCTATGACTATCTTACCCGGTGGCAAGCCCGAGAAATGTACACTAATTTAATTCGCCGGGAAAGTGTTAAATCATACATAGTAAACCATCTTCTTGAAATTTCTATTTTCCGTCTATCCGCTGCTGGCTTCAAAAATAGAGCTTAGCAATTGGCCAATCTGCTAATTACTCTTTAAATAGCCCAAATTGAATTAAAATTTTCCACAATTCTCTCTGATTTTTTCCTGAATCACGCTATTACCTGTATAATTGTGTTTAACCCATGAGTAGGATATAAAATTAATTCAATGCGTATGAAAATACAGGGAATAATTTGACTTTTAATATGGCATTAATCGAGGATATGTTGGCACTTCCTTTCATTTTTTAGCCATTTTCATCTTAAAAAACAATCAATGAGCTTCCTTAATCCTAGCATGGATCAAGCAAGACATTTAATGCATCAATGAAGGTGTCCACGGTGTGATTTAACATTCCTAAACTTTAAAGATGATGATTTGTTCTAATTTACTATCTGGTCAAAAAAGTAGAAATACTTTTTGAAAATAATACCGTTCTTGTACAAATAATTGAATTTTTTTTTGTTGCTTGCCGGACGATTCTGTTGGTCCGTATGCCCTGGAATCCCGATAGGCTGCTGAGACTGTCATCAGGTTTTCCAGGTACCGTACCAACAGAACTTGACATACATCCATTCCCTGGGTGGTGATAAACCCACCCAGGCGGGACTCGAACCCGCGACCCTCGGATTAGCAGGCGAGGACTTTACCCCGCCGCCACCGATTTAGCGTCGGCTTATAATCCCTATACACATAAATTTAATTAACAATATATGCCAATTGGTGGTATTTCAAAAGTTATGACGTAACAATTCCTCAACTTGTCTCATACATTAGCATCAAGACGGGGTGTATTGTTAGAACTTAGGTGCAGTTAAAACTCATAATTAGGGAAACTTTTGAAGGGATAGAGAGTGTTTTCTCTTATTTATCCATCAAAGAACCAAGCTTGTACCCGGAAATCCATTCCTACTCATAGCTATGAAAAAGTGCGCTGGCCAAGGAGAAGTGGGTCAGGAAGTTGGCCGTCAGAGCCGGTGGCTGAGGTTCGTCCGAGCATACGAGGAATATTAAACGGCCGAAATGTTAAGGTTTTGACCCTTTGACCTCTCTACATTGTCTTCCTTGGCTGTGAGAGAAAGACTGTCACATCTACAAGACAGTATTCTAATTTTAGGAGGCAGATATTGAATTTTTATTGGCAGTGATGCCCAAATTTTCTTAACCTGTTATTTTCGCCGAGTCCAGTGTGCTATTTAAAATATCCAATCCCAAATCTCTTTGACAACTCAGCTGAATAAAGCTTTCATGCAGTCTGTATCAGAGTAGTTCCTTAATTGCGAAGAACAAGCTAAAATTATTATCCAGAAAAAATAAATTGTTTTATTGAAGCATACTTGTACGTGATTTTTGAAAATTATTCAGTTAAATCTGTAAACTATTTCTCAGTTGGGAATGAAAATTAATCGTGTTCATCTGAGTGTTCATCGAGAAAATTTATATGAAAATCTAGCCTGATGGCTATTAAAAAATTATTTGTTTTTACATGAGCAATCTTGTAATTCTCCTTTCAGCTCATGATTTACTTTTCATTTCTGTGCTTTCTCATATACAATTTTAAGGCTCCAGTACTATGTCTAATGGAATTATTTTCTCTTGAAAGCTAATTAACCTCATGACAGCTAGCTTCAAACTTCTGACAACGGCAAACGTAAATATTCTGTGGAAATATTAATTAACTTGATGAAACCGAAATATAGCCAATTTTTACTCAAAAATTAAATAACATAATGATAAATATATTTTTTACGATAACTGCGGATAAAAAGCGATTCAAAAGCTAAGCAACTACACCGTTGCATTTGCTTGATCTACGTTTTAATGTTGCTCAATTTACTAAATTCCTAATAATAAGTTGATATTACCCCTATTGGGCACTTAGAGCATTCAGACTGCAAAATCTATATAAAGTAATTGGAAACATATGGCTATTGATTAAATTGGGCGGTTAGATAAGTGACTTTTACCCCCTTTAAAACAATATCTGTTTGAAGCAGTCTGTCTATCTATCTATCATCAGAAAACCTACCTGTTTGCTATTTTAGCCCTCTTAATGATAGCAGAAACATAACATCAAGTCTCCATACATTCTATATAACCTTCAGTATGAAAGATGATTGTAACTGATGGAGTTGAATTCGATAACACTGAATCAATGTTGAGCAAATGTTCTCGCTTTCCGGAGAAATATATATATGAAGTTTAAGAAATACAGTAAAGTAAATAAAGAGAAAATATTTTAAAAGCGCAAACTAATTGCTATACTTACACTATAAAGTATTCCATATGTGATTAAGTGGATCATTTTTCTTCAAAAACCAGAATGTATTTTAGCATGTGTAAATTTCATCATGGCTTCAAATATAATCTCTTAGTAAGAGGGGTATATAATCACTCAGCTTTGTTGAGAAACCCTTAATTATTATGCAAGGCAGTGACTCGGATTATATTTTCCCAGTTCTGCTTTAGCATGCGTTTTATTCTGCGTAGTTTTTAAATTCCCCAGTAGTATTTAATTCCCCAAGCTACACACACACCTCTTCATGCAAACTCCCACGTTCCCAGAATCCTCATCCTTGTCGGCTATCACTCCGCCATAATTTCGTTCCATTATGTCAAATTATGCTACCCTCTGGGTAAGATCAAATAAAAACCTACCGCAGAAATATTCAAATCAGTGACAAAACCAACCATACCTTAATGTAAACTCTGAGAGATTGCAAATGCGAGAAAATTTTTAAAAATAGCCGAGGGACATTTTAATATTTTAGATTTGAAGCACTTTTATATAGAAACTGCGGAAATATCCGTCAGTAGCTTCAGTCATGAGTGTATATGGAGTGTAAATATTATGGTGGGTTACATTTTCTAGATTAATGTCATTACAATAGACTAAATGAATTCTTTCCTTCATGGCTCCTTGAAATAAAATACCAACACATTCAGTAAACTGGATGATTTTCAGGAATTAGGTATTGAAAATAAAACTAATCTAGTGAAATAAAACTTTTACTTAATGTTAGGTATTTATGCGATGGCCTCCTCGATCAAAATTTTCACAAAGGTATTACAAGCTGCCAGTTAGTTTTCCACACCATCAAATCGCACATTTATATCTAGTGGAAGTAGCTGTAGGGCATATGTTCATTTTTTTAAATTTCAATTTATTATTAACGCCAGAAGTACCGAGATGACCAATGGTGAGAGTTGGCACACATGTATCGCATGCCAAAACAGGACTCTAGCAGAAGACTGTCTTCTATTGGTAATGTGCTATGTATTCATATTTTATTTAGCAAATATACTCAAAGTTTTCTGACTCTTATCATGAGAGAGTCAATTGAGTGATGTATGCCATTGGGAGCGTCTATTCTAGGTTTTTAATTTCGCGCATATTGATAAACAACAGCGCACGCGAAAGACAAAGAAGAGAACGATGTAGCTGAAACTTATGGTTACCAACCGGTCACTAAAGTCATGGCCGAATATTTTGGAAACAACTATCAAATTCGTTCAGACCACTTACTTAAAAAAATATGCTTTCTACAGCATAGTGTTTTGAAAAGCATAGCTTTAATATTTATGTTTGCCGCTTTACTGAAACTCAAGGCAAATATGACGATCACGGATGCTGTTACCTGAGTAATGAACTATCTATTTTTTGGGAGAACTTCAACTATGCTCCCAATATGTTTTTAAGGACTTTGACGAGCTCTAAGGTTATAAAATGAATTCTTAGCAGCGGCACTGCTGCTGCAAATCGACGAGCGTACTAGGAGCGTGCCAGGACGCGGAAAGCTCTCACCTGTTTTGCTAACTGTTTTGCAATATAGCAAAAAGAACTTAACGCTGGTGAACACCATAACACCAAAAATGAGTCAAATTTAGAACAACTTACGCGTTGGGGGCAGGGTTTTTAGTCTCACACCCAAGATCTGTGTGTTTCCTGGGATACCATATCCGTCACTGGAAAGGATCAGCGCCCCTGACTCATGAACAAAGGTCAGCTGCTAGGAGTTTTGCGCATGCAAAATTAATCCCTCACTTGTCACACCTTCAAGTTGAAGACGTTTTTTGCAATGATCAATATTTTGATTTAAAGTCATTCTTATGAAAAAACTAAGCTGAGGGCATTTAGGCACTAAAAATGAAGAAATAGGCTGCCTAAATAAGCACTAAAAATGTCAAAATAGGCACTTAAAATAGGCGCTTAAAATATTTTTTTCACTCCGGACGATTCTATTGGCCCTGGAATCCCAATGGACTAAGCCTGTAATCAGGTTTTCCAG
This sequence comes from Ceriagrion tenellum, assembly GCA_963169105.1. Taxonomy (NCBI): domain Eukaryota; kingdom Metazoa; phylum Arthropoda; class Insecta; order Odonata; family Coenagrionidae; genus Ceriagrion; species Ceriagrion tenellum. Next base: position 30,482,806 of record OY720632.1, read on the forward strand.
GGAGCATACAAACAGAATTTGACGTACATCTACGCCTTAGGTGGTGAAATACCCACCCAGGTGGGACTCGAACCCGTAATTCCAAGATTAGCAGGTGAAGACTTCATCCCGCCACCACCATGGCCGGCGAGAAACATAATGCGGCTTATTGTCGCAAAGAAGCATCTGAAATTTTTAGCTTGGGCTGAAATGCACGATTACTTTTCGGTAAAACTGATGGAGAGGAACGAGGATAAAACTCCAAATAAAATTAGCTTATAAATTGAAGAAACATAAAATAAAAAAGGTTAACGTATCTGAAGTTAAGTTCAATTTACAACAACATATTTCTCTAAATTTTCTCCTGTTAACTGATGCCAAAAGTGTCAGGATATTTCTATAGTATGAAATTGAACTCTCAGCCTCACACAAGGTGATATGGCAATACTTAAATGATGCAAGCTCTTCTGCTGTCATCTTTGGCCCTGGAGAAACCGAAGTCCCTGATAAAATGTCTGCAATTTTCTGGATATCTTCCCAACCATTGCATAACTTGTCCTTTTGTAGATGTGGAAATAAAAATTCGGGACGGTAAGCGATTCTTGCAATTTAAGACCTTCACATCCGCAATATAAGATAAAAAGGCACAAAGCGATTAAATTGGCATTTAAATGTAGTAACAACTTGATTTTTTTTGTTATAAATTGCCCTGAATGGATTTAAAGCTTCGTAAAATTTATTTCCCTAATGAGAAAACTTTTTGGTAATATATCTCAGCTACAATAACAGTGCTAATGGACTCTTTTTAAGTATTAGAGCCATATAATTTCCTCATAAAATGTCTTAAACCTTACTAATGTATTTCCATCCAGGGTTTCTCTGTATAACGTCTAAAATTCTTGAGCAATGGATTATTCCACATCACTTGGTTTATCAAAAAGGTCACCCTCCACAGCTCAGATTTCTGTAGCTGTTTCAAGGAGTAGTTCCAAAAGGGTAGTTAACCAAAATTGCATCTGACAAAAGTAGGATCTGTGTGGACATCGGGATTCAATTCTGCAGCTTCGGATTTGAGAATGCAGTTTGCTTCTTCTTCATATAGATATTCTGTTTCCTACAGAAAACCTACTCATGTGCCATGATGGTTTAATTTTCTTATAGATAGAATTGACACGTAGTATAAAAGATGAGCAAGATTGGTTACAATAGTGTACCTTTCAGTGGATGAAAAAGTCGTTCGAACTGATGTATCGGACATTATCGCACGTTATTCCTGTCAAATACGTCACGTATTTCACTAATTTTATCTGCAGAGTACAATGCAGTATTTAGCAATTTTCCCAATAGTATAAGTAATGGCTGTGAAGGCAGAGCAACTTCCGGCAGCATCTCTTTAAAGTCAGCAATACTGAGTTGTGCCTTCAAAAATGTTTTTGGTAATTGAAACCATCGCGTGTACGCATCACGTAAAATTACCATAGTTGTTTTTCTACTTTATATAATAATACTTAGGATGTCTTTTCTTTATGCATGTTTATTGACATTATTTCAACCTTGATAGATTAAAAAGAGAAACTGAAATAACAGACTAGCTCTGAGAAGTTTGGTGACGTTGAGAGGAATATTGCTTTTTTAGGCCCTTAAATAGGCGATATCAGCAGAAAAAGGCATAAACAGGTATAATAGACATTTTTAGGAATTAACAAATTGCCTTAATTTCGCCATAAATGAGCCTAAATGAACTTATAACTTCATAAAATTGGTTTCCTGAGTAAAAGAAAAAATAGACATTTTAGACAATGTCCTCAGCTTAGAAATCATATACTTTTAAAATATTTCCTGCATTCTTTCGGTTTCCGACGAAGAAAGTAAGTCAACTGCAAAATGAAACAAACCAGCTTACAGCTGTAAAACTTAATATTTTTAAGGAAAGGGTTTTCACTATCATTGCTGCTGTTTTTAAAGCTTATAAAACTATCGACCTATTCTCTTGAAAGTATCATCTCTGATAGATCAACTCACACTTTTCTCATTTTAACAAGGCAGAATTGTTTATGAAATCCACCCGCTGCAGCCTAAATGAAATTAATGAATAATACATCAACTGTTTCTCATAAAATGTCTTTAAAATAATGCACTCGCGCTGAATTTAATAAAGTAAACGGAAGGAGACATTCCCTTCTCTTGCTTTCGTCCATCTCACAGCTTCCTGGCTAGGAAAGAACCCTCGAACAACTAATGAATTGCTTGCACTTCGATTCCGCCTCCTCAGCAGCTTTTTCTTATTTTTCCCCTTCCCAATAATTCATTTCCAACGTCGATAAGGACCGTCTCTCTCACTCTCCTTACCCCATCTCCTCCTCCTCCCGCAACACCGTCTTTGGGTCCTTTCCTTGGCTCTCCTCACTCCACTGCCTTTTATTCCCCCCACGCTTGCCATCCGCCCCCTCCCTTATTCTTCAACACTCGCCCTCCATCTACCCCGTCTCTCCGATGCCTTCCTCCCTCCTCACGTCCCTCATTCAAACCCCTTCCTATAGCCACACCCACCTCCCCGGACCCTATTCCAGTCCCCCAGAAAACAAACCTCCCACCATTCTCTATCTTGCCCCCCCCCCAACCCCTCGACGCCAATCGGGAAGTCTCGCTCTTAACCCCGTTCCCTTTCCCACCCTCCAAACGCCTCCTTTGTCTCTTCCCCTCCCCCCTCCCACAATCCTCTGCGCGCAAGTCCTCTCCCACTCGCTTCAGTTCACCAGCAACCCGCGAGCGTCAAACGCCTTTCTCTCCAAAAACACATGCATCATTGAAGACAGGAGGCTGTGGTCACTAAGTCAATGCTGCATGCAATTTTGGTCGCTGTGGTTATTGTGGCATCGGAAATAATAGCTAAGTTCATTTTTAAATTTCCCTCGCAGACCTTAAGTGAAACCAAATTAATTTTTAGGCATATTAAGACGGACATACCATATGCCTTCAGCTACACTTTTATATTATTTGCCGATTTTTATAGAACTTATTTTGCTTAATGATTGGCCGTCCAGCTATCGAAAACCCTTGAAGGTAAATGAAAATAACAGGCTACTTATTAAATATCTCAGTATAAATCTTTGAGGCCCTTTGTCGTATAAAAACCTCAACCCCATAATTAGACTTCAATCTACAGCTACATATTACCTTGCTAGCCACCTCGAGAGTATGTGGCATGGGGGTGAATTTTCACCATCAGACACTGCAATGAACCCTGATATAGATAATGGAATGACGACTAATAATGCATGATGAAGAACCTGAAAAAAATCTTGAAAAAGGAACTATAACCGTCATACACTACTCTAAACGTACGCTACCAATTCTACAAAAACTACATATACTAATACATTTTACCACTAAATAATCGATAAGGTATGAAAGAGTCGTACAAGATTTATGCAAAACGTGATCTTAGTCCTACGTGCAGATGAAGAAAAAAGGGATAGGGTCCAAATCAACTAATAAGCAACATTTTTTTCAGCTGACCTACTTGACAGTCAAATTGGCAGCCATTATTATCTCTTATCGTTTAATTATTGAGTTTCAGTAGGTATTGATTTAAAGTATCGATCTAGTTTGGGCGGCATCCATAAGCTATTGACTACACTTAGACCTCAGTCCAGTCATTTTTATACTCAATAAGGAACTAATTAGTAGTTATGCATTCCATTATTTTATAACAATGAGTTTCAAAGATTTTTTAACGCAAAAAAATTTCGGATTTCCTTTCCACCCAGCTGATAACCTCTCAAAGGAGACGTGATATTGTTACGTGACGATGTTGACGATGTAACCAGTTAAGGGATTCAACATAAAACTAATGAAAGCGAATTTCTACACGTATTTAATCATCATAGCTCCTGCGTCTTGTTGTCTTGATTCGAAGAAGTTGCGTTCCAGCTTAACTTACCATATAATAAATCACTCACCGTACTAATCTTTGTTTGACAATTTATGTAAATTTGGAAAGAATGCTCTCCACTTTGGTGGAAATGCCGCTAAAATGACTTGCACCGCTAGGCATGTTTTGAATATTGCGGGGAATGAGTTAAATTTAAATAGCAAGATTTAAGGACAGGGTTGGACTGCTGTAAGCACTCTTCTCTTCAAGCAATCGAAGGATACGTGGGGAAGACTATAAATGAAAAAATGGTCACCAAGGCATTGCCAAACTAAAATTTTATGAAGGGGCAAAATTTCATGAAAAAATTAAAACTTCTGGAATTCCTTACGTCGATATGAGAAAGTAGTAAAGTACGATATCACAAATACTCTCAGGCTTATGGTTAGCAAGATTCGTTCGTCGAGCGAAGAAGCGCATTTATATTTTCCATTGATCAGTAACTGTATTTACACAGAAGGACATGTATTACAGTTAAGGCAAACTTTTATTTGACGATATAGAAAATTAAATAATCGTTCTAAATGATTAATTCATTAACTAAAATGTATCACTCATAGCGTGAGAAGTTGTCTTAGTGCGTCAAGTATTTTCAACGCCTCTTATTTGTAAAGCCATCATTTTTATCTTTTGTTTGTACACGCCTTCCTTTGGCAATCCAAATTAAACACATCGGTGCCGCACTCACTGAAGATTGAGATGACTGATCATTTAATTTCATCTTATCGCAACGGAACAGCATTCCCTTTAAAAATGTCAAGCCTCCAGAATAATCACAATCATTGGTATGAAAATTGATTAAAACTTACTCGAGACATTTATGCAACGGTCTATTGCTTTCATTTTTAGCCGAACTCTCATGTCTGACAATGCCTATCATTTCCGATTCACATGTAACTGTACTGATGCCTTCAAACATTGTAATATTCTCCAGGCGTATACGTGAGTCCTTTTCTGAGCCCAACAATGATGCTCCATTTTTGGTAATTCAATGTTCGCATACGCGATTACATCGATCGCGATGCTCACTAACAGTAGCATGTTTTCATTATTGAACAAAAGCTTTTATCCGATCTCTTAAATGCAAGTATATTTTTCTATCTCTTACATGCTTTTCTTATACTTACAGCAGTCCAACCCTGTACTTAAATCTTGCTATTTAAGTTTAACTCATTCCCCGCAATATTCAAAACATGCCTATCGGCGCAAGTCATTTTAGCGGCTCTTTAACTTTCTGACTCAGGAAATTATTCATACAAATAACTCTTCATAAAGCATGTTCTTCAAATTTTCTTGTTACGAGGTATAAATACCTCAGTCGGATAAATAATCAATCAAGTTATTTTGTTGTACATTGAAATTCACTTGCGTGAAGGCACTCATTATTGGTCATGCAGCCAGCCAGGTACATTGTTTGTAATAGTTGTGTATATCTCTTATATTCTCGACCATTTTTCCTATTTTCTATTCGGCAAACACCTTGGCTAACCCCTCGACCGTTCGGCCTCCTCACCCGCTCCCCCCTCTCCCAACAGTCCTCGCCCGCGACCATATTCCTCGCACTCTCTTTCCCTCTCTGAGCGCCCTCCCCATTCTCCTCCTCCCCACCTCCTCCTCCCCCACCCACTTGCCTCCCCTCTCTACCCCCCCCCCGCACACACCCTCATTAGATCCTACGAATGGCAGGCGGACGGTGTTGTTAGGGAATGAAAAAAAATAACAGCACGTGACGGGAAAAATAAAGCCGTCACCGAAGACGGCAGGCGGAGAGGAAAATGCACTGCCATTCCCGTGTCCTACCTGTTTCCACAAAAGAGTGTACGCTTAAAATACCACGCGCTCTACCATGAGGCCGCAGTGTAGCAGCGTTAGTCTGGAAGAGTAATTAGTTCTCCACGGCAATTGGTTGGGAACTCTCTCTCTCTTTCTACTTCCTCGCCGCGTGTCAAAAAGCCTTGATTTTTCCGCCGCTGTTTTTACGGACGTACTCCCGTGCCGTTGTCTCACGTGGTTCGTTAAAGCGTTTAATTTTAGGGAGTAGCTCAGTGAGTTACTGATAGTGAATGCTGTAAGCACTCTGTTATTCTGGATTCTACAGTTGATGTCAATTTGAGTATTTTAGGCTAAATAACAAATTAGACAATGATTTATAAATGGAAGGCATATTATATTAATTATATTTTCCATTTGGTTGTCTGGTTAAGTATGTGATTTAAATCGTGATACACACCCGTCCATTCTGAATAGCTTTAGTTATCGCTAGCAGAACTAATTTATTTTACCTGTTGTGATTTATGTCTTAGAGTCATGGCGAAGTGAAATGCTAGCGTGTAAATGTGTGTAATTTGCATTCACATCCAACCAGATTGGCATATTTGATACTGCATGCGTATTATTCTATGTTATTTATTGTTTTTAAAGCTCATCTGAAGTATAGGTATTTAAAAAGTTTATTAAGTTGAAAACCTGATTTAGTGGCACATTTCATATCAATTTGCTACAAGTTAGTTTATGCATGATATTTAATGCTGATGTGAACAAAATTCCAGATATAGAGATTAAAAACGCGATGTAAATTTGGCCACTGCATCACGATTTGCGCGAGTTGCACCTTTGAAGACTTAACCAGAACACTAGATAGAATATTTTTCATGTTATTAACAGGTGGAAAAATTTTAGAGAAACATGGGAATTAAAATATATGCATTCAATTTCCATGTCCCATGTGTCTAGGTAGGCGGGAATTGCTAATTTAATTAAGCTCCGTGTAATAAATTCCAATGTGTGCAGCTTTGTCAATCGTTTTAAAGCAATTCAAATAATTCATCAACCACGGAAAGTTCCAAATTCTCGATTTATCCTTATACTTCCAATTTCGTCATTCACACAGGTTTGAAGATGAAGGACTGCTTGATCACGTTTCTAAAATTTGCCACTCAAACGCTATCTGAAACGATCTCAAACGCACTTCAATCAAGGCCTTTTTGTGAATCTCTAATTAATACCAACTGTCATTAGCTTTAACTCGGCAATGGAGAGTTCACCAGTGTTTATACGAACATCATTCCTTAGAGAAATAAACCTTGTTAGTCACCGGTCCTTCCCATTTGACGCCTAATGGGGAATCAAAAATTCTCCAACCTTGAGAGTTACTTCGTAATTTAATTTCCTAAGTTAAACAGAAATTTAATTGAATGCATGGTTTCTTTATATCATTCATTTTGATACAGGCAAGTTGAGTAGACAATTTTAAAGCAATATTTTTCTGCGACTTTACTAAAACATAATATTACAATGAAACCTGCATCCATAACTTCTTCATTTGGCCTAGTATCTAAAGTTCTGTATTTAAAAAAATTAATTGAATATTATTTAGAGCAGCATATCTAAATGTGCTCAATTCAAAAGAATATATTTAGCACTTGAAAATTTTGGAAAAATATTGGTATCACTACATATTTTGTTTAATTCTTGGTTATTTTTCACTTTCCCAAACCCATTGAACTTGTTCATCTGGGTACATAATTTTCATCTTTTTCGGTGAATTTGAGGTGACATCATGTAATAGGATAGGTCATTGAATGCCGAGGCTTGGAGTTCTCGAGTCGAGTTCTAGATAAGTCGCATAGAAGTCAATCTCATGTTCCTTTGAAGCGACGAAGCACGCGGTCATTTTGGTCATAGATGGAAGATATTACTTCAAGTCGAATATATTCGAGCGTTATTACGATTTTTTTTCTGATATAACAAGCTTAATGCACTTTGTCATTTTGAAGCGCCGTAATTTAGTGATTTTTGTTGACCTGCCCACACAAAAAATGTAAAAACACTTTTATCTAAAACCGGATTTATTATGAAACCGTAGAATATTCTTTGGAAGTGATTAACCGTGCACGTTCCAAGTATAATTTCTCTGGTCTTTCTCAAGGCCGTGCACAGACTAAATTAATTGTGATAGATTTTTCAACTATCAGTACTTAATTTATGGCCTTATATACGCTAATATATGTGGAAAATTCAGCCTTGGCAATTTTTGAACAAAGGTAGGTAGAGGATGAATAATGTCAACTTCAATGACTGTATGTAACTTTTTTAAAGGTATACTCTCTAAATTCATCATTCATATTTGTTTTAGTATAATTTATAGGACCTGGACCTAATTTATAGGACCTATAATTATTAGAACCTGGGATAAAAAATTATGACAAAGTTATATACACAAAAACTATTCCCGCGCCTCTATTAATGAAAGGCATTTTTAAGAGCACGACACTAGGTATATACACTATGAATTAATAAAAAATATTTGACATTCAGGAAAAGAATTCAAGAATTTCATGCAAGAACTCGCTGTAGCCTAAAACAAGGAGAGCAAAACGTTAACTATCTCAGCATGAACGACTAATACTCAGTGATTGGCGATTGGAATTTAAATTATCGATTTTTCACTTTTTTATCTTTGACGAACGACCAGTTTCCTCGGTGCAACGTGCTGAATCCGAATCTAGGAACGGTATTGCCGAGTGCAGTTCCCCTTGAACCTCCCAAGGTGCCGATCTAAATCATTTAAGAGGCAGTCCTTGACAGACGGCGCGCGAAATCAGAAAATGGTGAAAATGTTACGCTAGATGACAGGATTGTATGATTTTCCGCCGAATCCCTCCCATACTTTACAATTTTTCACCCGAAGATTGAAACGTATCGTTCCGAAAGGAGTCACGCAAACGAATATAAATTGTTGCACCGAAATGAATGAACGAAGGGACGAAGGCGATGGGGGCGGACTTATTTCCCTAGGATGGAGATTTAGAGACCGGGGATAAGGGGAGGAAGGGAGAGTTTTAGGTAGCAAGGTGAGGGAGAGAGAGAGAAAGAGAGATCTTGTGAAGAGTAATGAAGGACATATATAGGTCGCAGGTCAAAATTGGAAGATTGATGGTCTCGGTCGGAATGGAAGGTGTCGTGAGGGAACAAGGGAAGGGATAGGTCGACGTGAGAAAGATGAGGAGAGGAGATCGCAGACAAGGGGAATTGGAGGGTTGTCAAATCGTGGGGCTACAGGGGGCGAGGAGAGTGGGTTTGAGGCGGGGAAAACGGGGGACGGGCGGGAAAACCTGAGGAAACAGGCCAGGAGAGCTCCGTGGGGTCATTTTAAGGAGACATACCCTCGTGATCGTGGCGAGTCCGAAGGAGTTGAAAGCAATTGCCTTGTGGAGCTGTGATAAGGAAATCGCTCAACTGAGCACGGAGTGCAACGCCAGTTGCATTAATTTCACGTACCTTTACTCTAGAAGATTAAATCTGTCACTTAACGTCTTGAGTCTTGAATCTTTCTTAACACTTGAGCACATTCTCGCAATCAGCGAAGGTGAGGAAAACAGGTATTGGATCGGAAAGAATTCCCTGAGTACTGTTCCAACTACTGGAAGTAAAAATTCAACCAAAAGCTTCAAATATATTTAACTAATTGGTGGGAACTTCAATTACTAATTAGGTAAATGCATAAACAAATACCTACACTAGAAATATTTGGATATAGTGAGGCAATAACTATTAATTCAAATGCATCTTCTCATATAATCACCTATAGGATATATTGGACTGGTGTGATAAAGCATGTGTTACACTACCAGACAAGTGACATGGTGATATAGATTGGTATAGACTCAATGGTAAATTATAAAACTGGTAAAAAAATAAACAGATTCAACAAACTTTTATGAAGCAATCCTAAAAAAATCTAAATAATCGCATGAGAAATGATCATGTATATTTTATCCTGACGAAAGAGTATGAATGAAAAATATGGGATAAAATAATCTTCCACATAAGAATAACTTTCTCAAAAGATGCACAAAAATTAAGAGTTTCTTTGTTTGCCGGGCGATTCTATTGGCCCGTATGTCCCTGGAATTCCGATAAGCTGCTAAGCCTGTCATCAGGTTTTCCAGGGACCGGACCTACAGAACTTGAAAACAGAACATCCATGCCCTGGGTGGTGATAAGCCCACCCAGGCGGGACTCGAACCCACGACCCTCAGTTCAGCTGGAGATTACTTTACCACGCCGCCACCTTCTATAGGAAATTGTGCAAAATTCCAATAAGGAAAAATCATCCGCCTTGACCGGGATGATTTTTTCTCTGTGAAATTTCGCACCATTGTGCATTGCGGGTGACTCCATAAAGTTTTATCCGTGACTAGTATCGGGTGACTCAAAATCAGTTCTAAAGGAAAGATCAGAAAGTGCCTCTCGAGCTTTCCTCCTCGGTCCACCCGGATAAAATGCAACAGAAGAACCGCGACTGCTCTCGGTGCGATTGAAAAAGTGAGGAAGCGCCTGGATTTGAAAGCTGTATCTAGTTTATACTTGAACTTATTTTCACGCCCGATCTTGCCCTGACATAGTCCTAAGCCTCTCTCACACACAATGTTTTTCATATTTCATTTACTTTCTCTCAATAAAACAAGGTTTTTAAAATTGTCAACGTCTTAAATTCTGCGCAGAATTTAAAATCTAGGATCTATGAGATTGATATGTTTTAAGGAGACATACCCTTGCGATCGTGGCGAGTCTGAAGGAGTTGAAAAATTTATACGACTTGTGATGTAAACAAGGCATTGATTTATTTGATCCCCGCTTAATTTGAGATGTTAATCAAATCGCTGTAAGATATTTTGCTCGAGAGAGTTGAAGAAGTTGCAATACTAAATTTATTTAGATCCAATAGGTCTTCAAGGATGTAGCTCTAATATCTTTACGGAGACAATGAACAACAATACCTGATCTCCTGGGCCACGGGTGTTATTCAATTAAAAATACATTCCTGTTCTTGTTTCATTATTATTTTATTCTTAACACTCTAATAGTGCATTCAAGTAAAAGTACTCCTGATATTTTATTTTTTTTAAACTTATATGGAAGCACCTTATTTCGCTTGGAAATTACCATATCAAAAAATTCTCCATTTATGTACCTACTTTTATACTTGGTTAACGAAAATAATCATGAAATTAAACGTAAAAAATTCAAATTCACCACATAAAACCGTGGAGGGAAGAGGGTGGAGGGATGCAGATATGGAGGAAATTTCACTTCTAATAAAAGCACCATTAGCAACAACAGTAGTCTAAGGTCCCTGTTACTGTGGCTTTCGTTGCAAAAAAAATGCTACTACTGATACCATGGTGACATCGTACGATAGATTGAGCCTGAATTTTGCTATATTGTGTATAAGTGATGTTAAGTGAAATTAAAAAAATATCGGTAATGCAATAGCTTAGACAATTCTGGGGCAAAATATGAACGAAAGTGAATATGTGGCGAGATTGACTTCGAATAGAGTCTAATTGTACCTTACCACATATAATGTTCTCCGAAAAAAATTCAAAGATAATTTCCTCATTGCCAATATTATCAAATTGTGATCACATCTTTCAGTTGTCAAATCCATTACCTCGATCTCAGTTAATTTACTAGGATATTAAGACAACAGCGAAGTTGATACAGGTGACAGGAAATTGTACCATTTGTCAGCATTTTTGGCTGATATGATGAACGATAATATTATTTCTTACGGTAATTTCTCTCACAACTTTTAGAGGGATTTAGGTGGGGAGCCCCTACAGACTCGGGGGCTACACGCTAGGCTTAGGTTGCTTGAGAAATTCAGAACTGATAGTTTTCAGAGCGACACAGAGAATATTATCATGACTCCTCACTACATCTCTAGGACTGACAGATGCGATAAAATAAGAGAGAAATACTGCCGAATAGATAGGTATAAAAACTTGTTCTTTCTGCGCACAATAAACGATCACAATAAAAACTGAGCTCCATACACTCCTGTAATACATGTCACTATTTAACCTCCCAAAAACTTACATCTTTACACGGCTGGTGACCAAACATCCCCTTCCACACGCCCATGCGGCGGCTTACAGGGTATTGTGTAGATGTATAAATTTACGATATCTCAGCCAAAATCGTACGTTAGAGCGTCAAATTGAAAAAAGTAACCTCAATAGGAATTCAGCTATCGCAATACTTGCTAAGAAGTGAGCAGATATTATTGTACGACAACGCACAGGGATAGATTTATGTAATAGATACACTGCGGTTTCATCTCGCAGCTCAAGTCTTTGTCTAATAGAGATGTGGAGAGGACTAGAAAGAATGATTTCTTGACCATGGTGCCAGCAAAACTTGTTTTTTTAAAGCACTTACTATTTATATCATTTTTTGCCAGATTTACCCACTTTCAAAAGTATTATAATTTTTTAGTATTCCTTGAGAAGGGATACTCGAGTCAATTAATCGCACGGCTTCAATTAAGATAATCTCGGGTAATATGTGGTGGTAGTGTTTCAAATACTTGTTTGACAATAATTGTTTTTCATTTGACAAGTAAATTAAATTTTCAGTAAGATTAATATCGTCTCTTCATATAGATTCCGTGGCACAGGCTACCAGATTTAACTGTCCTTCATCACGTAAATTGGGCTGATTGCAAGCTTGATTAGAACATACTGTTCCATGCGTACTGCTGCCGATTTCATTCAAGTAGCTCTTCTGGGAGTTTCATCATTTTACAATTTAAAATTTTTGCCACTGTTGTCTTTCTGAGGAATTAATTCCAAGGGACAATTTGGGAGGAAAAAATATGGGAGCGAAATAAAGAAATTACATAATGAACAGGTGGAGCGGAAAGTGGTGGGAGGTGGTGGAGGAAAGGGAGGGAGGACGCTGATCGTTAATGAGGAAAGATGTGAGGGGTGAGCGGGGAGGAATGGGGTAGGGGGGAAGAAGGGCGTGGGAAGGGGATGTGTGCGTCCCCCATGGAGGGAGAGAGAGGGATAACGTGATGATTAGAGGGAATGGAGCAGGATGAGGGGACGAGATGGGAGGAGTGTGAGGGGAGCGAACGAGAGTGAGAAAAGGAAAGTTGAGAGCGGATCCGAGGGCGACGGAGGCTGCGGGTAAAGAACGGCGGAACTTGAGGCAGGATGAGGAATGGTGACAAAACGGGAAGAGAGAGAGAGAGAGAGAAAAAAAATGACAAAGAGGAGAAATGAGGAAATTGTTGGAGAAAAGTTGGAAAGGTTCGGAGGGTGAGAGGATTATAGGGAAGCTGACGCGCGAGGAAGTACAGTGAGGGAACGATAGCGAAGAACGAGGGTTGAGTGTAATAGAATTCTCAGGTGAGATCGTGTCTAGTGACAGACTAAAATTAATCGCGTAATTATTAAGCTCGCGGGGTTTTTTGCTCAAAGGGAGGTACATTGACCGACGCCGGAGTGAGCGTGCGAATAGTCAACGAAAAGGAGAGGTCGGCGTAAGAAATCTTTAATGCGTACGGGCAGTTTTGAAGCATTCGTCAAATTTAAATAATTTTATGCTTATGATGTGATCATAATGTTAATATTTTATCGACAGAAAAATGATAGTTCATGTGCACTTACGATACCAGAATTCCAGAAAAAATAGGCATGATTAAAAAAAACTCGATCGATTAAAAAAATCAATTTTTCTCGTAAAGAATGTCCACTGCTGTTCCGATTTGTTTCTGCAAGAGTTTGATAACACCCCAAAAATGATTTGAAAAATAACATTTAGTTCTTTTCATAATTAATCAAATAACATGATAATATATACCATATTGTCGAGTGTGTGGATCTTTTCCAAAGGCAAAAAATTTGAACCACACTTTCCCCTAATGACCATAAAGCTTGAAAGTATGTACTTGGGATCGTTAGAACTAAATTCTATATATCATTTAATTATCATCAAACCTGAACTATTCTCCTGAACCTGAGTATTTCTCATATGGAAATAAATATACCTAACCCAGTAACAATGCCACATTTTTCGTGGGGTCCACTAGAAATATCTAGCGAAAGGAGCTGGTTTAACAGAATTTATTTGAAAAATTTCCAAACATTGCATGTAACAAATGATGTGGTACGAAGTCACTCGTACGGGTGTATATACCTACACCAGGGTACATATAAACCCTGATGTATATGCACCCGTGCGAGTGACTTCGTACCACATCATTTGTTACATGCAATGTATGGAAATTTGTCAATTTCGTCGTTTTAATAACGACAATGTTGGGTTTCTCCACCGCGACAGTGGCTCTGTAAGCACGACTTCGTCTCATGTGCTACAATTTAGACTTGAGGCCTGAACATCTAGTTCGCACAAACCCCCCTCGAAATTCGCCTTGAAGGAAGATGGCTTGGTGGTGTAACTGGCTAACACGCCTGACCGGCAATTGGGAGATTCGGGTTCGAATCCCGGTCAGGTCAAATGACTTTTTCATAGCAAATTCCAACCCTGGTGTAGAATTCATTTGGTTTATTTAGAAGTTTATTGGTCAATTTGCAAATATAAGGCTTGTCCTGAATATTATACTCCCTGTAAATGGCAAATGAAGACTGGCGTAAACTGTTGTTAGGTCAATTTGGTAAAAAAATATTTATATCCAAAATAATAGGAAGTGTGAACTTTCAAGTGCCCTTGATTTCTAAACTCCCCACATTAAGTACTAAAATATGACTTTCAGTAAGGTTACCCTCCTCGTTTAGATGTCTTTCATCAATGTAAAACAAATGATTGCCAGATAATAATTGCAATAATGGCACTCGCATAATTGATAGCGATTTTCCTCTTTAACATGACAGACTCAGCAGATAAAACAGGCTTAACATTAACGGCATTTAATATTTGATTCTTTAGTCGATATTGGTTATCTCTTTCGGCAAATGCTCCTTACTTAGAATTGCTATTAAAAGGGAAAGTATCTCATTTGGATATCTTTTTATTTGTTGTTGTGCCTGGGTCAAAAAATATTTTGACGTCACGATTTTATTCTTTGATTATCATCTCGAAAAACATAAATATAAATGGCACATGAAAAACAATTTTGCAAAGCTAGATACGAAAAAAAGTAGTTGGCTTACATCCTGATATATATAAAGAATTTAACCTCTTTTTGAGTCAATCATACAAATTTTTCACATTTCAGCTATCCAACGCCAGACTTGACAAACCGCTGTGCCTAAAAATCGTGACTCAGGATCATCACGTGCTTCGTGGGATCCCCGGCCGATCACCCTTATGTTAAACACTCGTGCATTTCTTCGAAACGGATGTGTTTGGTCAAACCTATGGAATGCCAGTAAGGTAACGTAATGTCAGTTTTTGAACAATAGTACTTGATTATGACTTAAGATAGTCCGAGCGAGATCGTTTTTCAGTCAAAATAGAGACCATATTCGAATTATACGTTTTAATTTCACCAGCTGTAGGACCCATCAATTAAATATTGCATTATTAACATTGCAATAATATAGTTTTATGTGACGGAAATTATAAGTTATTAAATGAAAATATCTAAATAATTCTTTAACTTGACTCATTTTTTTTGCGCGGTACGTTTGAAACTCCTTCAAAACGGAATGTTTTTTGTGATACCCAAGAACCTACTGCGGTGACAATATGATTAATTTTCAAATATAGATGAGAATACATACAAACTACACGCTTTTAGTCTTTTTACGACATCTAAGTGTTAGAAATACCTCATTTCTTTCAATAATGCCTCTCTGGAGTGCATACACGTACCATTTCCCATGTAAAAGGGCTGGTATTTTTTGACAAATATCTCCAAAAGTAATGTAGTAAAGGGTTGATATTTTGATGACATTGGAAGGGTGAGATATTTTTCTTTAAAATGAGACCAAATTCATTGATTTCTAAGTAAAATGAGATTTTGCTCAAACTACTTTAATGGCACGGGCATACGGCAATATCTGAAGCTGACGGCTCTCTTACTACCAAATTGAAAAAATTGCACTAATAATAAAGTAGAATTTTGAGGACCCTTCTCCTATTTATCCATGATACAACTTGGTACACCCCATTTACACCTTTAATGCTAATTTATTAATAAGAGGTCGTATCATTGTCTTACTCCTTTGTTAATTTAAGCTTCTATTTGTCTTTCATCTCTCACTTGCATTGAGACTACGTGCTTCTTGTATGCCTGGTAGATTATTCTTCTGATTTTGCAATCAATTTCGAGCGAGTATTTTAGACGGATGTGACACTAGACTGAACGTTCAGTGCTTCTCACATTTCTTACCCCTTATCTTATTCGGTATCGCAATCATTACAGTCAAAATGGCAGGTCTAGGGCAATGAGTTTAGGTTGGAAAGCCATGGTTTGGAAGTTGGGAAACATGAGTTGGTTAGCAGAGTTTTTTTACTTCGAGAAAATTAAGTAGGTATTTTATGGGTGGATAGACCCTATATGGCAAAAACTTTCTTTGGGCTCGACTACCTCTCAGAAAATGATTCCAAATCTTAAATGACGCAAATTTCATCGTTTTATCATAAGAGCGGCAAAAACTGAAATAATGAAATCATTGCAATAAGGTTGGTGTTGTAACTAAAGCACTTACCATATGGATGACCACGAGTTAAGTCCCGGCGGAGCTGGATATTTTTCAGAAAAACCCGATCCCTGCATGGGTGTCTCATGTAAGTTACTTCAATTCCAGTACTCCATCTGTCGAAAAAGACAGAAAACCGTGGTCCCCTTGTTATTTTTCGTTAAGAGCAGGCTAATGCCAACACCGGGGCTCTCCCCATTCCTGAAAGGTCCAACCCACCTGACCCCAACGGAGCAAAGGATCCCAATTGTCGTTCGCCTTGCCAAACAACCAAACAACTGCAGCTAATGGCTTAGCTAGTATTCATCCAAAAATTTACTTTCACAGTCTTCCTAGAAATCTTTCCCTTGATAACCTCGAAGTTTGGTGAGGAAATTACGCTCCAGTTTTTATTCAGAAATCTTATCGTTAGCAATTGCTGAATAGCTAGATTGTATTGGTGTATTGGTATTGCGGTGCTTGCGGTTCACCGTTTGTGAGTTTGGATATTAGCTTTGTTCCCCAACATCCAATGAATAATGACCTTCGATTGGGTACCAATTTTTTTTGCTGCCTCTATTTCCAGAGTTCGTTTGTCGACATTATTTACCGATTTCCTTGAATCTCAGATTTTGCCCATCGCTTTATTTACAGCTTTCTTCGCTTTTGAATTCCCCCCAACCGCCTGTTTTATTTACCATTCTCAGAGCCTCTAAAAACGCGAGATAGCGCGGTGGGATCCACGATTGAAGTGCACATGCCGAGGAGACTGTGCAAACTGCGCCGTATGAGTGTTTCATATTTTGTGACGGCGCGTGGAGGAGAAGATTAATTTATTTGTAAATAAGGGTAACATTTCCGTTTTTTCAGTTTGTAGCAGGCAAATATAGAAAAAAATATAGTTTTATTAAAGCCATTCAAACACGACTGCAGAAAACGGAAGAGTTCTCTCCGGACCAATTTGGAAACAAGTTGATGAGTTAGAGCTTAAAGGGAAAGTTATGAGCCATTTTAAACATTCTGGAAAATGTACTTTAGACATCTTATTATAAGTGGTTTTAAGAGTGGAATTCTCATTGATAAATGTATAACATTATTTGTAATAAACCAACCATAGCAAATTACAAGAACTTTAAAGTTAAATCGTGCATACAAAAGGTTTGGCATTGTAATAGTTATCCTGGAATCCCGAATAAATTAGGCACAAGCTAGCATGAGCAAGACTCGGGGCTAAGTTAATCCACCTCTTCGTAAGGAGGCCTAAATAAATTAATATGAAGGAATGAGGTGGTTTGTAGAGGGGAGAGTCGAGTGTAGGGAGTGCTACTGCCAATCAATCTTAGGGTTGATGGCAACTGAGATGATGAGATTCATAAAAATGTTACTGTCCATTGATTCCATGACTGGTTTGCAAAACCCGTATTTCTGCGATTATTTCTATAAAAAATAGCCATCAATGCATTTTTAATCATTTATTCACCAATGGAGCTAATCTTAGTACCTTGGGAAGATCACTTGCACTGTAAACCGTGCTGCACCAAAGCCGTTTCAATGCCTGCATTATTAATGATGACGTGATGAGAGAGGGAGGGGGCAAGTGAAGAAGTAGTAGGACTAACGAGGGTGAGGCGGCTTTCGTTTTGAATTATCCAAAGACAAGTCTTCTTCACATTCAACCTTTTCATCTGAGGCGTTTCGCGTGACTTGGGTATCCTCTAAAACCCAAAGAAAAGCTGTCTCCTGCCAGCGCCATGCAAATTCAGATGAGAAATAGAGAAACGACGTAGAATTTCCAGTCGAATAAGATGTGCTCCTATTACGACCAGTGCTTTTGAGGAAGGTAGCCACGTATCTTTGCTCGCAATCTAAAAATTATGGCTCCAAAATTTTGAGTTTCGCGGCTCCTTGTAACAACCGTAAACACCGTAAATTTATTTTTAAACGAAAGCATTCTCAGAGCAATTGGAAAAATTTTTGCCATGGTTTTGGAATTTTAGTAATTATTGCAAAACTCGTAGAAAGTGTAATTTTATTCCCAATTGTATCGAAATATTTTGCATGGTTTAAGTTTTAATTTTTTCGGTTTTTCTAACGCAAAGGAATTTTTACTGGTAGCTTTTAACAAATGATACATTATTGTATTAATTTCAACCATGACCTTATCAAGTTTTTTTGTTGCTACAAATCATACAACGACAATTATTTTTAATGTAATCCTTTTAAGCGTCGTATTCTTTGCGTTTGCTGACTGCTGTTATTTTTTCAAAACTCATGTCATGAACTAGCGTGTTAAACAACTAGATAAATTATTATCGCAAGAGTTATTCGTAAAATTGACCAACGTTTACAGCTTGCATGTAAATTTTATGTAGTATCATGTATGTGACTTTAAAGATCGTTAAATCAGGTAAAATAATCGATTGTGAACTCTTCCTAATCAAAAGAAATTCAACTGATATATATATATATATATATATATATATATATATATATATATATATATATATATATATATATATATATATAAATGTATGAGTTCAACATAATATTCCTATTTTTGTAGTTTCTGTAACAAATGCGATCACTCTAATTTTTTCTTGGTTTTTTACACTTGTATTTAAATTATCCTAAACACGTCATGGGTCATTTCAAAGCCCTCGAAAAATAGCCGCTTTACCAAACGAGTATTACTTTTAATTCATTTTACACACTTCAACATGTTAAACAGTCACATTAAATACAATCGTAAAAATAAAATACAATCGTAAATATAAATGTAAATAAAATACAATCGTAAATAAAACTCGTCAAATGAGGTTAGTTTGCCTTAATTAAACTCTCATTGATGTTTTAATTTAGCCTCAATTCTATTTAAGAGAGATGTCTGACGGTGCATGATCTTTCATTTGTATTTGGGTCTACTTTTTCTTTGAGATTTGTGAATCTTAACACTTTCAGTGCGGCATGACGTGATATCACGTCATGGTTTTATTTACGCTTGTACTGATGACGTTATATGACGTCAAGAGTGCCATGAGTGTTTCAGCTTTCATTAGGGAATTTTACTAGGCCCCCTAGTGAAATCTGGAACACTCACGGTACCCATGACGTGATATCACGTTATCAGCACCAGCAGAAAGACAACCATGACGTGACATCACGTCATTCTGCACTCAAAGGGTTAAGATTTTGTTCTCACGTTCAACGTAAACTGGCCTCTATGCTCTCTTAGCCCGTGCACTCTGCGCTCAAGCAAGAAATCCCTGTTCCAGCGCTATTCCTTTGCCATGATGCCATTTTGCCATGATCCTTCCCCTCACGGTCGGCGACGGAGGATAAAACCACTCAAAAGTTGAGGAAATGTAGGAGAGAGAGGTTGTCGCGATCGCCTCACATGGTTCACGGGGCCAGACGGGGTCCCACCGCCAGATCTTGTTCGTGTGGTGCAGCCGTTGCGCGCGAGAGCGGAGGTCTACTGAGACGGGGGAGAACGGGTAAGGGAGGGGATTGAAGTCGAAACGGATTCCCGGGAGCCAGAAGGACGCCGTGGTCGTCGTCGCCCGGGGCCGACGAAGCGTGAAATCCTGCCACGTCGCTACGAATCGGCCAAGGTCCCGCCTCGCGAGAATCCCGCAAAGCTGGAAATGGCCAGGGGAATACCGCGACGCTGAGAGAGTACGAGTGAATGAGGAGAGACGGGGCGTGGCTAATGATGGAGAGTTCTCGCACCGAGTCCGGCACATCTCTTTATTTCCTCATCCCCCCTCCCCACGCAAATCTCTGTTCCCGAGCTCTCGCCCATTTGCCTGCGATTGTTCGTGAAGGGAAAGGCTCCGGACGAAGGGAGTGCAAAGAGCATCGAAAGACAACTCTGTTACTGCTGATACTATTCCACGGACACCGAGTTGCAGTGTCTCGTCCAGGCACGGGCGCCATCCCGGAGCGATCGGCATAATGTCACAGCTTCAGCATCAAATTTTTGCCACATCACAAGATGGGAAAGTGGAGAATTTCGTAAAAATTACAAAAGTAAATAACGCTGTGAAATCGTAACTTCCGCGACGATCTTGGGACGAAAGGCTTAAGAGAAATCAAATAAATGTGTCTGAGTCCCACATTTTTGAGTCGCTTTAAGTACTTCTTACATGTGATAGAAAATTTACTCACGATCTTTTCAATCCACAAAATATCTTTTCTCATTTCTTGCCTAAACCTTATTTAATAATTTTTCTATGTGTAAAACAAATTTGGAGCTATAATGTTTCAAAATGAGCGTTTTGTGCCAATTTAAATACCTTTCTATCATTCTCGAAGAAGTTGTGATCTAACTTAGCTACTACTACAACGGTTTTAGAATTTTTCTCACATGACGTTTTATAATAAAGAAAACCATTGCAATATGCGTTCACTTGAATACTGGGACATTTAAAAATTACCCTTTAATATTTTGGAACATTTTTGTGGAACTTGGTTTTCGCATACGGAGCAAATTTAAATGGTGTCAGACGTGGAAGCACTAAAACTAATTCATGCCTAAGAAAAGTAGTTTATTTGGGAGAGGAGAGCATTTGGAATCCGCATAGCGCGCAACAGCCGCGTAACTGAAATGTCGCATGGAATGGGAAAAACCACAGACGTTCCGCATATGTCCAGAAACTTTTAATTTCATTCGTCTCCGAGGCCGAAATGACCGCGCCATCAGACAACGAAGCTGCTTCTCGCTGGCGAGGCGAGCAGCCGAGCGGGTAAGTAAACCGCGGTGCGGCGAGGAGAGAAGGGCTTTCGGAGTCCATTGTGGAGACTGGTCGCCCCCCTTCGCGCCAAGGGAGAGCCAAGGGAGACCGAGAGGGAACCGGGCATATAGCGTTCGTGTGCGTGTGTGTGGCGGAGGAGAAGACGTGGCAAGTCGCGGATGGCCACGAGGGACGAGTATTCCGACTAATTCAGGGCGCGGATGACGAAGAGCCGCTGTTTGAAGGAACCGTGAACTCGTGGAAAGGCCTCCTTCACGTAAAAAGGTCAGTTTTGGAAACTTTTGGAAATGGTGGGTGGGTACGTTCGGAGCACTGACGGTTATTGCATGCATATCTAAAAGAAATGCCCACACCTCAATCAAACACATATCCTCGACAGTGAGACAGCGATCATTGAGTCTATTAGGCTGCTTTTAAATGTGGATCGCGATACATATGCGGCTCTTGGGTTGCGCATTTATGGCTCCAAAGTTAACTTGAAATTAAAGCTGAAATTGTTCCTCTTATAGAATTTTAAATAATCATATTCGCAAAGTGATGATTCATTGGTTTTTTGTCTGGATAAAGTTAACTTTATTACACATTCCAATAATAGCTTCATAATTGATTTTTGTGAAATGTAATAAGTCTCAAATGAATTTGATTTTATTGAGAGAAGATTTACCTCCTTCTCGTTATAAGTTAGCTGATTTTTCATTTAATGATTCAGATAGCTTAGTCTACCTTAGAAACGATAAACAGTATTTGTTAAGAAAATTTTTTGTTTGAGAAGGGACGACAGAAAAATGATTGAATGAAATCAAATTATTTGCCTGTCATTGCCAGTAGAATCTTCATAGTACACTAAAGTACAGTACCCAGGCATACTACACTTAAGCTCACTTCCTGTAATGATACTCTTTTTCCCATCACAAGCTACGTTTAATTACCAATAAGTTTTGCGTCACTGTTTTAAGGCAACAAGTCTAGGACTGATTTGAGGTGAGATAACGATGTTACTCGTTCACCGCCTTTCTTCAATTATTTTGGACTCTCTTTCTACGAGGGCTCTGGCCGTGTATAAATTAGTTATTGGGAGAAAGTTGAGTTCAGTAAATATTTCAGATTTCCAAGTAGAAGGCACTGGAGAAATAGACATTAGACTATCCTTGGGAATATAATTCAACAGAAGGATACAGTTGCGTCGGAAAAGGAATGGTTTGCAATATACATTTAATTTTAAGGAGTGAATAATCTGGACAAATGAAGATAAGGTATCGTGAGTGAACATATTGGCCTATATTTTTGCCTAAACATGACTAATGTAAGATTCGGGTTTGAGGAGAGGAAGAGGAAGATGACGAGAAGAAGAATTACGAGACTGCCTGCAAGTTGTGGAATTACCAGTTAAGAGTTTCATGAAAACACTTCGAAAAATCTTTTGATAATGTTGGAGATGTTAACGACCAATAACTAATCAATCTGAATTCAGAGGGCTTTTGCACAAGTTTTGGTAATATTTGAAGTAACCTGCTGATTGATCTGTACGATTTTACCGTAAAGCATCAACGAGTGGGTTAATCGCACTTAGACATTGAGCTATGACGGTATGCTCTATGGATATGATAGACTCAACGTATGACTACCATTTACTCATCCAGAAAACTGAGTCCTCAGAAATTTACGTGATCTACTTTGCTCTGTATCACCCGAGGTATCACAAAACTTCAAACCTCGAAGTCCTTATTTTATGTAAGCAGTGCTCACAGAAGTCTTTTTTACTACAGTAACTGTTACACGACAATATTCGCCTCTAAACTTCCTGCATTACTGAAACATTTTACGAGTTGTTACTTATAACTTCAAACATCTATCAAATATTTTTCAGGAGTTAAAATATTAAGCTTCCGCAAGCAATTTCTTTCATTCCAGAAAGTTTACTTTGGCTTCAGAATTTTGTTTTATTTGGCGTAATGACTATGATTGATAGACATCATTGATGCGTCCGTTTCCAAGGTTAACTAAATTTGGGTTATTTCTATCAATATGGGTATGAGGGGTAGTTTGAGTACATCAAAGAGACCGAGCCAAGTCGAATGGCATGGTTTCGGTATCTTGGCCGGTCTCGCTACCAGTCCTTGGTCGCTGCTCCCTTATTCTCATCTTCAACCCTGGCTTTCGCATCCAGCCGAGCCGCACCTCGCCGCATAAACTTCGCATTATGTACTCATACGCTTTAGCCATTTGACGCTCAATGGACCACCGAGTTCGTAAAATCGGGGTTGAGTGTGCTCACTGGACTCGGAGGACTCGCAGGGGAAAGGGGAGGGAGCTGAGAGTGAGTGGATGGGTGGAGGGAGCCGGCACCCTTTGCGAGGCGGAGCTCATGAGTGGAGGAGGAAGTCCCGTCTCTCCCTCCCCCCCCCCATTTATATCCGACAGAGTGAATCTCATTCGTTCGGAGCGAGGAGAGAACGCGGAATGCTACAGGAGAGGGAGGAGATTGGATTCCTTCCAACGGAACCCGGGACTCCCTCCGGATGTCCTTATTTGCTAATGAGATGGAGCCAATTGACCTATCAATAAATATGCACACAGCATGAGATCTCTGGCATGGGATTAATGCTATTCCAGCCGTCATTTATATTGTCAGGAATCCTCTTATTCCTTGCAGCCTATTGATCGTACGCTTTGGAATTCCTTCAAATTACCTTTGCGGAACATTCTGATAAAAAGATTGGCCAACTCAAAAATTTTAAATATTTACAGAGGAAATATTTTATTTTTCCAAGCAGTTTAAATTGAGCGGGATTCTCGCAAATAAACACTTGAATATACGACATTTACACTAAAATCACTTACCAGTATTGAGGTGAGAACCCCGATGTTTCGAATTATCCAAGCAAAAGAAGTAGTTGGTTAATACACATATATGCATATATTTGGTTATTTATATAAAAACTATATTGCTCATATATTTCTGCAGACAGATGCAAAAATTAATTATTTGAAGTGATTACAAAGTCTTATGATGTTCACAATGCGTTTTAGGTTAGTAAATTTCATAATTGATGGGTTAAATCCACATACATATTTATTTCCGCTCATGATTACTTTGTGTCTACATACTCTGCGAAGTAGTAAACACTTTCCATGCATCTTAAACATGTGTTATGTGAAACATTATCCTATAGGCTCTATTAAATTTATGCCGAAATAATACCAGGCTGGATGCTTTGTAATTACTAATGCTTGAAGATATATTCAATCTATCTCGTCCGGGTATTTTTATTAAAAATTTTCAAAATAAAATACCATTGTAAATATGTTTTAACATAGCTAAAGTTTTTTTCGTACATTTTTAAAAATGAAAGATACAGGTTTCCTCACATGGATTCATAATTTCGAGACTGCCGAAAATCCGTTTCATATTTCTCCCGAAGCCTCTTGACCTCTCAAATTTCACCTTCATTTTCTTAACTTACACGAAAGAGGATATTTCACATTTTCTAATTCCCTGCGAACTCTGTACGATGCTAATGAGAACGCACTTAGTTCCTCAAATAACCTTCCGAAACTTCAAAGGAAGAGTACGGTGGAGAAGATGTGAGTCCTCTCCGGAATCACCCTCATCATCATCATCATCATCATCATCTCCTTCTTCATCGTCTTCTCGATCCCTTCGTCTCGACTCCCAACACTCCGAAATGACTCCTCCTCTTCCTCCCTATCCTCTCCTCTTTCCTCGATCTGTTACCGCTCGCCCTGTGAGTAATAGTCCCCGGATCAAAGGACGCGCATAACCTCCTCTCTTCCAACCCCTCTCTAATTCTCCGGTCCGAGAAAGCGCAGACTTCCTTTCCGTCAAAAACCCTCGGATAATCCGCGGAGAGCCTGGAGGTAAAAATGGACCACCCAACGGGACCGAGATGAAATAATCGCTCGTCTCAGGCACGTCTTCAAGCGACGATCCCGTCGGTGGATCTTAAGTGCTGGAGGAGAATCTACGTTGGAACTGTGTACTCGTCTCCTTCTCCTGATAAATTCCGTCAAGGACCATTACTGACTTCAACTTCCCGGATTATGCGTTAGAAATCAATCTCTCTAATTCGTATTTCAAACATTCTGTGTAAAATAAACTTCTTTCTTCTGTTGTTTGGAGCTTTGACGAGGGTGACCGAAAAATTGTTGATGAAAAGCACCAGAACCTAACGGGTATTCTTCATCGATTTACACCATTATTTTTTCCACTTAATCAAGCTAGATGTCTACTACACAAATGTTTGGGGGGAAACAAATCCATTCTGAAAGGCATAGTTGGATAATAAAAACAAACAGTCATGTATCTAATAATAATAGCTGCAATAATCTTATTATTTACATATCTGCATTGTCTATTTTATTATCTACAATATTGAGCTATATGAAGAAGTATATGCAGTATTAGCAGAAGTTGGCTATGTTATATTCGTGGCAGGATGATTTCAAAAGGAACTTGCTTCCAGCTTCGGTGTCACACTAGAATACGAAATTGTATTGAAACCATATAAAATTGAGTAATGATTGAAGGACAAGAAAGGAAATTATGAAATAAAGACCAAATCCTATCGGATTCGTATTTTTGAAAATCATTTCTTGGAATCTTTGATCGATGAATCATTGTTCATACAGCCAGGAAACTTGTGCTTCAAAATCCATCAGCGATAGAAGGGACAAAATTGGACGCTTCTGCTCAAGTGGAATGCATTCCAAACTGTTTCAATAAAGAGGTGATGAAACTGTCAGAAAAGAATTTTTACATTTATTAATACATCCACCATTTGTATTTAATGGTTAAAAAAACACACACCTCCTCGGATCCCAATGTAATGTTCTCAAAGTAAGTTGGAATTGAGTTTATATTACAGGGTGGATAAATGTATCATTATCAGCACTATATCATCGTGTCCCATCGGTGGATGATCAGGTTGTGGTAAAAATTTTGAGAACATCCATGAGCAACGAAAACGAAAATAGCCTCTTATTAAATTAATTGTATACTTATGCATAAAACAATGAGCTTGTAAATTAGTTAAATATAATGTAAGCATAAAAATTTTGAGAACATCCATGAGCAACGAAAACGAAAATAGCCTCTTATTAAATTAATTGTATACTTATGCATAAAACAATGAGCTTGTAAATTAGTTAAATATAATGTAAGCATAAAAAATTTGAGAACATCCATGAGCAACGAAAACGAAAATAGCCTCTTATTAAATTAATTGTATACTTATGCATAAAACAATGAGCTTGTAAACTAGTTAAATATAATGTAAGCATTAGCATAACAGAAGTTATAAAATGTCAAAGCAAGTACAATTTTGAGAGTTCTAAGAACAACTTTTGAGCTGTGCAAAAATTGATTTGAATTTTACAAACTAATGGAAAATTCATCAATGTCTTATCAAATCTGAATTTGTTATTTATAAATTAAACAATTTTAAAATCTTGCACAAGAATTTGATCTCTACTTTTCCAATTCATTTTCAAAACCAGTGTGTCCATTTTAGTGACTTTAGTTCAAACACATAAAATAACTGATTTTGTGTACTTTAACAGTTTTTCCCAGTCACCAGAGGTCACGTACCTACGAGCTACGAGCTCTTCGTTCTATCCACGAGCACCAGTTACCGTCCAGCAATTTGTTGACGCAAAAGGGAATTATTTGACAATGACTATAGTTACTTAACTTTGTTTGTACAATACTACCAGTTTTCAGCATTACAAGGAAAACTTTATAGGCGCAAGGATTTCATTTATAAGATTTTTTTCTCTCTGCACTCATTTCGGTTAGGTTATTATAAATTCCAGCTTTAAAGATGTGACTAAAAATAATATTTGGAGCAAAAATCGCAATTGAGGCTGCACGTAACTCAAGCCAACCCTAAATTTTGATGAAAATATTTTTTATACGAATTGTTTTTTTCACTTCGTTTATTTTTTTATTTCAAAACGTCTGTTACTTTCTGGACAGCCCTCGTAATTCAATCCATATGATCTGTAATTTGACTTCTGCATTTACTCAACAACTGACATTTAAAGAATCCCTGTAGAGTGCCCCCGAATAAAGTGGCTGGAAATACCGGCAATCACGTTGATAAAACAAGTTAGTGCTGTCAGATGAATGGAAATAAAAATTTCAACTGCACGCCAATATTTAGATTTTATTTTGGATCCATTTTACTTCAAAGCCAATACAGTACCCATTCAAGTGCAGCAATCTGATTGAAGTCAGATGTCACGGACATCCTTGTCATGAGGTC
This sequence comes from Ceriagrion tenellum, assembly GCA_963169105.1. Classification (NCBI taxonomy): domain Eukaryota; kingdom Metazoa; phylum Arthropoda; class Insecta; order Odonata; family Coenagrionidae; genus Ceriagrion; species Ceriagrion tenellum. Next base: position 30,510,194 of record OY720632.1, read on the forward strand.
ACGTACCCGATATTCGAGCACCAGTTACCGTCTTAAATCGAGCCGACCAGCTTCCCCGAGTGCATCAAGAGAACGGAGATGCGGGAGGTAGCGTGTCATTTTTTTCCTTCGTTGAGCAGAGAGCAATGGATGGAGCAGAGAGGATGGACATATCTGCCACCGTCACCGCGTTCTTCTCGTCCGGTCTTTGTTTCTTTCCGAACGGTCACCTTCGTCGCTCCCGCGCGCGCGCGTGCAAATTTACGATTGACCGGCGCTTTGCGGATCTCTTTGGCGTGGGCACACATCCCAGGACTGGCTGCGGTCCGTCCCGAGGATTTGAATATTTTCCACTTCGGAGGGGTTTAAAAGAGAGCGGCTGGGGAGAATGTGGGATTGGCATGGAGAGAGGGACGTCAGAGAGAGTGTCCGACTCATCGAGAAAAGAGTCTGGGACATCGTTTTCATGGCGGTGTGGAGGAGTCTGGTTTACCGGGGAAGCGGAAGAGACGCGGAACGGAGGAACGGACCGTCGAGGGGCGAGGGAGGGAGGGGATACGTGCCGGATCCGTGATGGCTGAGGGATTTGCCTCACCTGGGGGAATGTTGGGCACGGGTGAGCGTGTGCATGCGTTTGTTGGAGTGGTAGGGAAAAGGCAATGGGGCGACACGGCCGTAAGGCTCTGCATATTCAAGTTACATGCACCAGCGCCATTTCCTTGTAACGGCAAGAAAAGTCAACTTGGTGCGAACTTAAAACCCGTCCCCCATCACCATTTACGTACGCACGAAACTATTTCTCCCATCATTCGTATTTTCATGCACAGGACTCGTGAACAACCTCAAATAATTCAGTTGAACAATCTAAAGTTACTTGATAAGGAAATATTAACTATGACAACATACGCAAGGTTTACAAAAAAATTGAACGTGTAATCCAAATAGGCTTCTAAGCCAGTCATCAGGTTTTCCAGTAACCAGAACAAGTCAACTTGACATACATCCATGCATGCTCATCAGTACATATAATGAACTTCAACGTTCTTATATATCAATTAGAAGGTGTAGAATACACGCAGTTGGACATGACTGAAGCATTACATTGAAACATCATAATATTGCTTTTAATATCAGTATTTTGATCAGTTAAGTCAATTTTGAATTCACTGTCAATTTTGAAGTCAACACCAGCGCTACACGCTACTAGAGTCGCTTACTAATAAGAAGATTCATCTGTTTTCCCTCGAGAAACTCGAACGCGATTTGGCCTTTATGTCGCCCCTCTGGAGAAGGGCTGTAGAGTCGTTCCAAGAGGAGAGATGAGGGAGGTAGGGAGAGGTTGGCTTGCACACCCCTTTTTTAAGGTGGTTCTGGTCTCAGGGTAATTTATTCCAGATTTTCTGAAAACTTGTATATAGCATCTTTGAAGTGCAGTTTATATATTGAGATGAAAATAAAATGGGGTTTCTGTGCTAGTTTCACTGTAATTCGGCCTTGAAAGTGGAAATTTTAACATGGACTCTTATTGAAATTATTTAGATTACAGCAGAAAAATGTCAATTTTAACGAGACTGAATATTTCAGCTTTTGATTAAAACATTTTTCAAGAAGCGAATAGTCCTGGGAAATGGAATTAAAAATAAAATATTGGCATCTTACCACCAATTATATAAAGTTACAAGCGATATACAGGATCTTAAGGCTGAAAAATTGGGGAATTAAAGAAATGAACATTCATGGAATAATATGTATATATTGTGCGTTAATTTTCGTTTTCAATATGTAAACCATTTCATCAGCGAGAGCAGGAGTTTTTAAACCAAGTATATAAAAATGCCTAATTTAGAATTTGGTTAAGGTGGATGATAACTTTTAATGTGTAGTTTAGAATTTGTATCGACTCACACAGTCGAGCCAGTGCCACCTAAAGGTGGATGGAGCGCTAACCGTGAGGCATTGAGTTCGGTAACTTTTTAAAGTAAGACGAATAAAAATTTTTGAAAACAATTCACGTATGTGCACATGTTAACACGGTGGAAATAACCATAGATATAGTAATGCAAATGATGCAAGAATTATATTTTCAAATTTTCGTCTTAAGGGAAGGATCGTAATGAGTTGGGTTTATGGCGCGGAATCCGTCTTTCAGTGAAAATTATGTGTAAATGCATGTTTTTTTTACTTGGTATGATATCTTGATATTTTTAGCAACTATTTTAATAACATGAAACTTATTATTTCACTGTTATGGGAAAATTTGTTCACATGGAGTCGGATCATGTTTTTTATTATAAAAAGCCATAAGGCTACTTTTTAGCATAGCATAAAATTATCGAGAAACCAAATCGGTATCGGCAGTTTTTTTTAAATTTTTATCCACAAATATTATGAATAAGTACACGTTTACAAAGTTTCACACAAATCTGTGCATAAACGAGAATCGCTCCAACCACCTTGAGTGTGGACCGAGCTCGTCTATGCATCCGAGGTGGACACAGACGAATTTGAATTTCAAATCCGAGGCACCCCTGGAGAAACCAGTGTGTCTCACACTCACCCTCGCCCCGACCGACACGCCTCACACGATCCTACTTCCCTCCCTTCCCCTCTCAACCCCTCCCCCCCCCACACACACAATCAAACCCATTCCACCACGCCCCCCCCCCCTTAAACCCTAGCACAACTCCTCGGCCACCAAACAGGCAAACAACAGTCCTCGCCCCCCCCCCCCTTACTTCCCCCCACGTCGCCCCACTCTTTAGCTCGAGCATCCTTCTAATAAGCCTTTTGTCTTCGGACCATCCTAAACCTACCTACCTACCTACAGTGGCACCCGTTCCACAGCCCCCTGTCCCCCACTAAGCACACTATGGCGTCCTCTTCTCTCGTGCCTTCACTTGAAACCCCTTCGCGTGCGCTCCTTCGGTCACGGCTCCAATCCCTCGGAGACAACCTTCGTCCTTTCGGACGTCTCTCTCGGCCACTTTAAAACGCCACACGCTCCATTCCCTACCTCCCATCGGACTTCCCCCACTATTCCACGTGCCGGACACCATCTCCCCTTCCTACCCACTTCGGGAGAAAGACACGACCTCCCTCATGAGATGTCGCTCCGCTCCGCTGCTCTAAAACTTAACCTGACCGAATTTTTCTCTCGGGGTTTCTCGTTGAAATCCCTCGTTTTTCCTAAATCTTCTTACCTTAGATCCAATGGGTTGGATTTACTACTCTGGCGCAGTTTTAATTTCCCATTTAAAGAGCTCCCATCGAAAATCTCTCTAAAAGATCCTTTCCGACTTACCGTATTGGAAGGCTTTTGTTACTTTTTAATAAATAGCAAAAAATGGAAAGAATAAAAAAGTGTGTAAGTTGATAAAAACAGCTAATATGAACAGATGATACAATGAAATGAGAATTTTTCTTGATATAAGGAAGAGAAAGGAGTGAAATGGAATACCAAAGGAAAACTAAGCACCAATCGAACAGGGTGAACAGCACGAAGCGAAACAAATTCTTAGTGTATAGAACCGAGGAAAACTTGAAAAGCAGGCACTATGAGGGATCATCAAGAGTTAGATTGAAGGACTAAATCAAGAGGATTGTGAAGCCTATTGGGGAAGTTTAATAGCCTACAAGAATTGAAGATGCAGTGAGCCAATGTACGCTGATATCAAATTTGATGATGGTGCCAAGAGGAAATAATATTTCAGCGTATATATCCGTTTATTTTTTTATATGAATTAAATCTATCGGATTCTACACTCATCTTTCGCCGAAAGAAAATAGCCTGAGAATTCTAAAAAATGATCAATCAGCACACCCGCCGTCGATTTCTGAGTTTCCATACGACGGCTAAATTTAATGAAAGCATTAGGTATTATTTTTACTTTTCGTGCTGAAATTTTCATATATTTCTGATTTTCTGTTCTACATGTTTGATTTCATGATACATTCTTAGTTATATGATAAAGCAGGTAACATCTTAGTCCATTTTGACAAAAATTGCAGTTAATTCTCAAATTTAAAACCACACTCTCTCGAGAATATTCTCATCTAACATAGCGCCTATTTGCGAAATTTGGTTTAATGTACATTGAGGCACTTCAAGGCTCTGGTCAGATATCAATTAGATGCTGGTGGCATATCTGACCTCTAAGCAAGGAGCACCGCGGTGGCTTGTCAGTGTGTACGTACAACAGCTTACAAAAAGTATTGAAAAATCCTCAGGTGAATACCATCCATGAGAAATCAAATATGTGGCCTAGGAATTCATAAGGCTGAGCTGCAGCTCTATGCTCACGAACTCAAGTTCATCAATTCTCGAATGGCCGAGAACTTTCTCGCTATTTTAATAGTGAGTATCGTATTTCACCCCATAATCGTCGCCATCGCATAATCGTCGCACCCTACTTTTTCAGTCCAAAAATTGGTTCACAACTCTTCATCGCATAAGCGTCGCATGTTACTTCCGTTCGTCACGACACTTGCTGTAAAAGGAAAAATGCGTCTAATTTTGCATTCTACCTGACGTGAATTTCTACCTGCCATTCACAAATACAGAGTAGGGGAGACGGGGTCCATAATTTTTACAACTGCAGTAGGTAAATGTTCTCAAGTGTAGTAATGTTTAATATAATGTATCGGTACAAATAATGTGTTGACTTTTAATTTCAGGCCGGAGAAAGTACGGTATACGCTAAACAGGGAGAAAATAGTGTCGATTTGTAGTCTTAAATTTTAATGCATTCTATTCAATGTAGGCCTGCTATTCATGAGAACCTAGCTTTGCAATAAAGGCAGTTAAGTACGTAATAAATGACCTATCTATGCCTAATACCGGTGCAATTTTATTTTTTTATTTCCCCTCGTAATGGTCGCATCGTACTTTTTAGCAAAAAATATTAGCATAAAACCTGCGACGATTATGCGGTGAAATACGATAATTCTTGAATCCGCTTCTTGTATGCCCACATTCTCAGGCATATTTTATTTTAGACATAATTTCAACACCTCTAAGTTGACTTTCCCATGGAAAGAAATTGCTACATATTTTACGTATAGAGCTTTCGCTACTTGGATGGGAAAGACCTTCCAATTCAACTTTGAAAAATTATAGTAACTATGAACCATGGAGGTTTTTGAAATATTTCCCTCGTCATGGTGTTTCTCAAGCAAATAATTCACCTCATAGTTATCGCTGCTGAAGGTCAGAAGGAGAAGCCTCCCAATTGTATACGACCTTCCCATTTACGTAAGTTTCTTTTCTTTTCTCTCATCCCTTCTACCCCCCCACCCTCCTTTCACTTGTCCCCCACTCCTCCATCCTACATCACTATCTTTCGCAATATATCACTGACTCAAGAGAAGAGAGAGGGAGAAAGTGAGAGAGAGGAAGAGAGCGAGAGAGAAAGAGAGTGAGAGAAACGCCACATCACGGGCGCTAATTCATTTATCCACGTTTCTCCGGAGCACGTGCCTGTTCCCACGTTTTTTACGGGGCTTTGCTTTGCTATCCATTTCATATCTCCACTCCCACGTTCCTCCCCTTACTCTTTTCAATTTCTCTCGTCTAACTCTCGTAACAGTGAGAGATATCCCCCCCACTCTTCCAGTGTCGTTTGCTTTTTAACGCTCAAGAAATTTCTCGGCTAGGGCTTGGAGGATTAAGGATTAACATCAACACCGAGATGATTCCCGGCATGCGATAATGTTTCTTTTCAAATCCCAATAACTTGCCTGGTGTATTAATTGAATTTAGTCCTGAAGGCTGTATACATTACGAGCTTTATTTTTTAATCGCCATGGTTTTATAATTGTAGCGTCCATTTGCATAGAAATTAACTTTCAGACCAGAGCATTTTTCCGCGGTAGGAAAATCGATATTTCATTCCTTCTCTGTATTCACTCCTTTTTCAAATCATTAACTAGCACTTTAGAATAATATCTGCCACTAAAATATCCAATTAACATAGCTGCTCGTATTGCTTAATGAACGGTTATGTTGGAGTTCTTTTCAATTAGGATAAATTAATCCTCAAATCGATGATTTTTTGGCAGGTTTCCGCGGCGTTGATCAGACGATGTCAACATTTTTCCGGGTTGCGTCCGCGTATGTTGTTGGGTATCACAACAGTTTCACCAGATATCCTGATGGTGTCCTCAGGTGAAGGAAAACTTCTTAAATTTCTCGCCAAACGATTTTTTTAAAACTACCTACTAAGAATCCCATTTATCCGAGACATTAAAATTAAATACATGCGTCACGCAAAATCATTCCACCAACTATGTTATTTATGCTTTTGCAATAAAAGATTGATAATTGAAAAAGAGATAGTTATGCATGATCTTTGGGAAAGTGCTGCATATTTCCATTCACGTATTAACGAACGAAGATGAATAAAACTCGGTTCAAATTTGTGGAGTTCCATGTTGATTTGTAAAAATAACTTCTACACTCCACTGGCCAGTGTACAGGTCATTAGTTTATAGCAAAATCCTAAGTCCGATATCTGAAATCATCTTCAGGTGCTCACTGACAAGAAATAAATAAACAATAAATTATTGACCTGAAATCTGTAAGTTATTATTAATAATCGCAAGAACATAGTTTCGGCCGTTAATTATGCCGTTTATTAGGTAACTTTTTCAAACGATGTTCGGTTGTAAAGCCGTCGCGCATATCAATTATGAGTGTTTAAATATAGATCGCGTGTGCTTTATTTCATAAATTATGACATTTAAGTTTTTTGTTCATCATTTAGGTTTAACATTGTTGCCTGGAACATTTTCCGACGACATGTATACTATGCACTATTTCACATTCCTTACACATTCATTTCACATTTCACCTGTAATTCTCCTGACTTATTCGTCAAAGAGTCGTGCACAGTCCATCATTCTAAAAGGCCTGCCATTATTCGCTATGGGTGAGACTCATCTTCAGCAATCAATCAAATTCTTGAAGGAATTCAATTTCCTTCCAACCTTACCTCTTTCCCATGGAATCTCGGGGAGATCCAACCCTCTCCTATCCTCCGCAAACATCCAATACTATCACATATTTATTTATTTCAACAGAAGTAGGATTCAAAACTATCTCTTCATATTACTGTTGGTTACAATATCGTCACACTCTCAGCCCGCATTCATAAAAATACAGCTACATTGAATTACAAAATATGAAGAGTGGAGGATTTAAAGCCAAATTATGTAGCTACGCATCGCCTTTGACCCCGCACCATCTAAGAGTGCACTTGTAACAAAATATATTGAGGCCGTCCTAATAAGCCCTGCTTAGATCTCGGACAAAAATTGGAATACCGACTTAATTTAAATCATTAAAGTAGTTGATTTTTGTGGTTTATTATTATAATGGCGGCCTTCTACACCTGTGTGAGGATATTTCCCACGGAAAAATAATAGCCTTACTGGATGTGAAATCAAACACGGATCTTTTAATCAGGTGAACTCGCCAGGTAGGTATGATTGGGAAGTAGCCAGGGCATATGACCATGTTTATATAAAAGGTCCCGCATCCATGATCATTACTGGGTCCCGCATATATTTGCCAACTCCGTTAGCCATTTGTAGTTTCATATTGATCTGTATCTACCAATGACCGCACGTAACGCTTTCAGGAATGGGAATGGATGGGTGAGGAGGCTAAATTACTAGGTGATACCAGGTTTGAATACCAACAATGGTGGGGATTTTCGGCAAAATCTATATCTCTGTCTGGGCGCGATGTGAAGAGAACTCACGATCATTACTCCGCACGCGAACGGGGCGTTACTATATCGATCCTCGTGTGTATTTCGTTAGGAGACGACGGTATGCGGAGCCTTATTTCACTCGTCCATTTCTCCAATCATTAAGCAATCCTACCCAAATAAATTACCCACCAGTCCCCAATGGTAAAAATGATCTAACTTTCGGTCACCTGACCAAATAAACGAACAATTGATTGGGATTTGTGATGACCATTTCTTTGTAATCGAAATTTCGTGTCTAATAGGAATTCTAATAATTCCCAGTTACTATTTTGATTACGTTAGGTTAGACACAACCAAACATAAAGCGCATGATCATCTTGAAATTGATTCTGACGTATTTTTGGAGTAACCGTCACATTTGAAGACTATTGGCCTTGCTTTAGAGCCAAAATATTGACGGGAAGAGCATATGCAGTGCTTTAAATGAAGAAAACACGAGTTTAGAGTTTTATGAAAAATTTCAGTCTGCGTATTGTTTAGTAATTACGAGTTCGTAATCGATTGGACGACTGGGACGAGGACTTAAAATATTTCATCCTGAATCAAGAACTAAGCGACCGTGTACCTAATTTATATTTATATTTGAAATTGGTCTTTTACCATCCGTAGTTTACTTTTCTTCTTTATAGTGACTACATTTTCAGAGGAATTATTTAACTTATGGGGGCGTGTGAAAATTCCACTCCAACGAGAATCGCTGTAAATTTAGTGATCAAACACACGATAATGCATTGGCTTCACCAAATATTGAAACTCGCTCTACATTTTGGTATAGAATTTTTTGAATCAACTTGTTACTTCTGCTGATGTTATTTCGAAACTTGAGACAACGCTTTACTGAATCACTGGATGCTCAATTTTTACCTTGCGCTTAATTTTAAGCTGAAGAAGCCTGCCCACAGCCCTCTCCTTTTCAAGGAAGTATTATCCCACAGTTTATCAAATTATACAGATACGTAAGACGGTATACAGATAAAGCCTAATTAGGAATCGTGAAAGGTGACTACCACTATGAGACGCATTCGGGATTTTTTAGTTCAAAACTGACTACTGAGGAATTGGTTCAGTTTCAGCCAATACTGCAGGTTGGCCATATCAAATGCAAATCTTTTTGCTAAGACACTGGCGTTTTATTGAAGCAGATTCCGTTGTAAAGTTTTTAATTTCATTGAAGTAGGAGATAGTGTCTTAATAAAAGACTGAATGATAGCCTAAATACCGCCCACAGATACTTCCGGAATAAAACAGAGGCAAATGCCCTGACGTCATTATCACACTTCATTCATCCACATGCGGGGTACTATGTATATCATCGGTAGAGCGCGAAAAAATAGTTCTTAATTTTACGAAAAGGAAGTCACCTAAATCGTCTCAAATATTTTTTTTCGAAAGCATCTAAATATTCTAAACAATTTTCGAGAATATGTTACAGTATCGAATAAATTTTTTATATATAAAAATAATTTTTAGAATGGAAATGGTTTCAGGCTTTACTTTGAGGAAGTTAACCATTGTGGACCAAATAAAATGATGAGCCTAAATGTTTGTTAACTCCGACGCTTGTCCTACACCCGAGTCGTGCTACTGAATTTTTTTTTACAGAGGGGGAAATGCTTTTACGTAGATCTGGGCTAGGTGTAGTGCCCAGGTACTGAGGGACTCGGCCACGAATGGCAATACCCACTAAAACCCATCTCTTTAATAATACCTTTTACGGAGGTAGCAACCGAGTCTGGAGCCAACATTCGGTTTCATCCTTCTCCTTTCTTCAATCTTCTTCTCGTTCTTGTATTCTTCATGAATATGATAGGCGATCCCTCCAATGAGTGCACGGGTCGATATGATTTTGATGTCTGGTTGGCTGATAATTTTATTTTCGACCAGGGCCTCCGCAGATTTCTCTGGACATACTTGACGACTGCGTTGTGCCTGCAGATTATTGCTCTATGGGTTCGATGACACTGTTGTACTACGTGGTTTAGGATCTCTGTGGCTCCGCAACCTCCTATGATTGCTCAATCCTCTTCGTTTCTTCCTCTAGATGCTAGTGACTTCACCGGCAACGCGTTGATACTAAGGCGCACTGTTGTGACTTGACGAGTGAAAAGTTGACTTGACGAGGTTGACTTGACTTGACACTTGACGAGGAGTATTGATATGACGGATGTTCCCACGCTTGGACTAGAATTGGTCCGAATTGACCCTCCATGGGTCCGGTGGTCCCTGATACGATGACGTACTCCGGCAGACCGCACGGCGTCTACCCGGAAAGGGAGCCAGGAGGACATATAATCCCAATTTTTTGGGCAACGGGCTCCTCCGGTTCTCAAAGATGTGCGGTAAGTTTTCGCAAAAGCGAGACTGACGGGAACTCGTCTCACGTTGTTGGGGTAACCTAACTAAACCAGTGCTTCGGGGATGCGGAGACCCAATTGAGGTCCTTTTGACCTCAATCCGTCTCATTGGTGTCGGCCTCGAAGGGGCTGTAGGCTCGCTAACCTTCCCTTCCCATTTGTTCCTTCCCACTGCTTCCTCACTTGGAGATAAGCTGGAAGCTCCGGAAGGAGTCCGAGGTGGAGGTTGTAATCCTGCGGCGAGAGCCGAAACACTTGACTGGACAAAATCTCTTCCCGTCAGGAACCTTGTACTGTCTTTAACCCAGTCATGTTGATGTTTTACCTTCGCAGAGTCCTTCAGCGCTTAACCGTCTACTGAAGTATGGAGTCTTTTGGCCCAAATTTTTTCTATTTCCCTTGTTTTAAAAGCCACGGTGTTTTCTTTTAGTCTATTTGAAGTTCTTAGTATTTCTCTTCTTAGAAACACGTCCATGACATCCATCCGCTGTTCATATCTTCTCAGGATATCTTCGATCCGTTGTTTCCGCAGGAGAGGAACAATCCATCGCAGTGAGGGTTGGCCCAGGCCACCGTCTTTTACACTTGCGTGTAAATACGCGTTTGGAGTGTCGTGGGGAAGATGGAACCACTTCCTTGCCGCTCTTCTTATTTCCACGTCAGCTGTTTTAAGGGTACCTAGCATTGTGCTTCCTGTAGTGAGTAGGTATAACATTCCAGATATAATCTAATTCATAAGTTCAGAGTTTCTACTGTGGTTTGAGAGGTGCTTTTTGTACTTTCTCCACCTTTTCTGCGAGAGTTTCCCTCAAGCTGTTCCTGAGTCTTCCTTCCGGTGTGAATGGTACGCCTAGGTATCTCCATTCTGAGGACCATTTTAGAGTTGGACTACGATTCCCATTTATCTCAAATGTACATTTTGCATCCACTGTCGTCTGTTTTTTTTTAGGAACTTTCTTGACTGCTATAGCCCTGGACTTTCCTGGATTAATATCCAGTCCAAATTTCCAAGTACTCCCCTGTTTCATTTAATAGTGTTTGAAGGCCTTGCTGCGTTGATGCTACTAGTACTAAGTCGTCTGCAAATGCCATGCAGTTTATGTTGACGTCAGATATTCTCACTCCACATTAGTTGTTTATCCTAGACAAGAGCTTATCTATCATAAAATTGAATAGAAGAGGCGAAAGTGGGTCCCCCCGCTTGACCCCGCATCTTGGCTTAATTTCTTTAGATTTCCCTTTCTGTAGTTCTCGATGGGTTGAGCCTTCTTCATAGGACTTTGATATATAATTAATCATTTCCTTGGGGATCCCCTTGTTTGCCATTACATTTTTCAAGGCGGCAAATGATACAGAGTCAAACGCTTTCGTTATATCCGTTGAGGCCAAGTATATTGTTTTAGAATTTTCTTTATGATACCGAAGCTTTAGATTAAGAAGTGTGATGTTCTCTCTGTAACCATCTAATTGAATAAACTGTCTTGGGTCCAGTGGTATTTTTCTTAGCCGGTTTGCCAGTATTTAATGGAGAGTTCTTGTTACCACTGATGAGATCGTAATAGGCCTGAAATCACCTGGCTCCTCTACATTTTTCTTTTTCGGTAGCAACACTGCGGGATCTGTTCAGGCATTGTGGTAGTTTTTGACATATCAAAATTAGGTTGAATAGAATTTTAAGTACCTCCGGAGACGTAGATTTTAATAACCTTGACGTGATTTTATATGGCCCTGGTGAAGTATTGATATTTGGAAGAGCCGCAGAGATTTATTCAATGGATATTGGTTTCCACATGTCCAGATTTGGCGTTTTGAGTGGTGGGAGAGTGGAGAGAGAGGTGGGAGAAGGAGGGTCATTAGCATGCTCCAAAACTCCTCCATTTGCTCATCAGATACGACAGATTTAAAGTCCAACAATTCCATTTTGATGCTTTTCCAGCATCTACTCCAGTTCTTCTTCCAGAGTCCTTGGACTTTTGCAAATTCTGCACGCCTCTTTTGCCTTTTGTTTATAATGGTCCTAGAAGTTGTCCTGCCCTTCACTGATTCTATTTTCCTCGTTTCATTTGCTTTAATCTATATTTTACCACAGTACTGAGATAATTTTTCATAAATCTCATCCTTTGTCAAATTATCCAACTCTTCAGAAATTTTTATAATATCCTACACTCCGAACTTATTGTGCTCAATTTCACTTATATTTCTGAGATGTTCTACAATGTTTGTCAAATTATCCAACTCTTCAGAAATGTTTATAATATCCTACACTCCGAACTTATTGTGCTCTTCTCGTCCTTCTTGATTATCCTTCGGTTGATCCTCCCTTTCCTTTCTTTCCTTCGAGTTAAAATAGTAATATTTTTGGCCCATAACTTTTAGATCATTTTTAAATACTTCAAGGACTTTCATATATTAGTAGGGATTTTTACAAAGGATTTTTATAAAGTATTAATTATTTATTAATAATAATTAAATTAGTAATAATTAAAAATTAAAAAAAATATCAAGTAAAATGAGGATTTTAAGGAGAAACATGATTTCAATATATATCTTGCACATTTTTCATTACACTTCGGGGAATGACTACCACTTTAGGTAAGAAAAATTCAAACCTAATATATCTTGTATCATTAGCATCGATAAATCTCAAAAATTGTTGGGGTTTTAAGAAAAAAAATTGTTAATTGTACTTTTTAACAGCAAATTTTATAGTTCGAGCGAAGATGTCCACGTAGCATGAGTTGTTATGACATATTTTTTAGTGAACTGCGTTGACCTGTGCGCTGGCGAAACTTGTCCCAACGACAAACAGCGGTTTTCCAAAAATGAGCCATTTCACAAATGCATGCACCAAAATAGCATCAAAGGTACTTGTTCACAACTTCTGATTAATTTACAGTTTATATGTGAACAATATATAGGTTTGCAAGCAACTGCGATTTCACGTCTTCTTTCAATTCAAAATATTGATGCAATGAGATATCAATACGCTGTTTACGAGCGAATTTACAGGTCTGTACATTTTCATGTTGAATCACACATTATTAAACATACAATTTGAAATTCAAAAAAAGTTTTATCTAATATCATTGAATTGTTTATACGAACTTAATGTTGCGAAAAGTTAAAGATTGAAATTTAATATTTGGCACTCGTCAGTTAAATTGAGGGCACATCAAAATGTTTATTGATACTCACAGTTTTTCTTAAGTGCCGCAGTTCATTTCGTTATATAATACATACCGGTATATTCATTGTGAATCATACACAGTCAATTTGGCTCCTGACCGAACCAAGCTTTTTATCTTAAAAATTTTATTTTCCACATCCTTAGAAGAATGTCAGAAACGCTTTGATAAACCAGTTACTGATATGGACTAAATGTGGCCTGACTGTGTAGAAAGAAATTAACGTATGCAATCAGAATTAGTAACGGGTGTTTCTTATTCCTTAATTTTTTTTTTTTTTGCATGCCGGACGATTCTGTTGGCCCGTATGTCCCCGGAATCCCGATAGGCTACTGAGCCTGTCATCAGGTTTTCCAGGGACCGGACCAACAGAAGTTGACACACATCCATGCCCTGGGTGGTGAAAAACCCACCCAGGCGGGACTCGAACCCGCGACCCTCGGTTTTGCAGGCGATGACTTTACCCCGCCGCCAACGGAGCCGGCTTTCCTCTTAAATGTCAAGTATCATTGACTTCCTTGCCGAGGAAAATTGTAGCCTACAGATGAGGCATCTGCGTAACTAGCGAAAATCTTGTATGAAACTCATGGTCAAGGATGTAATTGTCGAAATCTTCTTTTAAATTCCCTCGAAAAGGGCAATGTGTTAGCCCCGAGAGTAGAGCGCTCGACTTCTCAATTGAAGGTCAGAGTGTAATTAGTTGGAATATTAGACCAGTGAACTTTGATGCATTAAGGACTACCCGGAGGAGTATTTACTTTTTCACCCGGAAGTAACTAATTATTATTTACTCCAGAGCAGTAATTGACTTTCCCTTAAAAATTTCCTGGTACTTGCGAATATCAATTTTTGGGGAGCATCGACGTACTATTTGTTGATCATTAGAACTAAGTGGAGTACCAACGCAGAAACACATGAAGTAGAAAACACAGTTGAACAAATATACATGGTGGTCATTTTTTAATTACTGCAAATATGTATTTGGAGTAAGGCCTAGTGTTGATATAAGGCTGAAAAACATTTTTTGAACGAAAAGTCCCAAAAAAGTCAGTTATTTTCGAAAATGAATACGGTTTGACAATAAGTCGGAAAAAGTCTCCAAAAATGTAATAACAGATTTTTTATTTAAAGCCGTTCGCCAAGATTTGACGGTATATCCACAAGACTTCTAATTTTAATAAAGCAAAAAGACTTCTTCCGCGATATAATGATATGGCATTAATGAAGACGGCCACAAAAATGACCCAAACATTGGGTAAACTGATATAAGCTAATATGCTAAATTCAAAAATATAAATCCATGCATCTGATATGGGATATAAACAACGATCTAACTAAGATTTTTATACACCAGGGTTGAAATTCGCAATGAAAAAAATCATTTGACTTGACCGGGATTCGAACCCGGATCTTCCAATTGCCGGTCAGGTGTATTAGCCTGTCACACCACCAAGCCGTCTTCCTTCAATGCGAATTTTCGAGGTTTATGCGAACTAGATGTTCAGGCCTCATTTTTATAGCGAATTTCTACCCTAGTGTATATGCACCCGTGCGAGTGACTTCGTACCACATCATTTGTTAAATTCAATGTTTGGAAATATGATTTTTATATTGGATTGCAATGGAAAAACCATTTTTTTTCTTCCAATGCGAATATGATTGAGATTTAGGAAGAAAATTTTGTCCTCACAAGTTACCTGGCGAGTAATACCACGCAGTGAACGGTTTCATGTGAAAAAGACCACGATGAAATAGGGTAAAGTAATTATAATGTAACCACATATATAATTCAATCACTGTGATGTTAATTTGCTGTGATAATGCTGTGAGGGAAATTTAAGCTCAGTTGTCCACTGAGGAAAGACAAAACTGTGTAAATTACAATGAAAAAGGACGGTTGGCGTGCTTACGTGTTTAAAGCACTCGTTAAGTATGGGGATCCGAGTTCCATTTTCGAAAAAAATATTACTTAGTCAAAAGTTTCAGTTGGTATATGATCTACCTAGATGAAATGCCTAGTTTTTGGAAAACTTTCAAGTAATTTACTGAACAAAAATATGCCAGTGCAGCTTTACAAAGTAGATCTAATACAGTGGGGCCAAAATCGAGATGTTTTTAATCTATATTAACTGTTTGTTTACTCATCAATATTTATCAATTCAGAATATTCCCATTCATCTGTGACTATGAATTGGTATATAAGTATGATGATGAAGGAATGTTTGTCTGGGCAAAACGTTATTCCTTTTAAAACAGAAACAATAATTGCACTATTCCACAGGGTATTTATTGTGTACGACGCGTTTCAACTCACAGAGCCATCATCAGGTACAAGTCAATTTGGTAGAGAGCACATCACATTTGCATATTTTACAAGTTTTAGACAAAAGGGGTGTGAGAAACAGAAATAAGGTGGGAAGTAGCGGGTAAACAGAAAAACCAAAGGTAGAAGGGGGAAACCAGTGAATCCTCGGGGAATGAAGAAAAGGGGAAGACCAAGGAAACGGAAAGGCAATAAAGGGGGGAAAGAATAAGAAAGGGTTGGGGGGGGAAGCAAAGTAAGCATGGTCATTAGAAAGGGAAAGGTGGGAGGTAGTCTGCACCAGGAAGAGGGGGGGGGGGAAGAAAGGTTCACTAGGAACAGAGTAATCATAGAATGGGTAGCTGTTTGAGGAAGGGATTATTGGCGGAAGGTGGTCAACACAAGACTAAGGGTGGAGGGAAGGGGTGGGTAGATGAGAAAAAACCGCGGAGGGTGAAGTCAGTTAGAGAAAGGGTAAAGGGGAAGTTTAACCATTTGAGTTATTCCTTTTGCCTTCTTTTGTTCCAAAATTTGCACTTTTTTCTAAAAATTAAGATGCCATTGAGACGAATTCACCTCAGAACTAAAAAGCAATACATGCTTTGATAGGCGGTTTGAAATCAATACGTTTAACTTGGATGTTCACATGTTCCATAAGAAACTTATGGAATATGTGTACATTCCAAATACATACCCCAAAAGGAATTTATTTAGCTGCTTGATTTTAATAAATAATAATATCTGCATGCAGATAAGTGCGTTTCAAATATTGCTAGTAATAGTTGACTATTGCCCATGATGCTTAAGATTTTAATTTTCGTCCAGAATACGTTTGTTCTACTTCCTCGTGTTTACATGCGCATTTGATGAAAATACAATAATACTTCTCTAGAGTGTTTAAAAGCTTTCTAAATGTTTTTGTCCAACGTGTCAAACGTATGAAGATCAAATTTATCGCAATTATAAGTATATATCTGGGTGTACATGAAAAAACATAATTTTTTGCGATATCTGACTCAAAGTGATTTTGAAAGTGAAAGTTAGTCAATATAATTTCATAATTATGTCATCTACATGCTCAGATCAGTTAAGACTTGCCACTTGATAGATTATTAGATGAATTTTGTATTTGCTATTTTTGAAGAAATTGCCATGAGAAAAATTCGGCCTGGACCGGGAATCGAACCACGGACCTGTGGTTTGCTGGACCAATGCGCAGACCACTACGCTATCCAGGCTTCCTAATTCCCATGGCAATTTTGGTGGATACAAGGCAACTAGATCTTAGGCCCTTGCGGTCCATCAAAGATGGCAACGCAAGGGAGAAGAGGACTTCAAAGAAACCACAACCAAAGTCAGTATCCTCCACCAGAACATATGCCGTGCTTAGCCAGTTGAAATTCAAACATGGCGGGTGAATTTTTTGAAGAAATTGCCATGAGAAATATTCGGCCTGAACCTGGAATCGAACCACGGACCTTTGGTTTGCCGCCCTTTATCTCTCAAAGTAACAGCTAATGGAATAGACAAAATAATTTAGCTGAAGAATTAGGAAGCCTGGATAGCGTAGTGGTTTGCGCATTGGTCCGGCAAACTAACGTTCCGTGGTTCGATTCCCGGTCAAGGCCGAATTTTTCTCGTGGCAATTTCTTCAAATAACTCACCTGCCATGTTTGAATTTCAATTTGCTATTTTATTTACATACACGAAATTTTTATAGATGCCACCTTACTACTCTTTGAATTCATTAAATAACACACAAAATGAGAAGCAGCAGAGATCTCATAAGAATATTTCAATTTTTAAACGTCTACCTATCACTTCTACGCGTTAGTTCTACGGGTGTATGCTACCGATTGCCGTAAATAACCACTGCTGATTATTTTTTATGATTATTCCCTCTATTTTCAAAAAGTGGTACACAAAGTTTTCGATTACATCGCCATATGAACCGTAATGAAGTCATTCCCTTGAGCCTTGTTTTTTCACAGTTCTCCCCATCACCAGTTGAGTTTGTCACTTGTAAAGCCGACAAGCCAACGAATTGCATTTTCATGTATGCAAACAAGAAGTTTGCCTAACGCGGTCCATATAAGTGGTATAAATAAATAAACTCGTTTGATTATCCACATTCAACAGGAGAAATCCATTACCTACTTTGCCTCTGTTGGACGGATGACATAATTGGTAAACGAAATTCCACTGTGGGAAATCCCAAAACAGAACAGTGAAGGCACTCAAGCACGTTTCGTATCATGTCCTCAAATTCCATGATTTGTTCTCATGCCATCTCATGTCCTCATCCCCAGCCAATCACGACTGATTTTTTGCGGCAACTCCGCCCTCCACCGTGGAACACGTCTGATATAATCATCAAAACCACGCGACAACGTAATTAGCTGATTTTGCATTTTCAGCAATATTATTGGTAGATTTCAAATTAAGCCTTCACCCGTTTATATAAATAAAGTATACCCGATAAAATATACACAATTAAAGCAAATCAGAGTGAAAACATTTGGTTATTTAAAAACCACTAAATCCCGAGTTTCCAATACTCTTGCATTTAATTTAATATATATAAAGCTACAAAACTGACTGACAGAGTGACTGACTTATCCAAATGCCTGGGCATTTCTAAACGATCTAGGTGAGTGAAATTTTCAGGACGGGATAAATTGTGTCAAGTTGGGAAAAAATCGAAAAGTTTAAAAACGTCGATTAGGCTTGAGTTATTGCAATCAATCTATATATATATATATAAACGAATGTATGTCTGTGTGTCCTGTATGCATTACTACACCGTTGATCCGATCGCCAAGAAACTTTGGAAAGTGGTTGAGTACACTCTTGCAAAGGTTTATGGTATAAATATTTTTTAATTATCGCCCCCCCTCCCCCCCTAAGGCCCTCTTAATCTTTCGAATACTTTTCGCGCAACAACGCCCGACGGGTAAGCTAATAATCCTAACCTCAGTTTTAATCCTATCGTGCTGAAATTTTGCCGAGTAATAGTTCAAGGCAGGAGGAAAGTTATAGGCTACTTATTTATTTAAATGTTAAAATGTTCTCAGGGCCCATAAAAGTCCCATGGCCCTCTTAGGTGGGCCCTTTAGGTGGGAGTCTCAGGGCCCTTAGATGGTTCGCGGAACGTATCGCGTTTTGTGCAGTGGTTTCATTTTTTACTTTTTTAAATTATTTTCGCTCAAGATAGAGAGTTGGAATTTTTTAATTAAATGTCTGAATGAATGAAGTTTTTAATTCTGTCAATTAATTATCCTTTTCACTTCGTAGTTGACTGAAAATTGCGTTTTTAGCTGCAGAAACACATATTTTTCAGTGAAATCAACAATACCATATTCGCTTGACAACCAGATTTCGGTTATTGCTGTTGGAATTTATATTGCTTAGTTGAGCCGATTAGGAATTCTAAGCATTGGATTTTGTGCATCGGTTAATTATTTCGTTTTTTAAAACAACTTTAACTAAAGATATAGAGTTGAAATTCATGTTATCGCATACCCGAAAGCATGATACTACTAAAATTAGTGGTATCATGCCCAAAAGAATGAAGTTTCTCTCTTTTTCAATCGATTTTTTTTACGCATTTTCCTTGACAACCAAATAAACAAACAAAAATAAACATAAAATCAAATCTTAATTAACGAATCGCCAAAAAACTTTAAGAAGTTGTTGAGTACACTCTTGCGAAGGTTTCGAAGGTTGAAGGTATAAAAATTTTTTAAATATCGCCGCTCCCCCCCCCCCCCTCCCAAGGCCCTCTTAATCTTTCGAATACTTTTCGTGCAACAACGCCCGACGGGTAAGCTTCTTATTTTAACCAATAGAAATTGAGAAACCATTGAATTGTTGTGCGCTCGCCCCTGAAGGTTTCTGAATTATTAAATCCATTTTACATTAGGTGGAGCGCCAGTCGTTTCAAAATATTAGTGTTGACACGCGAGCTTTGCAAAAAAGCGAGGAGCGGCAATCAAGCAAGCGAAGCAGATCGTTTACGAGTTGCTCAATCACGTGCATCAGTATCATATTAGTAAGACATAATTTGTTTTAAAAGGTACGTAATTTATTTTTGCGTAAAATATATTTTGGTGCAGTGGTCTCTTTGTCTGATTATTTTAAATTCTTGCATTCGATTTTCGTATATCCTTCGCTTTTTCCTAAAATTGTACATTTTAGCTCGAAAATCTTTAATGTTTGTACTGCTTCAGCAAAATAATATTTTATTAACTTGGAAGCCCCAGCATAGGCATGGAATGGAAACTCATGGCATCATTTGTACGTTACAAATTTCTGTGTAGGTACGAGGAATTCATTGGACTGAGTCTATAAGTCGTTTAGGGACCAATTTTGATTCCGGAAAAGATTTGTGGGTCAAACCATGAAAAGTATGAAAATCAGTGGGGAATTCAGGATGGAGTATTTTATTTTTCAAATTTAAGTAGGCAATTGGAGGAATTTTGTACATGCCAATGTGTGTACTTTTTTCATGTTCGGGAAGCAGCATACTTTGTAAGTTTTACTCAGAATATTTATTGCACGACCGGTTTAGTTTACAAATTTAACGCTGAAACTATTGAATTTGTTGAGTGTGTACTTTTTATATGTGTGCCTGCTAAGAAAGAAAAAGAGGCAATGCAACGCATGCCGGGCACAGCTAGTAGCTTTATATTGGATTAAATAGGTAAAATGAAAAATTTTAGTGTAGGCCTTTATTCGTTCAATAAAAAAGAAAGAATTGAGCTACAAGATTGATTCTTTCACAAATATGAGGCTGAATGTTTTAAAAATCTTATTTTTGCAATTGATTGTTCCCTATGTACCGTTAAGTTGAAATTTTTAAACTTTTATCGGGAGTATTAAAAATCTCTTCATTTTCGTTGCTTTGGATAGATTTTTCATTGTCGCCAGGCCGATTGTCGATTTTAGATTTGGAACTCGGCGAGGTGGGCCAGCCAGCTCTGTTTGATTATAGTATTTTGAGAAGTTAATAACTGGATTATCCATAATAAGATTTTTACTAGAACTATCTGTAATTCATACCTCATGGATCTTGTAATTCATTTTGAGAATCCCATGATATTTTTCTTTGCTTGCATGTAGCACGCAGACTTGAGAGCTTTCATTGGTTTTGTAAGTATGTTGCATTTATTTAATGTTATTTAACGAATATCATCATAAACCCTCCTCCCTTGCCTGCAAACTGCAAGCACACATTTACTCGTCTAGAATATAAGGAGCCAGCCTCCGGCTGAAGGAGATTCAAGTCTCGGGGCCATTATTCAAGGAATTTTGTAAATGTAAATTTAGCATATTTGAATTGCGTGTTATAAACTGAGGCGATTAAAAGTAAGATTTCTAGGCTATTTTCTGCGTAATTCATCCCTAAAAGTGGAACTGTTCACACCCTTATTAAGAATGCTAAAATACAGCAGAAGAATGTCAACTTGAACGAGAGTGGGTTATTACGGTTTTATAGGGTTTGGGATTCAATTACAACTGTTTATAAGAAGCCAAATTTCCTGGGAAATTGATTATAAATTTAATAAAAGAATCTTACCAATTTTCTAATATTAACACTAGCTACTAGGAGTAGTACTAGCAGTACTCACGGACCGAAGCGGTATAAAAGTGTGAGAAGCTCGGTGAAATATATCTCGCTTGCAAAGCCGCGCGTCCGAAGGCAGCGACTCAGAAGCAGCAGGTGAGCGATTGCATCCAACCACGCGTTCTCCTCATGGATAGAATGGGGGAAGGGCAAACTAGTGTGTGTCGTGCCGGGAAAATGAGAAAAAAAATCGCTCCTCCCGACGGGGTGTGATGCGGCGGCCGCCCGTGTGCCTGCCCGCTCCCGCCGCGCCGGGGGAGTGGAAAGAGAGCGGACGGGCAGCGAACGGGTGCGGTGGGATCGGTGAGAGGAGCGGCTTGTGCATAGAGCATTGGGTGCATGCATAGTGCATGGCGCATCCAACCTCTACACCCACCCTCAACCCCCCTCCCTCTTCCCCCCCTTAGGGAATCAGGTGGGCGACGATGGACAGATGGCAGGGGCGAGAGAGAGAGAGAGATAGAGGGAGAGAGATGGCGAGAGTCAGTCAATTTGGGGCGACGGGGTGGAGAATCCGTCGCGCCAGGCGAACGGCACAGGCAGTCAATGTGGGCGGGAGGTGAGAGGGGAGTGGCCGGGAAAAATTCCGAGCGAATCGAGGGAAGATCGGTAGAAAACACTGAATTTCAAAGCAGAACATTCCTAACCATCCCAAACCTTTCACGTCTAGTGGAAGACAGACGCCTTCCAAAGCCATAGACTTTCAAATCCTTGTCCTTCCTTTCAAATATGCCAAAGGACGTGAAGGCACTGCGTGCATTGTTTGTCAGCAATTTATACACCAGGGCTTTGCCAAATGGTATATTTTGATACATTCCAAACTTTGTAAAAAATTTAGTTTGTCTTTATTGAGTTGTACCTCGTCCTTTTTGAAGAAAGGCTTATGCAGTCAGAGGATTTTGTGGCGATGAAGCATACTCAGTGGAGAACGTTTTCGGATAATGAGTAAAAATGTTGCGGAAATGTATTCGCCTAAAATCTAAAAATGTCTCATAACTTATTTAAAGTCATATATTTGGCCCTACTTGAAGTTACCAAAATAATGATGCCGATCAGGGTTTTGATCAGCTAAATTTTAAACTTTAGAATAAAGCTGTGTGAAAATTATGAATTATGTGGATGGCCCAGGGCTGCTTCAAACTTGGCCATAAAAATGGTGAAACCTTTCAATTTGTTAATAGAGTCATGCATAGGCTATAAAACATATAAAAATGCATATGACATGTATAAAATTTTGATGAAATTTTCCAAAAGGAGTGAAATTACTTTTAAGGCTATCGATTGGTAAGTCTAAAGGCGTAGAAAATTTAGGGCCTGAGGAGGTTAATTATACCCTTTTCTGGTCTTCCTATGGGTTGATACTAAGATCCATCACCTAAAAAAGCCACTACGACTAAGGTTTGGATGGATTTCTAGTAGCGGCTTCTTCGTCATTCTCCATAAAAACTCTTTCGTCTTTTTTCGAGTGCCCAAACCGGTACATAAAAGACGTAGTTCTAGGATAAGAGCACTTAAAGCCATGAAAACGTGTTGGCAAATTTCTTGAAGTTTCTGGAAGTGTGTAAACTTACGCAGATGTTCTCCTGTTCCTACTTGCATATTAAGTGTGGGAAAGCCTGCAATGAGAGGACAATTAATGCTAAGCAAGTACTGCATCTCGAAGTATTGCAAACATTTGCATTGAAAGTGAAATATTCTCAGCGGGGATGATGCATGAGTTCAAACATAGGTATTTTTAAAGTAGCTCAACGCTTACATTTTTTAGATGGACACAATATTTCTTCAAATTCCTTTTTCATATTCTCCTTTTGTGAGAATGGAATATATCTTCATCCCAAACCTTGACGACGGCGTTAAAGAGATTTGCATGGCCACTCAAAGGTTACCAACACTATTACACTTTTGCCTATTGAAGCTAATACTCGGTAAAACATAAGTTTCAGTTAAGAATATTTGGAGTAGTCAGCTTTAAATGTAAGTAAAAGGTATCATTTTTATCTAATAAATGTTTAGTCAACGATGAAGAGTGATAAAGAACCATACTGAATAGAAATGTTCTCATTGAATACGGTCATCATTATTAGGGGTGGCGACTCAAAGTAAATATAGATGGCGGTAAAACAACCTTAATTATCTTTTACAATAATTGGCAGCTGACTTCAATTATTATTTTTTTCTCAAACTTGGCAAACACATTAATATATTACTCATATTGTTATCTATTAAATCTAATCTCAATTCCCTCTAATTCGACTCACTATAAATTCCCTCTTCCTGAACTTCTTATGAAACATTTTGTCGAACATACGAAGTGGTCACCGTATATCGCCCCTTCTATGGCATGTTTCACTCTGAATAGTCTAGGTTGAAAAATAAGTCAATGATTATAAATTTTAAACATTTTAGAGCAGAGTTTCCCAAAGTGGGCGCTACAGTCCCTTGGAGGGTTGTGTTTTCATTTAAGGGGGCAGCAAGGAAGCGCTGGAGGCTGGGTCCTTACCGATCATACATGTCCGGGGATAAGTAAACTAACTCTTCATTGGATTTGAACCAAACAATAGTTTAATCACAATGGTTTTAGCTTTGCACTATTGACTTTGCTTATGCTTAGCTTATGGTTGGGGGCGCTGGGTAATGGTTGGTGGCTCGGAAATGTTTGGATTACACCGGTTTAGAGACTTAGATGGAAAGAAAAAACTTAGTGATACAAATAGAAAAACGGCCGAGCCTAATTTAAAATTGTGAGGTCATGTTATCCATTTATTTTATTTTTTCATAAGTTTCCTGGGATGCTGTATCTGGTGCATCATCTTACTTTTAATATCTGGTGCATCATCATCTTTCTTCTTCTTCCTCGTTTCCAAGCGCATTAGTGTTATTCTTAAAGTGACACGCAAATACCCTTTGGCGTAAATCATCCCATTCATTTTATTTGCATTCATTGTATCTGTCTGCTATAATTGTTACATTTTCCTGGTATCGCCATTTAGCCGGATGGCGCCTTTGCGAGCGCCATCAAGGTGCCCAAGAGTTAATTAACTCGTTTCGATGCTATTCTGTACATAAGATCAGGAAAATATGGTTTAATTGGACAGGGCAAACTGTTCAAAACTCCTACCATATGCTTTGTCCAAAGTAACCAATCAAAACGAAACTATAAACAGTCCTAGTTTTAAGTGGATATCTTAAAAGTGTCTCAAGAGCCGTTCCGTCAATGTCATGGAAGGATACTTTCTAAACATAGTCGAGGAGAAAATTTAAAACTTTTCAGGCACTCCCAACGATGTAATCGGATACTTCATTTGCATTTTCAGAGGAACGAAAGGGAGGCACATTTATGTGGGTTACTTTAGACTGTAATGTACTCGAGTATGAAGTCTAGTGAAGGAAGTTTTGGGCAAAATGGTTGAAGAACATGGTAGAAGAAACCTCTTGTCAATGTATTTGGGAAGGATTATTTCATAGAATAAATGTTTCCTACCAAGATGTTGACTTTCATGTGTATTGAAGGATTTATTTCCAAATTACTCTCTAGCGTTAATAATGTCACTGACTCATAAAAGTTAGCTGTATCTTATACTCTAATTTTTCATACACATACAAGTTTCTTTGGAAAATGTATTACCAACCAGTGTCAAACTGTGAAAGCTGGGTGGTCGGGGATTTAAACGTGCTATTACTGTATAATGTGGCACTCTCACAAAAATAACTAACATTTATCAGGCATGGACTTTTTCAAATTGGCCGCTTGGTCAACTGAATTATTTTGTCGTTGAATCTTGTAAAAGGGCTACATCATTTATGGTGGTTTTCGAGTGCACTGAATGTCTCAAATTGAAGTTTTCTACGGGTCAATTGAAGTGAAAGGCGACGTTCAGCCTTCCCTTACCTATTCATTCATCTTCTCGGCTCAAAAATATTTGGCCATTATTGTGGGAAGTATCATTGAAAAAATATATTCTATTTTGAAAGCTCCATATTTTTTGGGTCATTATCTCTTACAGTATCATCCACGAATAATTATTTCATATATAAAAGTGAAGGTTAGTTTTGAAGTTCTGACATTGGACTATCTTGTTGTCATATCATGTAGAGTTCGTAAAACAACGGTATGCATTTGGACGCTTGAGCCTGCAGAGCGTTCTTCCCGCGATACTTGAGAGCAAACACGAGCATTTGCTACTTTTGGCTACCACCTCGTGCCATAATTGATGTGTCGTTATCTCTTACTCTCTGTAATGCTTTCCTTTCTCAGTCACTGCTCATGCTACT
Source organism: Ceriagrion tenellum (assembly GCA_963169105.1). NCBI lineage: Eukaryota > Metazoa > Arthropoda > Insecta > Odonata > Coenagrionidae > Ceriagrion > Ceriagrion tenellum. The sequence goes on from OY720632.1 coordinate 30,535,684, forward strand.
GCCTCGAGCGAACTCTTTAGGTCTCCACTCTGCCAACCCTTAATTTTGATGAGCTCAACGCGTGTGCATCTCGAGTTGTAAAATAATTCAAACTGGTCAAAATTCATAGAAGCGGTGTGGATTGCAGAAGTATGGAGTGACAACAACAAAAACAATTTTTTCATTTGCAACATGACACTGTTTTATACACCATATGTTTCATCATTTGTTTTTTTACAAATAACAGTTTTCAATAGGAATCGAAATGATTGGGAGTCGATGTCATTGCAACTCGAATGATTGACACAAATTATGTTGCTGCAGTAGAGATTTCAAATAATTTCTATATTTACTCATTTAAGAGTAATATAAAGATATTCTAACTAAATATTAAAAAAATATCAATCGCAATGTGCATTTCATCAAAATAATCATATTTTTAACTATTTATGTCAAAATTCAACACTGTTTTTCTGTATTGTCACTCATTTATAATTTTTAGTACATTTAATCCAATCATTCATTCTCTCTGAGAATAAAAAGCCTTATTGCAAGAGAAACATGGAGGAAAGGTTTCATAGAGGCAACCATGGGAGGCTGGGAGTGAGAGACTGGAAAAGGAACTTAAGTCTTTGCATATCCAGTGCTGTATTAACAGACAAATCCTAATATACTTTTCGGTAATGGATATTTTTACCTTCTAGTGGTGTATAAAAGAGACCGTTGATGAGGTTTAGTGGCACAGAGACATAACGTAAAATTGTAATAACTGAATGAATTTATTGAAAATAATTAATGAACTGAAATGTATAAATTTTTTCAGTTTTATGTACCTAAGTTTCTATTTAAGTTCAAATAGTTAACATAAGTATGGAAAAATGGAGAAATAAAATAATGTGATACTATATTTTTCTAATTTATACTCAATTTTAGGCCCATAAGCTTCGTGATTTCCTCTTCAGGTCATTTAAACGCTAATGATTTTTCATTTATTGTATATACTATGAAAATATACTGCAAATATGCGAGAAAATGTTTTGAGCAAGACTTGAAAAAATTATGGCTGAAACTTGTAGGATGAAGCTATGAGAAAAATTCGTTCTTGTTGGCAATTGGAAAATGAACGAAAAATTGTCCTTTCTAGATTAGTTGGAACAAAAAAAAAGAAATAGAAATTAACGCTGCCCAAAGCAGTCTCATAGCATATCACTGGCTGTAAGTATGGTCTCCCATTGAACTATAATAATAGAAATATTTTCTTTTGTTCTCCTTGTAACTTTATTTACACTATGTTTACGTCGATTGGAATACTGCAAATCAAAGACTACCATCGGTCGTCTTGTTGTTTAATGATATTTTTGAACATTTTATTGATAATGCATGAATTAAAACCAATTTTATTTTACAAATTGCAATCCGTGATCCGGATATAATACACATGAGATTGCCGTGATTTTTATGCAGGTCAAATTCACAGAAAATTACCTAATTCGAAGTTATGCATCTGTTATTCTACGCAGAGTCATTACTTGAACCTGACAGCTATAGAAATGACAAATGAAATGTCTCTCTTATTTTCATTTTCTTTATAATTTAACTACCGTATTAAAAGTATGTTGTAATAAACGAGTTTGAGTTTCTTATTTTCAGACACTATTGAAAATCTATTATATGCTTCTTTATATTTCACTATCGCGCAGTCATATACTTAAATTACACTTTGCTAGTTCAATCCTCGATGCTACACAATACCCTCCCTCCGCATATTCCTCCCCAAAAGTAGAAAATATCAAGCAAGGAATGTAAATTTTACGCTCATTCAGAATCAGTCTCATTGTTATGAGGAGGGAGGAAAGTGATAACTCTGGCGAAAATCATCAAACAATTTTTAATGTATGGAATGAAAGTCAGCCAATAAAAAGACAAGAAAGGGGAAACCTAGATAACGAACAGAAGAATTCACTGTATAACTTTAAGTAAATTGTGGAGTATATTGTTAGATAAAACCAAATGATTCAGGAGGTACTCGTATGTATTGCTTCTTATCAAAGAGGGAGAGAGGGTGTTTTAGAAAAAGCTTGGCTGTAAGATATTATAAGAAGCTTTGAATAAACCAAGTGTTCACGTTTACTTAATGTCTTCAAGCTCGGTTAATTTTTTTCAATCATTTGTTCAGACGTGAGGACACTCGTAAAAGGCAGGGGCAAACAAATTGTTTGCATCTATGTTATTATGATAATAGATGCTGATTTACTATCTGTTTCATCGACTAGTTTGGAGAAGCCGAGAAAATGTTACAAGCCCAATGAGTCGAAATGATTTCATTGACCAACCTTTGTTCGGTTTTATGCGAGGTAGAAGAACTCTCGGCGACGAGAGGGGACATATGAAAAACAAAAGATCCGTCGAATGATTCTGTTGAAGACGATGATGAGTATCTCTGGGAAGAAGACGACATTAAGTCGCTCGTTTGTCGGCACGGGCTTGAAAATTAAAGCGTTTTGTGCGCAGAGACTATAAGGGAAGATGGTTCCCACAACGCACACCCGAGGCTCTCTCTTTCTCTCTCGAGCGACGATGGCCTACTCGAGACCCTAAGGGGCCCAACCCGCCAATCCCCCTCCCTCTTCCTCCTTTTGAGACCATCCTCCTCCTCTCATTCACCCTTGAGGATTGAACCATTCCGGCCGGAATTGTGTGTCTCAGCCCATAACCGAGCGACATCAGTCTGGAGGCCAGAAAAGGAAGTGCAACAATACGACCGTCTCGCAGCAGTAAGATTATGTAATGGAGCGACTCTTCCGATGATATTCCCCGAGTGAGCCGTCGTTTAAAGAGTCCTTTTGGGGCTGAAGAGAGATTGGGAAAGAGAGAGAGGGACGGGGAGGCCATCGCTGCCGCGAGGAAGGGACCCGGGGTTGCGGCGAGGAGAGCGGTTGGAAATTACGGGACAAGTTCAGCCACAGGAAATTAACGAGGGGCGGGCTTCTCCATTGAAGCGCCCCCGTAGGGGGAAATGTGCCGAAATTATTTCGCTAATCTTTCCTCTTTGTTACACTTCGCATATGAGAGAGGCTAAGCGAGGAAATTATGCTTCCAACAATTGAGAGGTTATGTTGGAATATGCAAAAGCTAATGCCAATATTTTTCGCGTCATTCATTTCAATTTTTTTTTTAAGAATTAGCGTCATTACATTTTTTTAAAAGTTTCCTTCTTTGATCGATAAATCAAGTTTTTATATTGAATGTTATTTAATTATTGGTATTATTTTTAAACAATAGGTAAAACATCTCATTCAAATCTGTTAATATGCCATTCCTGAAAGGTGAATACCGTAAAGCTTCATTTTGCTGTTACGGTCAGCTCATTTCGGTCCTCGACCCCGATTCTACTATATTATTAGAAGTACTGAGAAACTTGAGTGGATTTATATATTGCTTATTCAAAAGGTCCACCAAACCTTAGTTATAGACATCACTTTGTTCACAGTTTTTATTCTTGTATCTCGTCTGCGATGTGACCGACATGTTTAGTGACCTTCTCTTACGCCAATCATACTATTCAATGCCGTATATTACAAATGCCCATTCTTCAATGGATGAGAAATTGAAATAAAAAATTGAGCTAGCAAAAAAACGAGTTTTTTTAATAGCTATTATAGGTGTGGTTTGTGGGAAGGAGAGAAAATCACAGAAACTCGAATGGCTGCGTACACATCCTACAAATTATCAAAAGGACATGATTCCGAATTTTACAGTTATGTTTAAATAAAAGGGTATTAGTCACTTTTGAAATGACTTCTTAACTCTGCTTGCACTTGTGAAATATTATCCTTAAGTTAGATTACATTATGAAATGATGGAAGTCTTTAGGAAAAGAGTGTATGAAAGACGTATGAGCTATAACAAGAAAGTTGTTCTAACGGCTAACTTTAAATAATATAGGTGATGTCTCGTAAAGTCATAAGCGTTATCTTTCCTGGAAAAGGAATTTTAAAATAGGGGTTGAGATAAGAGAATTTCTCTCAAATGCCTTTTCAACTTCTTCCATAGGAAAGGTAGCATTCACGTAAGGCTAATAGATTCATTGCCCATATTAAATATTGAGAATTAACTCAATTGGATTTCATATTAGTTGTTGAAAGCTATCAGTACAAAATATATCGGATAACCTGCCTAGCAACGTTATGGTTCTCCTTAAGATGCCATGCAGCTTTCAGTCAAAACTTCGGTGCGTCATTCATAATTCCAAGGTTTATTTCAACGCCGGGTTTCTATTCAGGTAGAAAATACGGTGGACGACAAAGTCGTTAGGGCTTTAATGCGAATATAAACGCATGCTCTGACTGGTATTCACGTCGCGTGGACATCTGGATCTGAGCGATATTACTCCGCGTCAACGATGATGAAAGCACAGCGCGACTATTTGAAGAATCTGTCCTCCCACACATAGCATATAAGCTGAGTACACATGGTCTAAAATTTATTGCTTGCTCTGAGATATTTCAAACTTGTGAGGGTAATTCAATCGAACAACTAAATGTAGAGTTATCATTATTTTAGCTTTGAAAACATGGATTCCGATTGAAGAAACGGTTTGAAAACTTTGAATGAGCACCTGGGCTTTAAATTAATGAGTTATCCCTCCTTTTTTGTTATTTAAAAGTTACATAGTCTTTCTCTATTATTTGAAAATTCATATCATCACCTCCCGGACAAATTAACTAATATATGCTAATGAACTTATTGTATCAATGTAGACCAAACCTATGACGATATCTAACTAACCATGGCATTTTTTTTATTTTCCAGGACTTAACCGAGTCAACAGTCATGGAGAGAATCGGGATGGCCAAGAATCAACCGCGGTGTGCGACAAAAAGATCTTTTTAGGTAAAGTTTCTACGCTTTCATAATTATGAGTTCCCATGAGTTCTACAGAAAAATAGCCATTCTCAATTTCATTCGATTACCCTTAGTGTATTTTTAACTCTGTACTACCTCTATCTTACCTAAAACCTCCTTCTATTCCTACTTTAGTATTCGATGAAAGAGGAATCTTAGGTTACCGCGCACTATTTATTAGCCATTTATAATGGGATACATGGTGTACAAAGTAGGAATTATAATCATTGATTGTCGCTCCATTTTGCATTGGCCTACACTAACAATAAGAAACCAAACGATGACAAAAAATTAATATTTTAATATTTACACTCTGAATTCTGGCACGTATTTTTCTCTTCAAACTGAGATGGAGAACAGCAGGTGAAGAGAAATTAAACATAAATTTTTTAGGAAATGTCTGCCAGTCCTGTCTTTAATGCAGTTCGCAGAGAATCAAAGAACACAATTCCCCTCCATTAGAGCGTCTTCATTGAGATATTTTACCCTCTGGGAGGGTAATATCTGTTCATATAGTGAATTATTGACTCCATCCTGTCACACCTTTTAAATATAAGCCGAGTGCTATTTCACCAGACTCCGCCCGAAAGCATTAGGCATTTTATGAGTTTTTGTGAACATTTTGTTCATAGTGCGCTTCGATTTTTTATATACATCTCAATCCTACCTCGCTTACTTTCTCGCGTCGTTTTTGAGGTAGCCGTGTCATTAGTAAGCCATGAAAACGCTCCCACAGTTTTACAACTCGTTTTACATACCGCATTTACTGCTCCTGCAGGGGCGTTAAGAGAGAGACGCCACAAGTACACGGCGGCCGCGGCTAAACTGCGTTCGAGGAGGGAACAATAGGCCGAGCGGCCATGAAGAGACAAGGGAAGCACCACATCTCCTCTCTTTTCTCGCTATACGAGATCTCGTAAAAATGGGCTGACGTTTTGTAATCTTCCTCCGCTCAGCCCGCTGTAAAACAACGCGGGCGGCTTCGACGCGGAACTTAAAGTGCTGTAAATAAACGAACGAAGAAAATTTATAAAAAAACATCTTGGTGTTAATATTAGCCATGGTTTTGTTGGTCTTTAATTAATTTTTGGAGTTTATATTCATCAACATAGTTATAGCCATCCCAACAATGAGTAGTAGTTGATTAAGTACGCAAATGATAGAAACTTGGCCCACTGAAATTCCTTTTAATGGCGTTTTATAGTGTTTTCAAAATTTCATGGGCAGAGGCGTTTTTGCGAGGCATATCAACAAAGGGCCAAAAAGAAACTCTATCAATAGTTTGCTAAGAAGGTTTCTCGTGTTTATAATACTAGAATGCCTACGTAAAAATTATCACTTTTCAATGATTATGAATTTATAAAACCATTTGTTTCCATGAATCGAAAAATATAACCTAATATTTTTGTTATTAGATATACCATCATCAATATGTTTCTATTTTTTTATAATTACAGATTCAAGGCATTTTTATTATATAGTCAACACTGCAGGCATTTTAATAGTTCTTGTAATAACCCACCTCGAGCTGTTAATGCTGGGAAAGTTATGGATGCCCTAACATAGTTTTTCCACTTTCATTTATATTTTTCATTTTGCTATATTAGTTCAAAAATGAATATTTTTTTCATTTTTACGTCTAATGTTTTTCTCTTTCGTATATAAGTTTGCATTACTCTCAGACTCCATTGTTCAATGTAATTTTTTCCACAGTGGCTTTTCTCTCCCCAAAATAGCTTTTGGGATTTTTGAAGTGTCTGAATGTAAATCATCACGATATGATATTTACCTAGTAGGATAGTTACTAAACCACATAAGAATCATAAGAAATTTTTCTCTGTCTGTTAATTGGTCCCCAATTTGCCTTACTTGCACCATATGTAATCAAATATTCAGTATTCTGCTGTCCTGAAATGCGCCAGCATAATTTTATAGCTTACTTTGTCAGTCAGGAACATTTGCAGTACAAGCCCCCTTCCGGCTTTAAAATTTAAGGTTTTGAATGAGACAGAAGCCAGTGTTTTGTGGAATTTATTTCCTTAACAAGCAAGGTGCAAAAGTGTATTGCACCATGTAGAAGGGTGCTAATAACCCGGCACACAAAAGTTGCCACCTAGAAAAATTGCATTTTGCCTTCACAAACAGCACGAAAAAACAATCTTATAGGGTCCCCATTGGCCAATAGTCAATAACTTTTAACACATCATTTCTGTAAAAATGAAAATATTGATAGCTCTACTCAATCCTAAATATTCTAAGATAAAGAGTAACCCCACTTAATGAGGGCCCCAAAGTAAATGTTTTCAGTGATAACTGAATTTTTCTACTTTAATTAGTAATATACCACGTGTTTCTACGTTGACTCATTATTAGTAGGCACTGAACTAGGTTTGGGATAACTGTGAAGTAACTAGTGGAATTGAATGAGTAGAAGAAAATTAGAAACAAAATCACCGAATATGATGTGCATCAACGCGTAGAAAACGGGAAGCTAAGAAGCATAACACATAATAAACGGCCCTTCTGTGTACACGGCCAGTGACTGTACCCGTAATACATTTTAAAGTGACTCAAAAAGAATCAGTTGAAGTTCTAGGACGTCCCAGTGAACCAAAATGCCCTGCATCTGGTGTTTATTTCTCACGTTTAGAATTTCACTAGAGCACACTTGAGAGCTTTCAGCAGTGCTTAATAGAAAATAATATTTGTTGCCCGGAGATCCTTCCAAAGGACTTGGATAGAATACACCCCCCCCGTCGATTTTGAAGCGTTCCGGTCCTTTCTGCAAGCCCATGGTCCTCTTTTGAAATCATTCATTAGAGTCCTTGGCTTAAAAACAAAATCCCACATTCATTACCTCTGAAGCTCAAGAAAAGTGTTGCTCTTCTAGGAGTAGACATTGCTACCAAGAGGCTGTGCGCAAGTCACTCCATGTTTTCACTTTAATGCTGAGTCATTTGTCCGTCGTGGTAGCCCCAAATTGCTCTTTTGCTATTTATAAAAAATACACTCCTCAATGCATCATATAATAATTAATTTTATGTTTCTGGCGTGTTGACATACCAAGTTGCGATTTCAATACATACGGGCTCCTCTCTAACAACGAATTTTCAATGTTGCTATTCCTATGGCATTGTTTTACATTTGAGTGGCCTTCTAAAATTGTGTTATGTATTAAGTCTATTAGCAAAATAAATTCAAATTTTTATGAAAAATGTGTCTTAAATTCGAATGCAATCAAGCTTTCTAAATATTCGCAGTAACTTGGTTTGTATTTCTAAAATACAATTGCAAGGCGATGCAGATTTAGCTGTTAGAGGCATCCCAAACTGAGGTGGCAGATGCTCCAAAAAATCTTACATACTTGCAGAGGAAAAAAGTGTGAGAAAAAGTTTTAAAACACTCAATAACTTTATTGAATGCCATTCAGTGAATTTCAAAATATCATTCAATATTTTGAATACCCGCTTCCTATTCCGCAATCACCATACCTTTTTTTAGGCATTTGTAGCGTTGATATTCCGAGTTGGTATCTGAGCAGAACAAAGAAGGGAAAATACTTGGTGATTCTGAATATCATCCTTCTCACACGACTCCTGTTGATAAATCATCATTCAGCCAAAAAAATCCCCTTGATTGCCTTTTCCATTTACCGTTTGATGTACTGTATCGCACTTTTTGACTTTTGAGTGCATCGTGGCCAACTGTTTTGGAAACTGGTACGAATATTTATTTTTTATTACAATATTACCATAAACTTTAAAAAGTGCTAACATTTAATTACCAAAGTTTGAGAAAAAACTCGTTTTTAGGTTATTTGTGGTAGAAAGCAACCTTACGGTCTAAGAATCAAATACGCGTAGCTACATACGACGATACACAGTTTGAAATTTACGTGGACTTTGGTATTAAATGGTAATCAGCAACTACCACCAGAAGTGCTCTATTAAATATTGCATAATAGATGTAGATATAAATGTCATTGTAAAAGAAAGAAGGCAGGCTAAGGTTGGTGTATGAAGTTACTGTTAAAAGCTGCCAGCTTAAGGACACAAAAATTGCCAATAGCGGAGTGTACTTATTATCCCCCCTCCTCTCATCGTTTCTCATCGTTTTGAAGTTAGATATGGATGAGTCCTGATTGCTATCGAGAGTTATTGAATGTGATACAGAGTAGAAATTAGGATCTAGTTCTTGAATTGGGATCTGTAAAAGCGGGTCATGAAGAATAATCATTTTATGACTAGGGAGAAAGAAAATATAGTCTGTTTTATGACAAGCGTGGTAAACAGGAAATTGCAGATTAATGAAGCAGATGTATTCATCAACTCACCCAATGGACGATTTCTTTTAAACTATGAAAGTATTAGCTGTTATTACTAAGTCAATTCATACCAGATGGGTTAAAGAGTGATAACTAATCGAAATATAGTCGGTATATGGTCTGTTCGTAAATGAGGAAGCTGTCAAACTGCTTATGGTATTGAGGTAGCTTCATATGTCTTGGAAGGTAAAATATTTATTTTTCTTATAACAAGAATAAAAGATCCAGCAGAAAAATTCACCAAAATCTCAGCAAAAATTTCCGTGCATTCATGCAAATGAGGAAAAAGAGTAGTCAATATTTTAAATGGATCCAGGCAACTACAGGATTCAATCCTCAGTATCTTGTGATGAAGGAGGCAAGACCGTATCATATGAAGTACTTATAACAAATTTGACGTCGATAATATTCAATAACAGCAGTTCTAAAAACTATTTCTAGAAAAGTAGATTTGGGTGAGGCTCTTGTTAATACAATCAGAGGAACAAGTGTTCTAAATTAGTTAGAATTTATGGCTCTGACTGACAAAAAAAGGTAGGTACAGGTGATCGTATCGGGGAGCACAATACCAACCCTCTCGCATATCAAGGTGTTAATGACTGGAAGGGCATGCTGAGAGAAGAAAGGATATTCCAAGAAAAATATCATAACATGCATTCATAAGTTTGCAGCACCACAATGCCCACCCTGTTGTAAAAACAAAAGTGGAGATGAAATCCCAGGAAGTATTGTCCCCAATCTTCTGTAATAGTGGAGCGAAGGGTTTTGTTCGTTGTTCCACCGGACCGTGTGCAAACAAACGGTGACCGGGATATTTCTAAGCGCCGTGGCCCACTCGAGCGAGCGCGCGGTCTGCTCAAAATCCCTCGCGAGCATTCGCGGGGGGGGGGAGGGGTAGGGGGGCTCTGAGGACACACGGCCCCGAAAAGCGACCGCGGGAAAACATAAGAGGGGAGTTTGGGACAGCCACTGTCCTCATCTCACAGCGGCTCCGCTCCGTCCTTTGTTTTTCCCTCGCCGACTTTAAGAGGAGCGCGTTGTAACGCGGGGGGGTGGGTGGACTGGGATGGGAGGGGGACGGGTGGGTGGGTGGGTGGAGAGACGCTGGATGGAGACGTTGGTCGCCCAGAGGGACTTGTTTACAAAAGAGAAAAGCTTAGTCTGAAATAGGGCGCGGTGCACGGGGGAGTCGGTAAGGGAAAAAATTCGGTGGATTTTCAAAACAGAAGTAGCGCGGTAGGTTTACTTTTTCAGGAAAATGTGAAAAGGAAGCCCCCATACCCCATCTTGTCTCTTGAAGGAAGCGGTAATATATTTTCTCACGATAATTGGGCGAGAATGCGAATAAACACGCACAGAAGATAGAAAAAGCAACGTCAACTATTAGGAACGAAATGTTTACCTTAATTATTCAGACAATTCTGCAAATAAAAATGAATCATGACGCAGAATTGCTCTGAGCGGAATTTCAGATCAGTTAATGTCGTTTTAATGCTACTGTTTGAATGTTCCCTGGGTCATATTTTGGAGGAGCATATTTCCACGATAGTCACTAACCAAGTATCCTTTAGGATAGATTTTTCTATCAAATGGAGGTGGGAAGTTACCACAAAAGGTCCGAAAAAAAAGACTGCCATGTATATCTGAATTTCCGCGCTCACTAGACTCTTCATCCGCAAAAGCCGATCTAAGTATTATTCACAGTTAGGGTAAAAATATAAATAGAGGAATAGAAAACAAGGGGAAATTGTAATATAACGAATTCAGGTGCAGCTTGTACCTCTTCAGGGTATATTTAAATACAAATATATTAATTTTTTCCCTATAAATGGAGTGATTGTTGACGGTTTGCAAAATCTTAACTTGTCAATACGTGGCTTTAGTTGATGTAGAACATATAAGTTGAACATGTAGGTCTAATACATGCATTCACTGTCAAACATATCCTCTAACACTCCAGAAACTCAGGGATGTCATCAGTGGTACGGATTCAATGTATGCCTTGTTAATTCGACGGTGCCTCGGCATCTCTAATGCGAAGCAGCAATATTCAACGTTCGAAGAGCCGGTTATCCAGCGGAGCTCCCAAATGCTGAGACGGTCGGACGCTCACGTAGGTCTGTAGGCCAAGGCGGGGGGAGAGTGAGGGGAAAGGTGGAGGTCGGGGAAACGGAAGGGGCGGCGACGGCATTCGGGGATGTGAGAGGGTTCGCGAAGGGGTTTATTGCGACAAGGGGTTGACGTCCCCCTTGTTAAAGTGCGCCGCGCTACCGTCCCGAGATGTTACGGCGCCACCCACCCACCGTCCTCCCACCGATTCTCCCGCCCTCCCTCAGCTCCCTGCAAATGTATGTACATATTCATAAACACGCAGATCGGTCTAATTGGAGCCATGGCGGTGGTCTCATGAGGAAGAGGAGGGGCGCGAAGGAAAAATGCCAAAGGGTCTGGGGAAGGGGCAGGAGGGGAGAAATCCGACTGCTCACAGACGAGAATTCGCTCCTTCCGTCGACTCTGCTCCTTAATCTCATTTGCTCCACGCGCGCTAAGACTAAGGAATGGAGATAAACCGTCGTTTTGAAGAGGGGGTGATGGCAAGAGGGGGGGGGGGAGACCTAGAGAAACAGGAACTAGTGAACTCGGGAAAGCCCAGCTGAAGCTATGGAGGATTCTCCCATTGGGTGCATGAGTAAAATAGATTACTGTTCGGTACAAAATATTGAACTGAAACATCAAATATGCAAAGGGGCTACGTATATGCTAGTGATCTATGCACGATGAACTTTTATGAATGGACACCCATTTTTAATTAACCATCATATCTTTGTTAAACATATCATTATGTTATTGTTCACAGATATTAATTTGGCGACCGGTATCTGTGGCCTGATGATGACACCTTATATAAACCGGTCGCCAAATAAATATCTGTAGAACTTAGCCAGTTCATTTAATTTTTAAACTATCATGAAGAAGTTCCATCATGTTTTTCATGGTACCGTAGAATTTTATTACCTATTTTGGCTAGACGATAGTAAAAACTTTATAACGTAAATAAAATCAGTAACAGTTGATGACAGGAGCCTTCTAGAATTCGTATTTTACAAATGTACGGATTCTAGAAGATTCCTTGGGCCCAATGCTGTTAAAATGGTTGTTTTCATTATTGATTTATTGCATACATATTTGTATCAATCTGACAATAAATTATGATATTGTTACGTCATAAGGTTCTATATGACGTAAAAATGCCATGATTAATAGGGGGCTCGCAAATTTTCTTGACAATTGACGTTGTGGCAAGTAACACACCATCAATTAATTTTCTGGAGACGTCTGGGGTCATCAAGAACCTTGGCAGCGAACGGTAAAAAAACAGAAATAATGGAATTATTAAGGTTATGGTTACGAGTGATGCAATGATCAGGGTAGATCAGAAAAAATAATTGAATAAATATGAATTCCCAAAAATAGATACCATTCATTCTTCACGTTAAAAGTGCGATTAGAGAACCTCGAAAATTAATTCATCATCGTCATTGGTCGTTCAATCCAAGGATCAGTTGACCGCAGCCCCCCACCCTTCCCTGTATAATGGTTGTGCCCTTTCTTCCTGGTAACTATTCATATATACTTTTCCTATTTATTTGGTCTGTGTATTATTACTTGGTCATTTTCTAGGGACTCTTCCTTCAATCGTGTTCTTAACAAATCTTTAGTGCCTCACGGTGTGTCGAATCCATTGGGATTTCTTCTTTCTGCATGCTGGTCCATTGAATCCTCTTACTCTTCTATGTACTTCAACATTTCTTATTTTTCCCGTCTATTTTATCTTCACCATCCTCCTCCAGCACCAGGCTTCGACGGCTTCTAGGCCATTCCAGTCTCTTTATCCAATGGTCCATTCTTCCGATCCATAGAGTGCCACACTCCACACGAATGTCTCCTAGTTCATCTTCTGTATACTAGGATAATAGTCTTCCTCTTATTTATTTTCGTGTCTTACTCTTAGAGAACTTGGTCCATTCCGTTTAGTAACCATTGAAGGTCATCGCGATTTCCTCCTATGAATCGTCTTCGAAGCGGAACATGTTTATTTCTTTTCCGTTAATCTAAATTCCGTTTAGTCCAATTTCTTATGCTTCTCTAATTGCCTCCTCCAAATACATGTTGAGTACTGATGTTGAGGGGTTGTAACCTTGACTCACTCCTTAGTTGATTTTAGCTTCCATTTGTCATCCGTCTCTCATTCGTATTGTAATGACTGGCATCTTGGTGCATTATTCATCTGTCGTAATTCCATTCTCATTTGTTTCATTGCCTCGAATACCTTTTTCCTCTCGATGGAGAAGGCTTCTTCAAATTCAACGAATTCCACATACAGTGGCTTGTTCGCATGTATTTTTTTCTCTAACAGTACACTCAAACAGAGTATGGTCTCCCTGGTACCTCTATTTTTCGCAAAACCAAATTAATTTTCCGAGACGTTGTCTTCAATATTCCCCTCCATACTTCAGCTATTATTTGCGAGAATATTTTTCATGAATATAACACTATACTCAAGATTTATTACTCCTCAAATTTCTCTGTCCTATTCATCTTCGGCGCCTCAATCATTACACTCTTTTAAAAGTCCTCTGATAGTCTTCCGCTTTGGTATATATTTCTGATAATTTCGTATAGGTTCTCCTTGACTTTGCTTCCCAGCGCTTTTATAATTTCTCAGTTGTATGTTCCACGTGCACAGTTTTTCTTGAGGTCTTTTACTACTCCATTGTATTCTCTCCACAATATGTTTTGGCCCCGGCATTCCTCGTCAACCTCACTCAACTCTTTCTTAGATTTACTTGCAGCGGCGTTGGCGCTTGGAAGAGTTCTCCAATGTATTGCTTCCATCTATTCCCAATATCTTCACCTTCTGTCAGTATATTTCCGTTTGCATCCAGATTTTATTGCTTTTCGTATTTCTCTCAATGAAATATTTCTTCAATGGCTTGTATACTGATCAGCGTTTCCCTTCCACAAGTTTTTCGCAGCAGCTTCCTATCCAATTCTCCCTAGCCATCTTGCATTCTCGATAGACTTGGTTTCCAAACTTCTGGTAAAAAGTTGCCACACCTTTGTTTCTTGCGTTCTTGTGTTTTCTTTTTTTATTTCTATTAGTTTTTTGACCTCCGTTGCATCCATTATAATATTCTTGTGTTGGCTTTCTTTTTCACCAGCTACTCTTCTGCTACTACAGCGATTGTTCTCTTAAGCTCATTCCATTTATCTTAAGTACCCATTTTTCCTCCATTTTTAATTTTCATATCGATGGCTTAGACGAATATTTCTCTGTTTCCCGCCAGCATTGTGGGATCCCATCTTGGCTCATATTTGACCTTCTTTATTTTCTTATGCCAACGGAGGCTCTTAATGATTACTAGGTTGTGAACACTATTCGTATCTGCCCTGCGATAGCTCTTGCACTGCTTCACTTGGTTCTTGTATATGACTCTGAAAAATATATAGTCTATTTTACACCTGGCAATATCCCCGAAAAATCACCATTATTTTAAATTTTTACGTGTGATCATTTTGTGCAACGATAGCCGGCAAGTAAGACCAACTGTCAGTGAGGACGACGAATGAGAGTATCTGCGGAAGAAAGTTTGAAACACTATTATAAAATAGACATATCACGAATTATATGTTCGGTCTGAATGGATAAAGCTCGTGCCTGCCGTCTCCTCATCTTTACACACATCGGAAGGGTAAGCCCTAGATACAACAACTTAAATATAAATGGCAAAGGCATTTGCAAAGATAACAAATGGAGAAAATAGAGGGAGTACAGATATCGTGATCGGAAGGAGAAAAGAGGGGAGTGAGCTGTGTGCATGGGGGGGAGGCGTCGCTGTTCGTCGCGAGACGAGGGTGAAAGATCGAAGAGAGGGTGTGGGTGGTTCAAGCGATGCCTCGGGAGAGTTGTGATTTCGCTCCGCTTGCTCCTTTGTTCCCTCTTGAAGCGTTGACGGATGTTAGTCGCTTTCTGCTCGATGGATTTGGCAGAAGAATTGAATCTTCGGCGATGATTGGGAGCGGTGAAGTCGCGAGGTGTCGCGGAAGAGGCAAGTGCACTCATTCGTCTAGTTTTACTCGAAATACAAGGGTTTTCAAAGCGAAATATCTTGATTACGACCTAGGTGAACTCTAAATGTGTGAATATCCTGAAGTGTTATAGTATCACTTGTGTTATCCCTCCGTAAACAGAATATTTTCAAAAAAGGGTTTCGTCATCATTAATTAAGTCTTTGGAACAATGAATCGAAAACCATTAATTGGTTTGTCCGAGCAGAGACAGTGTCTTTACATCCTTCCCCTTTAACACAAAATAGATATAATTTAATTGTCCCTAATATTTACACTTTTTATATCCACAAATTCCAAGCCAATAAAGCCAAATAACTGACGACGCCATTACTTATTCTCAAAAATCCGATTTTTTTAAATGTTGAACTTTTTTGGGTAAATATAGGAATTGAATATGGTATGGTATGGTAAAATGTGGTATTTCAATAGAAACAGCGTAGAGAACAACAACTCGGACAAACTAATTAATACGCGATGCACCAAGTTCTCCAAGAATACAACAGGGAAATAAGTAAGACGAAGACCCAAATCCTAGTATGCGGAAGAGAGAAGCTGAATGTAGAAGTCACCCAGAGAGGAGAGTAATTAGAGCAATTGGATTCCTTCACTCTTCTCGAAAGTACCATCACGTGGGATGGAATAAGTACAACGGACATCAAGTGGAGAATAGCCGAAGCTAAGATGGAGTTCATGGGAAATAGACAAGTGCTGAGCTCAAATAAGATAGCAATACAAACCTGGAAACGGTATGTGAAAACATTCGTGAGGAGCGTGGTACTCTGTGAATTGGAAGCATGGACCATTGGAAAAGCTGACCAAAAAGACTAGAGGCCTTAGAATCCTGGTGCTGGAGGAGGATGCTGAAAATAAAAATAAAGAACAAGATAAAAATGATGAAGTTTACAGAATAATAGAAGAGGAAAGAAACATAAGGAGCACATGCAGAAAATAAGGACTAGGTAGATTTATACATTTGCATATTACCTTGCGAGCCGCAGATTGGGCAAGTGGTAGGGGGTGTGAGGTCACCAGCCGTATGAAGATGTAAGGTTTTGGGAGGTGAAATGGTGACATGTATTATGGATTTGTGTTTATTGGAGCTCAGTTTTTATTGTGGTCGCTTATTGTGCGCGGAAAGAGCGGGTTTTGGCACCTATCTGTTCGATAATGTATCTCTCTTATTTTATCGCTTCTACCAGACCTAGAGATGTAATTATGGGTCATGATAATATACTGTGTGTCGCTCTGAAACACACCAGTAACACAATATACACCAGATTTCGTCAGAAATACCCCATAGATTCGACATACCCTGAGGCACAATGGGTTTGTAAAGAATATAATTAAGGAAAAAGAAGAGGGAAAAGTCCCGAGAGGAAGACCCAGGAATAAGTTTATGGACTGAATAAAGAGGAGAGTACATACGAAGAGATAGCAGGGGGAAAGGGAAGTAGCATGAGATAGGGAAGGGTGGAGAGCTGTAGTCAACCAGTCTTAGGATAGAACGACCAATGATGAGTGCCGAGAACTGTTTATATTCTTTGCATTAAATTGCAACCGTGCTCTCTCTGAATACATTTTTTCGAGTGAAATACTTTTCGGTCAATACGTTCATATTAATCTTTATATTTCTCCGATATATAAATGAAGGTATGAAGCGTCATCTAAACCACTTTACTGCTGTTTTCAACTATGAAAATAAGCACCAAAGGAATGAAATTTGCCTTGAAATAATAATTTGACTGAACTTAGATTCGAGCCCAAATCTCCATATTGCTTGTCAGGTATGTAAGTCAAATATACCTCCAAGTCTGCTAATAAAGCAGTGATTTTGAGATTTGAAAACGCCTTCTTCCTGTCCTACTTTTCTCACAAAGACGACATGGATAATGAAGTGTAGCATTGTAACTATGCCCTTCATTGGTTTCGCTAAGTAATTATTTTTTCGTATTTATAATAATTTGAAATAATTAGTGGTTTTAACATTATGGGAAACATTCTCTATACATTCAAAATCAAATGGATTGTTTCGGCGTAGTAAGAAGACTGAAATCTGTCCAAAAAATTAACTATGATTGGGATCAAGCATAATAGAATTACTCTATTCTGGTCACATTCCATCTCATGAGGCTGGAAAATTAAGTATTGCTGTTGTTTGAGCAAGTTTATGGGATAAATGGAGTTATGATATTCTTTCTAAACCTTGACCTGGGAACTTCCTACTAAGTGATTTCATGGCAGCAGTCCTAACTTCTTCCTTAGATATTGACCTGAATCCATAAATCAGTTTTTTAACCCACGAAATCACCGGGCATGGAATACCATGAGCTGGAACGCTGGACCGTAATCTGCGTCATCATATGAAAACTTTAAAAATTAATAAATGACAGCCAAAAAATGCTATGGATTGTTAGTATTTCTCAATAATATGTGTTTTAAGAAAATACTTGGGTTGCGCGACAAATTCTTGACAAAGCATTCATATAAAGAAATAACTACGAGATCACAATTTTGGTACAATGAGATCCCTAAATATGAGATAAAACAGATATCTGATCCCTGAATTTAATACCTGAAAGGTGTGTTTAATTGGAGATGATAAGATGGTTGATTTTAAATTGAAACTAATTTTTATACTGCTCATTAGATATTTATAGATTTATAAATCATCAACACTACGAAAGAAGAAATGTGGCCTTTTAATTTCATCGAAATCAGCAGAAAATTATTGCCACTCCTATTACCAAGAATAATCAGTTTGAGGTAGAAAAGAAAAATTCAAAAGTACCATAAGGTAAATAAGAGTCACTTTTAGATTGGTTCATTAAAAGAACTAAAACCAAAAGACGTACCCCAGATTTCAGAGACTAAGTGTACTCTTGATTGATCTAAAAGCGATATTTTCGGGTTATGAACTCGATAGAATATAGTTGGGAAAGAGATATTAAAAATAATGATTTGGTAATGTCGATGTGGCTTCATTACATCAGTTACTCTAACACATTTATCTTCATGGTGATTCCTAGCTTTATGTGGAAAAATATCCCGAGTGCGCTTCTGCTATAAATATTTTTTTTCCTGAATATTGTTATAAGTACGCGTTTTTATTACGTAAACTGATCTCAAATTCCACTAGTCTTCAAATATTTACTTTTGCTCAGAGATGAAAATATTTCCATGAAAAATGTGCTCGAGAGAAGAGTGTGTTTCTGAAACGGGGATAACTAGGGTAAGAGATAATTAGTACGACCGAATGATTATCTTTCCTAAAGTAATCCCTTTAGGGGTCAATTCAGTCAGTTTTCAAGTTTCTTCCTGCTCCGGGACACAAGCCCCCGGCTCACAATAAACATGCACTTTGTGCCTCCTCTCCCGCACCATTATAATTTCAAATTAGGCCACTCTGAGACATAAGGTGCCCGTCGACAAGGATATAGGCAAACACACGTCTTTAGAAGTAGCAATTAATAATTAAGAGACCGTGGAATAGTGTGTCCCCAGCAGAGCACACGGAATTATTTATCACAAGGGGGAGCGAAAGGCAGCGCGGAATCATGCACTTAGATTTCACCGAGGGAGGGTGGAGCGGGGGGTCGGGTAAGAGGAGGTGGGCTCAAGTAGTTCCTCTTCCTCGTATCCCCGGCAACACCCTCCTCCCACCCCTTCTCCTCTCCCTCCCCTTCTCTCTGCTTATTCAGGCCAAACATTCCCCTCTCCGCCCCCGCCTTTAAAAGGGGGACCAAAAGACGAACTTTGTGGGCTTTCTCGCCGGGTCTAGCCCAGCGCCATATCCTTCGCCGCCGACGTGCCTCCTCGGGGTCGCTCTGTGGAGCTGTAGCACGGGAGAAGGGAGCGTACACGGCCCTGACTTGTGCTCTGCTGCAGGTTGCAGAATACTTCTCTCCCACCCCCCTCCTGTCTTCTCTTACTCTCCGCCTCCTGCCAATCCCGGTTCTTCTTGCTCCGCAAACACGTTTTAGACGCCCCTGTCTCGCTCTTTTGGGGCGGCCCTGAGAGAGAGAGAGATGGGAACGCGAGCGGAGGTTCCCCTCTGGACGACGACTGCGAAGGAGGCGGCCGATCAAACTCTCCCGCACAGGACGACGGATGTTTTGGCAAGAGGGTCTCGTGGGGGGATGAAAGGGGATGCACTGCACATTCCGCCCGCACACAACGGGAAGCAAGTTGGCCTAAGAGTCACTCTCTTTCCTTTCCTATCCAAACCTTCTCTGGTACTGCACTCCCCCTTCCCCCCCAAGGGGTCGCGGAAATGGGGGGAGTTAGTCTCCTTTTCCCCTCTTGCCACTTGCCACTCCCTCCCGAACGAAACTCTCCACTCAAAAGCGGGAAACCGAATTTCCTCGAACGCCCTCCCCGACCCCGCTCTCTCTCTCTTCGCTCCTCCCTTCCTCCATCTCCCTCAACCCTCCCTCCTTGTATTCTCCCCAACCCCTGTGGGAGGACCCCTTTAAGCTTAGGGATTAACTTTGTTTCCCCGCATTCTTTTCGCCACAAAGACCGCTCCATTCTAAAACCAGTGCTTCTTTATCTAACATTAATCTGACTCCTATTGTCTCTCCCTTCAGTGCGGAGACGGTCCCTGCGTTTTTATTTCCCGCTCCCACAGTCTCCTTAACTCCACCTTTTGACGGCTTATCCGGTAATGTACCCTTTCGTGGGAGTATTTTTTTTATTTCTGGAGTTATGAATTTCAATTGCATGGGGTTGTGCATTCATCCGTCGAGTATGGTGCCAATCTTGCTTCGTATGAAGAAAATTATGCCTCCTTAAATTATTTATTTCTTTCATTAAAAAATAAGCATCATTACTTGCATTTTTATTGTAACCGGCATCCGTAATTCAAGATGCCTTCATGTAGGATGTGTTCATATCAATTACAATAGAATAAAAAATGTGAAAGAGGAAAAAAAGTTTTCTGAGTCATTCTCGTGTATGCCATATTTAAATATATTAAAACTAGTAACAACCTACCTTTCTATTCAACGTAATTATTGTTATACCTTGAACCTCCTCTTTTTAATTGTATTTATCTCACAATATCTCTATCGCTAATCAAACCAGCCACTTTCCAGTCATTTTTTTTTTCGAGCATGAAGCACTAGAAGAAAATTAGATTTAAAACACAGGGTGCGTGATAATCAAGTATACTCCCCATTATTGATGACGGTTTTTAGCGACGTTTAGCTGGTTTCCAGGTTTCCTCCATGTTGGCATCGTAATGATGCCTGCACAAAGAGAACCCGGGAGGCCGCCTCATTCAAAGTATTCTACCGTTTGTTTTCTTTTTTTTCTCATGAGGGCTTCTTCAAATACTCTCCACCTCTTTTGCGTCGCCAGTTGTTTTCCCAAGTCCTATGACTACCGAGAAAATTCAAGGAAAAAATGAGTTTTAGGAATGATGGACGATACTTGAAAACTTTATCGATTAATATGAACACCTGTGTGACCTAATTCTGACGGCTCGTTTATAATAGTTCGCAAGTGTGAGGCTCGTTACGAGTGATCTCCCAAAAAAACGATGCCTCGGAAGGATATTTTCATTTCTAAATGCGGATATTAGCGACTACTCCCTAAAGAGTGAATTATTCTCCATAATGGCTCTTCCAAGTAGGGAACGCTTGTTCTTTCGCTTTACTAAAAAGGAATGAATATCTCTTTGAGGATTTTAATCTTTGAAAAATTGTTCTCAAGTATAAATTAATTATTTCCACGACTATAAGCCATGGAACTACTCTCTTACATCTTTTCTGAATTTTCTCAGCAAGTATTGAATAAAAATGTGATTACTAACAATTTTTATTCGAACATCACAGATTACATGGAAATTATCTTGCAGCAAGTAGTAGGTAACACGAATTAAAATTATTACTTAATGTATATTAGAATTTTTCGTATAGTTAACATTCGTTACTGGTACGCGTAATATTCATGATTTGAAATGTAATCATCAGTAATACATACATACCAATCACGCCGTTCCCTTCCGGGGTAGGCACAGTCACAAAGTTTCACTTACAAACACATATATGTACACCTAACTCTGCTTCAATAATTTCCATGTTGACCTATCCTTGCAAACCTCTTTTGCCTTATTTACCCCCATACACTACTTCATACACGACCTCCTGTTTTTAAGACTCCCACTATTCCTCCTCCTCAAAATTCCCTCTACCACATTCAACCACAACTTTCTCGGCTTACCTCTCCCTCTCGCACCATTCATTTCACTCACATATCTGTAAGCATACTCTTTTCATATATGACCATTACTGGAGCTTCTAACTCACATTCATTTATTACCCACTCATTTCTGACTCTATCCATCCTACTTTTGCCAAAAACACTCCTCAATTAACTCATACCCACGGCGGTTAGTCTACTCTTATGTCTATCCTGACATACCCATGTTTCACTACCATACAACGAAGTGGGGAGAAGTGCACCTTGTACACGGCGATTTTCGCTTCCTTAGACAGGCACTAATTTCTTGATATGCTTCACATGCTACCTACCACTTTATTTCCAGCATTCGCACATCTCTTTATCTCCTCATCTATCCGTCCATCTTTCGTAAACATCTTACCTAAGTACACAAAATCATCCACTAGTTCAATTACTTCACCTTTCGCCCTCATCGTACAGTTATTCTCCGTTTTCTCCTTATAAAAGACTACTACTTTATTCTTGCGCGCATTTACCCTCAATTCTATTCTCTCTGCTGATTCCAAAACCTTATCTAGGAGCTTCTGTAATAATGTAGTCGAACCTATGCGTAGTTAAACCTACGCGTAGGAGGTACCCACGCGCCATTTACGACAGAGAAGAAATAGTAAAAAAAAAAGAAACGTGACGACCGTGTGTTGTTGTTTTTTGTTTTTGTTGTTTTTGTTGTTGTTTGTTGATATTGTTGATAATTGTGTGCTGATAGCTATCTAGCTCCATCAAAGTGCAACAGATATTGTTCTTCCATTTCCTCTGCAACTTAATTCCTCTCAACCGCACGCCAACTTGCTGAAAGCTAATTAACGTGCAGCTTTTTAAAGAAAGAAATGGATGCAGGGGCAGCATTGAATCCCATTTTCCTCCACGCCTTCTCCCTTAGGTTTCTATCCCTGTATCGATAGTTCTTATAATTGTACAGAAACGTGTACTTCTCTCGAATTTTGGAGATGATTATTTCATCCATAGAACCAAGAATACTGCACATGCAGTGAATCTCTGGCATAAGAGTAGGTTCTTGCATAGAACCAACTCTTCTCCGATCAGCCATGTTTGTGATTCTACGCATTCCACGCGTCGAAAGTTGAAAATATTTCAACTCGGGCGACGCGACTCTACGCAAGCATACTCAAACTCACGCGAAGAAATCCGGGCTTCTAATTGGCTGAGGACCTCGCTTTCGCGTCTCTTCGTCTGAAACGCGTACATGAAAACGTACCTTAACTCCCTCAATCTCTCATCATACACAAAGAAAACAATAATGCTTGTACAATCGCCCCTTTTCCAAGTGTACATGTGTATCCTTTTATGTATAAACCATGTATTCCACACAAACAATCCTTTTTCCAAGCACAGACTCGTTAAGTTTTCACCATTATCATTCACTCGAGGGTCACCAAATGGCCCAACCACTCTCTTAGATGCATCTCGTCTCACACCAACCCAGCTATTCATGTCACGTAGTACAATTATTCTCTCACCAGGGTCATATTCATTCAAAAGCTCTCGCAGTTCACACTCATCTTTCACACCATCAATCTCTCCATCCACTGGTGCATAGCACGCCACAATCACAACTCTCCTGATACGTACTTTCATGCGAACCCAGAGAAATCTAGGAGACACTAACTCATACTTCCTTACCAGTAACTTAGCTCTCTCATTAAATGAGTCCTACACCTTGACTGCCGTGTATATTATTGTCAACTCCTGACCACAGTTCCAGATCACCGCCATCTACAGTAACAACACCATGCTCCCTTGCTCTTAGTTTCACATACACACAAAACATTCATTCGTCTCACTTTCACTTAATTCAACAGCTCATGCTCCTTTCCATATACTTCTGTTACATTCCAAGTACCGATAGTCCAGGTCGTATTGCCTTGTCCGTATCTTGATGGTCCAACCTTATTCAGCTTCCGCCGCCCATCGTGGCTTCGGCCGATAATATGTGAAAGTGTCGTGGTAACCAGATAAGGCTTTGCAACCAATGAAGATGCGTCTCTCTGCAACCGTTTGAACGCAATTATTTCTGTTTGTATGGATTTTTTTTAATATGGGGTATAACTTTTTGGGCAACCCTTGTACATATCACAAGGATTATTCACCTGAATTGATGGTTCCCAGTGTCACTTGATGTTTCTTTTGATGTAATATTCAACACTCAAAGTAAAGAGATGCTTTGGAGCGTTCCACTCTATGAATCAATTAAAGTAGATGGACATGACGCACAAACGATCAAGGAGTCGGGTGCTTTGGGTCGGAGAACGTCTTCAAATAACACTTGAATCAATAATGGAAGTTGGGAGGAGAGAGGATTTCCCGGGCCCGTTGTTCCTCTCTACTCCTTTTACTACGTCTATTGTTGGAGGTCCTTTCCCCTCCGTTTCAAAGTTTGTCGCACAGGCAGCTGTATAGTATGCTTTTGTGTTGTAAAGCTCCAGTATTCTGACGACATTTAGATACTAGAAAAAAATTACAGTTAATTACTGCTGTGTATAAAACTTATGAGAATTGTTTTAAACGAACAAGAGATTTACGTAAATAACTTTTGTGACAGCGAAAATCTTTTCATTTCCCTAATGAAGATAATCCTCTCTTGCAATTCACTTTTTCTAAAAGCGGTTTATTTTTTGTCTTATTATGCTTCACAATCTCTAAAGATATTCTTGCTGAGAAATTCTGCCTTTTCAGGCTACTTATTAACCTTTCTAAACAGCCCTCACTCATTATAATTAGTATTATCTTTTACTAACTGATGACCGCTTCAAGAAAAAAAACTTAATTAATTGTGTATTCATCCTTTTTTAAAAAAGAACTTTTTCATAAATTGTGTCGAATTTATAACGAATATTCATTGCACAAATAAATGTCATCAAGCAATACTTACACATTTCTTCTCCATTTGGAGCAATTTCATTGTCCGCCATTTTATTTGCTTTCTCCATTTCATAGTTTTATGTGATGTTACCTGTATAATAGTTCCATTTTCCAGCAAAATAAAAACGGCAATGCTCTTAGTAGCCGAAGAAAAAGTCACTTAGGACCTCATATGGGTTAATTGATGGTCTTACGAAATCATTATCAGCGTACTCGTCAAAGGTAATATTTCCTGTCCTTAATATCCATGCTCCATTTACTTTTAAATCGAAGCACAAGTTAAACATTTTCAAAAGTTAATTATCCTCCTTTAATACCTATATATGCTGTTTCTTCCTTCCACAAATATTGTTCAACGATTTCGAACAGTATATTCATTTCCCAAGAGGAATGGGCGATTTTCAACATTCTCGTTGTTTTACCAGTTACAATTTTCTTAAAACGATCCCGTAACAATTATCTATTGAAGTTTTTCTCAATCTCTTTATTGTTTCTTTACACAAAGCCGTTCATTCCCCAGAGGCAATTAGCCATCGATGGAGGGTTCCTTTTTCATTGAAATTCTGCTACTCTAGGAACATTTTTTTTATTTGTTCACGGGTCAATCGGCTAAGTAAAATAAATCTAATGTACGAAAGCTAAGAAATTTTGGCGACTTTCACAAAGCTAAGGGAAATTATTGTTTTAAATTTAAAAAGAACCATAATAGCATCCTCTCAATTATTTCACCGCTCTAATGTTTAAATTAAAGAGGTCTGTTTCATGGATTTTCTCCCACAATAAAATATTTAAGGGAAAAGGATTGAGTGAGTGAGAAGAGACTAAGACGTCTGGAAGTATACATTGAAATCACTCGTTTAGAAATTTGACAATTACCGAGATTGTCTAGGTTACCATGCTCAATTCGGAATATAGCCATAGTTTAGCCTGGTTGGTTTCAAAAAATTAAAATATTTCTTAGCGTCAATACATCTCGCCAGTACACGCCATCCATCGACTGGCTCATTTAATTCCATTTTTGGTGAGAAAGCTTATGAATATAGGCAAATAAGTTAAGCACCTCCCATCAACTGTTCAGACAGTTATTTGGAGTTTTTTACCATTTACGGGTGGCATTCTGCGTTTCAAAGAAGCTGCCAAAGGAAAGTATACTGGCACACAATACGACAAACCAGCTTGAATTGTCTTTCGAAAAAAGTTATTAGACCTTCGGAAATCAACGCAACATTAGGGATAAGAGTAAAGGCGAGTTTTAAATAAACGTTAAATTGCTTGTTTTTCAAAATAGTAACCACAAATTTATCATTATTTTCGGTAGTTGCGCTAAGAACACATTTGGAAACGTATAAAGTATAAAAAGACCGCAATGATAGAAAAAATAAGAATAAATCTAGGGTAATGCAACTACCACTGCACTATGAGTTGGTTCGTATAAATACTCAAGAAGACAAAGTGTGTGAGGAGATGATATGTTAATTTCTGGTCCAGATGAGTAAAATTCCTTTAATCTCAACCAATCGTTTCACCAGATTTTATACAAATAAATTTCTTCTGTAACTCTTTAGAGCAGTGTCGCTGCAATATTTTTGGAGTGCTCTCTCATGCATCCGTACTTCCTTTAAGCATTTTTATATTCATGCCAATTTAGTTGACTAATAACCAAGTTTTAAAAAATTGTGCGGAAAAAAAACATCCCCTGAGTGAGTGAGTTGGCGCACATTTGACCACTAGTGCCCCACCCCCTTCAACCTCGACCAGTTAAGTAGGTATGAGCACATCCGAGGTGGCGTACAGTGCGTGTGCCATTAAGAAGGCGCCCCTCGACCGCACGAAGGGTTGTAAGTACATACACGTGTTGGCTTTGGGGTTGGGGACCGCGGCGCTGGAACCGAACCCATTAGTAAATTATTAGTCGGTGAAAACGCTTCTCGTGTCGGTCGAGGCTCCATTAGTTCCCAGCATCCTGCCCCTCGGTGAGTGCAGCGGCGATGCATCTCTGCCCCCCCACGAGACCCTATGTGCCGTGATCTTCACCAGTTGTTCGACCGACACCGCACCCCAGGGAGAAGGCCGCAGCGGACTCCACAGCCCAGTCTCCTCGCCTCACTCAACGCAGATCGGCTTCTCTCTCTCCCTCCCTGGAGATGTATGGAGGGTATTGCACGGAAGTTGAAGGCGGAAGGAAGGCTGGGGATACCTGAGCACATAGATCTGATCTCTCTTTTAAGGTTCCCATTTCGTATAGCTGAAAGCGCATCAATGTTGCGCGGGCTGCGTCGTTTACCAGTGTTAGGAATGTCAGGCACAAGGCAGTCGAACTAGTGCGCCGAACGATTATCAGTCTGCTCAATGCAGCAAAATGATTGATTTAGCCTAGAACCTTAAAAAAAAGATGGAGAGATTTCTACATGTCAAGAAAGTTTATATGATGGAGAAAACATGTGCTTGTAATTTTTTCAGTAATTTTGGCCTCGATATTGAATAACAAACCATCAGGAACCGCGAATTCTACGAAGTAACTTTCCTATGTTCCGTTTGAATCCTTAAGTTACTGGCAAACTTAATTCAAAGTTCATATTTTCGCTACACCTACAGATAGAATCTCTCACAGAAAGTAGGATGGTTAGACATATCTCCAGCAGAAAGTAGGTTGGCTACGATCAGTAGTGCCCGATAGCCTTGCAGCGAGATTGACGTTGATGTCAAAATGGCGCTCCGAAATAGGCACACTCCACCTCCACTGGCTCATGTGAAGAGAGAAGAAGAATGCGCTATTCATAATTAGGTGGGAATTTTTGAGATGGGAGGACGTCTGGATGAACGCACTTCATTTAACGGTTCGGGATAAACCTGATTTTTCCTTCGAACGGCCGAACATCAACTGCATCCCACTCCGCGCCTTTCCTTTGGCTCGCGCCATCGAGAGTTTTCTCAAGGAGTTTCCCGCAGTGGCCCAACCCTGCCCTCTCTTGCCCCCCGGCTCGATACTCAAATGACCGCTTCTCCCTGCTTGTTCTTAAGTTCCTTGATGCAGCGCCGGGAAACGAAGCGAAACAATCGAGCCAGTTTGAGGAGAGAAATGGGGCGAATGAAACGTTTCAAGTTATGAGGGCCGTAGCTGGGTGAGGGAGGAGAGGAAAATTAGGAAAATTTAGAGCTCCACATCCAAAACATGATACCACCGCATCATCCGTATTTCGTGCCCGAAAGAACTTCGCGGGGTAGTCACTCTGTAGCCGAGGTGCTCCGACCGGCTTTTTAGACCAGTTGAGTGGATATTTAAGCAAAGGGATAGGAAAAAGAGAAAATTCTGATGAAGAATGCAAGTAAAGAAGTGATTTTAATTGGGTAAACCGTACAGTAATTGGCCATCCAACATTTGTTGGCTGGTTATTTGGTATTTTGAAGAGTATTGTAAGACCAGAGTTGGATCATATTTAAAAAAGCAAGCTACATGTGATGGACATATATTTCAGTGCTTGCAGCTTTCTTAAAATGACAACCACATGATAAGTCATGCGTCAGTAAGCCGTGATATTTAATTGCAGGTGCATCAACGGCGAAGTATCTTCTCATTTTCTTAAATAAGTAAACATAAATTCGGCTCTCTCCGATGCCATTCCATTTTCATAATATTTCGAGGGCTAAGCTGAGAGTACTTCCAAAGCAGTTATGTATGATTAATCCTACTAGCCATTTCCAGTAGACAAAACTGACGGTGACCAATACCAAATTCTATGTAACTTCATTTTCATTTATTGACCACCCTGGCCAATACTTTTTCAGTTATATTTTAATCATGCAACATGTACCTTTATTTTTCTCACTTATCAATAATTTTACAATTTTCATTTATGGATAAATTAAACAGTTATTGGCCACCCGACTAATAACTGTCACTCTCCTTGCTATTTAATACACTGTAATATTTAACTTTTTACGCGTAGTATGCTGAAACTTTAGATTAATTACCCCAAAGCTATGGATACTGCAGTAGTGAAAACATATCGAATTCCTGGATAAAGGCTACGGTTTAAATGGAATAAGTGTGGATACAGAAATACTTGCGGTCCATAACTTTCTCTCTCCATTTAACGAAAAAACACGCAAATGGTGCAGAAAGAATACTCAAAGATGTATGACGGTCATCATATCAGGTGTGAGATCCGTTTTGAATATTCTTTACTGGTTTGTTTAGGTGGATGAAAGATAGATATAGAAAGATAGAAAGGCGAACCTATGGCATGCGTGCCCAAAGTGGCACGCGGAGCTGGGGGGGGATACTTCTTTCACACTCGATGGGTTAGCACGCGAGTCGAGCGAGTATACTCTTATTTCATAAACTTTGGCGCTCAATGGCCAAAAGGTTCGCCACACCTGCCCTAGGAAAATGGCTGTGATTTCCTGAGCTCAGGATGTCGTGATTACGCACACAGGACTTCATTAATTTCATTATTGGCGAGGAATGATGGAAAGCGGTGATACAGTGTTTGATTCTAAAAAAGAAACTTTTTAATTTAAATAGTCTCTATATTCTGCGAAATAATTAAAAACCCACATATTGGTCAGATATAAACAGTACATATCATCTTAGAATGATGACATTTTCAGAAGGAGAATGTTTAAGTGCATGTGCATTGAATTATCATTGAAGTGGTAATAGGCATTTGCTACTTGTGGAATATTAACCTATCAAACTAAAGCATTTTCCATAACGGTGTACTCATTTTTAAAAATAATTTTTAGTTTTCACCGCCTAATTTCAAATGGGCAATTTTTAATTGAAAGTCTCTGCAATCGTATAAAAGTGCATTTATTAAGCAATTTATAAGTCACAAATTACCTACTAAATCAATCTTCTCTGCAGTGACCCCAAAATTAAAATTAGCAGCACCTTATCACAAAGATCTCGCATTTTACAGCCTGCAAATGTGGTGGTCTTAAAGTCAAGCAAATTTCCCGGTGTAAGACAGCGAGGGATTGGATAGACCGTAGCGTATAGGGATTCAAAATACCTTGGATAAATTTTAAAATACATCATTTCCGTCTGGTATGGAGGAAGTCATGAAGTATAATGCTAACTGTCTAAGGTTTTATTGCTTAAAAGCTTCAATTGAATTCATTGGTTGCTCAATCCTAAGATTGGTTAACTGCAGCCCTCCACCCTTCCACATCTAATGCTAGGTCCCTTATCTCCTGGTGTCTCTTCCTATATAAACACAAGTTAAAACCCATTCATATCGGATGCTTTGGATAGTAACAAAAGGCAAAGTTAAAGCATTTAACCGTATCAGGTCAAATACGTTGAAATAACAACGAAAATCCAAATTCTAATTCCTACATCTGCCCCAAAGAAAACACACAAAAATGATTGATTCAAGCAAGACAGATTTTTCTATGAGGCACTACATGTTATGCAATATTGTAGGAAAGAAGAATGGAGAGTAAATCACCAGAAGAAAATAAAACAATTTCAGATTTGAAATAGTGTAAAGACCTAAGGAGTCTTTACTCTATTTCGAATCTGAAAATATTTCCGAAATGGTATAATGTACTTGTGAAACAATTCCGTGAGAGTATCAAACGAAATGAGAATTTGCTTCCCTTTTCCAGAGACAGTAACATAGATGGCAGTTAAACGCTAGGTGGAACTAAAGCAAGGAATTATGTCTACTATGAGAATTAGGAATTCTAAGGGTAGTACTTGCCGAGCAAATGCTATCAATGAAGAGTTAATTAAAAATAGACAGCCATGAGCAATGAAGCTTCCTATGGTTGAAGGCAATGTTTGCATTATTAAATTTTTAATACAACCAGAAACTAAAAATTGCAAAAGAAAGTGTCAGGTAATTGAAAAACAATTGGCTATAAGTTTAACAAATATTAAGTGATATCTAAAATAAATTCATTGCCAG
This sequence comes from Ceriagrion tenellum, assembly GCA_963169105.1. Classification (NCBI taxonomy): domain Eukaryota; kingdom Metazoa; phylum Arthropoda; class Insecta; order Odonata; family Coenagrionidae; genus Ceriagrion; species Ceriagrion tenellum. The sequence continues at coordinate 30,566,062 of OY720632.1, forward strand.
GGGAGAAGGGTAATAGGAGAAAAGAAGTGAAAAATATTAGGATTAAATAAACGCAAACGAAATCCTTTTCATCTGGGATATTTGTAAAATGATGGACAATTCATGCTGTTACGTGTGCCTGGAGCTAACTAGACCAGACTCAGCGCTTAGATATTTAAGGTGTCAGAAGCTCTTTCATGAATTATCCGGGTCAAAACATCATAACAAACATATTTTAAATGTCGATGACGGTGATATCTTCCTTTTTTAGAATTGTAAATAAGACATGCATACGGATATAAGGGAAAAAGGAAAGTCACAGAAAATAATCTAAAAACAAATCAGCGGAGGGAGATGTGGAAGAGATAATTATATCAACTACTCATGCTCGCAGCTAACTGGAGTTGTTTTGGACGAATGGATTGGAGGAATATACCGCCTCATGCTCTAAGTTGTTGTTGTTTCAGTAAAATGTAGAGGCAATGATTTGTTACTTTTAAGATAGAAAAAACAACATGACTAATAACCATACCGAATAGTAATGCTTGGTTCTAGCATAATTCCAAAATTACTTTTATTAAAGCTCTTTCTAGATTTACGTTACAGCAGTCAATAAGGATATAATTGAGTTTATCGGTATTTTTTGGTTCTCCCCGCGTTGCACCATTTTTGTGGATGACCGATTTGCCGGCATTCCAGTCGGCTTCATCAGGTCCTAAGCCGACTGAAATGCCCACAATACGGTCGCCCACAAAAATGGTGCAACGCGGGGAGAACCAAAAATATACTAATAAACAAGAAAACCACGGAAGCCTTATTAACAAGGAAATAACTGAGGCTTTAAAGTAAATTGAGTTACTATGGTTTCAAACTTTGGTAATTTTTTTCACCCTTCAAATACAATTTTTTTTCTTAACTGGCCGATAATTGTACAGTTCACCCAATATCTCCATTTATTTATAAGGTGGTACAGAATAATACACTGCAATGTAGGATATCTTTTGGGTCTTCCTGCAGATAAGGTTACCTCCACCATCGACCATCTTTTTTTACATAAAATCAGTGTAGGTGAGCAAAAACAAGCGATGTTGATTATTTATTAGATAGTTATGAGATAATTTTTAATTAAATTTACCTTATCAAATGCATTGTACCTAGAATTTGTCTCTTTCCTGGAGGTTAAAGAATTGTAGTGTATTCTTCTCGGGCTGTGTATACTTCGTCATGGAATATATAGAGCCTATCAGAGACGTACGGCCGGATGAGTGCACTTCGTAAACAATTTTTTTCATAATTTCTTGTGTCAATAAGCAGAGCCGCTGTCCTCTTTATATCACTTGCCCAAACGTGTGGAAATGGAATATGTCAGAAAAATATACGAGGAGTTCATCTAAACAACTAAATTGACGTTTATCAGCGAAGTCATTTCTCTTATTTGAATAAATCTGCTACACAATGGAATATGAATGAACTGTATTTGAGAAATAAATTACTACGTGAAGAAAATTTCACCTCCGGCATTGGATTTTGTTGGCTCACATCTTGAAATCATTAAGAAGATTAGTCGACGGGTGGAGCTTTTTAGTGTGAGATGTTCGAACGGAAGTGTAATAATAAAATGCTACAATTTTCAAAGGTGATCCGGGTGACTAAAAAATGGGCTCCGTAGAAATACAGCCGATTAGATGCATATGAATAAAAAATTATTCAAGTCAGACACCATACAATGAGGAATTTTTGGCAGTTCACCCACTCTATTTGACATCCTCATAAACGTGCTAAATTTGTAGAAAGAGATAGTGCTTAAGATTGTGTTTTATGTGCAGAGGAAGATAAAAATTAAAAAATAGCATACGAGGTTGCACTAAAGCTGTTTCCTAGAAATGTGAAATGTGCCTCTACCTCAATTATAAACTTTTGGAGTATTTCGTTTCAATCAACATTATGGAGCATCTCTTTTAGAACTAGATTGGTTGGTACTGACTCTTAGCACCACGGATGGTATCGGTGATAATAATAATTAAAAAATTGTGCTTTTTCATTCAAAGAGAATTGCTTTTAGCATATTATAGAATACACTCCTCTACGATATGTATTCGAACTTGCTCGTTCTTAAGCATTAAATTTATTTGTTTGCACTTCAAGCAATGTACATTTTCGTTCTTTCTTCATTTATTTCAATGCGTTTTTTTCATCCTAGTATTTTTCCCTGGGAGCCGTCTCCGTAACATGAGAAAACAAAATTATTCCGCTGATTTACTTCAGATGTTTCCGAGAATTTTCCGAAGTTGGAAAAAAATTGTTTCCTTTTGAAAGTTAAGGGGACCAAAGGGAAGCATATTCTTGAAATTAGTATTCAAGACTTATCTCCTCTAATTGATTCCTGTGAATGTTCCTTGCAATAGTTAGCTACGTTTTATTTTCCCACAAGGCCATGTACCTGCAGTTCTTACGATGCGTTAGTTTAAAACTGAGCGATCGAAATTTTAAATTTATTAAATTTTAGAGCCATTGTTTTCGGGAATTGTGGTTAATAATTAATTAAAACCAAGATAAATTGCAACAACATTTTAGCTTTGAGAAATACACTATGCCAAATTTGCGTTTTAATAGGGCAAGCTTAATCAAATTGTTGAAAGTCTGAATTCAATCGTAGAAAACGCGCAGCTAGAACGCCTGTTGGTTTCTCTCTTTGATTATATAGATATAAAATGAAAAATAAAATTCCCCTTTTCAGATTCCAGCCAAATATGTGTTTGTAAGTACAAAAAACACGCTTTTGAGGCTAAATTTTATCTAATTATTCCATTGCATTTTCCAATTTAGCGATTAAATAGAAACACGGACTGCCTTTTTAGCTCTGACATTGAATCATTTTATACATATCAAATCGAGGCCGGCCAGTGAAAAATGGATGCCAAGTTATGCAAGCAACTGGAGGTAATTACTTTCCCAAATCCTTTCCCAAACGAGGTTCACCAAAAGCACCTCTGCTTAGTTTGATGACTCTGAGTGGGTGAGAGAAATGATCCGAGAGTCGATAGCGAAGGAGCAGAGCAAGGGACGTGGGGAAAGGGGTGAGAGAACGGGGTCGGGGGAACATGACGGGGGCACTGTAGATGCGAAACGAGAGGGGAGGGCCCGTCCCCCTTTACCCGCGGCCACTTGCGTCCAACACACACACATGGTCGCAGGACCCCGCGTCGCGGTACTGGAAATAGATTAAAAACGGGAGCAAGTATATACGATACGGGAACTCAAATGAAACTAGCTGAATAGAGAGCAGTAAAGGCACGCTCTGAACGAGAGAGTAAAAATAGGCGTAGCTTGGTAGCAATTTTAGAAGTGAGGGAAACTGTTTCCACCTTTTCTATCGCTTATTTTCTGAAACTTATCCGTGACCGAAGAAAACTGGGTGATCATGTATCCCGCATCCTGCCTCCCTCATCCTCTTCTTCTTTTTTTTGGGAAGAAGGGAAGCAAAATAAGAGACGAGCCTTAATTTTCTTTCCTTCGGCCTTCTCACTCCAACGCTCTCTCCTTCGCAGACCCCCTTCCACTCTGTTCATCCCCGACACTCCAAACCCCTTCTCCCAACCCCACCACCGCTAAGGCATTGGGGAACGATAGATTATACCAGCCGAGTACACCCACGCCCTTCTTAAAAACACCCGTGGGTCCAGTTAACTTTCCCCCTCTCCCTAACCCCCCCCCCCGGTCTCTCTTTCCACCCATTCTTCCAGAGTCATCGTCTCGCCCCTCCCCCTTCGCTATTTAATGCCACTCGTCTGAAGAGGCAGAACCCTCCAACCGCTTTCCCAGACACCCTCACTCCCCGTCCCACACCCACCCGAGACCAGTCTTAAACTTCCTCTTCGTATTTATCATTTCCTTCCCACTCACGGACTCAAATCGCCCTCCTTGCCTTCCAGCCACTCCCCTAGCTCTCCCCACCCCTCCCCACCCCTCTCCCAAATCCTCCCCGCCTTTCTTCTGTTTTACATCCTTGCCTTCCTTTTTTATTTCCCTCGTGCCGGGCCGGGATTCTCGCCCGCTCTGCGTATTTTCTGCAGAGAACTTTGATCGAGGCTCTCAATGCCATGAATGCCGTGACCTCTTTTCAATAACACAAAAGTTTCCCTTCCTCTGTGCGCTGCAAACATTTTGCTTTTCGCGACTTCTCTCTCCTATTGCACTCAGTTATCTCAATGCACATGGATTCTGAGGTTTAAATGCTCGTAGCCACAAAAGACTGTGTTTTAATGTCATAAAGGCTGCCATTTATAGATTCCACCCAGCTGTAAATTGTTTTAAGGGACCAAAGTTAACTAAGGCGACAATTCTTTCCAGGGCTTTTGTGACTTTGACCAGACGTTATGGCTGAGTATTAAATGTAGAGAGGAAAAATATCATCCAAAGCAAGTAAATCGAATTACTTACAAGAATGATCCCACATCGAGATTGTCCATAACGATCTGGAAACGGGAATTTACCGCACGAGTGTTACTTTTAAGCAGTAGGAGTATTGCCAATCAAAATATGCAAATTTTACACTCCTGGCTCATTCATTCCTTTTGCTATGATATCATGGCTCCATTTCAAAGACTTAGGGACGCCAATTAGCGTCCGGTCCAAGCTACTAAAGCCTTGGGAGAATCCGTGCTATAAAAATTATTAGATTAATCAAGTAAAAATGTATGCATATCACAATATACCGGTAAAAATTTTATTCCATTGTCATTAAGCTTTATTCATTCAGCCATTCCTCTTTTTTTAGACTTTTGTCGAAAGACCAGAATATATTAATATCAAGAGATGGATCCATTGCTAAGTTTAATTACTATTTCTCTTTGACATATTCTCTTCATTAACTTAACCTTCGCTGAACTCCTGAATTTTTTCGATGCATTCCAGAATTCCGAATTATATCAAATCTGATGAAAAACTCTGAAATGTCTTTAACATTTTTTTCTAGTCATACTTATGCCTTTCTTACTTTAAATGTTTTCATCTAACTCACTTATTCCTCAAATCTGTACGTGTCACTTAAAACATGCATTTTTTCGCTAAATTTCCATCTTTTTTCTTCTATTTGCCCAAAATTATCACCCTACTACATTTATTTAGGTTCACAAGAACCCCACTTATAGACGGGCTGAAGAGGCGGTATTGCCCAAATTACACAACGAAAGAACTTTTGTTATAATAAAAACTTACTAACTCAGTACCTATGGGTACACAGGTCTTGGGTTCATAGGTACACAGTTAAGCATAAAACTAAGCGTTATAGTCATATTTCATAAATAACAGCCACATTGGACAAAAACTCAGCTTTATTTAACATCTACAACGTGAGGATTTCCACCAGACAATTCAAAATTTGTAATTTAAACGCTAACATTGTAAAATCAAAAATTATAATCCAGAATTTGATTGAAAATAAATTCTCAACACATTTCAAAACAGTTTAGTATAATTAAGCACAAATTGGATAGCTCTCATGTGAAGGAATTATTTCATTCTATCATGCTTCTTTGATAAAATAATGCAAACTTAAAACTTAATGTTTCAATTAGGCATATGCAATTTTTTCTATGTTTTCATAAGATGCCCAAATGCTACGAGAGCTGTAAATCACGGTCTGTAGAGTATTTACTCTTAACGCTCCGTTTTCGTTCGTTATTCGTTTGAGGCTGTTATTCCAAGCAAACCTTCCGCAACAGGAAAGATGCCGATAAAAGGATCAAAACTTTGTTAAAAAGTTGTTAAATTGCTCCGAGGTAAATTAGTTTGCTATTCCTTACAAGCAAAACATAATTCCAAAACCTATGATATTAGACCAAGAAAATATTGTTTGGAAATAATTCTTCCTCAATCATCACCTAGTACATGATTAGTGTTTTTGACGTTATAATAAACCGGAAACCCATTTAGAGGATATAAATAAATCATTAAAATACTAGTTATCTATGCATACTAAATGCAATGTTAAAATGTCTGGAAATAGTCAATGAAATATCTCAACCACACTTTTGGTGAACGAAAACACTATAAAAAGATGATCCCAATGATCGGGAAACTGAATAATTGGCACTAATTTTTCTCCACGCAAAAATCCAGTGATTTCGATGCCCTGCATTTCATTTGAAACTCACATTTGGCCCAGAACGTGAGGATGGCTGACGGAAAATCAGGGAAGGAGGGTTGGTTGTTTTTGTTGGTTGTGGTGTGATGAAGCCTGCCCGTTATCACCTTTGCATTTAGTTCCAGGAATAAAATCCATTTACTTAAAAAGAGAAGTTAGCAATATTTTTCTCTGTAGTTGTCTTCTTATTATACACAGATTTTTTTAAAAGGACCAACTTATAGCCGTCCTTAAATTTAAATAAAAATTTTTGATGTGAAATTTATTAATGGTTTTCTGTTTGTTATACGATTGGATTCGTTATTCTAGTCTGAATTTCACCCTTGATTCAAGTACGGAAATTTTTGCCTATAAGCTTTGACTGCAAAAAATTTCAAAGCATTATTCAATTATGCATTTAAAATGGAATTAATACTTAGTTTTTCTTACTATCTCTTATCGTAGTCCCAGTACTTTTACGCTATCCACCCAGCAAGGTGACTCCGTGATTAGGGTAGCCTTGGCTCCCCAATGGCGCCTCACGCTCCAACTTCTATGAAGTTTCTGCGCAATCCTAATTTCTTCTCTCCTTTATTCCCACTCTCATTCTTTCACATTCCATCGCATTCTCCATTCTCCAAGTCAATCCAGCGCTCCCTCCCGCCTGCCTCTGGTGCACTAAGCCTTCAGGTCGAGCGGTCGAGGTGGAAGTCGAAGTTTAATTGGTTCCGTGAAAACCGAAAAGTTGCACTTGTGCTAACTGAGCTTACGCCCAATTATTCCCGATACGGTAAAAATTAAATGAGTTTACGCCGACTTTTTTGTGTGCATCCGAAAAAAACGAAGGTTCCGAGAAAATTTTGGTTGCTTTAACGGCGCCCGCATTGTAGTCGTATTTCTCTGCACTGTGTGTTCCACTGCGCTGAGAGTCTGCGAGACGAAAGTAAGGAGTTAACTTCCACTCAGTTTTCATTGCTGAATCAGCAGCGCTTGGGATTTTTTCTTCTCATCAAAAACTTTTTCAAAGCTGCCATTTCCAGATATATACTACTGTCTTTCAATGAGAAACTTCGTGTATCAATCTCGTTTGAATTAGAAGTCACGAGCATTTCGTAAATTTTTACCGGCCAAATCTTTCAATTGTATTTCATTGCAAACGAAATCAGTACTGCGACCGTATAGCTATAGGCCCAGAACTAAATAAAAATTCATACCCATTTTTGTGATGCAACAGAGCTTTAGTTGCAATAATTTCTTCCTCCACACGAAGATTATTCTTGTACAATATAAAACATCATATATAAAAATATTAGTTTATGCTTTTTCATTGCTCACTAGAACGATGAAATCAATTTTACACATACTGTTGTATTTAAATGGTATTATATGCTGTCTACAGAGGAATTTTTGTTTAACAAACTGGCCTCAATTAAGAAATGAGAATGAATTCGTATAGACTTGAGTTCATGGTCGGGCGTCGTTCCTTAAGATTCGGGGGAAACAGGGAAGTCGCGAGATTTTTATATCTTTCTTCCATTTATAAAGAGTTTTCTGAGTTACTTACAACTATCTTGAAAATGAATTGGCAAACTTTTTGAGACAAATTATTCATAATTCATGACGGAGGATTATGCGGGTCAGAATTTTTATCGCAGATTAAAGATGTGCTTGTTTAATTTTTTTTCGTTTCTCGATTCCATGAATTAGTTTTGTGTTTTAGATGCAGAAAAAAATGCGTAAAATGGTACTCAGTAAAACTTTTTGGTGGGTACTATTAAAACTGGCCTCAATTACATTAGAAAAATGAGTAATTCAGATTACTGATCCAGTGTCTCTGATTTCGTGGATATTTCGCGGATGACTGATGTAGGGGATGGATCGATTAATAATTAGACACAAATATGATTAAGGATAGCTCAGGAACGGAGCGAGAAGAGACTCATTAGAGATGTTTGGAATGTAGAGGAGACAAATTACAACTTTTGACTCAATTTCTCAGCCTATTTCAATTAAAAGTTCATTTCCATACCTCCTGGGGAATTATTTTAACATTGGCACTCAGTCGATTCCCTGTTTCAGCCTTCATGACCCATGAGCCGTCATATTATTTGCTGTGACTCCAGATACCCCGGGGGAGGTTCGCGAAAAGTGTGACTTGGGGCTCGCGAGTCAACTAAACCAGTAGCTCGAGGCCATGACCCGAGGCTTCATTTTTTTATTAAGGAGACTGCATACCTTGTCCGGAAACGTCCCTTTAGTTCTGAATTCTACTACAGCCTTGGATATATTTTCACCATCCCTATTATTTCCTGCCCCGGACAACAGCGCCACAAATGCCATTGTGAAAAATGCTTTGCATAGGTTCGCGAGGATGAATAATGTGACGTTATATTGCGGAATTTACAATATTTTGTAGATAATACATGGAGATGAAGGAAACTCATTTTGAATAAATGTAAACGTTTTTAAGAAGTAATGTCGTCGGCCATCACCAAATTTTCGACAGATTAACGTTCCTCCAATGGTCTAAATAATTATGGCGAAAGCAACGCAACAAGTGAAACATTGCAAATCTTACGCTAAATTTTAGTTCTAATTCCAGAAACCTCTGCAAACAGATATTCTTTGAGTAGCAGAGTCGTAAATTTAAAGTGTGTAGACGTCTGCGGAAGCGTTTTTGGCCCCCGTGGAAAACACAGCCCCCTTAACGAGCCCATCGGTGACGAGTGAGGAAGGAGACGAGTCGAAAGGAGAGAATGAATGGGAAAGAGGGTTGGCTTTCCTGTCGGTTGATGCGCGTGAAATCTCCGATTTTGAACGGAATGAAATCTGCTCCCTCTGCCAGTTGTCTCGCAAATTCAATCAGCTCTGGATTCGTCGTCGCGCCCCCGGAAAAGGGTGAAGAACCTTCTCTCGAGCCGATCAGAGCGACGCACGAACGGCCGATGAGAATTCCCCGAGCGAAGCGAGACGACGAATGGGATCGGTTTTGGAGGAGGAGCGCGTCTTTTTATTGCAATTAGCACTTCGTCTTCGCTGGCAGAAAGGTGATTCGGGGCGAAGGGCGTTGGATTTGCAAGGGAGTTTGAAACGGGACCCAGAGCGTGATAAATTTGACGGCAAGGAAAAGGATTGGATTGGGCAAGGGGTTGGAAGACATTTTTTTACGTCTGCTTTCACCCTCTCGACTTTTTTCACTAGGCATACGTCGGTTGTTTTTTAATCCGCCGTTAAATGAGGAGCTGCCGCTGGATTGCACCTCGCTTTGCTGCAGTTTGAAATTGCGCAGTGCGTTTCTGGTCTTGTCCTTGTCGATTTTTGAGCCCGCGTCGGGTCGCCTCCTCCTCTTCTTCTTCTCAAATGCACAAAAATCCTCAAGCAGATTCGACATTGGCTCAAGGACCTGCGCCAGTTCAGTTCACCTCTCATTTGTTCCGCCCGACTCCCGTAACAACCCCTTCCCCGGCACACAGCGGCCCTGTTCGTTTCCTCCTCGGCACCCTTCTCACTCTTGCACACCCACTCCACCTCACCAAAGTGCAGCGGCGGGGCGCAGCGGTGGGTGTAGACACCGTCTGAAGACTCGAGGCGAGAAGGGATAAGATAGGCAAGGTGGGAGGGGAAACGTTGAGGCAAAGAGAACGGGACGGGTGAACATCCTTAAATTGCCCTCGTTCGTAGCTGCATTAAGGATTACCTTAACAGGCCTTTATGTGTCGGATGGGAGGATCAAGCCCTCTCCCACCCCACTTCTCCCAAGATCCCCGAATGCTACACTTTTAATTGGTAATTGGTCCTGGTCCCTTTCCAGGGGCTTCTCCGCCTGTTTCGCGCACCCAACCACCTCGTGTGGGGGTCTTAAGAATCCTTTCTAATTATTTGCAACCCGAGTAAACGGCTCGTCGCTGAAGCTTAACGTGTTTTTCTTCTCGAGGGAAAAGAGAAAAGAAGGAAGTTGCGAGATATTTCTTATGTGAAACTCTTGCCGTTACAGCCGCTAAAAATTAAAATTAAAACAGGGATAAGATATTAAAAGATGCATGAATTAAAAAAAGATGCAGAAGTATTAATCTTTAGGTCATCATATTTATAAAGCCAGTAAAGATTGTATTTTACGATGATCAGTAATGAACTGGAATCTGGCGCTGCAGTAATCTGGCGCTTGAAAATATAAAAATGAATTGTTGCCGGATGAGAAGACATTTTGGTTATTTTAATCTGATATTTCAGCGTTTATATCCATTTTCAAATGATCTATGCATGTTCATAAATTGCAATTTTAGGGCTGCTATAAAAAGATTGCTGGACGCTAAAGTTGAAAAATCTAAATACCACGAAAAGACATTTTCAACAATCCGGTTGCCATTTGCGGAGTTTGCTCATGTTGTCTATATTTGTCCACATTTTTTCCTTTCAGGGTTTTAAATGAGTGAAATTGAGAATTGATGCCTCTAATTAAATGCATCCTAAAAAAGCTACATGAATGACCGCGAATTTTACAAATTTATCGGTCAATGTGTTAGGTATGAATGTAGATTACTGAAGGTAACTTCTGGTAGTAATGATGTAAATCTGATTATATGTAACAATGTTAATAGACTATAAGGATGGAAAATAATTACTAATAAAGTCATTTTTTATCATAACGATACATCTATTACTATATTATTTAATGGTGAAGGACAATAGGATGCATCATTTAGTGCGATTGGACCATACGTTTTAAAATGTAATTCTAGTTCTCTTACTGTTCATCTGACATATGGTTTAACCTCATTTGCATTTCAAAAGTATAATGCATATGAAGCATAATATATTCTTTGGTTGCCATCGCCATATATTTTTCCAACAGCATTCTGTGATTGAAACTTAAGTTAAATTGCGATATCGTTAATTTTCAACATTTATTCCAATTATAGGATGAGGAAATAAAGAGAAACTGTGCACTGTAAAGTAATAATCTGGAAGACACGTAAAATGTACCAAAAGGAATGTACACCTCCTGAAAATAAAAGAAATTGCTGGCATTGGTTCCAGAGAATCAGATGCCAAGACCATTGTGAGTCAATGCAAGCATGAAAATGAATTTTGACCTATTGTTTATAATTTTACGTTCATTAAGAGGTTTTCAATGAATTTTTGGAATTTTTATGCATTTTAATCCCTGTTTAAATCATTGAGCCTGTCGGCTTCATCGAGTATCATCTAGTAGTAGTAGGGAAACATCAGGAAGTATATAAGTACAAAGTTCTGTTATTGCGAAACGAGATCAGAAATAACCTCTAAGACAGGCCTAAAACTCTCCAATTGGCTCATTCATGTGGCCTACTATCTAACTTTAATACTTAAAATACCCCCATGTCAGCTTTTCTAGACTTTTCTTATTATCGCTCCCGTTACCGGGTTTTTAGTCGAAATTTTCTTGATAGCTCGTTCAAAATTAATAACAACGGAGTTATAAACCTCCGTAAAAAAACTTACATTAGGTAAGTCATTAATGCGAGGGCATTTATTCCATCCGGCTGACTGTCCAACGTTACCCTTTTCGTCACAGCGCAGACACAAAATTCGTCCTTATTTTTCAAATATCCAAACACGTATACAATTAATATAAATGCATATGAGTCATCCACTGATTGAGTTGAGATGCCATGCCTTATCGACGAAACTCACATTAATTCTCGTACCAGAGATGTGGAGTTCTGCACTCCTTGAGTGTTGGCCATAATCATGCCTGACTTTATCTCATCATCCTTCTTGTTATATTACATTTATTTTCGATAGAAAAAATTAAATCAAACACAGAACAAGCTGAAGTTGATGCATTATACTATTTGTTGATTTTGTGATTGTTTTTTCTGCCTGACTTCTTCAAACTCAGTTATTTAAGAGAATTAAACCGCAATACATTGGATTCAAAAAGTGACAATTGGCATTAATAATCCGGTGATATTTCCAGCATACAACGTTACATGAACCTGGGCACACGGAATTGGACTGCATTGTATGAGAATGAGGAATAGCAGTGATAAATTATCGACGCTAATCATAAGAAAAATACGTTCAAGCTTAATAATTGCCGAAATATTTCTGGAACATTTCTTGGGATAGAAAATAAATTTTCACCCATAAAAATTGGAAATGAACACTTCAAGTCGTAGTAAATCATAAAGATCTCTGCCCAGGTTCAGATAATATGCAATATGAGGCGTGAATTTTCATACAATGTTGGTAATGAGACTCAACTCAATATTGTGACAATTATTTTGAGATAGTAATCGCCATCTGTTGCCCACCCGTAACTACAGACGCATTACGGTTGAAACACTGACTATATCCAAAAATCATCCTTCGGAAGTACAACAGCTTGGCGAAGAAGATATATTCTATTCAAATAGAGAAAGTTTCTAAAAATCTTTAAATTATTTATGGATTGATCGAGTGGATGCTTCTGACTTTTTAGGGGAGCGATGATCAAAGAGAGAGTATTCAATATTCAGCAGAGAATATTCTGCTGATTTTACATCAAACACCATTTTCCTATTGTGTTTACTTCGAGCAAAAGTTACTGCTTCTACGCAATTGATGAGTCAGCGGTATGTGCCACGAAACTATTATCATATTACGGAAATAGGGAGGAAGGTGCTTTAGTGTGGAGGGTCTAATTGCTGCCCACGCAAGCGCTTGGAGAAGTTGGAGAAACCATTACATGTCGTCCCGTTTCGATTCACCTCACAATTAAACTTTGAGTTATGGTCTCAGGTCAAGTTATATCATTGATTGATTTCAACCGCTTTTTCTTTCCGCAACTTTTCGCAAAGTAGTTTGGTTTCCCCGCCTCTCTCTCTCTCTTGTAGCCCTCCTCTCTCCTCCTTCCTTCTTTTTGCACCCCCTCCACTTTACTCTTCCCTGCTTTCCGCAAAGGTCTGCGCCGGAAAATTTTGTGGAAGGTGAGGAATTCTAACGAAAGATAAGGAAAAGTGCGAGTAATAGGGAAGGAGGTTAAAGCAAAGCGGCAGCGTGGTCGTCATCGACAAATCGGCCAAGTGCGATGAAAGGCGATTACATCGGCAACCGCCCAGACCAGCAGGAGGGAGAGAATGGTTGCCTTGTAGGCCTGGGAATTGAAGGCTTGTGTGATACGGGAATTTACTGCTGCCCAAGCACGGCCGAATCGCTTCCATTTCTCGCCAATTCGACCGATGGCAGGCTTATCGCAGAGCAGTATAGCGACGAATAGCGTGGCTGGCGATTCGCTAATTGTGTATCGACTTTCGATCACGGCAGGCCATGAGAAGAGGCCATGAGGGAAGCTGCGTGGAGAAACGGGAGTTAAGGCAGACACGACAGCAATCGGCTTGTGAAATAGGAACAAAAATCTGACTGGACATATGTTTACTACTGAAATTCAATCGTTTCAGGGTGTGATTATTATTTTCTCATTCACAGAGATTCGGCCGCATTTAGTAATTATATTTTTAAAGAGTTTGAATTTCAAAGAATATGACCTCTTTTACCCATATATTAAACAATTTTTTTCACTTTAATAATTAAACGCTATCGCTGGCTTCTGAGAGTTATGCCGTTGGCCGTTGGCGTATATAATTTGAACAATATTCTCTTTCAACATTTCACCTAACAATGTGTTAAGAAATCTCTATATACCTATATATCGCTATATATCGAAAACTCTTAATGCTAGATGATACTTTCTTATGTAGTATTCTTATATAACCAACCACTTTTACAACCAATGCTGTCGCATTCATTCCCTGAAAAATAAAATTTCTGGTACCAGGTTTCTCGTAGTTTTCAGTTGATGAAGAGAGAATATCTATATATTCCATCTAAAGTGAGAACGAGTCATTAGTCATATCGTTTACAGATCAAAAGAGAGGGTCATATACCAATCAAGATAAATTAAAAGATTATTACACAGAAGCCAGCCTCGAATGCATTAAGTAAATCCTACTGAAAGCTCTCACCACTACTCATAAATTGCATACGAGATTTAAAGTGGCATTTTCTACTTACGGCAATGCAACCCAGGTAACTCTTAGGTGCAGTAACAATTTCAGGATAAAAAAATTGATATTGACTAAGACTGCAAAAAAACTAAATGATCTCACCGTTTTGATCAATTGCAGTCCCTGCCAGACACCAGAGCCCAAGCATTAAAGTAGATGAATCTACTGTGGTGAAGTATGCTGCATTGATGGAAGTTCATTACCTTCGTCTTAATTTTTATTCTACCCAAAGTATGAGTTAAATACGACAGTTAATTATAAACTATTATTATGTTTTCCAATGATGAATTTCAATGAGTGAATTCTGCTTCAAGGAAAATGAAGACTGCTTTTTTTCTCACATTCTTTTTTTGAGTCATAGCCAAACCTTAAATTCTGGAGTGAAATGTCAATTTAAAACTGATAATGACGTGAAATCTAAAATTAATTGAGTGTTAACTGCGACCTGTAGTGTCTATTTTAATTACGATGCAAAACGAGTTTTTTTCTTGTTTATAAACTATTAAAAAGCATTGCTGAAGCTTAAAATAAAAATATTAATAACATTTTCTCGAAAGAATTTCAGACCAATGGTGATACACCATTTGCAACTGGATTTTATGAACGAACTTTTTAAAAATTTATTATTTTAGGTCATCAGAAAATTACACCGTTCATACGTTCACTAAGGGATAGAGAAATAGCCAAAAAGAGCTATGAAATGCTTAAATAAATCTGGTGTTAAGGCTTTAAATAATTTTCAATTTCATTGGTCTTCCTAGGATTACTAGAGTGTTTCATTTGTTCCAATTGAAGAGAAGCTATATCTAATGTTAGGAAAGATTGTTAAAATCTATACCCACCTACAATACGTTTTTTATGATGACGTTTTAGAAGCTTTTCTTGAAAATTTATCATTATTGGTGAGCAGCTTTCATAAATAAGGAAGCTGGAGGAAACTTTTGGTATCTCGATTATGTAACTCTGAAAAGAAGATAGGAGAAACGTGTTTTGCAGGGAAGCAAATCATCTTTGGAAATACAAGAGCATTTAGCGTTATCCCTACTTCATATAAGAGAGCACGAAATCTCTGAAGCTGAACTGCTATTATTAGCGCTGAAAATAAATACACCCTCTTTATAATTCTCTACCAGGACATGAAATGCTGGGAAACTACCCTCTATTCTCAACTAGACCAGACGCTAATATGTTTATTTCACCATTACTCATGCGATTATGAACGTAATGAGATACCACATAGACGATGAAGAGGAACAAAGTAGTACTCAGAGGCTTGTAAGGAAAAGGTATGTAGTACAAATATGGACTGTTTACATTCATATTGCATTTGGACCATAATTTTTAACTAGAAAATTAATCGATTCATTTTAGACCTTATACTTCAAAATGTGTGAAGTTTGTTAAAATTTATCATGATGTAAAAAGCAAAGAAATTAATGACAAAACTTTTTCCTTTATAACGTTAGTTTATTAAATTTCTTAGTTATGGTTTTATTTCTTCTCTCGGTTCATTTTTAGAAGTAAACTTCGTGGTGTTTGTTTTAAGAGAAGTCCTAAGGGAAGCACAGGTGTGTTATGCTTCGGAGAAGTGGCCTTTGAGAGCCATTACATCCTAAATTCTCCCCAAAACAAAAGCAGCGACGAGTAGAAGACACGCGAGTCTTTTGTAATTCATGCATTCATTGTTATTTCAAATTTCCAACGAGGAACTTTATGGACATAATTCTCCCCACTTCTTGATTATTAACTTGTGAAAATACAACATCCCGGCGCATGTACTTTATATTCCTCGATTTATGTTCTCAAAACGACTCATGTGAATCGCAAGTATCGATTTAAGTTTCAGTATCTATTAACAAAACCACGTTAACGTTTGCTGTTTATTCATTTAAAGCAAATCAAAGATTTAAAAAAGTCGAAATCATTTTGAAGGAAACAAAAAATATAATTGTTAACCTACAAGACTCTTCCTATGAGAAAGTCTATGTATTACCAAGTGTATTTCGTCCAATATGTGACAATAGTTATGCATTTTTCTTGGAATCATCTACGTATTTGAAAGTAAGACATACAACACTCAAATGGTATACAGTATGGGTGGATTATATTTTAATGTCGCTTCAAAGACTCATATTTACAATACGTTATTCGTGAAAACTTTTCTTTTTATCCTGAATAGGTTATTAGAATAGAATACTTATCATGGAAAAGTCTGAAGAGGGTATAGTGTTTGTGGGTTGAAACTTTTAAGCTGACCCTCATGTGAGATTAAATGTTACACAATTTAGTGCTTTCTGCAGAACATGATTTTACAATATAATTGATCTCTCGCACTACTGGATGTTATTAGAGACATCATGAGATAGAATCCTCCCTCTAACTAAAAATATATTTTTACTTAAAAAAACAAATGATGATATTTTATGGGGAGACACGAATAGCAATAGCGACAGAATTGTATGGAATCTATCTATGCCTTCGTTTAGCGGGGCAACTTAAGTAGGTAAGTGGGTTTCTGGAAACAGGAGATACCATTCTTTTAGAAGTGGAAAGAAGCCAAATATAAAGATAAAATGGGTATTCGTCTTTTCATTTGCCTTAAAAATATGTCTTTGAAGAAACTGCGTGCTTTATTTTGGAGTAGGAAAGTAATGCAAGAAAACAACTTAATTAATGAAACATTTTTAGGATGCGTAAATGGGAACTCTAAGACTCCTATAGGGGAACCAGATAGCTCAGGCCTATGTCTTTTAAAAATAGTCTAAAAGATGTAAGATAATACTGAAAATTCTTATTTGGTTCTCCTTGTGTCGTAATCTATCACATCCACTACAATCTTTGGAGAAGAATAGGTATCAACAAATATAAATCAATAGCTTTAATTTGAAACTTCTTTATTTAAACCCTTTATATTTTTTCTTAGCGTATAATTATCTACAACATGATTCACGTATGGTAAGTCACTAAAGCAGCTTTACGATAAGGGCAATTTTTAGTATGAAATATACTTGAAAATGGCAACTAAATACATACTACGCCATAGAAAGTTTTGTTGGTAGTTTTGAAGAAAATGTAGGTGACCATTTTAATTAAACTTCAAAATCTTCTATCCTTATCCTAAGTGCAAAATGTCTACTCTCAATGTAGAGCAGATGAAGACCAGCCACGGGCAGATCCAAATCCTCGTCTCCTTATAAGAGCTCTGATTATCATAATTGATTTATATACCCAACTCTTTGATGTTGTGACGCTATATTGCATTGAGTTATGGATCTGATAATTATAAAATTATGCATTAACAACTTCCATGGCTTACCACATCAAGCCTATGGTAATTTTGCAGAAATTAATCATGATTGTTAAAATTAGGTTTGTGTGTAGGTTATAACAGGAAAAGAAGAGTTTTTTCTGCTGAAATTAAGCAATGGTTATGAAGAATTCGATATGAGGCTTCACATGATACCGCTTATTGGCAGCATGATATTCTAAGAAATGATTAAACTCACCCCGAAATCATTCCCTCAACATCTTTAGCGAAGTAAAAACTTTGGTAAACATTACACTCAGATTTATTTGCCAAAGCTCAGACGCCTAAAATCTCACTTTTACTAGATATTTAAGCACTATCTCTGCATTGGTAACGTATTTTTCTTGAGCGTGGTTTAGTTCTTGATTTAAATTCATCAAATGAAATAAATATAAGTATTTAATAATGGTTGTGATATTGTGTAACTCTTGTATATATCTTGCATCTGCTTTGGATGGATGATTTTATGTTCCAACATTTTATATGCAGGAAAGATAGGTAAATTTATGGTGGATAGCCTCAAATTATGGAAAAATACATCAGAAATCATTGAAAAAATAAAATTATTACTTTTTTGGTAAGTATATTGAATGTTCTATATTTAAATATTCTCATCGTACTGTCTTAGGATATTTTGGCAAGACGGTCGAAATGAGGATGTCTAATATTCCATAGTAAATAAGGGAGATTCTATTATTTATCTCTGCATCACCATTACGTGGGACGGAAGAAGTGCGATGGATAAGCATTTGATAGTCCAGGCTAATAAAGTGATAAATGACGATTGACGACAATAATATTAGATGATAACTGCGTTGAAAAGATAGAACTCCGAACGAGGAAACAGTCTGTGAAAACATAGTGTAGAGCACTCTATGGATCAGCAGATTCAAAATTGGAAAACGAGACCAAAAATATTATCAACTTTCAAAGCCTGGTGTTGAAGGAATGTGCTGAAGACCAAACACGGATAAAATAAGACATGAAGAAGTAAGTGCACAGAGGAGTAGAAGAGGAAAAGTACCTATTGAACATCGTAAAGAAAAGAAAAACCTGAGGGATTGGACACATTCTAAGGCATAAAGGGTTTGTACAAAATAGAATTTAAGGATGGAAAATGAGGGAAAAGTCCCGAGAGATAAAGGAAATTAATTTATAGACCAATAAAAATGAAATCAGACGCATTAGAAGAACAGCCATGGGGTGAATGATATGGTATTAGATAGGGAAGGATGACGGGCTTCAGTCTATCAATCTTAGGAGAGAACAAAAATTGATGATGACACAAGAAGGAGATGGGAAGAGGATAGAAAGTGATATTTGCACGTTACCGAGAACTCGCGTACGCTCACGCGAGGGAAAGAGAGAGTAAGCGCGGAAGAGGGAACAGATCAAGTGACTTGAGAGGGTGAATGGGAGATTCTGAATTTCGATTTTGGGATAAATCGGCAGGAAGAGGACGAGGATTGTGAGGGAATAGGAAGTAATAGAGGAAAGCTGACGGACGGAGAGGAAGGAGGGAAGGAGTGGATGGTGTTTGGGGAAGAAAAAGGAGAGAAAGAGAGAGAGAGAGAGAGATGGGGTTTAAATGGTTTGGGAGGGCGGATGGGTGTGGTGAGGGGGAGGAGGGCCGTGTGGGCCTTTTGTCTGCGGAATGTGGAACAAGAGGCCCTCGTGCTCCGTTCCGCTCGCCTTGAAACGGCGAAACGCCTCGGCGGATGGCAAAAGGCGCCGGGCAGAGAGACGGGGCTGGAGGGAAAGGGGGTTGGGTCAAGTGGAATCGGGAACCAAGTGAAGCGGGAAATTCAGTTCCTTTAATCGCCGTCCCGAATGGCGGGACAGGTGAGCAGAAGGTGGGGAGGGGGGAGGAAAGGGAGGGGGAGAGGAAGAGGAGAACGTTACGAAGAGGGGGAATAGGAGTACGAGGGCAAGATTGGAGAGCGGCGGAAGTACGGCAGGTGGTGGAAGGCCTAGTGCCTAGCCACTTGCTCCTTTGAATTATTCAGCCCCGTTGGATATTTTCTCGCAATAATCTAGGGCAAAATCTTAATACGTCTCAATTCACAATTCCCCATATTCATCTTGAGCCCGACGTTCTACTAATCTTGTGAAGACGCTCACGCAATCGCTGTATTTCTTAGAAGAGTGACTTCCCTGCAGTGTGAAAACTGGTTTCTCACCAAAATGGAAAATTATTCCAGAACAATGATCTCATACTCAAGTTTCAGAATGTAGCATTCATTAATATTATCGAGTTACTACAAGTTATAGGTTATTCGAACCACCATATATTACATATATTTCGTAATCATATAGATGGCATGTTGGTCGGACTTAATATTTAGTAAAAGTCGAGATGGATGTAACTAAGGTAGCTAAGTTGCGAGTTGTTGAAGCAAAATACAGTTAGATTTTTTACTGCAGCTCTTTCTTTGACCGAGATATGATATTATTTCAGTATCATCTTTCATAAATCGTAATAAGTGGTTCGTACTATTTTTCTTGTTGGCAAATCATTACCAAAATTTACCGTTGATTTATAAACTACAATAAACGCTGCATAATATACACATATCTGCCATAATAATCTAGCGATTTAACTATAATTTTCAAGCCGAGTAAAATTTCCTTAATGATAGTTAAAGTCCTTTACAGGGCAGAGCTATATGTTATCGTAATATGAATCTTATTTATTGTAAAATGATTCCAAATTTTAAAAATAACATTTCCATCACTTATTTAAACTAATTTTCATGGGACAGTAGTAGAAGTACAAAGTAAATCAAATAGTGAAAAAAACTTTGCATGTAAAAGTAACCTGATTATCATTTTATTAACCCTTACACTATCATAATCCAATGATGTTTAAGCTAAGATAATAAATAATGATAATCAGCATTTTGTCTGAACAAATTATGCACTGTGAGATATTTCTTTCGGCATGTAGCTTCGTAATGCCATTTGTATGTATCTATTGTATCTAATTTCATGTAAAAACTTTTATTTGGAAGTTTTGATTATTTGCTTGGAGACTTGTGGTGATACAATATATCACTATTTGTACACGCAAGAAATTAGCGTTATTTAGGTGCATTAAAATTCAGCAACTTAAGCCTGAGTATGTTCTAACGCCAGTCGAAACTATAAATATTAGCCTTGAGTAATTCTTATTCGGGTAATTGGATTCAAATTTTACCAGGCGTGCGATTCAACTTTCTTTTCATGCTATGAAGATGTTTTCATTTCCAGAATTAGTCCACATCAGGAGCACGTCTTTACGTCGGAATAAATGAAAAAGGGTGAAAGCCCGGGGGGAAAGGACAGACAGGTGGAGGGAAGGCAGGTTTTCTCAATTTTTCGCAAAGCATTCTGAGAGGACGTCGAGGTTGAAAAGCGTAAATTAGTCGCTCCGCGGCCGTAAATCAAACTTTCGCCGAGACGCCACCCCCCCACTTCTCCTCTTTTCCCCCCACCCCCCCACTCCCCCAGACACACATCCCTCCCACATTCCCTCTCTCTCTTACGACTCGGCAATCCACAACACCGTTTCTCAAGCCTCTCCTTCCCTCATGGCGCCTCCTTCAGAGGCTGCCACCTCTCCCAACCCCCCACCCGTCCCCGTCCGACTACCGTCTGACCCTTCTCCGAAGCGTTCTCCGCACAGCAGGACGATAGGGCCCGCCACTTTGCACACAAACATGGCCTCGCGAAGATCTCTGGAAGCGTTCTACTTGAGCCTCTACTTCGTTCTCATGCTCCTTTGGGAGATAAGGGATAAGAATTGCATGACCCAACACCGTGTGATGCAGTTACGCGCTGAGTACTTTTTACTCATCAAAATTCTACATTGGTATTCTAGGTGCTATATTTGAGGAGATTGTTTGGCCCAGCTCTTTTCAGAAAAATTGCAAAGCTCTTGCCAATTAATAATTTTATAGCTTAAACCAAAATGGATTCTTCCACATTTAAAGCCTTGATTAATTCAGGATTGCTCTCAGATTTTGTCAGTACATACTCGTAAAAATGAATACTATTGTTAATGAGACGATACAACGAGAGGATAATAATAGGATCACATACAGCGAAGTAGATACTTGATTCTAATGAATTGACAAAAATGTTAGTGATAATGTATCATTTAATGTTGGCTGTTCATGTTCAAGTGAGACATTTTTTTCTTCACGTATGTCATTGTAAAGATGAAGCATTTTTTGGTGATATGAAGATTATATTTAATGAAAATTTCAAGGCCAGACGAATAATAAAAAATCTTCAGCAATTCTGAATGCAAATTCAACGCTCTTTATCCACAAAAATGCAGTGCACCTGTTAAAAATGTTGACGGACCCAACACTTGAGTTGAGGTGAGATCCATCAAATAGTTTCCCCTTGCTTTCCATTATTCCGTGAATTCCCGTGTCTGTTACCTTAAATATCGGGAATCGCCTCTTGTTTAAATTTCATGTGATTTTAACTGCATACTTGTGGGATAAAACATGACATATAAACCCGTGATGTGCTGTAACATTAAACATTAATTTTAGTTTCTGTCCCCGGAAAAATTCAATTTTATTCTGATAAATACATACAGTATCACACATTACATAAATGCACAATCATGTATGGACAAATATAGCGCATTTTGATGCCGCTCTCAGTATATATGACTAGATTTTCCGAAATCAAAGTGTTTATTGCTCAATCTCTCTTTAATTGAATTATTTAAGTTAAACTATCAGACAGTGCTGCACATAGTACAATTTGCAAATATAAGACAGCAAATATCAACATTGTCTCATTGATAGGCTCTGTTTAAGCATGAATAAAAGATGCAAATGAACGGTAGCGTTGAGGTACTGGCGGCACGATCGCGTGAATTAAGTAAAAGCTTCTCTCGTGAATCTCTTGCATGTGACTTCACCTCCAAAAGGTAATGAATATGATACCACCAGTATTTTACCATTTATCTTAATGCTTGCATGGCTCTTTGTATCATGAATTTTATGAGGTTAGTATGATTTGGGTAGTAAAGATGCATTATATTTTATTTAAAACCTCATCAAGGAAGTTTGGTGCATAACAGCAAAGTAAAAACGAGGTATAAACTTATTTTATTAATACTGCATGACATGACATAGAATTTTTTTAAGCAAAGCTTCTTCTACTCAAAAACTGATTATTTTACTAATTTACTCGTTCATAAGTAGTGTAAATGCTTAAGACTACTTTAAAACCACTTATATTAATGAAGCAATTTATTTGAACTTATTTATGACAATGTACCGGTAATTGAAAGGTTATCAATGAAACAGGAAAAGTTTTGACGCATGATTGATAAACTTTCTAGTCTTCAGTTCCGAGTATTACTTAACACTAATGGAACTAAAGAATTTTCTGTAAGCGGGGCCCGTTATCGATTCGCGGTCGTCCTTGAGTGACAAATGATAGAAAACCGCATCATCCAAACACGTGAGCCTTATTTCACGGTCGCGAGCACTTCCTGAGTCCCGTGGGGCTTATCGGGTCTCAAGGGCTTAGCGAATGCCATTAATCAGCGAATCTCACGCAACCTCACGCGTTCGATGCTCTCAAGGTGGAGAGGAATAGGATACGCTCAAATGAGATCCACCCCTTGCAGCCACCACTCCAAGGGTCGTCTCCCAACACCTCCCCTCCTCCTGTGCTCCCCATCCCACTCAACCAACTCCACAGGGAACTCCCTGGGACTCATGCCCGCGAACTTAAATGATAAGATGTCGAGAACAGACCCTGAACTACTCATTAGAGACATATTTTGGGTGAAATTGCCCCGATTTATGTTGAACCTTCCCTCTTAAAGCTTACTTTGCGAAAAAATCTAATTTCCTCCGAGTAACAACATTTTGAAGTTTGCGAGTACGCTTGGTACTTCGAGATCGGAACTTCGTTTGCTTTTTCCTCGTTTAGATTTGCCGTGCATGTTTATAGTTTTCACGTTTTATCTTCGAGCTGATAGAGCAAAATTTTTGTGATAACGCAAAACATATATCCACGGGGCTACTTAACTAATTTCCCTACTAATAGATTTTACAAAAGTAGATTGTCGATACGAACAAAGGATACGTAAAATACCTATTTCATACGGTATGCATTACTTTAAACATATTTAGGAGTAAATCACGCTGTTTAGGTTCTTATACAGGTTATTGCATTTTCATAGATGTGGTATTTTATAATGATCTTCCATATTTGGCGATCTTCCGAGAGTGTAGCCTATATCACATGCTGATCTCTCGGAGATATGATGCTCAACTGCATTATATTGTGACCTCATTGCTGCATTACCTCTCATAGGTTTTTACCTCTGCTGAATAGGTTTTTACCTCTCATTCATTCATTTCATTCATTGGTAGTTCAATCCTAAGATTAGTTGACTACAGCCCTCCACGCTTTCCCTATCTAATGCTAGTTCCCTTACCTCCTGGTATCTCTTACTATGTACTTTCCTCTTTATTTCATCCATGAACTTATTCCTGGGTCTTCCCCTGGGGACTTTTCCCTCTATTTTACCTTCAATTATGTTTCTCACAAACCCATTGTGTCTCAAGGTGTGTCCAATCCATCTCGTTCTTCTTTTCTGTATGGTGTTCCTCATGGTCCTTTCCTCTTCTACTCCTCTGTACATTTCATCATTTTTAATTTTGTCCGTCCATCTTATCTTAAGCATCCTCCTCCAGCTCCAGGTTTCAAAGGGATTTAGTGTTTTCTGGTCAGCTTTTCCAATAGTCTATGCTCCCGATCCAAGAGTGCTATGCTCCAGACGATGATTTTCAAATAGTGTTTCCATGTTAGTAGCTCTATCCTCTTTGAGCACATAGTTTTCATTTTTCCATGATCGCCTTCTTAGCTCGGGCTTTTTTCAACTTGATGTCCGTTGTACTTCTTCCATCTCATGTGACGGTACCTCTAGTAACGGCAATAGAGAAGTTGTAGAAGATGCAGCTCATGAAAACTAGCAAACCACTGGTGGGGAGGCAGCCATATTATTATTTTTGTGTTTTTGTTCACAGTTCATTTAGCGCATGAGAAAGTAGAAAAGAGTAACTTACAAATTTTATGTCACTCCCCCGCAGACATCAGTCGCAAACTCTTCACCAATTCTCCCACCTCTCCTCGATCTGTCTTTCGGCTTCGCTGTGCGTAACACTAACGCGAATCATCACAATACATTTATGCAAGAGCTGGTACCTGCAGCTGAGCCGATGCTTTTCAAAAAGCTCAACTGTATACCGTGAAACATACATCCACGGAGCTCCCCGAACCAATGCCCTTCCTAATGAATTTTTCAGTAGCAGCTCGTCTGTACAAGTGGATACGACAAATAATTATTTCGTTAATCATGTATTAATTTTATAACATATCTGAGTAGAGCACACTGCCTGAGTTCTTTAATCGAGAGAATATGAGATATTAAATCCTGTTGCACTTCAGTGAAGTCAGAAATTTTACTTTGACTTTGCATTCTGCTAATGCCAACGTAGTACCTAGTATCTATCCATTACTCATCGATTTTTTCGAAATTAATAGTTCAAAACGCCAAAATATTCTCCAATGGCTTGGTTAAAATCCACTTAAGTCTCCTACGGGTTAGATGGTTCAATACAGTATGTTCCATGAGTATAATTATGGGTTCCATGAGTTTAATTATGTTTAATATATTATTATAATCAAAGGTTCCATGGTTATAATTATGTATGTACTCGTGGTGCCTGAAGCAGCATCAATGATTTGACCAGCTTATAAAAAGAAGTAAAAGAGTAATATATAAAAACATATCAGTTTGAACTTTGTGGAAGTAATTGATATTGATATCCATTTCAAAATGAAATACAATGGTAACTTTCCGCACAGAATTTTTAATAATTACCGACCATGGTTTCAGCACCTAGTGCCATTATCAAGGTAAAATTTTTCAAAAAACTCCACCATATATACCCAGGAATGGAGGGGGCCAGAGAGAGAGGGGGGAGGGTTTGGGTAGGGGGAGGGAAGTGAGACGAAGAAAAGCCGTTAATTTTTAATATCAGTCATATTAAAAACTTGCTTACTGTGTGCCTTGCACAAAATTATTTTATTTTTAATGGTAACTGCTACCAAAGTGATCCGGTCTTGCAATAGGCTCCCCTCTTTCACCTATTTTAGCTGAAATATTTATTAATAACTTAGAGTGTAAACTTTTCAATTCCGAACACCCTCTTTTAATGAACGTATTTTATTGGTTTCGCTACGTTGATGATATTTTATACTTATGGACTGGGTCATTACGCCAATTCGATCTTTTTAAAACCTTTTTAAATTCATTACATGATAATACAAATTTTACTTCTGAATATGGGGGTGATTCCATAAAATTTTTAGATTTAAATATTTCGATTTCTAGTGGACGTCATGATTTTAATATTTTTAGAAAATCAACTTTTACGGATGTTTTAATACCTTTTGGCTCTTTCCACCACCACACCCACACACTCGCTGCTTTTAGATCCGTGTTCCATGGATTAGTTAATGCAGCCTTATCCATGGAAAAATTTCGTAAGGAATTGAATGTAATAAAGTCATTGGCTAGTCGAAATGGGTTCGAAAAAAATTATATACACAAGTTAATATACCATTGTCGCCAAAGAAAAGCAAAGAAAAGCAACTGCTTACATCCCTGCCTGTTCATAGCTCCCTCCCAAATCGCTGGGTTAAACTTCCTTCTATTGGTAACTTGACATATAAATTGCAGAAAATTGTACCAACTGATAGGTTTCATGTTTCATTTTATAAACCTGTGACAGTCAGAAGAATGTTATTCAGTTACAAAGGTCGGTATGATCCTGTAGACAGGAGTGGCGTTTACAAATTAAAGTGTGATGATTGTGGTATAAATTTAATTGGCCAAACAGGCGGAAAATTTAAGGACAGAGTGAAGGAGCATAGGTTGAGTTTTATTAATTGTGATGATAAATCCTGTTTTGCTAAACATTTGTGTGATTTAAATCATTTAAGTAATTTTGACGTGGCTGTTTACACCATTTTGACAAAGGGGCTAAGTTGGATTTCTTTGAGCAATATGAAATTGCTCATAGCCCGGCTAAGTTATGTAATGATATGGTTTTTAATGACATGTAACCTCTTTTAAACCTTGTTCTTCCTTGGGTCCGACAACCCCATGATAATGCTGCCTGAACTTCACCATCAACAGCTTTTCTTCGTCTCACTTCCCTTCCCCTACCCGACCCCCCTCTCTCTCTGACCCCCCGCCTCTCCAATTCTGGGTATATATGGTGGAGTTTTTTGAAAAATTGTACCTTGATAATGGCACTAGGTGCTGAAACCATGGTCGGTAATTATTAAAAATTCTGTGTGGAAAGTTACCATTGTCTTTCATTTTGAAATGGATATTAATAAAAGAGTAATATCTTAAGCTAAGATACTCCTTATGGCAACAAATTCTCAACCATCAGACGTTTAGTAAAATATTCAATGTGTATACGATCACAAAAGGAGAAACTCAGCACTATAACAAAGGCAATAAACGTGAATTTCCAGTGCATAATGAAATATCAAGAGAGTGCCCAACATTTATTTAGATAATAGCCTTTCTCCTATTTACATTCTAGACATCTTCGGTCCAGGGCATTCACTTCTTTCCATACGCGGGACACACATTGTATATAAAAAGTCAATGTGTAGAATGCACTAAATTTTCCGCCGTTTTACGCCGGTTTATAAATGCATTACGATGAGAATCAATCCTTGCTACATACAAAAAATTGTCATCTCGTGCAATATACGCAGAGCTCTGGCTGAAAGAGTTTTCAGTTGACGGGAAAAGTTAACTTAGATATGAAATAAAACGCATTTTTCATACTCTGCATGTATATGGCCACCCTTTAGGAAATCATATGAAAAATAGGTGAATTATTTCAATACCCTGTTCAATTGTAGTCCGTGGGCTCTTCGAGTCGTATTCTTGTTTTCTTGGAAAATCACTATTGCGAAAAAAACTCGGAACTCGGAATCTCGAGGCATAAGACGGCAATAACTCGCAAATGCATATGTTGGAAAACGATGAGGACTGCCGGATGATGTGTTCCGATTGTGGAGGAGCATTATGAGGAGCATCCAAAGGGCATCGAGAAGGATGCTGCGCGTGAGATACGTGGAGAGATGGGGATAGAATTGAAATCCCCCGTCCCCTCCTTTCGCTCTGAATCACTCCTCCTCCTCCACCTACCCATCCTCCCACCCACCCACCCCCTCGCCCCCGACTCCACATCCTCGATCCCGCTTCCCTGCGGATATGAAGTATGGTGCGTTCCCTTCCGAGGAAGGGAGCAAAGATCTCGGCGGGAATTGGCTCCACAAGGGATGAACGTCGGATATTGCCTCGGGTGGGGCAAAAGAGGGGGCGTGGCATGGAATGGCAGAGGAGGAAGACGCCAAGAGTGGAGGAGTGAATGGGGCGAGGAGACGGGTGGCGGAGGACCCCTCCACCTTGAGGGTGGGGCAGGTGCACGAAGCCGCATGTTGGGCGGGCTGCGTTTGTGCGACTTGTATTCGCATACTGCGGTTAAGGTAACGTTTCCAACGAGATTTCTCTCACGTTATAATGAAAACCTTATTCTAATTGAATATTTTTAAGTCAGGTACTGTAAGAAGCATGGAGTAAATATTTTTATACTAATAGCGCAAAAATATTGCTTTATTTGACTGAAATTCCTAGTGGTTAACTTAACATTCATACGTAACTCATTATTTACTTTTCACGCCTTATGAAGAAAAAGCCTTCATATTGGAAGGTCATTTCTTATTCCATAAATATTCTGCGGTGCGTGATTGATTTGTTTAAGAAAAATAGTTTTAAAACGTACAAACAAAAACAGTTAAATATCTAACGAGTGTCTATGTGCTTGAAAATCCTCAACTTTTTAAATAAAAGAGTTTTTGGAGAGAAAACCCTAAGCATGTAAAATGAATAACGTTTGTAGGAAAATATATCGAAAAATGGTTATGTAAATAGCGGATAATAGGTATCTTTGGAATGTGAGATATTTTGCTTTAATAGAAGCACAAATTCATGGTATTCTTCGAGAAATGATATCTCGGTCAAACTACCTGAAGAGCGCGGGGGCGTAAAAGTGGAGGGAATGGAGAGAGGGGCGTTTAAGGTGGCCCTAATCTGACTTTGTGAGTCAAAGCAAATGCTATATTACACATTTTCATGACTTTTATTTTTAAAGCTTAGCTTTCATCGATAAAAATGAGCTACCTAATGAAAACTTCAATTGAGGCGAAAAAAATATGCAGAGCATTCTACTAATACATACTTTATGACTACATTTGTCCAGCTATTGTAGCCGACTGCAGTGAAAATTTTCTGGAACTACTACATTTTGACTGCAATTATGGTCATAGTTTGCTAATAATGTTCATAAATAGGGGATAGGATTCTTATATTTTACATGTATTTAATTTCCCAGGGCGTTTTGCTCCTTATAAACAGCTTTAATTATAATCTTATCCACGCTTTCTCGTCCAACTAGGGCATCTTGTTGTTGTAATCTGAGCAATCTCCATAAGAGACTGTGTTGAACACTCCTCTTTAAAAGTTGAGTTGCAGTAAAAATGGCCTGAAAACCCTATATTTAATCATCAAAGTTAATAAAATACATTATTAAATTGATATATCAACCCTGTATGGACGAGCGAGTCAAATTTGTAACGTTTTAAAATCATTCAAATATCTGCTTTCTAAGAGGCTTCTCCACTTATTTGTAACGCTTTGGATTAGGTGTGCGGAAAGTTACGTCTCTTTTGACGGTTTATCAAACAGTTTTAATTAGTGAATGTGTGACACTATTCACTGATGATGGCGTGCCTGGTGGAGCTATGAAATAAATAGTTTCAGCTGTCATATGAAGAAAAAAGTCGGAAAGTTAGAAAAGGTACGTTATGAAGGTGATGTTGAAGTATACCTCGTGTAAATATTATTTGGTAAAGTATTATTTTAAATTAAATGCATACAATAAAAATACGTCATATTTCAAACAAATATTATTATCAAATAAATTGCAAATTTTTAATGCTCAAATAGCACTTTTTAAAAAAATCATATAGTAGCAGTATTTTTTCATGCTGATGTTTCATAATTCCGTCCAGAGAGGGTTAAGGTTTTTGGAATTTCTTGTACAGGTGACCCTGAGGTCAGCGCCACCTGAAGGAGGTTCAACCGCGAAAGTGTCCGCCGAATTGACATTTAATTTTACCAAAACCGCTCGGTAAAATGTTTTCCTATTAGGCAGCTTGATTGGGGAGATTTTTATTGCATGTTTTTTGCATATAAAATGGTCTGGTCACCCCTAAACAAATCTCGACCAAACTACCTGTAATACCATATTCCACTATTTAGATTACTTAGTTTAAAAAATTCTGCTTCCGCTAATTACATATGTTTGCTATTGTAAAGCAAAACCAAGTTACAAAATATGCAGATATTTCAACGCATTTACTTTTTAGTGTACAATTTTTTTCCGCCCACAGGAGCCGGCTGCAGCACTCTTTCCATTGTATTGAAATATTTTGGCTTCGAAAACTGCAGCAATATACCAAGTGCTAACAATTAACACTATATTAGGAACCTTTATTCTTTATTCAATTCAATTAAAACGAGATTTCTTGCTACTAACAACAGTTTTCCGAAAAATTGGCATTTGTATGTTCAGGAATACTAACATTTTTCCCAATTTTTCATGCTTTAACGAGTTTTTCACCGCGTAATTTCAAATTGTAACGTAGTTATAATCAATTGTAACGTTGTTAAGTAAACTTTGTGGTTCATATGAAAGAGAAAATGCGTTTTTATAAAGGCAGATGCAAGATGAATGAAATGAAATTAATGTCATTTTACAGTAAAACTAAACTTGAAAACACTCGGAAATCATAAGGCAAAATCACTAAAACAGAATTAGAACGATACTGAGCCGAGGGGGATGTCCACGCGAAGGGAAAGAGAGAGAAATTTTTCATTGCGTGACAGGAACTGTATTAGATGGTAATGGTGCAATTAATTGTACTGCCGAAGAAAGTCAAAAATGTGAAGAAGTGGAGATATAATTCCACTTGACTTAGATTAAGTAACAACTTGAAACTCTGACCAATGTCAATTATTCTGCAATCCTCTGTGAAGCAACTTCTAAATTTTCTTTCCATTATAATAAAACTTTATTACGGGAATCCGCTGCGTTTTCCCGTGTCAGTCGCCACAAATCCAGTAATCCCTTTCCTCTACTCCATAAACAAACCTCTTACATCAAACCAGCCAAAGTAAAGTTACAATAATTAGGAAAACAATAACTCTTTTGAAGTAGTAAAAGCTCAATAAAAATATCAAAATCAAGTCGAAAAATATCACTCTGAAGCATCAATTGCTAAACAAAAAAAATAGATCGGAAGTAGGAAAAATATGCTAAAAATGTCATTTATCTGCTAAACACATACAAAATGTTTCTTGCAATTAAGCAGAAGTGACTTTTCACGTTATTATGATGTCTATCATTCAAAAGTCGTACATTTATTCCAGATATTCCACGAAGAGAATAAGTGATAGTAGTTTGCTTTGAAAACCTAACCCTAACAGAGTTTATATTTCATTATAAATGCCAGATGAATAAATGCGAATGAAATATAGAGAAATTGTAGTTCAAAGTGTAATGAAACCTGATTATAAAGTTACTTAAATAGTTTAGAAATTTCTGCCTCGGGAACTTTTTACCCTAGGTAACTGCACGATACTTATCTCCTGATTTATCTCGTCACCCACGCGATCCTCATTAGAATTCTAAGCTCTCGCTCCACACTACAAATAGGTTTAGTTGAAACTTTTTCCATTTCTGTAAGAAGATTTTTTGCATTTTGAAGTGCTTTGTCAATGATAATGGCATATTTGGTAGATTGAAATACAGCCAAATAGGAAACATATTCAATAACATCTTGTTGAGTAAATAACTTGCGTGAAAATTCAATATGGTGGTTTTTGACAACACCAGATGATTGCGATAACTATATTCATTGCCAAATGAGTTGAGTTTAATATCGATTCACCCTCCTTTACCTTCATTTTTTATACTACAGGACGATTACAAAGACGCCAGATGTTTGGAGTGGCATATTAACTAAAGTTTCAACAAAGGTAATCAGCGTAATTTTTTTACGATGATACCAGCACATTTGTCGTTACTTATTATCAAGTTTGAGAACATAAAATGTTTTGCGCCACTTTTGTGATTACAAAGTTTTCCGTAAGAAGACTTAGAATAGTTAACTTTTTTAAATTCCATACGCAAATTTATCCTTCCCATGAGAGCTATTCCTCTTGTTTGATAAAATATTACTTACTTAAAATATGCTACTTCCAATTAATTTAAGTGTCAATTACCCAATCGCCAAATTATATGCGTAGTTAAGAGAATGTACAACAATCAAATGCTTTTCAAACTCATTCAACGATGTATTCTAAAAAGTAATTTAATTCTAACGGACATGAAATATGACAAGCGCGGCGATAAAACAAGCTGACTCATTAACAATATGGCTTGCAAGATGAATTGCAATTACGTCGTGAATATTATTGCGGATGTACCATTCACTAAAAACAATTAGAAAAGGAAAAATCAATCTATGCGTCTTTGAGTATAAGGAAAAACTATAAGCAAATGTACTTTAGTAAACATTCCTTAATAAGACCCATGGCTAGCAATCAAGTTATGTAGCTGAATGGGAAATGTATAGTAGTGGCCATGATGCGGATATTTACTTTCATTTTTATGTTTTCTCTTTATCAGCGGCGACACACTCCGAACTTTTTATTAGCAGCGGCTATCTTTCCCTAATAAGAGCTATGTGACGAAATTACATTTTTAAGGCGTAATAATTGATTGCAACTTAGCATGTTCGAATCTAAAAAGAATAGAAGTAAGTTTGTAGTTTATCTTTTATATCCGACGTGTTTCTTCACACACATTCACAAGAGAGAGTTTACGATCGTAGTTCTCGCAGCTAATGCTTCGCTATCACATTGGTAAACGCTTGTAACTGCCGAGTGGGAAATACAAGTGGATCCACTGCCAGGAATAAATACCTCAGTTATCCGAATTTGTTACGCTCTAAATGCTGGATGAATTTCGCGTGCAATCCGCGCTTCACTATTTGACAAGACGTAATTACACGCTACACTATTTGACGCGCAATTGATATGAAATATAATTCCAATGCTTCCAAATCTTAAGACTTGAGGGTGCCAAACCTAGTTCACATTAAACTTTCTTTCGACTTCAAGACTCCTTTTAATCATGTTTAGTATATTCTCATTTTAACCATGTACAGAAATGGAGGCAGATGGATCAAGTAAACACCAATTTGTTTTACCATTTGCTACTGATGAATTTTATATATAATTGAGTATACACTTGCGATCACCAAGCAATTTGTGCGAACCCCACGTCTTTCAAAGAATTGATGCACGTCTTCAAGATAATGTCTGTATCTCTCATCCGAAGGATTGAGACGATAAATGGTCATGGTGAAAAACTATATTTTGGTGAACATAGTGTAGCTTGATATAATGCTATATATTGCCGTGGTTACGATATGTTTTTTTTCATTTTGCAACACAAAAATAAATATAAGTTCGTGAATGATCTAAGTTAGTGTTAACAGAGACCCTGATAAAAAAAGCGAACCAGGTGGCTACTCCCTACAATATTCTACTAAACGAACACTCTTCTTTATTAGCTACTTATTGGATTAATAAATTTCTGTCGGCCAATCGTTTTTATATCAATCGATAGATTTAAAATAACTTCTCTTTTAATTCATCATTTTACATCTTTTCATTATTGGCATGTATTGCGTTAGTCATTAATAGAAGAAAAAAACTTTTTGATACATTGCTTTACTTAGATAATTTTTAATCATGAAAACACGTTTCAAGTAAATATGAATCAATAATGTATATTGCGTCAATCTATGCATTGAATGTAGATTTCACTTGTCACTCAAAGCCCACATAGTTCATCTCATCTTTTTTTTTCCTTTTTATGTATGTTTTGTGTAATTTTCATCGCAGCAGTTTTTATATCCATAATGACTTCAATGAAAAATTCAATGTGATGATTTTTTTAAACTTGTTTTTGTGTTATTTTTTAAGTTCTATTGCTTCACATAGCATAAATTAAGGGCAATTGAGTCATCATTTTTACTTCAGCTTGAATTTATAAGACACAGGAAGTGAATTAGGTGTAAGAAAAACTAGGTCAATAACGTTGCGATGCGTTTTTAAGCATTTCTCCTTACACAATTATATTTTACTAGCGGGCCCAACAGACGTTGTTCTGCCCAAACGTTGGCTTGCCAGCTATTAGCGGGTTCATCAAACGTTTTTTCGATATTCGAATTTTCGGTAAACTACATACTAAGTGACATTTGACATTGAGTTTGTCATTCCAATCTTTTCATTTCGTCAAAACAATGCCAAGCTACGACGCAAGGGCGACGACTTGCGCATGTATTGATGTGTACGTAAAATAACACAGAATTCAACATCAGCGCCACAAACATAATTATAAATCATTCTCAGATAATCAATCATTCATGAACTTCTCAGAAGGTTTTAACGGTCAATAATTCATAAACTTATGAAATTTTTCCTTTTAAAAATATTGGGGGAGAGGGTAGGGAGTGAAATATTGGGGTTATGGTTCCAACACCATCTACCACCTCGAGAGGGCGACGAGATTCTCGATTTTGACCACCGACGATCGCGCGACCGGGAACGATGACCTTGTGAAACCGACAGCTCCGCGACTTGTCTTGACAAACCCTCGATGGCTAGGTACAGATTATCATCCGTCGATATGCTGTTGGGAGAAACGGCATGGACATGAGGATTGGATTGGATATGAGGATTTGACACCTCGATGATCTTGTCAGCGAGCTCTGACAGCTTGTTTAGGGGTAACTCCGCCTGGACAGTCAGGATTCCTTGGACGTGCGGGGGCAATCGCCTCAGCCACAG
Organism: Ceriagrion tenellum; assembly: GCA_963169105.1. Classification (NCBI taxonomy): domain Eukaryota; kingdom Metazoa; phylum Arthropoda; class Insecta; order Odonata; family Coenagrionidae; genus Ceriagrion; species Ceriagrion tenellum. The sequence goes on from OY720632.1 coordinate 30,600,597, forward strand.
TTGCCGGAAGAGGTTATCCGGAAGAGCGGTCGTTCCGGCGAGGGAGCAAAAATGCCGCAAGAATTGGGAAGGCTTGCGATCGCCGAGGTCCTCGTCTGACAGTAACTGGCGAACGCACCGCTCCTCAGAGGCTGACAGACGTTATATAAGCTTCGATCGTAGAGTCAAATAAGGATTCTGAGACGGAGGATTCGTGATTATGTCCTCAACCTCACAGGCCACGCGAGAATCTAAATTTGAGGCAACGTAATGGAACTTCGTTACCTCGCTTGTGATCTCCAACAGCACGAACTTAGATTCCGCCTATGAAAACCAAAGACTCGGTTTCTCGGGCCAAAATGGTGGTAGTTTCACGGCGACGCGACGAACCGCAGGCAAGTTCTGCTCGGTGTCTGTGTGGCTGTCTTGAATCAGAATCATTTAGTTGCTGATGGAGGGTTTCTAGGGCCAAAATGGTGGAAGTTTCACGGCGACGCGACGAACCGCAGGTAGGTTCTGCTCGGTGTCTGTGTGGCTGCGTCTGCTATCAGAATCATTTAGTTGCTGATGGAGCTGGGCATTTTCTTCACGTAAGCGTTGAAGCTCGTCGTCGCGCGACAAAACCATTTTCACCAAATGTTGACTATCTATTCTCCTTGTCGGGATCACCAATGTAGAGATGTGTGAGGAGTCTCCACGTTTATCAAATCAATTTATTAGAGCCTTTATCAATGTCTACTACAATCTCAGTCCTCTGAATTAGTTACATAAACATCAACAAATCAGCAAGGCCTCCTTGGCAACAATATAGAAGATCATGGCACCATTTACGGTCGCCACAAAAATGTCGTCAAAAATATTTCTTAGAACCTGATCGCAGCGCCACCTACCGGGTCCGTTTGTGAATCTAAACCATCCAGAGACCCACTCAAATACACATAAAATTTAATTAAAATCGGTCCAGCCGTTTATGATGAGTTCAGTGACATACACACGTACAGAAGAATTATATATATAAACATTTATCGTGCGATACTAATATTCAATGGAAACGCTGAACTGCCTTGCCTGAATTTCCAAGCTACGTAAGGTGAATTCATGCAATAAATGAGTCGTTGAGAGTATAGGGGCAACCGGAGAATAGAAATGAAATGAAAATAGATTACACAAATGATATCTATTCACAAATGCGATTCTCGTCATCTGCTCCCGACGATTTTGGAATTCCAGTGATAATTGATGATTAATAGATTCCTAAAACGGGTAAAAAACTAAGACGAAATATGGTTATGAGGAATTTTCTGCAAGTTATCTGCATATAAAACTTTTTATCTCTGCAATAGTTCTATCCTAAAGCCATAAACGGTGTTAGGTAAATTCAACTCATAGGTGCAGCATAATAATTCTATTGCGCATCATCAGCAGTTATCAATCCTAAGATTGATGAGTTACGGTCTTACCCTCTAATTGAGAACGATCAAGTGTGGATTTTTCTCGAATGAAACTTTTGAACTGGCCTAAAAATTGTATTTATTTCGAATAAGTTCAAAACATTCAGGCGTCGTGAGGAGGAATTTTGTCAAAACAAGAAAAACAATCGCAATTTTATACGGATTTTTATTTCAATTACCACGCATTTTGACTCACGCAGTGATCATCAGGCACTAGAGTCCTTAGTAAGGGAGACATCACATGAAGTAGAGATTGAAAGGAGAAGTCCCTCTGTTTATGGTCCTTTCTCTTTCCCTTGGTTTCCCACGTTCTCTTGCCACCTTCTCTCCTTCGTTTTTTGGTATTTCTTAGTTTTTCCGTCACAACCTTCCACCTTCTCTCTTCTCCCACACTTATTCCTATTTCTTGAACCCGCCCCTCCTTTCAACCATTTAAATCTGATGTCCTCTTCACTAAATTTTCTAATAACTGATGATGACCTCGAGAGTCAAAACGTGTCGTAATTGTACTAAACAAACCGTGAAAAAGTGGGATCGTCGTTCTTAAGATGCATATATATCCTTTGGCCTGCTATGAACGAATGATATGGGGAGCTGATGTGGAAAAAAGAGTCAAAATGTCTGTTTTTTTAGTTTTGAATAAGCAATGCAACTCCTTGGCTTTAATCAGTTTTTCTTAACTTTCTGAGAAATAAATTTGAAAGAGTTTCCCTTGAATAACTTCGTAAGGAATGTGACATGAGTTCCCTGAATTCAGCTAACTCTTTTAGTTTTTCCATAGTTAATAGTTTTCCAACTTTTGGAATTTATATCTTAATAATATCCGCGTTTAGTGCGTTTTTGCTTGACTGTGGGGGCAATGAAGCAGTCACGAAATTCTCGTAACTTTTTTCACCTCCATGGGTGTAGAACTGAGTTCTAAGGTTACAGTAATCATCGGACAAAGCTATGAGACCGGAATAACAGATCTGCCGTAAGGCATCTCGAAAAGAGCAATGCGTGGCGCGCGACGGAGGCGGGGGTCGTACGAATGAGGCCGGAGAAGGACTCGAGGGACCGTTACGGAAGCCTGCGAGGAGCTGAAAGCGTTAATCGGAATCACGTCCACCTTTTTGTTGCCGCACGGACGTGCGTTGCGATTGTGCTGCGGCATCTTGGGAGCGAGTAAAAGAATTGCTCTTTATCTCTATACACTTGAGCTGCAACACCTGTCGCTCCAATGGCTTCTTCTGCCCTGGATATCTTAAGTTTTTCAATCCATCCAATTTTGAATTAGGTATTTTATGTTGTGATTGTGTTACATGTTCTTGAGACTCATAGATAGATATCATGTGTTGCTTTTTCGCAAATGAATAAAATTTTGGCAGGCAAAACATGCTGTATTTTTTTAGTATAGTAGATTAAATTCTCTAAAGTGAATTTCGTGAGTTTATTTGATATCCTAATGATTTTTACGAGATTTATGGCATAAATTTATAGTTTTATCCACACTTCGAAGCTCGAATAATATCAAGAAAATTAACGCAGATAAAAAATTTTCATTTTTTAAAAAAGTAGAATTAATGTGTCAAAACCGCCTTGTGTAATTATCCAGTTACAGCCTCATTGCTCCAATTTTGGCAGTAATATTTTAAACTATGCATATATATATATATATATATATATATATATATATATATATATATATATATATATATATATATATATATATATATATATATATATACACACATATATATATATATACATATATATATATATATATATATATATATATATATATATATACACGAAGGTCAATTTAAAAAGAAATAAATTGGGCATCTCCACCTACGAAACAACTTGTTTCTTCTTTCTGATGAAGTCTTACTCCGTTAAATCGATCTCAGGCTAATCATACGTGTTACATTTCCCTAATAGTATTCCCTTAAGTTATCATATACTTTCTATGGATGGTTCAGTAGTTTACATTTTTGCATCAATTTTTCTCATCATCAGATAATTTTAAGAATTTTTACTATGCATCAAAGTTGAAAATTACTCTCACGGCCTTCATTTTCTCTTATTTTATGGGAAAAGCTCGTGTAGCTTAAAAACTCGCCATATCCGTCGATTTCCGTCCGAGTGCTTTAAACAAGTACCACCAAAGCGTCCTCTTTCACTGTTGACGTTGGTGAGAGAGGAATAAAGTCTTCAAGACTGCCAGATAAAAAATTTACTGATTGGTACCGTACGTGTGCTAGGCGCCACAGTTCATGAGGTTAAACGTCTTGAGGAATTCTACAAGGTTAAACCTCTAACAGGTTAACACGAGTCAAAATTTGTAATCTTTAAACCTACCTGTTAACTCCGCTCTATGCGATATTTGAATGTATACAACGCAATGGTTTTATTATTAGAACTCGAGGCAAAGGATATCATCTGCCGGATTTCGTCGCAGATAAGTTACAGATCAGGGATTTAAATGGATGCTTGTATTCAAAATAAAATCAAGTGCAGAATCCTGACTTTAAAAAAAAATAGCCAAAGGACTAAATACCATAGCTTCAAGTAACTCATTGGAATTTCACAATGGAATTGATAAAGATCTAAGATGTACTTGTCAATCGGCTTTTATGTAGCCTATTAGCTACTTGACTTTTTAAATCATAGACCTGAGTTACAAATTTCCTCACAGTTGTTCTAAAAGATCTGATTACCAGTGGATTCCATTCCCAGAAGATTCAATGACATTCAAGATATAATTTTGTTCCAAAAATTGGAAGCGCTTGCGATGTATAATTTAGTATTTGCGATAATTAGTCACGCTCTCGGAGAAGTCTAGTCCGAAATTACTTATGGAAATAAAACATTTTTGCGCTTCTTAATATCTGAGTTTTAAATACAATATTTTAATTTTGCTCTATCAAAATTACATTAAAGAATACTAAAACTATGCGACTATTCATTCATTCATAAAAATTCCATTGACTCTAAAAATACAATCGCAACATAAATGTTATAACACGGTATTGAGCAACTTAAGGGATGAATGATGAAATTGAATGTCAGCATTTGCTCTCTTTAGCGACTCTAAAAATAATCGTTGACCATTTGTCCTTAAATTTTCAAATTACTGCCTTCTTTTAATGGGACTCAGAAGAAAAACTGAAATATATACATCGATTTCAGCAGCGCATGATCAGCGATGAGCGGGAAACATTCACGAGTATGAGCCACTTTTAAATCCTATTGCTAAAGACGGAGATAACCAATTTCGGAGAAAATGATAGAGAGTAACCATATTAACTACTGAAATGTAGACAGGACTGATGAGAAAAATATGCAAAAGGAGTTCACAACGGGAAGTTCCCGTCTATTCGAATTGATATGCAAAAATACGCAGTTTCCAGTTTTCCCTCCAGAGGCCTGTCTGTCTGACAAAGTTCTCATGGTGACGTTCGCGCTCGACCGCTTCGATGCGTTTTAGTGCATGAGTAGGTTTTTCATTTTCTATTTCCGCTTCCATCAAAACCAAGTTACTCGTCTCCTCTTTTTCTTTTTGTCTGATACATTGACGTAAATTGAGAGCGCTATACGTTATCAAACTGAAGCCTGAAAACCGAAGTAACAACCATATTTTTTGACCCTGTTCTCTCCTCACTTTGCTATGGATAGCACTACGGAATGGACAAATTAGCAGATTTAAAGCAAGAATATCAACCTTTGCTACCCTCCTTACCTTTCAAACAGATAGTTCTTATTGGATACAAACAGAAGACCTTGCCAAAACTGTAAAACAGATGGATCTGCTTGAAAGTTAAGGCAAGTAACTCATCAAACATTTTCCCGTATAGCAAGTGCCATCTCCATGTACTTCAATGGTCTGAAAATTCACTGGACTGTTGCAGCAACGCAACTGCCCTGATTATTCTTTTTCTTACCATAAAAGTTGGTAAATAGTGACAAACTGTATATTTCAAGTTCTTCTGGTGCTAATTACAGTGAACCACCAGTTTTACGATAATTTAATAAAGTCACACTGACGCATCTAATGACAAGGAAGACATTGCCACGAGAAATAATCGGCCTGGACTAGGAATCGAGTCATATACCTTTGGCTTGGAATGCCAAATCACGGACCACTACGCTACCCAGGCTTCCAAATTCTCATAGCAATTTTGCAGGAATTATTGGACCTAGTCGTTTAAGCCCTCACAATCCATCAAAGACGGCAACGCAAGGGAAAGAAGGTTAGATTCCTGATCGAAGCCGTTTTTTTCCCATGGCAATGGCTACGTACTTCATCACCATATTTGCAGCAGGCCTGAATATTTTCATATGAGTTATAATCTCAGTGCAAACAGCGTTACTTCAGCATTATAGGGCAATTTTGCAGTAGTTTACGCATAATACGAGGAGAGATGACGTTTAACACGCGTTCTTATGAATTAAAGAAGAAAGCATATACAACTATCTTCACTATGCGAGGAGGGGGACAGGGTGAAATTGACATTCGCAAACACGAAAGAAGCGATTGGATGAGAGTTCACCACAGAGAGAAATCACGGAGTGATGGACGGACAGCCAGCCGCGAAACGAGTTGGAGCAAGGCTGGGAGTGGTGGGAATAAAATGGAGAGGGATTTCTTTTTTAAGAAGAGCGGGCTTGGTGGAGGGAGGAGGATAGGACGACGGGATGGAGTGTTTTCCTGGGTCCAGTCGTGATGGTTTATTCGAGGGGGGGTGGATTTTTGGAAGCGGGGAAGAAAGGAGAGGGCTGCGCGGTGGATGCTCCTGGAGGGCCGGACGCACATCCCATTTCCATCCTTCGCTCTCATCCCTCCCGCGGATGGGAGAATAGGATCGCTGCGTTCTCGTCTCGTTTTCCCGATGCCTCTTCCCATCCGCACCGCCGCGTGACTTTTTCATCCACGCGGCGGCGGTGGCGTCAAAGGAGAGGCGGGCTGGTTTTATCAAGCATGAGAGAGCGTGGGGCAGAGGCAGATTGAATATGGAAATGAAAATAAAAATAACTATCGGGGTTCGAGCGTTAACGGGGGAGATAGAGAGGGAGAGAGAGGAAGAGACGGGAAGAGGGAGAAAAACGTTCTCTCCGCGCCCCCTCCTCTCGCCGACCCCCTCCCCATTCACCCCCCCCCCCCCAACTCCCTCCCCTGTATCCACGCGTGTGCTGCTGCCACGGGGGGTTGAAAGCGGATTATGCGTTAAGAGTCCTCGTGTGCCGAGCGGAACGGATGTACGCGAGCGAGCGGGGAGGGAAAATAAAATAGTTCTCACCTCGCGAGTGCCCTATGAGTTCCCGCATTTTGTGTGCTCTTTCTATTTATTTTTTCACATCGTTTCTAGCTGTACTCGCCTATTTCTCCCGTTCGGGGGAGAGAAAAAATATGAAGGTGCCCATCTGGCACTTGGAAAAACATGCCAGTGCATTGGCGCGCCATTCATATGGGGGAGGATGCACGGCTGATGCACTCGTGAATGCATTGCTTGGAGTTCGACGAAAATTTACGCATCTGGCGACCGAGTTTTCACTGTTATCTGAAGCGTCATTTAAACCATGTCAAATTTTCCAAGCCTAAAGGATGCGAAATTTGCTTTCCAATCAGACTGTTGGCTTTTTTAAGCGTTACCATAATTTAAACAATTCAAAGACCCCGATAGAGTGCGACCATTTAAAGAGATGCAAATAAACAATGGCAGATTCATTCAGTTTTTTCGAGGTATTGAAGCAACAACTATTTCGGGTAAAACAAAATATCCATGGTATTGACTGGCTAGACACTTTTCTTGCATTGATTTTGTTGCAATTATTACAAGACAAAAGATGTTAATAGCACAGGTCATTTTTTTCTTTATTTTTGAGAACGATTTATGATGTTTATATATTCAAATACTAGTTCAAGGAAAGTGACTATTTTAAAATATACAATGGTTTCCTCCGACTAGACTATACTTACCCAAAGACTCAACATACCGAATAAGTTGCCTCATTTTGCTTCCAAAAATGATCTAATTGAATTTTTTTTCAAAACGTTTACGCACTATTCCCCTTCAAAATATAGAAATGGTTCATCATCTAAATGGCAAAGATTTACCAGTATGTTTAGTATTCTAGAAGAGGAGAGAATTTGAAGAAAAGAAGCAAAGACGTGACGGTTTTTATTCACTGATTCGTCCATGTGAGCGCGAACATGATAAAGTATATTCTTACCAAAACGTTGATGTGATGATGCTTCGCGGAGAAATCTCCTTAAATGATGTCTGCCGTACTGCTGACGTGTTGATCATATCCATGAATTGAGGCCCACAAAATTTTGCTTGAAACACGCTTGAAAAGAATTTTACCGGTGGAAAATAGCGTCTGCCAGTGACTCCTTCCTGTTTAGTACTCCTTCAATGACCTGGAAGCTTCTCTCCGTTATTTCAGAATACATCAATATGAAACGCTTGCAGTGAATGAGATATTATAAATATATTACGAATGTTCTCTCTCTTACCATTAGTTTCCGGACATTTTAAATCTACTGAAAAGTATAATACTCTGAAAAGGGCAACTCCAACATTAAAAAGGGCTTTTAGGATAGATAAACTTCCTCAGCACTAAAAATATTTGATTTATCCAGCTCAGTGCTCTACTTTCATAGAGTGACTTGATTCCATTACATTATCCTACAATGCATGTGTAATTTTTTTATCCAAGCTTAACCAGAAAATTGACAAGAATATATGAATGGTCATATGCAAGTCGCTCATCTCAGAGCGCTCCATTCTTCTCCAGTACTCCGGTGACGTATGAAATTACCTCTCAATACCTCCCCATTCCCCTCCTCACACTATCCCCCTCCATAGTAACCACCCCCACCACTCTCCCGTTGACGCTGTGAGCCTAATGTATCGCTGCGCGTCTCGAAGGAAAGCTCTCCATTGTCGGATCCGATGAGGACGGAAGGCTTCGCTTGTGTGGAATGGTGTAAAAGAGAATGTCAAGTCGGTTCGGCAGCTCATGCGAGTGCGATCGTCTTTCTGCGGGCGGAAATGAGCGGGAAGGAAATCGCAGTGTGGAAAAGGGGGAAAAAATAGTGTGTGCGGCCTCCGAGGGAAAGAAGTTGGCTTTTTTTTCATTTAGCGGTGAAGCTAGGGGGTAAATGTCTTCTTTCGGTACATTTGCAGCCAATTCCGCTCTCTAGCCACATCACGCGGGCAAAAAAAAATCTATCGAAATGCATTTCAAGATCATCGTCCACCCTCTGATTTTGTCGCCAGCGTTCGAAGGGCCCAACTTCAACCCTTAACCCAAACGCACATTGAAAATTTTCTTCGATACATTCAAGTTAGCCGTGCTTGGAGAAGTTTCTAAGAGCTAATCCTAGATTTGGTGGCCTTCTTAAATTCTGCTACCGTGAGAACCTGCCCGATTTTGAATCTTTATTCATCGATTGAGTCGATAATCAGTCGTCATAATTTTTATTCATGCAATAATTATTGTTTCCAATTCAAATTGTTCTTAAAAACACTTAAATAAATATAACAGCATTTGTGATATTTCGGGTTGTAATTTTTTTCTAGGTAATTCTTATAACATGGCAATAATGATCGAGGCGCGAAGTGCTTCGTGGTCTTTCTTTCTTCACTCTCACAACTTGCAAAGAATAATTTGATCTTGACTTCATCGCAATATTCTCATTGGTGCCAAATAAATACAAGTATTTTAACATCCATTATTAATGAAGGAAGGTTTATGTTTTGAGCGATTCATTTCTCTTTAATTTATATGAGTCAAGATTTATTTTCTTTCTAAGTTTTGTTTTATAATCCATGTGGTATTGTGCGCTAGCAATCCATTACTGCTCTTATCGATTACTCAACTCAATATTTTTAGCACTTCCATTTATTTTTTCTGAATTTAATTTCCCCAAAACGTACTTCAATAGAATACAAGGATCCGATGCCTTTAATTTGTAAGAAAAAGTTTTCAATACAAGTCATCAGTCTAGCGTAATTGTGATGGCAGCCATCAGGCAGGCCGGTAAAAATGACCTGTGAAATTATTGAAAGCTATGTGAAATAATGCTTTACTTATAATGATGAATACCTTTGTCATCAAATCCTCTGAAATAAAATTGACTATATTTGAGGATTGTTGCTGTAGGAGAAAGCCGTAAATAATTTTGTAGCGATTTCAAATAAATAATATTCTTTTTCGATGGTGAGGACTCATAATTCTCAGTATATTTTTCAACTTGCACCACTCGATAAAAAGAGAGTTAGCCACATCAAGAGCAGGCTTTTAAATAGAGTACGCACATATTTGGACGGGAGAATGAATGAGAATAAAAATTCAAGAACCGACTCTCAAATGAGCGACCGATGCTTATCGCCCATTTGTTTGGGAAGGGAAATAGAAAATTTGCAATCCGTTCCGCGAAGCACTTATAATTTCCCGAACTCATTTTCCATTATTAATTCCACTTCGTGTCCTGATTCCTGAAATGTGAATTTTAAAAAGGAAAGAGCTGGTGGAAAATAAATATTTGAGCAAAATATGGGCTCAGTCACATAAAAAGACATTCGATTTGTTCGCCATTGCGGGAGTATGGCGCTCTGGGGCACGATCTCTTTCGAATCGGTTTTTTGGAGGCGACATAAAAATGACCGTGCTCGCTCAAAGCCGTTTGGTAAATATATATATGTTCCGATATTATTTCGAATGGAGGTCCCTCGCAAATTTTTATATGGCTAGCTAAAGCAAGCGAGAAATTCAACCGAAAAAAACACCATTTCGACGATAGTTGATGCACTCTTCATGCCGCGGAAATCGAGGGTCATTCGTTCCTATTTCCATGACGACGCGATGCGCGGCGGGCAATCCCTCAAAGCGATGGTACCCTCAGGAGGGGACGCGAGCGAAAGTGGACCGGCGGCACCACACCCCACCCCCTTCACCCCCTCCCTTTCGTCCCTCCGTCCCCTGATGCGGCCCACGGGGGACACATTCCGCGGGGCGAAGCGGCCTAAACGGTGCATCAATCTTTCCTCCGGCTCACGGATGTGCGGCCATCTGTGCAAATCGCCGCTCCCACTCCTTTTTTGCTCCTCCCGCTCCTTCCCGGTCGAAACCGAGCAGAAGATGCTGCCTTTCCTCGGTCAAATCTGCAAACCCTCTTCTTATATCCCACCCTCTTTCACATCTCAAGACACCATCTCGGATGATCCTCGTCATTTCTTGATCCACGCCACAATGAGTGTCGCCACAACGCCTCGAGTTAATTTACCGGATGGTGAAGATTGCGATCGGCCGAGCGAAAATATGAAATCACTGCCGATTATGTAGCGTATTGTGATGATTGTTTGAAATCTTGCTACGGAGTTATAGCGTTCACCTGGTAATGTTTGCCGTCAGTCTGGCTTCAACACCCTGATGCTAATAGATACTTGCTCCATCAGTGCACACTGTGTCCCAGAAATATCCCACTGCATCCTACATTCTTATCCAACAAAAACTGCCGCTTATACTTTCCCGTTTGTCCATTTCACTATCACCGTTTATTTACAGATCTACATCCGAATTCCTTAAGCCCTTTTCTCAGCTTCTTATCGGGTCCCCTTTGTAGGATTTAATTTCACTTATTAAAAATCAAATTTATACCAATTAATCAAATTAATTAGTTCCAAAGCATCAAGCTTATGTCAAGTTTATATTTGACCCACTGTGATACTATCGCTATTTTTCCATGGATTTATGACTTTAACCTCTCATTTAATTTTAACTAAAATGAATATAATTAAAATATTAAGCACACCATCAGGGTGATGAACTTAATGTAAATTTATGAATCGAACTATTTTAATTGAAAAATTTTCATAATTATTTTCAGTCAGTAAAATTTCATGGCTGGAAATTTTAATTTTTGTCCAAATAACCTATTACAGTTGTAGACCTAATTTAATCTAATAACTGAGCACTATAATCCCTGTTACACTCAGCACCAAGATAATCTACTGGTTAATATAGGTTATAATCTTTAAGATTTTTACATATGCAGGGCTTAATTTACCTGTAATACTTTTCCCTTCATGCCAGAATACATCCTACCTTTCATCATCCAGAACATGAACTCTGTTCTTTTTCATCCCCTTCCCGCTTGCCCAATATCCTTCTCTCTTTCACGGCCTTAAGCAGTCATTTGTCACTTATTAACTCTTCTGACCACCTACTCTTCTAACCATCTTATAATCTCAGTCGGAAGCTTCGTTTCTGCACCAACCGTTCCAGCTACGTTCTTGTTTGTCTTCCTTTACTTCCACCGCACTTTCTCAATCCTCCTCCACACCCACATCTCCATCAGCCTATTTTCTTTCTCAAAGTTCACAATTATGCCCAATACAACGTTACACTTTATACTAAACTCTTTATCAGACACTTTTTTCCCTCTATTTTCCCTTCAATTATGTACTTTAAAGACCCATTGTAAACTAATTCGATATTCCCGAGCATTTTTATGACATTTTCCTTGTAAATCTTGTCAAACGACTTTATAAAATCGACAAAGCAAGCAAAAATATCCTGATCATATTATTTCTATATATGAGCTTGCTTATCACCGCGATCGTATCCAGACTAGCCCTTCCTTCCCTGAACCCGCACTGGTCACCGCCCAAGTGAAATTTTTCTCTAATTTTAATAATTGAACCAAGCACAGTTTGCTCTTTTCTAATGGGGGATAATGCCGGCATAATGCGTTCTCGGTGAGGGTGAGGGTGCCAGGCCCAAAGAGTACCGAGAAATGCCGTCCGTCTCCTAAAGGCTCTGCCAGCAAATCCAGCCACAGCGTCTCCGTCGCGCCTCCTGGGAAACGCTAATTATGAATGGGGTGAAAGGAGAGTTTTCGGCGCCTTAAAACCGGATCAACCTGGCTAAGGGAGTTGCACATTTAATGCTACAACGCCTCTCAACTAACAGAGCCATCGTCAGGTTCTTCAGGTCTAATATCGTGGCAGGGTAGGTTTAAATGAGTTGTTGCTGTCCCTATCCAGTGGAAAGCGAAATTGGTGTGAGTTTTAATATGGATTTCTTCTACCATTCAAAGCCTGAATCAATCAAATTTTTATTAATTATTCTATGCGAGAAATCCGCCGTGTATAAAATTGAACTAATTGTTTTATATACCAGTAATTTCTTCTACTTCAGGATAGGTATAAGAACTGTTTTAACGAATTTCTTTGGCCGTACCCCTTCCTCGTAAGTCCTACAGATAAGTCAAAAGAAACGTCGTCTTCCCTCAAAACCTAAAGTCTTCAGTAACTCTGAAGGAATACAATACACTCTCACATCATTTCTTTTCTTCATCTCTCGTAATGCCGTTAAAAGTCTTCTGTCTGAAACTGAATGAAAACACATGGTCATTTCATAATTTAAAATGATTTCGCTACCGACTCTCTATACGTCCTTCCTCAAGATTCAAAAACCAATCTTCTGATGAGATATCGCCATCTGATGCTTAGCAGTATTTGGGGAGGTGAGGTGGAACAGCGTCATATGTTTCCATGTATCTTCAGATGACACCCATGAGTTGAAACGTTGTAATAAATAAAACAAGTGGGTTGTACACCACGTAATATTTATTCATCGGCAATCTTGATCGGAAGTTTTCTGTGATTGCAATTTGCAATGTTGGATTGGATTGGATATTTGGGGAGGCGACCGACGGCTGAGGTCATTTGCGCCATAGGGGACAGGTAAGAGAAGAAGGGTGGATAGAAACCCGGCGTCGGTATTAGCCTCCTCTTAACGAAAGGCGCCAAGGGGACCGCGGCTTAACGTCTCATCCGACAGACGGAGTACTCTACTTGAAGTGCCCTCCACAAGACACTCAAGTAGGGATCGGGTTTCTCAAAATAACATCCGCCTCTGCAGGGATTTGAACCCTGTCCGCCCGTGTGGTAGGCGAGTACTCTAGCCACCACACCAACCCGATCCCCATTTCAATGTTCGCAAGTACATTTCGCTCTGCATCGACAATTTTGCAGCACCTTTGTGAAGCACCTTTAAATAATGCATCTATCGGCAGCAAATCAATCTGCGTTTGAGAGCTCTCTCCGGCTCGACGGTGACCGTTTGAGAGCAGCCGGACAGAAGACTTTTTACCTGCCTGCCTCTCGACCCTTATTCTTGTTAAGCGCGGCTAAGCGCGCGTGGCCGATAAATATTCACGCGAGTAATCCATTTTCCCCTTAATTGAGCGCCAACAAGCCGTGCGCGTGCGCGCGCCAAAAGCGAGAATAAATCTATCTCTATCTCTCTCTCTCTCTCTCCCTCTTTCCTCTCCACGGATCCGCGGTAGCCGTCGCCGCGAGGGCCGCCACCAACACGGCTGAGTTGCGTGCGCTCACCAAGGCAACGTAGGAGAGCAAATAGGGCGCGCAGTTCAAACAATGGCGCGAGATGGACTCGCCTGGAATAATGCGCTGATTACACATCAGCCCCTGGAATCGACCCGTGGTGCCCTCGACCCCTGGAGTCAGTCGATCACGTCGAACGAGGGCAAGCGCGGGTCGGCACCCCCCTCTTATCACTTCCCCCACCATCCCAACAACTCCGGTGCACCCTTTTCCCTCAAGCCGCTCAGGATAAACCATCTCCTATCCCTCCCTCTCTCTCCCCACGCATGAATCTCCAAACTCTCTCACACACCTCCTCGTCGCCGCCTTCCTCGTAGCTCTCATAGCGAAATGGCCGGCGGTGGGTGGATGTGACCACGGGCGTAAACACTGTTAACAGACGGTCGCCAACCGCCGTCTCTGATATGGTCCCGGGAGTTTCCCCGAAACGTGGCGCGGCTGTAACAAGAGAGGGATCGGCAGAGAGAGATAGCAGGGATTTTCCGTGACGGACGCGTCCGAGGATTCGTGCTGCGCTGTTATGTTGACCGTTGTGCGTTGGCTCAGTTTCCATTTATGCTTGCGCCTCTATATCTCTCTTTTGTTTTTCGTATACTTGCTCTTTCGTTTTTTTCCTATAAAAAAATGCGAGCGCACCTGATATTTTTTTATCAACTCTGATAGAAAAGAGGCGGCAGAAGATAATTGGAAGACGATAAAAAGTTAATTCTCTGCTGCTTCTCCCGCTTCTGTAGATCGCTAGGGAATATGAAATAATAAAAAAGAGAAGCAACGTGCTGGATGTGAATTCGCTGAAATGACAGGCAGCGGCTTCGTGGATAGGGCGGCGGCCATGTCGTTAGAGGCTGCTGCGCCTCGTCCGTGTTTTTTCCATTCCATCCGTGCCAATCTGCCATAAAAGAGGAATCGACGCCTTTTTATATTGGCGGTCGAGTTAGCGTGCCACGCACAGCCGCTCTGTAACGACCTCCAACTTTTAAACCCCTTCTCTTGAATATTCACCCAGCCTACACGCATGAACTAACTATCAGTTCCATCTGCACGCCAAAATCGGAATACTTATTTTCTTCTATGCAAATTATGTATACGTGGAGATATGTTATGCGCGAGATACGAAATAATTATTGAGTGACCGCTTTAAAAGTCATCAAAATCCAGTTTGGTGGAAGTTTATAAACCTATCATCACCTATGATGATAAAAATCGGATGGAGTGCAACAGACAAAATCTTTTGACCACGGTGAAAACCATATTAAACAAATTCATTAAGTAAGTTGCCATCTATGAATTAATAAGCGACTCTCGTACTATTTTCCCTAATTAAACCAGTCACATGGAAATACAAAAACTAGAATATAAACGGAAGATGAAAATAAATGTTGGTCTATGACAATGGATTACGAAAATTACTTAAATGAATGGCACTTATGCCATTCATTTTAAGATTTAGATTAAATTTTCCGTATGGAATTAAAATATTAAACGCATCCCACATTTATTTCACTACTATTTTTTGTATACTGCTCTGCGGGACTATTGCCGTATTAGTACCATTGAAAAAATCTGTAGTGAAAAAGTTGTCCACTTGATCTTTATGGGAACATTAATTTGCCGAATACGACAGTTAAGTAGTGTCCATATAGGTTTCCTGTAAGCATGCCTTTTGAAAGTCATAATGTAAAATTACTGATCAAAGAATATCCGTGATGGTTAATTCCTGAAAGGTTTTGGGATTCAACCCATAATCACGCGTCTTGTCACTTTTAATTCCTATCCTTTCAGCCTTTCTCCTGGTCTATTTAGATCTTTCCTCTAAGTAGACAAGGAATAATCCTTATCTTCGTTATTGATGAATCATTTTCAGAGAATGGTCCTTCTCTTAACAGGGAGAAATCTTTCATTTTTTCATGGGCATTTTCATGGGCAATTTTTTTAAAGATCAATCAATTACTTCAGTATAGTTCATTTGGTTTTTTCAAAGAAATTGTGCAGCAAGCCCACTTTTATTCCTTCTCCTATGTTACGCTGCATTAAGTTTGTCAGCAAAACTGAAAACTATGCTGTATGTTGAAAATACTGCTTCATGAAGTGTTAATCACTTTTTGATTAACGATAGAATAGGTAATCAGTTTAATCACTGACAAGCTGGAATGTGGTTGGTAATGAGAGGATGCGAGTAGTAATGAGAGGATGAACAATAGTAATGAGAGGACGCGAACGCGCGCTCCCTCTCTTTAAGTAATCCTAGTCAGGAAATTGCTCGCATGGTTTTGCAGTGGATGATTTGTGTGTCGGCGTTCGGTAGAAAAATCGAACGGAAACGCATTCGCTTACATTTCCCACGGCTCCTCTTTCATTTCGACCCAACCCAGTCGATCCCCTCTGCAATTATCCAATAACACCCCGAGTACAGATCCCATTGGCGGCCTTCGTCGGTCCCTCGGAAATTGCAACTCTACGTGGTTCACCGCCGTCATCTCCCGCAAAAACTGCGCCTTCATAATCGTTATCAAACCCCATTCACAGCTTGCCCGCGATATTGCAACACCGCGCCACCGGTCAGGCAGTGACTGCTATGCGTCAGTTTCGTTCCCGGTAGAAATATCACAGAACCGATTCAGTTATATGTTGCCTCACCGCCCACCGCTTACACCCAGTATTGAGAGCACTTTAAGGGAAAAAGAAAATACTTAAACTTTACTTACGCTCGGGGTACAGCATCAGTCAAACCAGTTGAACCAGTACTTCGAATTATCACGATATGAATCGCGCTGAATGAAAGAAGTGGAGCTATTTTTTTCTCGGGCTTGTTAGCAAGTGAGTTAGTAGCCTCGTTTCTTTTGAATTCTCACAATACAGATATCCATTTTCTATGAGCACGAATAACCATAAAGCGTGCGTGATACCGCGACTCTCGATGGTCATAAAAAAGTTTCTCATTTATTTCTCCCCAGCGCTAACGATGTCGAGACGAACGGATAATTCGTGTTTGAGGCCCAGCTCACCGCCAAGGTCTAAAATACTTTGGTTTCGATCGATTTCGTGGCAAAATGCACAAGTTACCGTGGTAAAAAAATAATTCTTCTGTGAACAAGTACCGAAAGAGTTGATTAAGAGAACTCAGGAAGCGTATATATAAACCATGCAATTAAATTTTAAGAGCACTGATTAAATCCCTTAGTATTTCATGTCATAAAAAAACAATTCCAGAAGAGACATTTTACATGATTGTTTCTCAAATTTTATTATTCTAAATTTCACAAAATAATTCTGGAATACTTCCCTCGCTGACATAATGAGCAGGTAAAAAATTGGTCATTATTTCTTGGAAAATAGAGCAAGCGAATTCCAATCGGTGGCAATAGTGTGGTGAAAATATATTGTTGAGTGTAATATTTTTATTTTTAAGCTGAGATTATTTTTCTTAGGCATTAATCACCAATCATGAGTCATTCACGCGTAAACCAAGAGCCTATCCAGGCTGAATTTTCAAATGCAGAGTCTTCATCTCATTTCTTGTAAAAGGATAGCAACCTATAAGAGTATTTCAGTAATTAGGTACACTAAAAAAGTTAGTTGGTATAATTTTATCATAAAATATCTTCAAATATGGTAAATTTGGTGAGTTAAACTTATATATGATGTAAAATGATATTGTAGATGACCCCATTATGATGCCGTAAACAACACTATATTAGGACTGAGAAATATTCTCTCGGAGAAGAAAACTTAAATAATGGTGGTTTTGATAAGGTCAGGGTTAATGGCTTAATCTTACCAGGCCTATTATATCCCGATGCGGATTAGAGCATGCAATTTCCCAGCTTTAACATTGGCTATTTTCTTTATTTTATGTTGAAAAAACTCTTGCAGTTTTAAGTTTATTTTTTCCAAGAGTGAATCGCGTGCTTAGCGTCGTACAGCGTCGCTGATATCGTGAAAATAATGGTAAGATACGAAGATTGAGTTTTTTCAGAGATGGCACCATTAAAAAAGTGAGAATTGTAGGATTGCACCGCGGTGTGTCAAACACCAGCTTTCCTTTCGCAGTCATCGGTTTAACCATGCAATTTGTAACCCCGCCAAAATTTAGAGCGCAGCTGAAAGCCAATGATGAAATATAAATCCGACATTCGAATGTGCCCCACTACTCAAGAATGAAGATAGGGAATTATGGCCATTTGAAGCATAAGCTCTTACAATTTCATCTCCGCGTGACAATACTTTCAAATAAACATTTACTGACCAGATTATTTACGTAAGTAAATACTATGCACACAAGCATAATCCACTGTTCAATTGGTAATATACGAGCGTAATGCAGAGCGTCCTCATGTATCCAGGATTTTCTGAGAACAGAATCTGTTAAATGAGATAACCTCCAGACGTATGAGCCTAAGTATATTACTGATTAGTGTCAACACTAACCATACTAATATCTTAAAAATATTGAGTAGGATGAATATTAAGTGAAACATTGAAAAAAATCTTAAATATTTCCTTTTGTTCAAATGCTTTTAAAAAATGTAAATGAAGTTTTTCATACGATGAAGGAACTGTATCCGCTGAATTCATCGATGATTTTTTATAAATGTTGATGTTGCTGAGACAATTTTTCATCAAAACTGGATTTTGATGAATTTAAAATCGCCATGGTTAACTTTAACACTGAACTCTTTCCAGAGGAAATGAGATTTTAATACGTTCGAGTGGTGAGGTAAATATTCTCTAAACGTACAATTCTGAGAAAGAGACTATCACTGAAGTATGGAATGAAAATTAAATTTCCCCATTAACCCTGCAACTTTTCTGTTATTGACAATGTTATTAACATACTAAGATGATATTATATTTTATTAAGAATGTAGTTGTGCGATAGTTACTGTTAGTTCTTATCTTCTAAACCAAAGGGATGATGTTATTCATTCTTAAATCCCTGAGCATTTGTCCAGTAACAAGTGTCAAGCCTTCCTGCAACATACCTAGGATACATTCATCTGCGTATTGAAACAGCTGAAAGAGTTACACAAATGTCCGACGGCTTTATATCCTTTAAATCCGTCAATGGTGTATGGGTCTTTTCCATCTTTAACCACGTATGATCTTTATCAATCTGTAATTCTCCAATGAATTTCAACTCATTACTTCTCGATGTTTCATTATCTTCAAATACGCTGATTTTATCTTCAACCTTCTTTATTCTATGTGATAGCATTATTTCCCTCAACTCGTATAAAGTTAATGTATTACCTATTACCTATTACCTATTACATTATATTTGACTATCACAAGTCCACGTAGGTAGCATGAAACTCTGTAGGATGCAATTATATCAGAATAATCCTATACTCCCCTTTTCCTGCTAAGCATTTTGCTGCCAGATTGATAACAAAGGCATTGTGGCGTGCACCGCATTCTACTCTTCATTTGTTAGACCAGTGGCGGCAATTCGACAACTGGGTAGGTAGGTGTGACCAAACTGGGCTTCGAGCTCCGCTTCAGTGATCACCTTATTTCTTTCGTATATTCGTTCCATATTTTGTGTAATTATTACTTAAACATTTGTAATAAAAAACAAACTACTGGTGAGATTGCTTTTTGTCGACTCTCCAATTTAAGCCTCCATGCGACGGAGACCCCTAGGAGGAGAAGACCTATCCCCCATTCCGTGGAACACGTTTTGGAGAGGTCACAATACTATGTATGCAAGTATATTCTGCTGATAAATCAATATATTGTGAACATAATACAAGCCATTCTTTTATACACACTTTAGCTACTTAAGGAATAACTATTTTGATGTATTACCTTTACCTTTCCTCTGCGGCGCCCCCATCGCTACAATTCACTGTAGCTTTTCAGAGTACATCCCTACCTTTAGGCTGATATGTCTGACATTTTCTGCTTCTTTTTGCAGTCTTTCCACATACTAGCCATGCACCAAAAATTTTTTTTGTTTTTCATTATCATATGGAACCTCATCGTAATCAGGTCCTTCTTACCATATATCTGTTGGCATATATCTTGCCATTACTGAATCGATTGCGATACCTCTGCTTCACCAACGTTGCAATTTCGGAGTATTTCTAGCCGTTTGCCATGAATGTAAGATGCGGTACTTGCTACATACAGTACTTGTGTCCCTCTTGATGTAGGGATTCTTCTCAGGCTCTCCGTCGGGCCCACTCTCTTAATCCTGGCCGACGTTTTTATGCCCAACTCACTAATTGTCATCAGGGCTGTTGAATGTCGTTCGGCGATCCGGCCTTCCTTCTATGCCATTCTCGCTAGGTCAGATGCGTAAGAAGACGTATATCTGTGATTCAGCCGCTCCATCAAGGCTCATTTATAATTGTATAATACTTTTCAAATCTTGTTTACGTCCAGACTTCCCAATCGAGGCCAATGCGAACTGAGTGGGTCTTATGAGAACCTTTTTAAATATTTCACTTTCAAATATACATTGGCTGTAAGTGGAGCTTGTAAGTCTAAAGATGAGGCAAATTTCTTTCAACTTGTAAATTGACGTTACAGACAAAGCCTCAATACTCACATGACTAAAATAATGCTTCCGCATACTCTCCAGTTTACTGGCCAATGATGGGTGGTAATCGCGAAGTAACAGCATTTTTATATAGCTTTATATCATTTTAGAGGCATCCCGAACAAAAATAAATAAAATTACCTCGTAGCAAAACACGGCATGATGATTTACACCATAATATTTGATGGATTTGTTTTATCTCCTCACAGCTCTAGCATTCCTATAGTATTCAAAGACCTCTTGAGTAACAGCAATTTATTCGACAGTATTACAGTACCTGTACGAAGTACGGTAATTTTAGGCACATATTTATAGTACAACTCATAGCATAACTGCATCACTACATCTGCATCTACATACTACCCTACGTGCCGCAATATGGGCGTGTGGCAGGTGGAGTTAGGACACCAGCCGTAAATGATGTAAGGGATAAGGTTTAGGGAGGTTAAATGGTGACTGGTATTATGGGAGAATATTTTATGGTGCTCAGTTTTTATTGCGGTCGCTTATTGTGCGCGGAAAGAACGAGTATTTGTACCTCTCTCTTCGGTAATGTATCTGCCTTATATTATTGCTTCTATCAGACCTAAAGATGCAGTGAGGCGTCATGATAATATTCTCGGTGTCGCCTTGAAACCCACCAGTTCTGAGTTTCTCAAGCAAGCTAAGCCTAGCGCGAGACCTCTGAGTCTCCAGGGGCTTCATTTAGGGATTTCAGGGATCGGCGAGGAAGCGTCACGCGAGATTGCAACGAGGTGGAAAACTTATGATTTCCAAAGTTGCAATCAAATTGTAAATTTTTTTAAATATGAAATAAAAAGGTAACAAATTATGGTTTAAAATTAAATGCAAAAGCTATACCAATTTATTTTGTTTGACTGCATTGAATCCTGGGAGGATATCACGTTTTGTGAAGCTGTGTTCAACACTGTCACCTCATAGACCCTCCAGAGAGATCAATTATTACGAGAAAAAACTCATTGAATTAAACTGGGATATTATTGATTCCAATCACCTGCTAACTCCTGCTTCTCAAATCATATGAACTCAATTAGAAATAGTACCAACCGATGTATTTCATGTCTTTCGTTCGGTTCTCTGATGAAATACAAATATTTAGAACATCCTAACTACGGCCCCTGAGTCTCACCTGGTCCAAAGCTCAACGTTTTGCGGCCTCTTACTAGATGTGTCTGAGCAATTATAAACACATGTGACTTGAAGGGTTTTCCCTATAAAGTGTTGCATATTTTGGTAAAAAAATGCATTCAAAAATGAATTCAAAGCTCATGCTGAAAATGATAGCAAAACATAATGAATATATTTATTACACAGCAACTGCATTCTCTTCAAGTTCGTAACGTAATATTTAGTTTCAACTCATTTTTTAAATTTCCTTTAAGTGCCATCATTACTATATCTAATGAACGGAGTTAGTTAATTGTGGAATACGATTCCATTTTGAATGTGCAGGTAGCACTCAATCCAGCTTGCCACGGAATCTGCAATTAGAAAGGATACGAATCAGACACAGGCTTCATTACAGAAGCGTGCAGCAGTTATATCACGAATACGTAACAAAGTTATTCTAACTCGCAGTCAACTGCCGGGAACATGCACGTTGACGAGGAGCTTCCTCGATCGCTCCTGTTGTAGTGATAAACCATCGCTCGTACTCCCCCGAGGGAACACCAGCGCAAATTAGCTTCAATTTGTCATTAAGTCAGAAGCGCTGATTTGATTCCCCGTGACATCTCAGAAAGCAAGGTGACACAATTAAAATTTCTGCAGCGAAAACAAGTGTGATGGAATGCTCATATTCCAAGGGGTGGTTACTGCAGCCTTCAATAAATACCTCATACGCACAAATATTCAACGAACTTTTTTTCTGGAAAACAGCGTTATTTTGCCAAATAAACGTCAACGGTATTTTTCTTTTACAGCTTCTAATTTGGCTATCACAGTTTCCAACGAAGAAGTAGTTACAGATATTGGCAAGAAATCCCCGAATAAATTATTCACAGCCAGATAGGAAGAAGAGCGGTAAAAAACCAAGCCAAAACTATCTCCACAAATGGTGGCATGGCTTTGAGAGGGTAGCAGGCCTACTTTTCAAGTCCCTACGTGTTGAAGCTCACTGTGTAAACACTCAAATGTAAATGCAATCAGCCAAGTTACACACATCAGCCCGTTTCCACGCTCGCTGTGAAGAACATTTTGGATTCTGGTCCGGCGGAGAGGCCAGATTCACAGTGGCCGAGGTAGAGGGAGAGATTTTAGAGAAGCTGGGGAGGATTTATGAGAGTTTCGAGCATGAGCGAATAGAAAAAGGGGTAAGGATGAAGAAAAAAAACAATCTGCACCTTATTACGACGAAGCTCTTGTAAATACGAAACGGTTCAGGCGACCATTTCCCGTCAGGGCTCACGTTCATTGAAAAGTAATCGAATAGCTTGTTGAAACAGGATAAAATAATGGTGAAATAGGTCAAACGTAATGAGTAGAGTGAACATCTAATCCTACTTAAATAGAATTTAATGTAATTTTTTACATTTCCTGATTGAAACATTACATGTAAAAATGGTGAACAAAATATAGCAGTAAATGCCAAAGATTTCTGTGTATAACACATTTTTGGTGAAACAGGCGTATCTTTTACCAAGAAGTTGACCTTGCTTAGGGCCATCGACATACATTAGCATTACAGTAAGTCCTCCATTTACGTTGGAGATGTGTATTGAAGAAGAGTGACATAAGGTAAAACGATGTAAAACGGATCCAGATATTCGCAACCACTTTAACCCCGCGATAAATCAATGCTTTCATTTCAAAATTCGTTTTTCGCCTTTCTCCCGGAAAAAATAGCTATTTCAGATAGTATGATGATGTCTCAGTTATAAAAAACGCAAGTATATGCCCATACGGTCTGTTTTATTAGCATTAAACAGGGAAAACTATTCAGGCGAACCTTGTCAGAATGGACGTAACATCGAATCAGGCGTAAATCGAAACGACGCATACCGAGGACTTACTGTATTTAAAATTCATTTCTTGTAATGATACGCGTATTTTGAAAAATACGTCCATCGAATATGGAGGCTATTTTTCATCTATAGCAACTGAATAATACGTAGGCACGTATACGTAGCCTTTTATAACGTAGATGTATTGTGTTCACGCGTGCTCGATAAATGATTATCTGCCCGTATTTGCGTAAGTACGTCTTGCGTTCTCAAATAAATTAGCAAAATGGAATGGAATGGTAAAAACAAAGGTGGACACTGTGTAAAGGTTTCCAGAACACTAATTAATCATCAGAGAGAGGAGTTTGTGCAGCTCAAAGAACTTCTTTCATTGGCACACGTATTACCCACATGAGCTGCCGCAATTATGTGGGTCGGGGGGGGGGGGGGTGTTCGGGCATCTTCCAGGGATAAATGGAAATGTGGCAGTGGGGCAGAGAAATTTCGAGGACAAAATGACGGATAATGGCACACATGTGTGTCGTTTATTTGTTGGGTTGCTCTGTTATTTATAATCACTGATTTTGCAAGGGGTGAATGAATCCTTGTGCATAGCTGTCAATTTGATAACGTTCCAATGTCCCAGAGAAAAGGAATAAATCGATACCTGTGGAATTATTAGCTAGATTTGGCTCAGCTCGAACACTTGATGCGTTACCAACAAAGTTTCGGAGAGCTCTCAGTACTATGCATGCAAGTATATCCTGCTGATAAATCGATATATTGTGAACATAATACAAACGATTCTTTTACACACATTCACTTTAGCTACTTTAGGAATAATGTTTTTGATATATTGCCACCTTTCCTCTGAGGTGCCCGCATCGCTACTAACCCCCTAAACTACAATGGTCACAGATTATTTACCTATGCCTATATTTCTTGCTGGGAGTGAACGCTTTCTTCCGACGTTTCTCTCGTTGCGTTATTGTTATCAGTTAACTTACCTTCTCCATAGTGTTGTTATCCCCTAGTGATGTGCACATCAGCACACGAAATCCATCTCTGTCACTGTTCATAATGGGGGTAAAAGTTGTATAAATCCTCTTGTCCATCATGTTCATGGGTTTTCCACGAGTTTAGCAAGCACGTCGTTCTCGATGGTAGAGACCCGTGGTTAGATTCTTGGTTAACTCGAACTTTTTTCTCTGATAGTTCATCATCCTTTCACCTGTTCCTAGAGATGAGTGACGCCCTTCATGTTTTCCTCATCCATTTCCCATTTTCCCATTATCCTTTGTGTCTAGCTTATTCAAAGAGTACGTAAATTAGTAATAGGAACCTGGTTCTAAATTGCCTCGGAGGGCAATCAGATAGATATATCTGAAACTGATGAACTCTTCACACTTCGGAGAATCGTAAAACAAAACGAGATTTTTTTTACCAACTACATGATATCATCTAGGCTTATTTGAGCGCTCATCCTTCTTCTAAGGCTTACAGCTAATTTTAGGAGAGCTCACCGCCCGCTGTGGTGCAAAATTGTCGCGCGTGTGCTTCCACAGAGTATCCATAGTTTTCAATTAAAATCCATCCTTTGCAGCTCCTCTTCAAAGTAAGGCCCCGGCAAAGCAATTACTTTGAGCAGGGCAACAGAGTTGCATGTATATAGGGCCACGTGCTCTTGATTGCAAGAGTGATTAATTTACAGCCTGTTCGTGACGCATGTGGAGGTTGACCACAAATATAAATCTTCTAAATGGAACGTGGCAGGGTTTGTTAGAAAGCCAGGGAAAGCGTGTTCATCAACAGTCGGTAAACATTTCCGAAAATCACTCCCGACTTCTGATGATGGCTTCATCTACAGCCATTGAAAATTCAAATTTTCACCTTTGTAACATTCGAAATGGGCGGGTTCGGTTTATTCCGCGGGACAATGGACAGGACTCATCTTGAAGCGGACGGATGCGACGTCAAACGAGGCCCGCTTCGGAGGCTTATGGACTCCTGCTCGCAACCTGGCCCAACATCAGGCCTAATTGAAGAGTCAACTTTGCCACTCATTACATGGGATACTGCAACATCCCACGGAAATGAAATGGAGAAGCGGGCAAGTGCCGGGGATAAGATACGGACGGAAAAACAATCCAGGGTAGTACAGGACCGTGGACCATTGTCAGATAGACAACATTTTTCCAGGTAAGTCCTGAGCGCCAAAATTGATACTCACGCTCTATGGCGTTAAAATGGTGAGAATAAATTACATTTCACTTGCATAGAGGCAAATTGCAACATGAACTGTTATAAATTACCCTATTACATCCGCCAAGCTCTATATCCTTGTTTTTTTCAGCTTCAAGTCCATCGTTACGAGCGGCTCATAACTGGATGTTATTTTGAAACAATCCTTTTCTTATTTCCCCAAGTCTCTAACAGGCATCAGTTTTCATTGCCATTATAATGGCTGAGAAGTCGGAAGGAATGGTACAGTTTCCGTGGCCACGTCCGTCGCCCATCGGATTAAGCGGAAACGCTGCGGTCGGGTCATGCTCGCGGAGAAGCCGGAGTGGCCCGAGGAGGTTTTGAGGGAACTTGTAGCTTAATCTGATGTAAATTACACTAACTCATACCCTTGGTTTTTTTTAGCTCATGCCACATCTTCACGAGTGGTTTATAACTAAATGATTAGATATTAATATTGAAGTACATGATGAACAGGGTCGATGCAATTACTGATGTGAAAATTGAATTCACATTGTTCCAGAGAAAATCTTCGATAATAGAGAATGATCAGAGCTTATATGATTATTTTCTTTCATCGTGATGAATTAACATTTGCCTGGGGTGTATTCATGAAATATCTACCACTGAAATTAAGAATTTTTAAATTGAGGTCTAAAAACATATGCTTAAATTTATCGTATCGGAGATTTTTGAAACAAAAAGTTTATATTGGTCCACCAGTCCTCTCCATGATGTTGGGTTACGGCCCTTCACACAGAATTTCAGTCATAACCACAGACTGGTAAGGAACTGGTTTAACTCGAAAGATATTGCGGTCAAGGGTCTCTGCAGCTGCTTTTGAAAATTGTATTCTGAACTAATTCTCGTACGAAATATGCCTCATATGCTGAAATAATGCAGAATGTTGCGGTTATATTGCCAGACGATAGATAAAGTTTAATTTAAAGGTGGGGTGGAGTGACCGTCTCTTAAAAAACTGAACAAGTGGCGAATAGGTGAGAAGTGACTTGAGAGCATGAGAGCTTATTCTGGTTAGTTTAGAGCCGGAATTCAGATGCAATTCCAACAAGAGGGAGAAAAGGATGAGTTTCAATCTAGAACATGGAAGTATAGGAGGACGGAGGCACAGGCTGTGCGCCATCAGTATTTAAGTAACCCGTGGTAATGTGAACGATGAAACACTATTGGGTAAATTTATTTGCTTCACACTGTAACCGTAAATAACATATTTTGAGGAGGATAATAAGACCAACGATGGGAGTGCACGACGGACAAGGCTGCTATTTTGGGCGTGGGCCAAAATTTCTGCATAGTAGATCTCTTATGTGAGAGGACGATGATTTTTATATGTAACAAAAGATCTCCTTTAGATCCCCGTCTTTGAGTCGGAGAAATAACTTTGTTCAGTGTTTGCAAGAGAAATGCTGAAAATTAGCAATCAAAGTCGAAAAATAAAATTTCACTGTTGAACTTCACTCACCAGAAAGCTTTGAGGAAAAACAAGAGAGCGTATTTTGCCAGAAAGGGCATATAATTAGCTACGGCTCCGGGAACGCTAGAAAAAGACCTCAAATATTGGCCACTAAGACACACAATAAAGAAAAACTCATATCAGTGTCCCCACCCACACCCCCTTCAACATAGAATAATCCAACCTTTTCATCTGAATAACGAATACAAATCGCAAATTTATCATATGATTTACTACACATAAATATTTCATGTCGTATAATAATATCACATAAAATTCATACTCCATTTCATTTCTTGCAATCACACTCCCCTCACGGCATATATCACATTATTTCGCATACCGCGCAATGTGTATGTAGCACAATAATATATTGTGTAACTTGACGCGATCTGAATGCAGTTCTCATTTTAATGCCAAAGCAAAATTAGCGAATATATGACAGCTGAACTTTAAATTACGACGTTTGGGATGTGGTTATCATGCGCCGGAAATTTCATGACGCAATAATTCACATCTCTACTGAACCATTCGGTAAGATTGTGTGAAAGGGCTCGACGAGGGTTTTGGGGCAGAATTATTTCTTACCCGAGTTTCTCATACCCTTGTCACTCAGGATCGGTTTCCCTTCATCCTTTGTTCCCCATCCCCACTCTGCACCCGCATCATTCTACCGCACCCCACTTTAAACTACATCATAAATCACTCTCCCCTCTCTTCTTCGTACCCTCAAACCATGTTCCTTCACACCTTCCAATTACCATGAGGATCAAATGAGTGACAGTAAATCAAGAAGAATGGCTTATTGGCCGAGAGGCGTAAATTTTACATAAATAGTGACAGCCGAAATCGATGAATTCCCACTATTGTTGAATAGATAGAAATAGTTGAATAGAAAGTGTTTTTTCCTATTCTTCAAAAATTAGGCTTTAAAGTTATAGCAATAATCCTGAAATGAAATTCAAACTGCAAGTTGGTAACTCCATGCACCGAGCGAAATCCGCACTATAAGCTTTTATCACTAAATCCTACCTTCTAAAAACATAGCGATATCACTAGCGTCTATGGGATAGCGCCCCGGAATATCGCAGTGTAATCATATATTATTTGTGATGGAGTATGCAGGCAAAGAAAAACTAAATTGTCCAGCTAAACCAGGAGTTAAGTATTCTTATTGACTCTGGTGAAGCGGGTGCATTAGAGGCATAGAAATCAGTAGCGAGAAAGCAGACTTGCAAATATTTCAATCCCTTTCCAAGGGCTTTATTATTCTTTTGCATCCTATATAATTTTGATAGGTCAAAGTACTAACCAGCCTTTCGTTGCATTTCAACCTTTGACCTGGTATCTCCTAAGGTGAGGGCCGTTTCCATAATTTATTCTTTCACTATCTTATAGTCTTATAATTTCCACGCCCTCTCCTTCAATATCGGTTATCTTTTGGCAGCCGTAGCGACAGCTGAGAGGTAGCACAGTTAATGTCTCTAATAAATTTTCACAGGTCTGCCTAAAGTTTACCAAGATATTAACACTAGTCCAAAATGGTGTAAACAGATTGGAGTAATTGATATAGAAGCAACATTTTATTGTTAAAAATTGCAACGTAAAGAACTTTGCCTCAGCTTTGGTCCTGAACGAGATCATGCGCTGCTCGACAGAGAAAAAATAAATTTCTGTAGAAGGCGGACTTCGCAATTTTTTCTCTTCGAAGTCAGTACTGCCTACCTTGGTCAGTTTTATCCCTTTCTCAATGGCATGCATTAAATTTAGCCCGGCTCCACAAGTAAGCAAGAATCAATCGAGCAAGTACTGCTCAAGAGTGAATCAGCCATTCGCCCTCTGCAGAAGGCCTTTAAGCAAATAATGATGCCACAGGTCAAATGAAAAGAACAGTGTTCGTAATGAGCAAACGTTTGAGTTTAGCCATCAGCTCTTTGCTGTTTTCCGAATTTGATGCTACATCACTATCTAAGTCTAGTGTGCTACTTTCATGGCTCTTCCAAGGCAACGCCTTGTAGTGGCATTGCAGGATCCAATTAAAGCCGAGTGTTTTTAAAATAGACGAGGTGAACTCATACAAAAATTAAAAAATTGAAAATAATTGAACAATAATTCCTCCAAATAAAAAAGCAATAATTTCTCCATACTCCCATTTGCATTCTACAAAACACTAAAAATATTCTAAATAAGACTCTCGTCCCATGAAGTGCATAGTAAAACTGGTTCGGTCAGTTATATATCATCTCCCTTTTGCGCAGATTCCCTCAACCTGCCGTACCAGCTAAGCTCCCTTCCCATTTTCTCCCCTCTCTCCATGATTTCCTGCTCGCTTTTCTTCCAAAAGCTCTTTGCGGGACCACGAAAGATCTTTCGAAAGGCTACGCTTCCTGGAATAGGGACGCGGTCGATTTTCACGCGCGCGCATCAAAGGAGTTTGAAAAGGCCACAGATTACGAAGGGAATAGAAGGAAACATGGCATGGTAGAACAGGGGAGCCATTGATGTGCCTATGGGGGCATGATGAATGGATCCCATTTCGCCGTTTGTTTGTAAAACATACATATTACAAGTGGAGTTGTCGCGGTGCCATGATTTTATACCAAAACAAATTCAAATGGAAAATTCCATTCAAAAACAACATATTGTATGACTCAACTGGAGAATTTCCGCATAATAGCCATGTTTGATGGATTATTCGTCTCGAGAAAACCGAACGTTGTAAACAAATAACTAGAATTAGTGCAGTTAGTTGAACATAACAAGATTTCTTCACCTTATTGCTGGACTTGGGATCAGGAAAACATATCTGAGATTATGTTTAAAACCCCCTACCCTATTTTTGGTGTTTATAATCTGGCTATATCAACGCATACATTCACACGTGGCACGAATCACATATTTGCCTCTTCAAATCCTCGTTTTCCGCAGCTGCAGGTCTGTAGTCCAATAATATGATTCCTTCGATATCACTCATCAGCCCTCGGCTGCCTGGTACAGCCAAGTGAAGTTATGTACAGCAGAGTTCGATTTAACGGAACCGGAAAACAGAAATCTGGGTTTAGTGAAACTATCAACACACACTGCAAGACATGGAGAGGTAAGGCTGCCCGATACCATTGAGCAGAAAAGGCGTGGGAGAAAATTTTCGATTATTTCGTAAAATAGATTATTTGTGATGCGCAGCTCTTGATTTACGATTTGACTAGCATAACGTTAAAAAATTACATTATTACGCATTTTTACCAAATTAACCTTTGAATATCAACCAACCATTATGCGAAAAAAGGGGTTGTGCGAAACGGTTCCGTCTCCTTCATTTCAGTTAAGCGAGGTTCTACTGAGTGTGTTTCCGATGAGGGAAAAAGTCTCCGTGCGCGCCGAGGCGCCATCTTCCGTCCAGCCTGCGGGCCGGAGAGGCCTCTGCAGGCCTTGGCCCGCGCGGAGGAGGGGAAGGAGATGGATAGCGGTGGAATGGAGAAACGGGGCCACGGAGAGGAGACAGGGTGGCGAGGTTTAAAAAGGAGGGGGAGAACGACTAATGAATTAATTAAGGGTTCGCTAACGCGGGGTTGAAGGAGAATGGGAATCGGGACGCGGAAGAAATAAGCGGGGGTGCCGAGAGAGGATCTTCGTTTTTTCCTTCTCTTTTTCTTCCTTCTATGGGTAAGAAAAACGTGCGCGCACTAGGAGGGGGGTGGGGTGGGAAGGGGGGCGCCCTCCCTATAGGAGGGGTCCTACGGGGGTCTCCTGAGGAGGAAGGGGATTAAGTGGTGCGCGGTGCGGGAGGAGGGTGTACGGAGAAAATGGAATGGGTTTAAATAATGTGGGTTGGGGGCGTGGCAGGGGCTAGGGAGGAAGAGTGAAAGAAATGCCAGGGTGGAAAGAATGGCCTCGCAGAATTGGTTCGCAGAGTCGTGATTTGAAAAAAATAAATCGGTCCCTCTTCCCACTTTAAAATTTGTGAGAATCTTTGTAGGAAAGGAAAAAAAAACCAGCGCTCGTTTCAGCGCGGATGGAAAATGCTCTGAGGGGAATCTCTTTTACGGAGACGATATTTTAGGTGATTATTGAAAGAGAAAAGGGACCATCGCCGAGAAAACAGAATTCCGGCTAATTTTCAAGCGAGTTCTTGTGAAATATTCACCGAGTTTATATCATGAAATGCCACAGCGTACTTTAATCCTTCCAATGATTCCCGTGTCAGAGGCAACTTCATCGGCACTGGTAAAGCATTGATTTTTTAATTCAGATTTACTCTCGTTTATCCAGAAAGTAAAAAAATAATCTAAATGGAAGTGAATAAAATCAGAGCTGAATATTTCACTAGTTTTGGTTCATCATAGCATTCAAAGGGGCTCGCTACTTTTTACTCTGAAACTGACAAATGCTTAGCCTCCTGAATGAAAATGTACAATATCTGAATGATTTGGACAGTAGATGGTCTTCTTTTACTGGCTTCTCTTGGGAAATTACAAAAAATGCAAAACTGGGACACTTTTCAACATCGATTTAACGGCGTAATTTTTGTTGACGGAAGATATAATGATGGAACAACTGCCAAATAAACTATGAAGAATGGTGAATTAAGGTTGCTTGGAAGCAGTAATGAATGTTGGTTCTGCTCCTCCTCTCTCTGTGTCTGCGCTCACCCACTTTATTGTCAATTATCAATAGCCAATACAAATATACTTCCACTATTTCAATAAGCTGACATTAATTTTTCATCGACAGTTAAATTAGTTCCAATCGCCCTACTATACAGTTATGTTTTCAGATTTTTTCCTATGGTATTGTTCACAATTAAAATTACTTGAAATGCCAAAAACACGATGCTTAGGGTCATCTTCTAGTGTGGATGCCTATTGGAGCTCCAAAAGAAAACATTATTCATCGATAAAACAATACCCAATGATGTCATCCTGACTCAAGATGAGCAATTGACGCTAAGTATACACCTTGCAGATATCTTTAAATCTTTATTGTACTTGGCAGTCATTGGAGTGGTTCGCTTCGTGACATATGATGGGAAGTTGACGGTTACCATTCAACCACATAAAAAGCTATAATTTGACATCATCAGGGAGTTTCCGTTATGCGGCGCTGAATCTGCTGAGAACGCTCGAGGTGGTTGCGCAACAATATGGCATCAGTGTTAGTCACATATTCTTCAATCTGTCAAGGTTAAATCTCTGGCATTAAATTTCTTGACGTTAAAATTTTAAGAAACCTGCAGAATAAAAATAACTCTAAATAAAAACAACGATTACTATGAGCGATGATGTTATACAACTGAGAAGCCATAGTTTACCTCCATCGTAAAATTAATTTAAAATTTTATGAGGATACACTCGCATCCAATTTCGCTAGTTCACTTCAACTTTTAGAGCATTGTGGATCGAAAGAATAATTGGAAGAAACTAATGAATAGAATTTTTCTGTATTGAACTATGGTGACAACTGTCTCAATGAACATAGTTCACCGGCTTAACAGATTGTTTGTTCAGAAATAATCTTCCCAGTTTCACAAAATCCTCCATGCTTCTCATATTTAGTTTATAATGCTCTAAACGTTCCTTCTCCGTTAAGATACATTTCTTTAGAAAAATATCGTCATATCATCAAGCGCATAATGTTTTTCTCTCTCAATGGACGTCCTGATCCACGTGACGCAGCTATCGATGGATCTCGGTGAAGCACTCTCGCTGACGATCCACCATAAGCTACCCTCACATCCCATTCTAGCATCGTGGATAACCGCTAGGAATGAATGCATTCGAGAAGAATGTCTTCATTTACTACTTCTATTGCTCTACGGATGGTAAAAAAAATGAATACTGCAATCATAAGTCTCCAAGACGAACGTTCAGTAATTGCTAGCTGTGTCTGTCATGGGACTTAACGGTGTCATTTACGGCTGTCATTCGACGTGTCTTTTTCCTTCTATCTCTTGATTCCACTAGTATCTATTCGCTCGTCTCTTTAACAAAGCTCTACTCCTTTAATTTCAAATTTTCTATTCATTCGGAAAATCATGTTTAGACGCTGTAAAAGAAGATTGGAAACATATTTCCGTAGAAACCGTCGCATTGCATCGCAATATGATGGCTATTTTTAGTGAGGCTAGAATTTAATACCAATGCATTCTCATCTGTCTCTATATATGAACTACGAAGGTATAGAAAATAATGCAGCTTCTATAAGGGTGGTCGGAGCGATTTCCGTTTATGTACAGATTTGCATGAAACGTCATACGCGTACTTTTCATCAATATGTATTTTTGAAAGTGAAATAATTGCATGTTACCTATTTAGTTTCTTGGCAATTGAGTGCTTTATTAACGAGTAGCTTTATGGCACTTGACACGTATTTCGAAATGATTCGATGACGTATGTAATATCGCGAAAAGATGCATTTCATGTTATTATAATATATCCTATTAAATAACAAGGTATCGAGCCGAATAAAAAAATACACATATTTATATGTTTACTCTAACATTAAGAAAGCTGTTTCGTAATCCCAAGATCTAGCAATGCTGTAATTGATACGGAAATTGTCAAAATATAATTCTTTCGCCATGTATATTTTAACACGTATGGTTATTTCCAACGTATAAATAGATGTATTTATTGTAAGTGTGATCCAAGAATTATTTTTGACTTAATTAAAAACGTTATTAAAATTTTCAATCATTGACTTTCGATTCGCGCTCCAACTACCTTAAGAACGCGAATAACTACCTTGAGCCCAATCTGTTCAACTAGCAACTTTAATTAGTTTTCAGTATACTTTTGGAAAATATTTCAGATAGCTGCCAGTTTCTGAGCAAAATTAAAGTATTGATTCTTTGTAGATTTTATTTTTAATAGCATTCATCCTCCAGTTTTTGCTTGACTAGAAGCAGTCATAATGTGATAACTCCGTGTTTATCAATAATATTTAGAGCTGTTGATCATGTGAGGCTAAGTATAAATTTAGCTGTGCGATTGGAATGAATGATCATAGAAATCATCACGACTTAGGGAGAGTAGACGCGACTAATTATCGTTTAATCTTCAAAATTCCTTATTCAACGCCGTGATCCGTGAGATCCTTGAAGTAACTTGAAGTACTTGAACTACTACACGATCCCACAATGCACTACGCAAAAGAAGATCCTTGAAGTACTACACGACCCCAGTAATGGAAATAAAACTTGAAGTGACTACTTGCAATGGACGGATTGGGAAGCACCCCAAAAACAAAGTAGTTACAGTCACATCATCAACATCAGAACGGGAAGAAATCATGACTTGTCTTTTCAATGAACACAACATTACTTTTAGAGAAATAATTTCTTGTAAATAAATGTCGTGCCACTGTTGAGTCTTTCGCCCACGTTCGTCTTAAGATAAACTACGGAACAACAGAGATCTAAATTACAGGCGAGGAAACTGCAAACGGATAATTAACCTTCCAACATTAATTCTGGGATACGCAGTGGGACTTTAGCGAAACAAGCGCTGCCTGCATGGAACTACGAAGATAAGCTGCTGCAACGACGCGACGCCCAATCCTTCTCCAGAGTTTCAATCTCACCGAATTGCCAATGGGTGCCGCGCCTTGTTCTCATGATTTTATAATAATTAATTGCGTTCGTTGCTCCGCAAGAGCGCCTCATTCCCGCAGGCCACAGCGTTGGAATGGGAGAATAATACCGGAACGAGGACGTCTATTCGGGGTGAACTCATTAGTCCCCTCTTAGCTGCAAGCGACGTCACCACTGAAAGATTACTCTCTCTCGCGAGCGCTGAAGCGTAGATGTTGGCGACAGATGCCCTCTTTCGATTATCATTTCCAGTTCCTTTTGGAATAGATTGCCTGAGCTGTTTCGACAAAAGGACAGAATGGAAGGGTATAACAAATATACTTTAAAAAAAATAGCGTGTGAATAACCCTTAACGTTCTAGCCTGATGTGAAAGTATGGAAAACACTTTTATTGTAACAGGGGAGTGAAAATGCATAAAACCGTACATAATTCCAAGGTATATTTTCATTTAAGGATTCTTAATGTCAAAAATACCTCAAAATGCGAGCTCAATCATTTCATGGACACCATGCGATAGAATTTCATTCAGCATTTTAAGTAAATCATTTTACCTACGAATATCGATAAACCATGCAAGTCTTTGATAATAAGTAACGCTAATTTTTTTAATCTATTGATGTAGCTCCGGGGAAAATGGGAAATTCCCTCTCCCAAGAGGTCATATGAACAAGTAAAGTATAGGATTTTGAAGTACAATTTTTTGTATGAGCTAGTTTACAGCAATGATACGCAAGAATAAAATATTTGTGCCAAATAAAAATACGGCTGTTTCTCCCATCCCATAAAAAGTAAGGGGTTTCTGGTGACCAAGCGTGTATCGGTCACTCTGTTCTAAACAGCCTCCCCTGACTCTTAAAAAGTTAGAGCTCACTTCTCTTGTAGTCGGCTCGGGTCGACACAACGTCATTTGTTAAGTTTGTAAGTTGCTGACGGTGAGCTTTTGTACGTAGCGCGGTCTCATTCGCTCTTCGCCACGTGTAGAATCAATCGAGTTCCTTGAATGTACCATTTTGTTTTGTTCCGTTGACGCCTACTTCGGCACAGCGCCATGAGCGCCAGCTTTTGGAATTTTACTTCGCTGAAAAATTCTAGGGCAACTTTTTCGCTTAAAAATACGATCAAGTGCCAGGGCATTGTGATTTATACCGTAATATTTGCTGGATTTGTTAGATCTCCTCAGAGCTGTAGCATCCTACAGTATTCAAAAATCTCTGCGTAAAAGAGACTTATTCGACAGTAGTGCAGTACCCGAATGAAGTATGGTAAGTTTAGGCATATATTTTTAGTACAACTCATAGCATAACTGCATCATAACAATTTATTATGCCTATCCTCAGCAAATTTCCTCCTTATATAATCCCTTATTGCTTCTAAAATGCGCGGATAAACAAATATGAAAAATTCAAATGTATCACAAAGTTATATGCCATTATGAATATTGAAAAACTCCGGTACGTGTGTATCTTTTTCATTTTTGGTTATTACGGTAGAGGCTTCCGTGTAAACCATTCTTTAAGTAATACAGGGTAATAGAATTTGTATCGATCAATATCATTGGGAAACCTCTAGAAACCCCACTCAGGCGAAAGAAATTATTTTTAAGTAAAAAGTAACCAAATTATTTTGATATCATTACGCTCACTAAAATTACCGCAAATCAAGTTATCCCGAGCAATAAGGAGAAACGCTTGGAACACACTTGTCGTAGTAAAATCAACCAGAGAAAATAAAACCATTTATTGGTTGAAGAGTCGAAGAGAATTTCTTTCTCAAGTTATCCAAAAACGACTTATTTTATGATCCCCATTTTTTCTTCTCGTTTATCCGATGGTTAAAATGAAACATTTTTAGATATTTCTTGGACCTTAATTCATGTGTTCAACATGTTTTTGAACTTCGTATATTTCATCACATTTTGTCATATCCACGGCAAGTACATTGGTTCTGTCCGAGTCAAAGAAGGACATTTTCCCTCGATGATCTCTTCTTAATTACCCTTTGTGTTGTGAAAACGAATAAAAAAGACAGAAAACACCCTTGACGTGTTCGATTTTGGTTAAATTTGCATGTTGTATTCGTTTTATTGCGTTGTACGCCATGCCCAATAATTTTTCAAAATATAAATCCGTTGCTTAAGTTACGGGTGAATGAAAAATTGAACTCACAATTTTATGCTGTATTTTCCCTTAATATCTCTGGACTTATTATACTTGACTTTAGCTGTTAAGAAACTGCATATTTTAAAAACTTAACACGTTTCTGGCAAAACTATTGAACGTGCATATATGTTAGTAAATCTTACCCTTTCGATGTGGCTACTTTTTTATATTTTGTTACTAAAGTAAGCCCTTAATTTGTATGTGTGAGCATGTTCTTATTTTTCGTTGAAGTTTCGCAAAATTCTAGGCGGAAGATTCATATCGGCGAGCGGCAACTCCGTCCATATATCATTTAAAATCAGGGGCTTGCCGTTTGAAAGAAATTGCTGTCGATTAGCTTACCCCTCAGTAACTTTAGGTGAACAAACACTTATTATTATTCCTACTCATTATAAGAGTTATTCCTTTTGCAGAATTCTGATTAGTTTCCCTCCAATAAATCGGAATATTTTCCGATTCTTGGAGGAAATACTTTTTGAATAACGTGTAGGCATATTTGTTGGCTGCCGTTGGCGGCAACTATTTCGGAGATATAAAAGTCATATCATTATGTGGTCCCTTTTCCGGTTAGATGTCTCTCATTCAAGTTGGTGAGTACGTCAGACTATATAAATTTACAAAATAAGTTTTTTTTCATCTGATAATTATTTCACCACCCCACTTACTTCTAAAACTTTCACAGAGAATTTCTCCGATAACAGGAGAATTTTATTTTTAATATTCATTATTTCCATTAACGCTTTGCCTTGTTTTTCCGTTAAATTGCAAAATATTCCTTTCTCAGGTCAAAAGTTCTCCGTTTCCTCTTGGTAAGAGGTAGAAAAAAATACTTCTTTGTTTCAAGCAATACAGCGAAATTTCGAAGAGCATCCAATTTATTCACTTTTTAACAGAACTATAAAATCCTAAGTTTTCCTTGGACTGGTGTGACATCTCAATTTTTTTCTTTAAATACTTTGGCCATCATGGAGTTGGTGATCTTGAACTCGATGTATTTGATTTAATTTATCCACATTTTCCAAGAACTGTTGTAAAAGTTACGTGGTGCGCAACATTTCAATCACCAGTCAAAATACGATGAAAGAGGGATGAAGGCGGAGGTTGTCCTAGAGTAGTGATCCAGGTAATTGGCACGAGCACAAGTGGGTGAGAAGTGGACGCAAACAGTCAATTATAAGACACTTGCTCTTTTTCTATACCGGCGTTCCCTCAACTATATGCTGCCGTCATCAGATCGCAGATAGAGTGGGCGGAGGAGAATTTGCCAGCTTATAATTATGTTATGTCATATCCAATTGGTAAGACAAACGTATGCTGACCTAATGACGACCAAATGTAATACAAACGGTACATACACATGGGAGACCACTCGTAAAGAACTTATAAATGCCCACTCCCTCTAGAATTCTCCCTGGATCCGCCACTGGAGTGACTCACAGAGTTCCTTTGATTGATGATGGAAACCAGTTCTCATTGATCATGGTAGTTGTAAATTGTGGTGCATGCAATGATGAACGAAAATATAAGTGGGTGATACCTTTTTAAATACCTTGTTAAATGCTATTGATGGAAATGAATCGGCTGTGCTTTAGACGGACGAGCGTATGGATTGCTTGTAGATCATTCGATTGTTGGTAGCCCATATTTCAGAAACATATCATACGTTAGTGACGTTTAGAAATCCGTTGATGCGGGGACCTTGGTGCGGAGTCCAACGAAAGTGCTTTAATAAAGATTACCAAGGTACTTTATTTTCCCGTATTTAGCTCCCACAAGATACACATTTACGTGTTTTAAATAGAAAATTTACGTGTACTATTTTGAAAATAGATAATCTCTCTGAAATGGCTAGAAAAATTTATTAATGTAACCCCAATCAAACGGTGATTAGCGGCCGAGATCCAAACTATGACTTGAATCTGCTTGCGAAGTTCACGAAAATACATTGATCATGTTAAAAGTATGACTTTAGTTATTCTTTTAAACGCCAACATAAATATGAGAGTACCCTTTTGTTTTCCTTGTTTTATAAAGTCCCCTTAATTTATCTGAGAAAGTAAGTCTGCATTTTTTCCTTAACCTGAAAACCACACCCTTGAAAAGCTAAATTGTAACTACTTTAATTTTGAACTGCATTTGACAGTGAATTATAAGTGTTTCCACTTATTAATGAGATTCATATAGCATGCAGGGCTATGTTAATTTCACGAAAATCTATTATTTTTATTTCAATTATCACAAACGAAGCCGAAAATTCATTTTTTATGAAATGAAAAAAATCCATTTTTTGTCCAAAACTTTTTGTTCGATATTAGTGATTGAAATATATTTATTTTTGTTTTATTGATTCTATTACCGGGGGCATATATATACGTGTGGCTCTTTTAATTTGCTTTGTGTTTCGAATAGAAGTTGTCAATTT
This sequence comes from Ceriagrion tenellum, assembly GCA_963169105.1. NCBI lineage: Eukaryota > Metazoa > Arthropoda > Insecta > Odonata > Coenagrionidae > Ceriagrion > Ceriagrion tenellum. The sequence goes on from OY720632.1 coordinate 30,639,820, forward strand.
TCTTCCCTTTGGTAATCCCCCTTCCAATAACTTTGCAATTACTGTTTTGCTCATGATTAGTTGTCGTCTATAGTTTAGGTTCTGGGCGTTTGCTTAACATTTTTAAGCGTGCATCAATTGTTATTGAACAATAGAATTGTAATCAAATCAGTAAAAATGGTTAACATGTTAGGACAAGAGGTGCAAAGGTTGAGAAGGGAGGCACTACAACCTTTCTCTTCCAAACTAAATTATAAAATACAAACTACGGATAGAAAAACAGTTGGACTTATTTTTAGGCGAGGTACTTCAAAAATTTCCTGAAAAATTTTCTCTGCCAAAATACAAAACTTTCTGTATAAAAATAATGACGAAGCTCTTAAGCTCGAAGCTCGAAGAAACTTACTTTGAGTTTCTTATTGCATTGAACGACACTAAGGAACATCTGTAATTATTTTCCGATTGTTAATGAATAATTACTTGCATAACAATTACATATTTTCACTGGATGCTCACATAATTAGTATTCGTGTCATAGGATGCATATCTACATCCTCGAGTGCATGTGAAGTCAGATTTCCCTTATGCCTCAAGTAATTCTGATTCATCAGAGAAATTTGTCTCCTGCATATGCTCATAAGTATTTTCAGATACAATGCAGTGATTCACACATTAAAATAAAATGAACTCTCTACATGAAACAGGGAAATATTTTTAAGCTAGCTCCATTTACTCGTAACTATGCTATTTACCACAAATTGCAGGAGATACTAGAGCCGTAGAAAGCTTTTATTCTTTTCCATTAGTCGAATGAAAAATTTAACTGGTACATACATATGTCAGCTGATGCCGTATAACGCTAAAATACTGCTTTAGTTTTCCATTCATTAGGACAAGATGATAAAAAGTGGTTGGCGGGCATCTGCAACAATATTCAGCTGGGGAACGTATATTTTGCTAAGAAGGGTGAACAGATTACGAATTTACATTCAGACGACGTCATCCCAGTCACGCCCTCTTTCCAGGAAGTTGTACACGAAGAGATTTTCGGAGCAGCGCCGTGCCGTGTGGGCGGGTATATGGCTAGCATCCCGGACTTGCGGCCGGATTTCTTTCGAACTCGACGAATTCTGACGGAAACTAAGCTCTGCATAAAAATAATGACGAAGCTCAACTTACTTTGAGTTTCTTATTGCATTGAACGGCACTAAGGAACATCTGTAATTATTTTCCGATTGTTAATGAATAATTACTTGCATAACAATTACATATTTCCAATGGATGCTCACATAATTAATATTCGTGTCATAGGATGCATATCTACATCCTCGAGTGCATTAAAGAAAGCGACTCACTCGCACTCGGCAAATCCCATAAGGTCATTAGCTCGACCTCGTTAGGTTGTTCTCTTGAAAAGATCTAGGTTTTGGTGCATGTAATTGAAATGTTGATGCAAAACTTCTCGCCATGAATAATAATAATGAGAAAATAATTTTCAGTAACTGAAACCACGGAGAAAATTTTATTCTAGTCGAGTAGTTAAAAAATAAAGCCCAACTCTGTTCCCAAATGACTCAGATGTTAGTTCATACTTTCAGTTTTGTGTTGGAGACACTTACGTATACACTAATTCTGTGGTCAGACCAAAACTTTCCAGAGAGCAGAGTCCAAAAGTACAGTTTCCATCATGCCCCATTTTTTTGCTAAGATTTTCTCCTTATTTGGCTCAAGTCATCATCCTAGCATCGCAATCTTGCAAAGGACACGGGTCAAATTTAGCGTCTAAAATTCTGAGGAAGTCGTGGAAAGCCTCATTTGATAAATCTCGCCGGCTGTAGCACCAAGCCCACGCTTTGGACTGCTACGTTGCATTGTTTGTCCGATAGTCTTTAAAATATTGGCCCTGTAAAGCTCACGGAAATCCATAGACGACAATGATTATTTTTCTCTTCGGAATTTCCTACCTACTGAATCAAACCTAGGACAATGGCTAAAGAAATCTAGCAAAAATGACACAAGGTCTTCTGTTAAAATACAAATAAGGTTTGGACTGAGGATTTAATTGACGAGGAACTAATTTTTTTGGTAATCAACACGTACAAAATTCTCCTTATGAAATTCTTTCTCTTATGAAATTATGAAACTCCTTCATGAAAGACACATTATTTATGTTGAATCTTTTTCCAGTGGGATTTAGCGAAACAATTCCAAAAAGAGAAATAATTTTCATGTTGCCCCCCTCCTGAAACAGCAGGCTCCAACCACGGTATTTCAATTAAATAGCAAATTGTTAGTTAATAGAGGCGGAAGTACATTCACATCCAGTCGTCTACCTAGTCGTAGTAATATTTACGGAAGAAACCACCAAGGGGCATATGAATAAAAAAAATGATGCGAACTCAGTTTTTGGGTGAAAAGTGCGACAAAAAATTCACAACCGCCAAAAGTGTAGGTATTAACTCTTCCTTCCCACGTGAATGAATTGCACCTCGGAGGATTCACCACATTTGAAAATTCATTTAATTTCATCTTCTATGTATTTACTTAGTTTGTGGATTGATATTATTAGGATCAGCAGATATGACCCACAGAGAATGAGAAACTGGAAATTTTGATAGGTGAAGAACCTGATTCACAGGTGAATCTCGAATTGAAGCGAAAAGATATTGGACAAGTAACTCCAAATTTATGAGCGTCTGTCAGTTTTTTCCTAATAACCAAATCATTATTGTCGTCGGTTCGGTGAATTCGGAGTTTAAGTCGGTGTCGGTGATTCTGTAAAATCAGTCGTGAAAACCTGGGTGAATTACATTGAATAATGTTTGAACAGTATTTATTAAGAGATTTTTTAATCTGCCTACAAATATGTGCGATTTTTTTCCACTCAACTGCACATACCTCAGAATGAATATACTATTATTGCATAAGAGTCTTGAAAGATCCTTACAGATGTAGCCATCCTAATTCAAAGCGAGCAACTTGTAGAAGACATTAAAATGTCATACCTCGGCATGATGAAGATTTATCTAACACAGCGGAACTCGAGGCTATAGAATCACGCCACCAGAGACATCTCTGGGCCGGGCAAGATACGATGTCGGGGGTTGAAATGTGGCGCGGACTCCGCGAATCGCATGCGAGAGGGTGTTCCTTGGAATATGGTGAGTTTTGGATGTTATCTCACCTGTCTTTCTTCCTGTGTACTGGAGAAAAGAAACAGTAACACCTGGGGATTTGATGTGCATACACCATCTGAAACATTGACGCAAAGAGACTTTTAGGGAAGGTCAAAGATGCCAATTTTATGACCTCACAGCGGAAGACAGGGACGAACATTTCATTTAATATCTACAACGCCCTTTACCCATTCAAGCCACGGTGCTACGCATACAGATGAAATGGATATGAACAGAATTCGGATCTTCAATGGGTATAAAAAATAAATTTCCATATTACTCAGTTGGAGATATTAAATAACAGGAGAGCAGAGTAACTACTGAAATAAAGAAATAAACACCTCTCCAATTCAAAGCTAAATATGAGAAGAATGAGTCAATGAATATCATCTTCTGAACCAAGCATAAAATAAATTGCAAAAAGACGTTGAGACCCTTAAATCTCTTAAAATAGTTAACCATGGAAATAGCTATCCATAAAATTTTCTCTATTCAACTTTGTATATTTTCAGACAGCACATAGAACTCTCCTTATAGCAGTCTACATTAAAATTGATCTGAAAAATATTCAGGAACAACTTCTGTTAGCCTACGTGCGATGCATTGTCTTGCTTATTTTAGATGAATGACAGTCACTTAGCATTTTTTCAGACCCTTGAAAATGAAGTGCCTTCCATGAAACTGTAAATAAATCTATAAGAAGGTAGAAGTTACTAAGCCTATGCCACTGTTACCTCACCGAATAGCGAAGCACAGTTTATGCGACCAGAAAATACCACAGGCTAGCAGGGTCCACTCCTGGGATACGAAGACTGATACAGCCAAGTGGATAATGACCGACAACTTAAAGTTCGCCACCGCCTAATAACACCGCCTCACGTACGGATGTTAGTCCTTTGTTAGTCTTCCACTTTGGTAGCTATTTTTTGTTATCTCGTACAGGTTATCTTTGGCTTTACTTCCGAGCGCTTTGATGATATCTCCGTTGATGACGTATGCTCCAGATGCTGTGTTTTTCTCGAGGTCTTCTACTGCTCTATCGAATTTTCTCCTCACTATGAGTGGGCCCCGATCTTCCTCGTCAACCACGATTTCGTTTTTTATTAGGTTTTCTTCTAGCGGCATCGGCCCTTGGCAGAGTTCTTCGATTTATTGCTTCCATCTATTCCCAATGTCTTCATCCTCTATCAATATATTCCAGTTTGCATCCCTGACGTTGCTTCTTATTTTTTCCTCTTCAAAGTGTTTCTTCACTAGCATGTATGCTGTTTCAGTGTTACCTTTCTTCATGTTTTCGTTGACTTCCTCGCGGCAGCTTTCGATCCAATCCTCCCTAGCCTTCTTGGATTCTCGATTGACTTGGTTCCTTAGCTTGTCGTTGAGGATTGCCTCAGCTTCGTTTCTATGGGTTCTTGTATTATATTCTTTCTTCTATTAGTTTCCTAATCTCCGTCGTCATCCATGACTTCTTCATGTCTTCACTAGTCTTACTCGTCAGTTGCTCCTCTGCTACTTCTGTGATTGTCCTCTTCGGCTCATTCCATTTTTCTTCGATTCCTTTTGCTGCCTCATTTTCTAGTTTCCTGTCTTGCAACGATCCTTCTCCTTTTAAATCATTAAATTAGATCGCGGAATGAATAAGCAATTTCTTTCAATATAACGGTTGAAAATGTCAATTTGTCGATTAAATTCCAATGAAGGTCGAAAGAATTTGGCTTCATATCTTTTCTGTGGCGTCAGAAACTTCTGATGCCACATAGCATTTCTCATTAAATTGCACAAAAGGATATCCATATATTACATTTTATTCACGTATAAGACATGATTAAAATTACCTCAAGACATTAAAAAAAACATTCATTGGAATAAAGATTGAAGATTGCGATAAATCAGGAGATTGATTACCTTAAAGTTGCAATGAATGTGGCTGCATAAATCCCTTAAGAGGTACTTTAATCTATCATTACTGAGAAATTTGGCGCAATAATCTGTTTAGTGGGCCGGATCCAAACTAATTGTGTGCTTTCTTTTGGAAAATTATGAAAAAATCCATATAGAAATCATGATCTATACCATGATATGATTTTTCACAGTCACCCAAGATTTTGAAGGGCACGCAAATTAAAAATCCTCGAATTAAAGGCTATTTTAGACGTCTCTCTGTGACCAAGTCATCAGTATATTCATTATTTTTTTCCGTATGAATATGGTATTTGCAAGAGCATGGCGCGTCTTTTTCTCATCGTATTGAGAGCAGAATGAAAAAAGACTTCCTTCGGACCTATACGTCCCCTTATTTTCTCCATTTTCAATTTTTATAGCAATCTGTCTATTACCCTGTAGTTAGGACCAATTAAAGAGAAGGCATAAGGAATAGTAAAAAAAACTAAGGTGTTGTTCTTTGTGTTAACAATGTCGGTCTCTTTTTCATTTCAATATTACCTTTTGTTTTGCTATACTCAATTGTAAGATGTAATAAAGTAATTTTGTAAGTTGAGGAGGAAAAATTAATGTTGATGAGGACTTCCATCCTCGTCAAAATTAATTTTTAAGCTGAATTCTGGAGAGCTCTTTTTAGACGCCCGAGGTATAATAATGCACTAGTTATGATAACTACCATTGCTAAAATGATCGCTAAATCTATTCAAGTTTAAAAGTGTACGATATTAACAGTAATAAGAAAAATGCGAACTAATGTCAAAATCATAACTGAAAAACACTACAGTATCTACCACTAGCCCTCTAACCCAAGATAATGTATAGAACTAGTTACGGTGGGTTATTAAGAGAACTGAGGAATTAACTGAGAGAAATAAATACGTTCTCACTTGGGCGTCTGATTTCAACCACTTCAGCCGTTATTCGGCGATCGATTAGTTGGGGCTCCCTCCTATTCAGCTAATTATTTCCGTCCTTTATTAGTCTCTATTTTAACGACCCTCTAAATTTTCCAAATGCATTAGTATTTCATATTTAATTTGTGCCTACGCAAGTTTGATTTTTTAATATTATAATTAATTCATAAAATTTCAAGTAAAGAAGTGTTACGTATTCAGAAGGCACCTGCGCGTGATACTTTGCACGCGTTTATTTAGCATTTAAAATCACTCTCTTGAATATTAAATTTGCAAGCTTAGAGTTCCTATGTGGACTTCATAGAAAAGTAACTATGAAAGCGATGGTGTTCAGTTTGGAAAGAGATTATAAATGCCTAAAAGTTTTCCACGCTTCCGTTTCTCTACCCACTCACGCGATGAAATGTAAAAGGCATCTCCTGAGCAGCTACCGAGCTCTAGAGCATTACCATAATGTTCATTTTGCTAATTATTTCGAATGTAATGAAATTCACTCATTACAAATTCTAATAACAGAACGAACAACAAAGTTTGCGTTCTCTCCCAACATCCAATTGTTTTTTAGTACGTCACAGAGGCTGTTCAACAGCGCAGGATTTCCTAGATTAATTGAGATTTCGCTTTTGAAGTCAAAGTTCGCGTGACGCTTTGGGGATTATCGTGGGGGACGGGTTAGCAGAGTGGATACCCGTACGCGAAAGGTCACGGAACTCGCCTGGGGCGATTTCAGAGTGAATGAGTCGTCGTCAGGTCTATTAATCTATGGTCATCATTGTGCTTTGATCGAATCGTCCGACAAACTCAGGACGCAAGCCATTGATAATGAGAAAAAGCAAAGAATGTTCAGTTCAAAGAACGAATATCAGGGCTACGCTGATATTCAAGAGAAGCTTACATCACATCACAGTTTCTCAGTTCATCACAGTTTCTTCAATGAACATAAAGTAAAAATATGTACTTTTAATAGAATATGCACACCATAATCCAATCTTTAGGAACGTGATTGGAGCCGCAGTGCCTTTTTAACCATATTTAACGGTATATGTAGATATAAATGTATCAGTATCTCTTAAGCGTGAAATAATAAATCTATCTCTACAGCAGAGTTAACTTATCATTTATTATTAATGAAATAGTGACATAAGAGATTCCGGCAAGTATTCGTGAAAACAAGTAGGGACTCGAGACAAGGCCTATGTCGAAAATTTGAGACGATACCGCAATTCGGCTACTGGGGTCATGAGAGTGTGGTGGTGCTAGAAACCACAATCACAAGTCTTGAGAAAAAGTAATGAAGAGCTACGTTCAGAATAATCCACGACAGTTTAAAGGATTTTCCATGATAGCCTTAGCGCTACCTTAGTACCTCCATAGGGACAAATCACTAACGCAAAAATTCTTGCCCTATAACGTACATACAATCAAATACCGTAAACCGGGGTGAAGCTGGTAGGGTTTTGAAGGTCTCCGATACTTACTACCTTCTTTCTTCGATTTCAGTTTTACTGAGAAAACTTAATTCATCTACTAATTGTTCACGTATGAATTTTAGCAATCCTATCCCGACGAGGTCAGAAAAAAGGAGTTAAATTTGTACCACCTTCGCCCCGCGATGTGGGGTGAATATGATACAAAGATGGTGCGCCAATGATTTTTGTTTAAGCATTGTAGGTATCGGCTTTCCCTTCAACTTCACTCCATTAGTTTCATTTTTGGAATCGTTCTAAGGACTCGGTGTACTTGGGATACACCTTTCCAACCCTTTGCGCTTATTAGAGTTTCCAAAGCAATGTGATAACCACTTCTCAAAAGCATTAGAATCTTCTGTTGCATCTTTTTGTGGCAATCACCTAGATTGCCTCCACAAAATTTTCTGTCTCCAAGTTTTATTTGGCAATAAAATTATCAAAAATGAAAGATACTTTGCAAATTTCACAAAGTTTTATTACTCCAACCTAGGTTTCAACAAACATATGCCATTATCAGGATATTTAGGTACATTTTTGCGAGCTTGTACATGCTTAAACATAGCGCGTTTCTCCTAAACATGTGCAAGTCCGAAAAAATGAACTTATGTACCTTGATAAATGTCATAAGTTTGATTAAACTTTTGACTGCGTAATAAAACAATGTGAAAACTCACAAAGACTCCTTCATTTCATGATGATGTTATAAATCCTTCATTTCCGCGAGGCATCGCTTGATTTAATAAACTTTATATTCTTTGGTAAGTCCTAGGCATCCAGAAAAGTTATAACTAGAACTTCGATAGTATGAAAATATGAAATAATAATATGAAATATATATATAAAATGATATAATTTCGCCAGATTAATTTTGACAGTTTTCTACATGAACGTCTCTATGGTTTTTATATTCATATTTAAGTTGAATTTTGGTGGATATATTAGTTATTTTTCATATAAAACTTTGAAAAATCTTAATTTTTATATCTGTCTAAAAACTTCTGGTGATGTTGAGATTGGTAATTATTTTTTATTTCTTTTTCAAGTAACTGTGGTTAGCAGAACTAACTATGCTTTTATAAAAAAATTAATCTTTACTTGTTTATAGTAAAACGAGACTCGAAAGTCTCGGGTTGATTTCACACGAGAGCTTAGATGTACGAGTCTCGTCTCGCGGTAACATTACCCTTGTGATACCTTCATGAGCGCCGTTGAAAATAAGGGGAAAATAATTCTCCTACTATGTATTTAGCTAGGTCCTTGCTTCTATAACACAAATGAAAGATTTTTAAAAAGAATCATTGAAGACGTCAGGGAAAACCTAGCCAGCAACAATATCTCATTACGTCCTGTTTTAAGATATATTATCCGGTCAATTATTTATCACTTATCTGTATAGTTAATTTTTTCGCATAGACATGGTGATAATAGTGGTTTAAGTTTTCGCGTCAATTTACCTTGTTTGATATAACTTACTGTTTGATACAACCCTTTTTCAATAATGTACAATAGCAGAAAAAACGATTATGCACTTTCCCAACACAATCCTCAAAAAATTAAGGTGGCCAGAATTACGTTTTCACTTCAGTCTTCCATCATTTAAAGGATTATCTCAGCGAACCTACCGGCATTTGAGGTGTTAGCAATTCATGAATAAATTAAAAAGAATATTTGAGGACTTTTTCTTTCAAATGCAAATTATGAAAACTGAACTCCGAGACCCTGGTTATACAGCGTGATCGTCCAAGTTTTAATTGATTTCTTCATATCGCCGCACTTTTAGTTGAAGGTAATGAAAATATTATTATGGAAAATATCGAAGAAAAGTTAATTGATATATTCAAAGACTAGCATATTTTAATCGAATAACAAAGACAAGCATTCGATAAAACTCTTTTAGACGAAATCGCTGCTGTTAAAAAATTAGTCGCACTGATAAAGATGGTTTGAGATCTGAAATTGTTCGTGTCTAATTTTACCAAATTTACATTTAGTGATTGGGGCCATGACATGATGAAAATTAATAATTTCTATGTATATTTTCGTCCCTCCATCCTGTTTCCATTGATATAAGTTCTACGTCCCCATCAATGCCTTAAGTCACTCCTTCAACATCATTTTATGCTCCATTTAGCCGTGTCTAATACACCTGTAAAAATCACAAAAGGTGTAGTAATAATCCGTAGTTTCAATTATATAAAACTAGATGATGAAATTAAAATAAAATATCTAGGGTACAATCGATGTACTGCCAAAAAATGCAAACTGAAAAGTTTATTCCAGAGTTAATGGATTATTGGAATTCTTCCATATGCTTAACCCATCAAAATATTTATTCGGCGTTTTTTATGCTTTAATTATTTTCTGAGTTTGTTCAATCATTTCAAAATAGGAGTCTTATAAGTGCCAAAAGTCGTTTAGGCTGTAAACTCATCAACTTCAGCTCTTTTGGAGCTAAATACTAGCTTGAGTATTTTAAGAAAAGTACTGCTGAAGGTTTGATTACTGATCTGCTCTGACCACTTATTAACTCCACTCAATGCACAGCTAAGGTCTGGCTACTGATAAAATTGTCAACATTTCGTTGCGGGTACAAAATATAGGATCAAGGAGACTTTTGACTCCAGAAAAATGTCCAGATATAAGTGTATTGGATAAGAACTAGAGATATTCAATTTTCTATCAGTAAAATTGAATGTTAGTTAAACGAAATTTGTTGCTCATTAACACAGTAAACCGAATTGCACGTTACGCGAAGAATAACATTTTATTCGAGTATAATAAACTAGGACCGATTACATCGTCAATAGTCGTCATTATAAGTATCTGTAATGCAATTATTTATTATTTGTAGCAGTGACTTTAGAGCACTAACTAATCGGTTAAAAGAGAGGGTGGTAAACCAAAACATTTTTACCCTCTAATGCTAATGATGAAAGGTACCAAAGGCTTCAGAGATAACCCATGCATTTTAGTGTTCGTTGGCAATGTCTATCTATCTCATAAAAATGAGTTATGAATTTTTTGTTTTAGTCAGCAAAGATACCTGATATACATAGAATATGTATTGCCACTCGAGTGAAGTGAAAAGTGATAATTATGCACAATGATTAAACGAATTCACCAGTAATTTGTGCAAACAAAACATTTTTACGATATCGTTCATCTGGCTCAGCAGCTAGTTTGTTTAAAAGCCAATGTAAATGAAATCTTATAATGCGTTTCCTCTGAAGAAGACAACTCTTTTCAAATTGTAACGCGCGGATGCTTGAAACGCAAAGGATTTCATAGCACGAATGCTACACGCCACTATGATGCGCGCATAACTATCGTATGAACTTCTACGTAGAGTGAACGAAATTTTCATAGACAAAAACTAATCCCATTATGCGAATCGGTCGCAGCCCAAGAGTTGCTCTCATGTACATTCCAGAGGTAAAAAAGTTTTCCTGGCGAATCTGCCCAGCTTTCTTCGAAAAGACATGGCCCGTTACCAAGGCAAAACTTTCGACCTGGTCCTTCTCTACAACGGCATAATAGTCAACCAGGGTTTGCAGGAAGAATAGGAGGGGAGGAGGAGGGAGAGGGGGGAAGTTGGAGGAGGGACGGGGGGTAGGGGAAGGAGGGAAAGCGGGGGGGGAATGTGGATGCCTCCTTCCCCATCAGAATAGAGAGAGCGCCTGGAACAAATAAGGCACGATTTTCCTCGAGCACCAGAGCGGAGGAGAGAAAAGCGCGGGCGTCTTGGAATTGATATAAAAGGAGAAAATCCTGACAAAATAAAAGGATAACAAAATAAAACAAGGGACGGGGTCCATGGGAGTCAGGTCGATGGAGGGAGGATTGAGGGTAAGGATGTGGCGAAGGACGAGAGGAAGGTGAATGATGGAGGGGGGAGTAAAGGATTCGAAGAGGATGCTGCTGGTACATACGTAAGGTGGTGGATGCTGTGGGGGGAGGGGAGGCTGGTTTCTCGAGAGGAGGCATCCACACGGGCGGGACGGAAAGAAGATGAGGAAGCAATAGCGAGGGGCATGCCGCAAGGATGGAGGTGAAGGTCGATTCCGACGACGCGAGGACCCACGGGAGGGAATCGACTCATCGCAGCGGTGAATGAATCACCAGTCTCTCTCTCTCTCTCTCTCTCTCTCTCTCATCCGTCCCCCGGACTTTTTCTATTCGTGCCGTTGGTGAATAAAAATATTTTGTTGCAGTGATTGCTTGTACTTCTGCGTCATCGTCTCGTTTTATTTCGGCAATTGATCCGATCTCACTGACATTAAACTAGTTTGCAACTCTAAAAATTAATTTTTCGTAGAACAGCTGGCACTTTTACGTCATCGGATCGTTCTATTTTGGCAAGTGATCTTATCTCACCGACATTACACTAGTTTACAACCCTAAAAATAAGTGTTTCTTAGAACAGCTGACACCGACACGAAACAAAATATTTATCTCTTCAATGAAGCAGAGAATTACACCTTCTGATGAAAGACGCGGACTAGTTATCTTCATAATTATTGAAGATAGTTCTATTTCTTCCATTCTAATACTTATTTTAATCTGATAATATTCCATTCTATTCATACAGCGTTACTTTATTCCCTAAATTAATCCCTAAATCCATTCTACTCGCAAAGAATAACTCGATATCCCAAAGTTATCAGATTTTTCAAAACATTTCATTTTGATCCCAATTTCTATGACTGAAGTCCATTACTCTCGTAAAGCGTCGTTCAATGTCCAACATTTATTGTATTGATCATAGCATTTCATTAATATTGCTAGGAAAATCCATTAGAAGACCAAAATGATCATGATAGATGAATTCATAATAATTAGTAGAGTGAAATTTGTAAGGCATTCTAAATTTTATGACGTATACAGGGAAGCTGAGGTAACTGTTCTTGAAAAAACGCTATAAAGATTTAAAAAATTGCCCTGGATCTCTTTAATTTTGAGGACAGATATGGTCACTACTACGGTTACCATTAAAACTTCAATTCTTCGATATAGGCATATGAAATATGCATATATGCGATTTTATGAATATAAAATATGCATATTAAATAACTATGATTTCCTGATCATTTATACTTCACAGAGTGCTAAATGTCCTATATTAGGCTGCACTTATTATCGCACTGAATACTACCCCACACAAAAGCATTAAACAATATTTTACTTGAAATCGAATCCCGCAAGAGTGATTGTGCCTTACACTTTATTACAGTGCAAATTAGATATAAAAATGTATGAAATTTTTTCAAATAGTCGTCTACACTGTGCTTAACAAACCAATTAACAGTGCCGTTTTGAGACGCTGCAACAATTGGAAGAAATAAAAATAATTAGAAAAAATTTTTTTTCAACGACCAAATAGACGAATATTTTATAACTTAATAGCAGGTAACGTTTCGTATCGAGCGCAACATTTGATCATAAATTATTTTTGTGATTGACATTATTTATGATGCAGAAATAAAAAACTTGCAATTATCCACAGAAATAAATTTTACTGTGACCTAGGTTTCGATGTTTTTACATCATCATCGGGTGAGTGATGGATGTAAAAACATCTTTGATTGAGATGTATCTGATGATATATGCACTGTTAAATAATTATATAATTTCAACATTAATGTCATAATTATGACAATATTGCTACTTACAATAAAGATAATTATAGGTGGAGAAAACCACAAACATCTCTTTCAAATTACCTACTTGAGATATAAATAATGTCACATAAAATCCAAATATTCTTGCGATATTGAGTGTAATTTATGCATAACATTATTTTTATCACAAGTAGGTGGATTTCGATGTGAAAGGGATGTTTATGGTTTTCTCCGCTAACAATTATCCTCATTGCAGGTAGAAATCTTGTCATAATTATAAAATTAACGATGAAGTTATACAACTTTTTAAGAGTGCAAATATTTTAGGTTATTTATCTAAAATGAGTGATACAGAGTAATTATTTCGTCAAATAAATTTTTTTTCGTGCGGTAACTTTTTTCGTAAATGTATTTGTCTTTGGAATCCCGGAAGGGAACGGCGTGATTGGTATGTATGTATGTAATTTAGAACCCTCGAAAAGAACGCAACTGACTCAATTCATAATTAATGTAAAGCAACGAAAAGGATATTTTTACGTTGAGAAGTGAAAGTTGATGTTCGATCATTACCTTTTACAATAAAACTTTCCCATTTTTGCTATGAAATAATTAGGCTTTGCTGTAAATGAGACGTTTATAATAAATTGGCCTGATAAAGTGTTAGTGTGGAAAAGAAAAGATAAACAAAAGCAGGACATTTTGAAGACTAAGGTATATGATTATATGATAAATACTGTAGGTATATGATTGCCCGATTGGAACATTCAAGAAATTGCATTTAAACATCCTTGCCGAATTTGTAAGACCCCCATTTCATCCTGAGTACGCTTCTCCTTCCAAGGTGAATTTTAACTCTTACATTGAATTACGAGCACATAATTTTTTTGTGCAATGAACAATGTCTCGCAGCAATAAAATCATACATAAAGGCACATTTTTCTGAAAAGGTAGAGGAGGAAACGAGTAAGAAACAAGTAAGAAATCAACGCAAGACTGAAGAAGTTTTATTGTTGGATGGATAAAGGAAATTGGACGAATGGAATGGGCGGGAATGGTTATAGAGAGTGAAAGGAGGAGAAATTGAAGCGGGTCCGGGAGAAGAAGAAGAGAATCTTCTTCGGGGGAGGACAGATTGTTTTACTCTCGGAGGAAGAGAGAGAGCGATAAAAAAAGAAGCGAAGGAAGCGGAGGGTGGGATAATTCTAAGGGACGGACTGGGGGGTGAGCGAGAAAACACACGGAGGGGATAAGAATAGATTGGGTGGGATAGGGATTATGGGAAGGCCTCCCGAAAAGGCTCGTGAGGGAGGAGATCTTCCGAAATGAATACGTAGGTGCAAATGAGAGGGTTAGGAGGACGGGGGTGTGACGCGGTTGGGGATCAGCAAGGTTCTTAGAGGAGAGGTTATCGAAAAATACGAGAAGGATGGTCTTTGTTCACCTTCTATCGCAAAAAATATATTTTATTTTTCATTTAGGCAAAAAATATCTCGCACAGCTTACTCAATCCTTTCATGAGTTTAGCACAATGGTATTTCATGTTAAAAGGAGTACATTTCACATTAAACATTTGTTTTATTATCATACGGTAGTATAAAATACGCCCCCTGAAACCTCGACGTGCTATACGTTGGACGATTCAAGGCTGATGGATTCTTTGGGTCGTCAGAGACGTATCAACGGTTCTGCTTGCGCCAGCGCAGTGATGCATGAGACAACCTTACGGGAATAAGGGGAATGGGAGCGGAAGGAGTGAGGTGATGAGGAGTGTGTGGGAAGGGTCGGGATAAGGAAGGAAGGGATTGTAAGAAAGAGAGAGAAGAGGACTCGGAAGGTGGAGGAGTTATGAGATAATTCTCGGGAGGAGTAGCAGTGGACGCAAGGGTTAGAAGACTCGAGGAACGATCGTTTCCAGCCCTTCTCCGAAGGGCGAGCGGAAAAGGAAGTTTTTTCCCCCCTTCTCGGTCAAGATTTGTGCTTTAGATCCGAGAGTTGAAGAGGACGGGAGGAAGATGGGAAAAAATTGAGCCGAGTTTAACGGAGGTACGGCTGTTGGGGAAAGCGAAAGAGTTGGCCGAGTGGGTGGTAGGGGGGCGAAGAGGAGGAGGTTGCATCCGAAGGGTTGGGCGCGGCGGCGATCGGGTTCTGTCGGTGGAAAGGGAAATGGGCAAGGGAGGGGATTAAGGTCTTGAGTGAAATATTATCGAAGAGGGCAAGGTGGTTTCCAGGGCGAGGGGACTTGTTTGAGGAGTTGGAGGAGAGGGATAGAGAGAGCGGGGATGCGAGGGAAAGATGGGAGGAGGGAAACAAAAAAGGCGTACTGCCCGTATATTGAGGATAAAAAAAGGATTGGGCAAGGGTTGAGGTGAAGGAGTTCCAGAGGATTGTGATGATGTCAAAATCGGAGGGGGACAATCGAATGAATGATACGGCTGCGTTCGGAGGTGTAGACAAGATACTTCCCGATAGCCACCGATTATATAGCACTGGCCGAGTAATGTGACCACTTTAAATGGGTGTTGCAGGGTGCCCATATTCGCAGTAACATGAGGGGAGATAATTAGCTAGTTCTATACTTGATGCCCACTTAAATGTCAATAACTAGGTATTGATGAAGGACTAGTCGAATATATTTAGAAGCCTCTCCTAGAGAAATGCACTTGAGGTGGGTATGGTTCAAAATCAAGGGGCTAACCTGGCACATGTCTTATTGTCGCGGCAGTAGCTATCATCTGCCCGAATCATTCACTGCCCACCATAGGTGATGTATTCATCCTAGATTACCAGTGATATGAAGCTGGAGGTGCATCCTTTATGCCTTTATCATCATGGGTGGTCATTTGTTATTGCCAAATTTCCATCAGCAGCCACTTATATACGTGTCCATGGCCATTTAATTATCTCTTGCCCATTTCTTTTAAGGGTTTGGAACAGACGAGTTTGAATGGGGTGTCTGGTGCATGTTTAAAGGAAATTTAAATAAAATTATAACTGCATACTATTATTTTTCTTCTTGCTCTTACAGCAAGTCTTAGACATTAAGCCAGTTACAATCTTCTTTAGTCCTGGTCTGTCCATCTCATGCATAGACGTCTCTGGGGTCATCAGACTCTCGTTATATATTTCAGAATTAGTTATGGTATTCTCTCTTCATCCATTCTTTCCAAGTGTTCTGTTCACATATTTCTGTAGTCTCATATCGTTTCGATGATATTGTTTACGCAAAGATCTTGCCTAATAACCGCGTTTTGTTTTTTCTGTTCGTGTATAGCCACCTGTTATTTCAAAATTTCACATCAGATATTTGCAATATCTGTTCCTTTGATGTATCAAGTGCCCTTTTCTCACTGGAGCATATTCAGGCGCGGGTACAAGGGGGGGTGGGCATGGGAGTCATGGCTCCCCGTAAACCTTAGATGACTTTTTTTTGTGTCACAGAAAAACTTTTGTCATTTTTTCATTAGGTTGATCGTAATTCAACATTTCTTAAAGAGTTAATAGAACTCCAACAGAAATAATTATTTATTTAAGAGCCGTCTCATAATATTTTATCCCTTTTGTTTACTAACATGAGAAACGTGAATGCCACCAGCACGTGGCGAAAGAAAAGAAATTTACGACTCGACACAATGCCAATATAATTTATAGAAAGGGCCATTCCATGTCAAGTATATAGAGCTCACTGTTTGTTCCTCTCGGATTTATTTATTTATTTTGATAAATATTACTTGTCTCAAACGAGATAGAGTAAATTTTAATCATCCAACGATGAAATACTTTTAGAGATATGGCAGTTTGTGACCCGATTCCACGACCCCGCGTAAGAAGACTGAAATTTCGGCACCTTGAGACGTAATATGTCCAAAGATTTTATTTCAAATCAAATAATTCACAGCTATCTTGTATAAAACATGTTGCCCTATCTATTTAAAAGCAATAATATATATTTCCTATATGCCCTAACTATTTAAAAGCAATATATATTATTGCTTTTAAATAGATACTACCGTGTAAGGCAATGGAAAAGATACTGAAATAAGGAGAAAGTGGAGTGTTATACACAAAAGTGAAATTTCTCACAAGGCGTAAGAGTGAGCAAACGGTATTAAAGATAATGGACAAAACAGGTAGGATACAAATCGAGCTAGGAGATATTCAAGATACACGGAGTGAATACGTGGAATAGATATACGACCAACTAACAAAAATAATACTAAGGATGAGGAAACACTAGATGAGGATTACCTAGAAAAGCTTAGACCTAGAAATTACTTAGCTTGATATCATACGCAGGCAAAGTTTTACTAAGAATAATCAATAAAAGTTTGCAGAATAAGGCAAATAACTTCTTAAGCGATGATCAATTTGGGTTATGGAAGGAAAGATCCTCTCGGGATGTGATTGCGGTGATGAGAACACTTAAGAGAGAAACAAAGAGTATATCTAGGATGTTTTTTCTTGCTTTGTGGAAAATACGGCGCTTCCAGTGAAAAGAGCAGAACAGGTAGGATAAAAATCGAGCTAGGAGATACTTCGGAAAAGCATTTGACGGAATAGTTGGAAAAAAAATAATGGAGGTACGTGGGAAAATGGGAATAGATTGGTAAGACAGGAGTCTAATCCTAAACTTATATGTGACCCTAAGGCCACAAGTGAGAGTGGCTGACGGTGAATCAGGGTGGGTAGTTATAGGTCGCGGGGAAGTTAAGAGTGCCCGTTATCACCTTCGCTTTGTAACACAGATGCTCAGGGAATGGTGAGAGAGGCATGGGGAGAACTAGTTGTGGTAATCAAAGTCGGAGGGCAGTTGATAAAGTGAGTTCAAATTGCAGGCGATCGGACATTGTTTAGTCGATCTTTGAAGGGATTACAAGCTTTTGTTAATGCTTTAGAATTTCAGGGCAGTAAATGTGGAATGACGTTTAATCATTGGAATACAAAATTAATGAGACTCTCTACGAAAAAGAAAGCGAGGTTGGTCATGAAAGTAAGAGGACAGAAACTGGAGTGAGTAAAGCATTTTAATTACTTGGGTAGTTCGCTTGAAGAACGTGGACGTCGTGGCAAAGGCAAATGGAGGAGAATAGTATTAACGAAGGAAGCGTTCAGCAATAAAAGGGAAGTGATGAAGGGGATCTTGGGTAAGGGTTTAAAGAAGAGGATGGTGAAGAGCTTGATGTGGAGTGTAGCGACGAATACCGCAGAAACGTGGACCCTCAGAATTAGGGACACGAATAGTAGGGTGGGTGAGGAGAGGAAAATGATGAATGAAATCCTGGGTAGGCAAGATAGGAGGCCGGAGAAATGGTTAAGAGGTTACTAAACACTATGATAGAAGGAAGGATGTCGGGCAGGCAAGATAGGGGAAGAAAGAGAATAGGTTTTGTGGACAGGATGAAGAAGGGCAGACCGTATTCCGGTGCGAAAATAGAAATATTAGAGGTGGATAGCACCCTGACCGTGCAGAAAATCAGGAGGAGTCTCTCTGACTTTCAACAAAACATACCTTGTACCTGCAAAAATATTTAAATATATATATATATATATATATATATGTTGATAGATCACATTTAAAGCAATTTATTTTATTTCTAAGCAGTATTTGTCACTAAAGATCGAAGTTTTAGAGAAGGAGGCACCGTATTAGGCCCTGATCCTTCCTAAAGACAGAGTCTTTGTTTTACATTCATAATTTTTTAAATGGATTTTATAATACAATGGAATTATAATGGTTATTATCGGCATAGGAAGGGGATGGCCATTTTGATCCGCGATTCTAATCCTATTTGTATATGTCTTCAGGAGACTAATTTCAAACTGACTGACAAGGGTATTATAAAAGGTTTTTAATATTTTAGACTTGACGACACCAGTGGCCTGTGTGCCCAGGGTGAAGTAGATGTTGCTATTCGGGAGGCCCATTACACCTTCCGAATACCTCTGAACACACCGTTTCAAGCGGTGGCAGTGACGGTCCACTCCCCTGAGAGGGTAACGTGCAATTTTTATCTGCCCGAGGGTGCTCCGATCACAATTTTTAACTTGAAAGTCCTAATGCAACAGCTTCCGAAGCCTTATGTATTATTAGGTGATTTTAACACTCACGACTCCCTATGGGTTGGACCTGGCTCCAAAAGTAACCGAAGAGGGTGTATTTTATCTGATTTTATCAATGAATCTAATTTGTCTTTATTGAATAACGGGGAAAACACCCGTTTCAACAGTTGCAATGAAGAGTTTTCGACTATTGATGTATGCATATGCTATAGCAGTTTAATTGGTACAATAACTCTATCCGTGCATAATGATCTATGCGGCAGCGATCATTTCCCCCGTTTAATTCGTAGACAGTCATCATGAAATAACCCCTCTTTTACTCGACCCGGGAATTGGATTGTCCGCAAGGCTGACTGGACTCTCTTTGAAAAGAGCTTCCATTTTAATCATAACAGCGAACTCAACGGAGCTGAAAACATAGAAAACCAAACGGTTAATCTCATAAAAGCTGCAAATTCCAGTATACCTTGTTCTAAAACAACCACACGGCGTCCAGCAGTTCTCTGGTGGAACGAGGAATGCGCCAGGGCAATCAAACTGAGGAAAAAATCTCCACGTATCTTTAACAAATTCCCTTCAGAAAAGAATCTAGCATCCTTCAGACGTTTAAGAGCAAAGGCATAACAAGCTGTTAGAAAAACAAAGAGAGCATCCTGGACGGAATTCGTATCAAGCCTCAATAACCGAACACCTATTGCCGAAGTTTGGCGCAAAGTGCGCTGCATATCTGGCTCTCGTCTAGAAAATACTATAGGTTGTCTAAAAATTATCGTAGATATTTCAACCATGCCCCCAGATATTTGTGAAGCATTTGGCCAGTTATACGAGAACTTTTATAGCATCGACAACTACGACAGAAAATTTACTGCCCAAATGAAGCAAAATACATCGATTAGCTTTAAAGAGAATAGTAATGTCGAAGGTTATAACATACAATGTAGGAAATGACGTCCGCCATAGACGGTTTACACGACAGTCCCCAGGTATAGATAGAATCCACAGCGCCTTCTTCCGGAATTTGCCGGATTCGGCTTTGCCGGAGATCCTTAAAGCTCTCAACCAGATATGGGAAAAGGGAAGTTTCCCGCAGTCCTGGAAGGAATCCTTAATAGTGCCAATCCCGAAACCAAGCAAGGAGAAACACGATCCCAGCAACTACAGACCAATCTCGTTAACCAGTTGTCAATGTAAATTAATGAAAAGGATGGTCAATTGACGTCTCGTTTGGAACTTTGAGACGCGAAACTTCATTTCTAATGCTCAATGTGGATTCCGACAAGGAGGTCAGCCGTTGACAACCTTGCTCTTGCTGAAAGCTTTATCCAGGAGGCTTTTCTCATGCACCAATACGTGTTTGCCGTTTCCTTTGACACAGAAAAGGCTTACGATAGTGTGGCGCCATAAGATTTTAGCAACTTAACGCAAGTGGGGATTTCGGGGTAATCTGCCTACCTTTGTAAAAACCTTTTTATCCGATCGAGTTATTCGTCGACGACCTGGCAATCTTCTGCCGTTCATCGAGGACCACCAGTGCCGCAAGACAGGTCCAATTGACGCTGAAGAAATTTAAAGATGGGCACAAAACAACGGATATCGTTTCTCTATGGAAAAAAAACAAAATGTGTAAATTTCTGTAGAAAGCGAGGATCCCACCCACCGCCTAACGTAATTCTCAATGGACGGAATCTGCCCTTCACAGATTCCATAAGAGTACTAGGGATGATATTCGATCACATATTGAACTGGCGGGAACAGGTACGCGTATTGAAGGATAGGAGCATGAATGTTTTAATTATTTTCAAATTTTTAAGCCACTCAACATGGGGCTCAGGCCGCACCACATTACTTTTATTAAACAGAGCACTTGCGCGTTCGAGACTTGGCTATGGGTTGGTCATATACTCCTCTGGAAGGAAATGTTATTTCAGACCACTTCCAACGGTGCATAATACCGGGCTACGTCTGGCTACTGGCGCCTTTAGAACATCTACAGTCCTCAGCGTTTACGCTGATGCGGGAGAGCCACCTCTAGCCACTCGCCGGGAGTTGTTGACGTGCAGCTACGTCGCTAAAATTTTATCGATGAAGTTCCATCCACGCTTTAGTCCTATTATTAAGTCTCAGTTTTTACAGGTTTTAATCGCAAAACAAGATTAACGAAACCTATCGGCGTACGTTTCATCAACTTTATCGAAGAAAGAGGTTTTACTTTGCCTGACATGTACCACTCTGGGTACATTGAACTCCCTCCATGGTTAGTACCCCAACCAGAATTTAATTTGAGCGGCTTAGCGGCCCTAAGTCCTCAACTGCATCCATGTAGTATGAACAATTATTCAGGGAAATCGCTTCAAATACTTGGACTTCACCCCCGTGTATACAGATGGGTCAAATTCCGATTCGTCCTGCGGTTGTGCTGTCGTATCTACCTACCATGGAATCCTCATGGCAAACCTGAACCCAATATGTTCAGTTTACACCGCAGAACTGTATGCCATAGGCCTTGCTCTGCGCAGTATTAATTTAAGTGTCTCATCATTCCTCATTTGTATGGATTCTGCTAGCTTTCTTCACGCTATTTTAACTTTTTCATTAAAAAACCCCGTTGTACGAGAAATACATGCATCGATCTCATCCCTTAATTCAAAAAGAGTTAAAATTGCATTCTTATGGACTCCCAACTCCATGTGGGTATAAGTGAGAACAAGAAAGCAGGCTCAGCAGCCAAGGAATCCCTGAATGAAACTGATTTAGCATCTGGCCGTGTACCTCCGTATGATATTTTGTCTACGTTACGGAATGAAGCCCTGAAGAAGTGGAAGGATCTATGGACCAGCACAATAAATAACAAATTACGTACAATTAAACCTGATACATTGGCGTGGTCCACCTCCATTAGGAGAAACTGTGCTGAAGATGCCATCACTAGGTTGAGGATCGGACATTGTGCGCTGGCACACTTGCACCAGCTTACAAAGGAGAAAGTACCACCCAAGTGTGAAAAATGCGACTCAACCCTCAGTATTAAATATCACCTGACGGAGTGCATCACGTACCAGTCAATTAAAGAAAAAGTACTAATTCAAAGTGAAATCGATAAAGTTTTGGGTAGCAATCGTTAAAACATCAATAAAATAGTGATACATCTACGACCTGCCGATTTGCACAAAAAATATATTATAACACAACATGCAGTATTTTAATGTAATAGGTCTCATGATAGAGTAAGTGGTGCGAAATGACCGCTGCCTTCGAAGCACCCTCAAAAAACACTACAACTACTACTCAAAGTACTTTTAAAACATAATACCATTTCTGAACAATTTTCGTAAAACACTACAGGTTTTTGTCAAATTTCCTTCAAATATAGTTTTGCATAGTTCATTTGTATAAGTAATATATATAGATATACCTAAAACATTGTAAGTACTACTCTTCTGTATTGCCGACGAACTTCACACACCGATTTGTAAATGTTTGCTACTGTTTTGTTATTAAAATGACATTGAGATGATCTAAAAACTCATAATTTGTTTCAGAATTTTCCAAAATTTTCGAAAGGGTGTCCCGGACTTTTCTAGAAAATTTTGTTTTTGCTACGCAGGATTTTAACTAAAGATCGGAGTACTTTTAAAATATGGAGTGGGAGGGTATCCCGTATCTACCAGACCCCCGAAGATCCGCTATCCAAGACTGTGCTATTTAGGTATGACTAGAGAGCGGCCAAATAGCTCTTCATATTACGAAAAATGCCTAAAATGTCTCAGATTGTAGTCTGAGAGTCTCATATTGTAGTCGTCTAACAGAGAGAGAGAGAGAGAGAGAGGCTTATCAACCGAGCGCACGGGTTCAAATTAGTTCCTGCATAACACCAGTGATCATTCATCCATCGAGGAGCACCAGGAATAAAATTTTCTTTTTCCTTTGGATGTCATTGATTATAAATTATCCAAAAAGAGTAATTTATTTAACCTTAAAAGATTCCTGATGCATATAGTTTTTTGGGAAGCACCAAACTCCTATTTTTCACTGGAGCTTCGTGGAGTACTGGACCAGATACGTTTGAAGTAGACTAAGACCAGTTCAACGTAAGTGTTTATGAGGGTCCTATAACCGTTCTCATGCAGCAAATATACATTCAGAAGAGGCCTGGTAGTAATTTAAGGCTAAAGAATAGTTTGGATGAAAAGAACCCAAAAAATCCATTTCGTTCGAAAATAGTAAGTGTGCCAAAAATTTTCGAATAAGTCTCCAATAAAGTCATTAAAACTGATTTATGTACTGAAGTTAGTATTGATATTTTTATACGATATTCCCATTTCTAAAATAAAGTCGATAAATTGATTTTCAGCGCTCTTGTTATGACCCCCCACCCAATTAGTTAATCTGTACCCCCCTCTGCGTATACACAAATATATTCCACAATGAATTGCCATTGCTTCGTAAAATGTTATTATAAAGTCTTTTCTTGCATACTTAATGTTCGCTGTATTGTATCTTGGTGTAGTTGATACATGCTATTTCTTTTGAATGTCTTTTTTATTGCACTCTGATAACCTGGTTCCGAGAAAGCAAAAGGATGTGAATGGTTCTATAACTTGATTATTAAAAATTCCTTATGATCTTGCATATTAGTTTGTTACTGTTTATTATTCAGTCAATATATTATTTACCTGATTAATATTTACCTAAGAGAAAATATCCAGCGTGGGCACTCTGCAACAAATTTTCAAATTGCCCTCTTCAGGAACAATATGCGGAACCAATCACAGCCAGTTTTTCAGCTGACAACTTCTTCAAGTCTCTTTGATTAAAGACGCGTGAATATGGCGCATGGACATGCTAATGTGAGCTTTTCTTGAAAACTTTTTTCACATTAAAACCCAAATGGATGTTCAGTCATGACGGCATAATTACGCTGATAAATACAGGAGAGCTCTAAACGAGCATGAAAGATTCAACACATTAGGGTACGTGAATGAATCGTTCATTAGTGATTCGTTTTGAAATGTGTTTACATAAACAAATGAGGTGCGAAAATGCCAACGGCGCATCCGGAACGAGGAGGGTAGGGGGCAGGATCTTCTACTCCGTGCTAGGAGAGAGAGATCGAGAAAAGCTTATGTTCAGCTATGTTCTCCTTGGCCGGAATAGTAATCACTTATCTCAGTAATTGAAACGGGATCAGCTGAAGTGGGTTCATGAAGTTCGAGACTGGCTCAAGAAGTTTATTTATCTTTGTGGTGAACCTTTGCCGTCGAGATGAGTCTACTTGAACTCTGAATGTGTATAATTTGAAATAGTGTCCGATAAAACTTCTCTGCGAACGCTTGAGACTCAAAACCCAAAGATGCATTTTAGACGCACGGTCACGATTCAAATACTGTATTTATCTGTCGTCTCTCTGGGACTTATTGGTTTTTCTGAAAGTTCTTCGAAAGATGGGATGAAAAATACTCTCATGATTGTGGGTTAGTATAAAATATGCTAATAAAATTCAAGCCTAAATTGTGAGAGAAAAATATGATAGCGGTCCAAGCTGAATTTACTCTTTTATGTCGATTCTTATTACAATGAAAAATCGAAGAGATCCACTGACTCATTTTCTGTAGCCAATTACCTATATTGCTGATAGGGAATGTATGGTTTAAGTCTGTTCGTAGTTTCTTGGCGCCGATGTGATCTTAGTGTGCCACAACTCGACTGATATTTAGCGGAGCGGTTTCAGTTAGGACTGCTTTGCTGTGAAGAGTATGATTGAAAAACTATAATTAATTGGTTACTTAATACTGCTTGTAGCCTCCCTGACCGAAAATACTTTACATAATTTTGGATGTATTGGAAAGGATCCATCCCATATCCCCCGTCCAGCCAAAATTTGTTGTCTGTAGAAAGCTTTAAATTATTAGAATTACATGGCGGAAATATTGTTCATTTCATTCCTAATATCTAGAGTTTTTTATCACACACAAGCAACTCTGCCTACTTGTTTGACATGGAAAATAAAGGTGGGAGGATTTTTACATGTATGGGATATGGGTAATTCCCACATCCACCATGAGAATACATTCCTCACATTTCATGGCTATGACTAATGCGTAGCTTCTCTTTGCAGCTTTATCTAATGATGTTTATCTCTAAGTGTTTACCCCAGATTTAAAAAGCCTTTATAACATCTTCTTTGCGGTAGAGTTGACATAAATTTTATGGGGACGAGTACCTTTTTAAAGCCTGATCCTGGCGATTAACTCGTCAGTGCCTCTAGGTGATAGTTATCATATGTGTACTCTGATTTTGGAAATACATAAAATGGGGTTGAATTGACTCTCAGGGGCATTATTCTGTCAGAAAAAATGTGTAGCCCTCAATTAGAGAAGTGATGGATAGTGTGGTTCTAGAACCACCACGTTGCCATCAACCCCATAGGTTGATGAGCAACATGATGGTTCAACACACAACACTTTGGTGATCCTTTTTGCCCATGATCTTATCTTAGCCTTTAGGTCAGGTCAAAGCTAAAGTCAAGCGAGTCACTCTGAGAAATTGTAAAAATATTGATTTGATTTGGCATTTATCGATTCTTGTGAGGTATAAAATAATTAAACAGCATTTTTATATCAACCTCATAGATTAAACCAGTTTTGGCATCTTGAGGTTAGGTCATACGAAACATAGGCAAGGAGATACAGTTTTATTTCCACATGGCCTAACCTTGAGACATCAAAACTGGTAAAATAATTAATTGCTAGAAAGGAATTGCAATTTTCCTTAGAAACAGTGGCATAGTTCATAGAAAACATTTTTAAACAATTTTTGGGCTAAAACATTATTTTGTTTGCAAATTCATGCCAGAAATGTATACAGTTTACTTAAGTCAGCAATATGTAATAATAAAGCCTGTTATTTCTAGGATTAGGTACTAATGAAATTATGACCCCTGAGGAAGTCATATGGATATGGAGAAAGATAGTTAGGAAGAAAATTGGTAAAGTTAGAAATAAATTTTAGGATGCCTAGGGAGAAACTCAATCAAATTTCATATTCTTAATTAACCGTGGTCATAGGTAGGCCTCATCTGGAATGAGTAATGTTTTCCTGGTGGCCCTTAAATTGATTGTGACCGTCTGATGGTCAACATTAAATGTCAGGGTCAAGCATCCATGGAGCCACGATCAAAGGCACAGAAAGTTTAGCTAGCATCTCTGCTAGCAGATTCACTAGTTAGCTAGAGTTCACTCATTGGAGAGCCTCCTACTTGGTGTGACTTGGCCATGCCATCTTCATCCTTGTTTCTAGAAAATTCTCATGGCTAGGATTTCTCTTTGTTCACCCTCAGATATTGTAGGTCATCACTCATCCTGAATGATATTTCAAAGGCTGTATATGTAAATATACTGTAGCATTCAATGGAGAGTTATCATGGACTTTTGGAATATTCTTTGAGATAAACTGGTATATAAGTCACTGGAATTAGTCATTGAAACAGATGGGTTACTAAGTTGTGTAACATGTTTTATTTTTACACAGACTACTGTTAACAGTGTGAATGATATGTATATGTCATGTATACTATAGCTCATTGTACCAGCGATTTGTACCTTTGCAGAACTCATGTTTCCTGTAGTTTTGAAAGACTATTTCTCTCCTCTCTGAGGCATAATCCTTTAACAGTGGCTGCTTCAGAAACATCTTAACACATTTAACCTTTCCATGTAGGTAATGCAATTATGTTTTTGTTTTATATAATACCTAAACATTTCTATGAACCTGGACTTTTCTAGGGATACAGTTAAATTGAAGTCTCCTTTTACTCTACATTGGAAATATTTTGACTAGGTGGAGACACTAAAAGGCTTCGTCAAAATACATATTGAGTTTTTTAATTGTACATCTGGAATTCCTTTATCACCCACACATCCCATAATAGAAACATGATATTATGATTTTTCATAGTTGTAAAAATCCGATCTTACAATATTCTAAAATATATCTTTCCTGTCTTTGAGCAGCTGATGATGCAGGCTTTGAAATGGGACTGTACAACAGCCAATGCCTAACCCCAAATTTGGATGCCTTGTCAAAAAGAAGCCTAATTTTTAATAATGCATACACATCGGTTAGCAGTTGCTCACCCAGGTAATTAGAGTCAAGAAACTTTTCCAAATTTCTCAGTAGAAAGTCCTTCAGCACATCTCATAAGTAGTATTGTAGTTGATTATTAGTTGCTCAAAAAATTTTCATTCATGTACCTAATTGTTAAAATCGGAAGTATTCCATGGCAATTTCAGTTATTGATAAACTTACATGTTCTGGACCTTTTCTGAATAATAATGAATACTGCAAATATTTCATTTGCATGGTCCTCCAAAAATACTCCAAAATAATATATTTTTTTGCAATTGGATGATACAAGAAATTTAGGTAAGACTGAGCAATAAAATTTTTTGAGTGACCTGTGGAGCTGTACCATTATATTCTGTTCTTCCTCAGGCTCCCTATTTTATCTCTCCCAAATGTGATTAACATTACATTTCAATCACAATGTAATGTATTAACTTGCATATAGCAAGGAAAATGAAGTTGTGGATGGAATAAGTGAATGTGGATGGCTTTTCCCATGGAAAGTCATTGGGACATGATGGAAACACCAGTTCTTCCTTTGTCACTAAAATGAGGCATCGCTTGGCTCAGCTCAATCATCCTATGAGCTGTTGCCCTGTATGCAATTGGCAGACAATTTGTGCAGAATTACCTTAGCTGTAAAACTCAACTATCATTCTAATGAAAAAGCTATTTTTTTAAATGTGGTTCTTTTTAGTCTATAACCCAGACAGCACAAGTTCTATGGTATATGCCAAGTATATACAAGATGTACGCATAAACTGTGTATCATGTAGCAGGTACGTGTATACCATGTACAAGAAATATACATATAAATTGTAGCAACATTGTAGCAAAAACCCATAGAAAACCTGTCAGATGTCCTAGCTCCACTGCATATACCATATACATATACAGTGTATGAGAAATATATATTAACCCAATTTTAAACATTAGGCTATCCACTGTGATACATGGGTAAATAATTCCATTTGAATTTTTATTTCATGTTTGAAGCTAATATTTATGATACAGAATTTTCTCTGAATCTACTTTGAAGTAATTCATAATTATGAATTTTCAAGGGCATATACCTGAGTTAAACTTTTGCATCAGGTAAATTTTAATAATAATTCTTTGTTAAATTCCAGGCATGCAGTTGATATATCAATAAATGAACAACATATACCTACACTTTTCCTTTCACATTCCCTTCCCTCCGTTATACCAGCAGCAGTCAAATAAATATTTTGAACTTTAAAACTCCAATTGCTAAAAACCACCAACATGGCCTGACTATAGCTGCATACACAGCCAGTGTAGCCATCTATACAGGCTGTATAGGCATTTGGCACAACTTGTGTAGCCACTTTCCACTTGGAAGTCAACCCTTGCAAAATATTTTCCTGTGATTCCCCCCTCCCCCCACTTATCGCTTCCAATCGCCATTACTGCTCCAGCATCATGTATCTATGTATTGTACATCCCCATTCATTTGAATATCAAACATACTCTAGTAGTGACAGACTATATATATATTGAGGAAAAATTTTACCAGCCGGGCCAGGTAGTGTGGCAATTAAATCGCATCGTAGAGCATGGATTGATATGTTTACTCATTTAGCTGCTCTGCAAGACATTGTAATCAGCCAAATAAATATAATTTAGTATTACATCACCTGCAGTAAGAATTCTAAAGGATTTACATAAGGCGGGCAGGAACATATCCCAGGACAATTCTCTCTTAACCCTTTGAGTGCGGCACGACGTGATATCACGTCATGGTTGTCTTTATGCTGGTGCTGATGACGTGATATCACGTCAAGGGTACCGTAAGTGTTCCAGATTTCACTAGGTGACTTTCACTAGGTCCCCTAGTTGAAGCTGGAACACTCACGGTACCCATGACGTGATAATACGTCATCAGCACTAGCGTTAAGACAACCATGACGTGATATCACGTCGTGCCACACTCAAAGGGTTAAACTGCCTCTGCGTGAACTAGACAGAGGCCTCAGTATGATTTCCTTTGACTTGTATACGCTTCTTAGGGTGCTATCTGGGAAATGTTGATTTTTATATATTTATGCTTGGATTGTTAATTCAAGTGTCATTACTGTATTGAGGTAATACAATGAGATTTATTCAATCTAGTCGATCAGCCATCTTAACAGGAATGCCAAACCACCAAAATGGAATGTATGGCTTACACAATGGAGTGCAACACTTCAGTTCACTTGGGAAAACTGTCAGTCTTCCTGCTATACTTGCTCAAAATGGAATAAGAACAGGTAAAATGTCATTGCATGCTTATTTATATTCCTGAAATGTGGCATTTCTCTCATATGAATTAAGACTTATCGTTTGCTCAGAAAAAGAAAATTCCGTATACCTTGCAATATTAACTTCACACTTATGACATGATTGGTATTGGAATTTGAATTTTCAGTCAAAATTATTTGTAAATACAAATTCATTAATGGAGGCCCATGAATCATTATTTATTAATTCTGTTTTCTTTGATAATGGAAACAAACCTATTTCTTCCTTTTTGAGTGCAATCTTTTGCCATATGTCATTTCTAGAGTTTTCATTCTTAGCTAAAATACTTTTAAGGTAAATGTACTGTACCTCTTGTTCATGTTCTCCTACCTTTTACTCTCCTTTCCCCATCTCAAGACGTGTCAATCTCTTGCTTTTCACTCAGTACTTCTAAGGCACTTAATATTTTTTTTGTCCTGTGGGTCTCTAACTACAGCTTAATCACAGACTAATTGAATTGATGTTATTTGATCTATTCCATTTTCATTTCCTCTCCCAACAAATCCCATTCTTCTCTAGCCATTTTCTCACCATGCCTATATTTAGTACATTGAAGAAGATACATGGAACCCTCCTGTGCCCTCTGCCATGCCTTTACATCCTGATTTTGCATACAAAAAGTCACACTTGTATGCTGTCTGATTCATTTCTAAATTGCAAATGAATACATTTTTATCTCTCAACCTGTATGATTTTCTTGCTATTGAAAGGAGCATGTTAAAAAATTAAGGAATCATTGGAAAAAATGGCTGATATGTGATAAGATGTTGAGCTGGTGAAGTCAAACGAGGAGACTTACCAAGCTTTGAGTAAGTAAGTTGAGTTAGATAAGGTAGGGACATGACTTGGGCTTGGAGGAAACTGAAAAAAGGGCAGAAAACAGGCAGGAAGTGCGAAGCCCATAGCGGTTTAAGAATGGAAAAAGTAGTGAAGAAAGTGCACTGGAGGAGATATATCTTAGGAGGAGATAGATCTATCATTATTAATGAGCAAGGAAAGAGGTAGTCTGAGGAAATTCGAGCATGGGTGTAAGAGTGTACTAAGGAGTCATTAAACATTAAGAACTTTGAAGGTCTTATTTGAAAAGAAGGTATTATAGAGTGTATAAAGGAAGAGGATGAAAAGTAATTTAAAATGATTAAACAATCAAAATTAATTTAAATTTCAAGAAAATTAAAAAGGGAATGTGATGCAAATGGAATGTATCAAAACTTACTGACCCGAGCTCACTAAAATCATACCAGCAGGCCACTGACAAAAAAATAAATGCATATGTTCTCCATGAAGGTGGTTGCAATGGCATAGAGGAAAATTGGAGTGCCATAAAAAATGATATCTGGCAGGCAGGATGAAGTTGTAGGCCAGGAAAGGTGCAAGATAAGAAAAGAGTGGATTACCGATGATCTAATACAGATGATGGAACAAAGAATGGAACTAAAAAACTCAGTTAATGGCGAAGATCAGCATATGTATAAGATTTTGAGAAAAAGGATCTCAAAAGGAGCAAGATTACCTTGAAGGTATCTGCGCTGAAGTCGAAAACAATATGAGAATGGGAAATATAGACAAGGCCTATAAGTTGATAAAATACTTTTTGGAGAGACAAAAAGCAAATGCATGGCAGTACATGATGAGAACTGAGTTCTTTTAGACAATGACGAGGATATCACAAAGAGATGGAAACAATACTTAGAAAAGCTCTATATAGAAGAAAAAGAAAAATTACCTGTTAATGCTATTGAAATGGAGTCAAAGGTAGATGAATGTAATCTAGGTGCAACCATCATGAGAGATGAGTCTGAATCAGCACTGAAAAAACTGAAAAACAACAAGGCCGTGGGTGTAGACATCATTCCAGCAGAACTTCTGAAATCGGGGGAAGAAAAATGAAAGACATAATGTACAACCTTGTTTGTGCAATTTATGAGCATGGAAAGCTCCCCACTGATTTTGAGAAAAGTATAATCATTCCTATCCCTAAGAAATTGAATGCCACAAACTGTGAAAACTACCGAACTATTAGCTTGGTCACGCATGCATAAAAAATACATAATTGCTTATTGTGTCCACGGCCGAAATGAGCAAAAAATAGAAGTAAAACTTTCAGATGATCAGTTCGGGTTCAGAAAGAGTAGAGGAACCAGGGAGGCAATTTTAGCTCTAAGATTAATCATACAGAGGCAAATGTAAAGAAACTTAACGACATTTACAGCATTTGTAGACATAGAAAAGGCATTTGATAACGTTAAATGGGAGAAAATGTTTGTGATCTTGAAAGAGGCAGAAATAGATTATAGGGACCAAAAATTGATATGGAACCTTTATAAGAAGCAAAAGGCTGTTATTTATGGAAGGACAGAGCAAGAGGAAGTAGAGATTCAGAAAGATGTTCATCAAGGCGGTGAACTATCACCCATTATCTTTAACCTTTACATAGAAGAGGCTCTTAACAAAGTCAAGGAAGAATTAGACACAGGCATAAGGATACATGGTGAAAGAATAGTCATGATAAGATATGCCAACGACATTGCTGTCCTTGCTGAAAGTCAAGAAGACCTTGAGACCACTCAAAAGAAAATGGAGGCTGGTATGAAAGGAGAATACAACATGAAAATAAATAAATTAAAAACGAAAGTAATGGTGTGTCATAAAGAAGAAGTAATTAAAATGCAAATAAATATCGGGAGAGAGAAACTTGAACAAGTGAACAACTTCACCTGTCTAGGGAAAAAGATCACTCGAGATGGAAGAAATAAGGTAGACATAAGAAGCAGGATTGTGCAGGCAAAAGTGGCTTTCCATTAAAAGAGTAAAATTTTAACATCCAAAAGTAACAGCCTTGAAATTAGGAAAAGGTTTCTCAAAACTTATATATGGAGTGTGGCATTGTATGGCTGTGAAACACGGACTCTGGGGCAGGAGGATAAGAAGAGACTAAGCTCATTCGAACTATGGTGTTATAGATGTATGCTTAAAATTAAGTGGACAGATAGAATATCAAACGAAGAAATACTAAATGAAAAGAAGCTTATGGCAATCGATTGTTGACAGAGTCCAACTTATAGGGTATATAATGAGACATGGGGGGATCCAATTGACAATCCTAGAGGGACATGTTAATGGAAAAAGGCCCAGAGAAAGACCACTGCTCCAGTTTATAGACCAGAAAATGAAGAATGTCGGATGAAGGAGCTATGAGCAAATAAAAAGGAAGGCGGAGAGACGTGAGGAATGGAGAGTGCTAACCAGTCAAGCTGCTGCCAACCAATCTTTGGATTGGCTGCCAGAGGAGGATCAAAGAAGAATTATAGAGCAGCTATATCAGGAGCCAAGGGAAGAATATAATGGAGGAAAGCTGCCGAAAGAAGAAGTGTAATCCAGTCAGTACTTGTACTTATGAGAGGATAGCCATCGTAAATGTCTCTCTGGGAACCAAGTTTTTACAGGTAAATAATTGTTATCCGTATTTGTCAGGCTTGCAAAGAGTTCATCAATAATCAGGTTACTTGGAGTTCACTTATTGCAATTTTTATTGGAATTAATTTCAATGTAAATATTAGGGATGAGTTGATTCCACTTATTTTCGATTCTGATTTCGATTCTTTCAAATCGATTCCGATTCCATCGATTCTTATTCCTAATAACAGGTGGGATATTGATATACCTGTAGTGTACGACTATTATTTAAATTCAAATATTGGCTGAAATAAAATAACAGACAACTAAGTCTCTCAAAAAGTATATTTATTAACAAACAGCAAATATATCCTCAGCTTATTGAGGTAGATAAAAAGTACAAATTGATAGCATTCACCCAAAATTACTGAGACAAACATGGTGTGATAAATGAAATTTGATTTGAATACTTATCTATCTGGAATCGATGGAATCGGAATCGACTTTAGGCGATTGATTCTCGATACCAATTCTAATCCTGAGAATCGGTGGAATCGAGAGTCGGCATTTGGATTCGACTCATCCTTGGTAAATATCTGTAGTTAAAGGCTGAATTGTTCAAGAAAACTTTGCATTGATAAATAATTTTCTTCACTTACAGGAATCATTGGAAAGAAGCATGTTGGTTCAAATAAAGTCTATCCTTTTCAATTCTCTGAAACAGAGGAAAATAATGACATCCTTCAAGTAGGAAGAAACATAACAAAGATCAAGCTTTTAGTGAGAGAATTTCTGATGAACAGAACTGAGTAAGAATTGATTGTATTATATTTCCATATTAACTCTAATTCATTCAATCTATGGTGGTTACTAAAATCTTTGCATAAAAGAAAAGTCATGACAACTTTTCATTGTGAGTTAATGGTGGTGAAAAAGGCGAAATTCTTAAATTTGATGTAATTACACTTTGTAATTTGTAATTTAAGTTCTGCCTATTCTACAAAATTGTTCTTTAATCAACTACCTGTTGATTTGTATCTTGTTTTGGTTTTGTTATGATGTATTGAACAAGAGTGCATTTTTACACTCCATTTGTTAAGTAGTCACAGTGGTGCCTTCTTCCAGGATGTTGTGGCATTGAGCATCTTCCTGGAGATCTGACACCTCCATGGTATGTTGGTAAGATGTATTGTATTCTAGTTACTCATTAATATAGGTGCTACATTTATCTGATAAGGTTATTTACTCCATCCTTAACACAGCAGCATATTGGTATAATAAGCAATTATGTAACCCTATTCATTATCTCTCCTGCTGTAGACTACTACAGTATGTAAGTTGTTTCAGCCACATTAGCCACAAAGCCATGCCAATAGCAGCAGTAATAGAAAAATAACATAAAACTATCAAGTTGACTAAATATGCGGTTTGAAGGTGCTGACTTGTACATTTTTTCCTGTATTTTCTGGAAATTATTTCAGACTATTAGCTGTGCCTCCAATCTATTCAATATAACCAATTTGTATTTGGAGAAGATACGTATTTGAAATTGGTACTGAGGAAATATCGAACTACTTTCACTTTTATTTTTCTAGAGTTAGTTTTTGGCAGATAATCATTTAAATCAATTTACTTACCTCATCATCCCTAATGCAGGAACTTTTTTATCCCTTCAGTATTCTTGTAAGTTATTGCTCCATACATTACTATCTGATCTCTTCTTTTGTCTGTATATCTAATGTTAAAATACTTGAGCAAGGTGATTATCAAGTTCATCAAAGGAGCATAGCCCTATCTCTCATAACCCAGGAATAGAGGGCCATATATAGGAATGCATATGAATTTCCAAGAGAGGTATGCGTGAGCAAATGGGACATAATTTTAGCGTAGGAGTAGGAAAAAATGGGACATAATTTTAGCGTAGAAGTAGAATAAGGAAGAAGGTGGTAGCGAAAAGCTCCAGAACTTTTCCCATTTACAATGCCAAAGTAAAAATAATTTTCCCTCATCTGAAGCTTTGTGATCCAACCATCGATGTATTGCAATTTTGATTGGCATTAATTTAAAAGTAAATAGATATAGTTAAAGACTTGCCACTGCTTTTTTCTTTTGCCTTGGCTCATTTTCATTGATTTATTTTCTACATAATCCTCCCTGCCTGCCTCTGTTCTCGTTCTCTTCTCATAATTCAAAATTTTAGCAAATCCTTCTTTGAGTCATCCTCTTTTTTTAATTTGCTCACTGCCCAGTTGTAGTTGCACTTGCTAAATCCTACTTTGATACTACCTAATCAATCTCTCTTTGAAGCTAGTTTGCTTTTGGTCAGCTAGTGACCATAAACAATTGTATAAATGTGCCATAGAAAAAAATCATTCAAAGTAAGTTGAGTTTGCGTTCTATTCTTGTTACACCTGGAGACTGTAAAACTTTTCATTTATTTTGATAACCCTGATGAAAGTTAAGTATTTACAAAAGTCTAGAGTGTGTTTTTGAGAAATATTTCAGTAATAAAATAAACATGCACAGAAACAGCCTTTGTGCTGGATAACTTCCCCTACAGTTGAATTATTATTGCTTTAAAGAATAGATGACAACAAGGCAACATGCCCGAAGGCAAAATACTGGGATACAATTTGGTGTGTTTTTGAACAAAGTCCATTGGATGTGGAAAATGGTGAAATCCTTTCATGACTAGGGAATCGAGAGATCATTGGAGTCTTTTTATCAGTGGTCAGAGAAGAATGAGAGGTTTTTGTTGGCAATAAGTTTGAGCATGCAGAGGAGAGGAAATCCCAGAGATAGGAGAGTGGATAAGTGAGGACAAAAGTGCAACAGCACAACTTGCTGGTGTGAATTGCAGAATAAACCACTACAGGTGAAATTCAGGATTCACACTGCATAAATGAGGGCACTTTCATCGTTAGTGGTGTACAAGAAGTCACTTGAACAAATCCCAGCCCAGTGAATCAGAAAGGGAAGGAATGAGAGGATGAATCTTCACCATTTGTCACCTACTGCCATGTTTTGTGGGGAGAGGCAAAACTCCAAAAATTTTGTCCCACGGGTGCTGAACTTGGAGTTTAGAACTTTTTCTTGGTTTTTTATTTATAGCTAATGGATAATCAATTTACACCCCACAGTTCATTTTCTCCAGGATTGAATTTTGAGGAAATGAGTTACAGATAAGTTTTCTGCTAGGATTTTTATATATACTGCATTTGATGTACTTACCTCTATGTGTATCTCATATTCTTTGTTGTAGGCCTTTCTTTCTATATGTTGGATTTCATGATCCTCACCGGTGTGGACGTCGAACACCACAATATGGAGAGTTTTGTGAGCTCTTTGGCAATAAACAGGAAGGGATGGGTGATATACCTGATTGGAATCCAATTTACTATGATCCAGAAGAAGTTCATGTGCCATTCTTTGTTCAGGATACACCAGCATCACGGAGAGACATAGCAGCTCAATGGGCTACAATGACTCGACTTGATCAAGGTATGCTCTCTTTGAAAAGGCTTGCGTTGCCAAAATTATTTGGCTTGCGCCCTGCAAGTATTTGACTCTTACATCTTTAAATGTTGTCAATCAGTAGCCTTGAATGATTACTCAAGTTGTGCTCCATGATAATATTTTCACAGGAGTTGGACTGATCCTGAAAGAGCTAGAAGATGCCGGGTATGACAGCAACACCCTTGTTCTTTTTACATCTGACAATGGAATTCCATTTCCTAGTGGAAGGACTAATCTTTATGATCCAGGTTTGCTAACAAGGGTGCTTTTGTTTCATTAGATTTCATTCATTAGGTTCATTGTTCAACTGAAATAGTAGAAGGATTTTAGTTTTCCTGGCAAATAGATTGAATTTATGTTTCACAGGGTTCACATTAGGCCAGGTTTTCTTAAACTACTAAAAGGTATCAAGTATTTGGTTGGTGCATTACAACTCAAAATTAGTCAAGAGGGAACCCAGTGTGACCTGAACTCTAGAGAAATTTTGGCTATTTTTTATGTTTGGTTGTTTTTATATAATACCAGTGCTTTTAACTATGACCAATAGATCAATACATTTTTATTAATAGTTATTAACTTGTGATTGATATCATGATTTATGTGACTAAATATGAAGTTACCTGTTTTACTCTCAAGTACAGTTATTCTCTAAACTCTTGTATGTATAATTACAGCAATTATACTACAACAAAACAATTGGTTTTGCCATATCAAGAAAATGTCTTAGCAATGTCTAACCTGATTACTATTATTTTACTCATATCTCATATGATAATGGGTGATATTTTTACTATGAACGTAAATTTTTATATGTTTTATAAAAATTTATTTTAAGACTATTTTTATGCTTACAGTTTTTTCAATTTATATGTATAGAGCTATAACTGATAAATAGTGAGGGATTGACATTTCAAATATGCTTCTCATATCCTTGAATTCTCCTTTACTATGATAGATTTCTTTGGATTTCATGAACTTGCCTTGTTTGACTCCCAAATGAGTTTTTTTTAATTAATACCGAAGTCTCACATAATTCACCACTAATTTGCTATCTTATTCCACTTTAATCATGTCTTTCAGCTATTAGCAATATCTATATGCTAGTAGGGTACCATTTAAGTCATAGGTAAAACTTATGGATAAAAGGCTTTTTGTATACTTTTTAATGTCAGTGATTTGTTGCAGTCATCTTCATTCTGATAATCTGTGATATTAGAAATGCAATAGGATAATCCATGGTGTGTGGATGTGAAAGACTGTGTATGCCAGGGATAAGGATTTAAAGGGGCATATTTGAATGCAAATTTTAAGTCTTGATTTAGTAAACTATAGGCATAACAAACTTTTTAAGAATAAAACAATGCTACTATAAGAGTGTGAATTTTCACAAGGAAAAATCATCCGCCTTGACCGGGATTCGAACCCGGATCCCTCGATTTCCGGCCAAGTGCTTTAGAGGGATCCGGGTACGAATCCCGGTCAAGGCGGATGATTTTTCCTTGGGGAAATTCGCACATGTGTGCATTGTGGGTGACTCCATAAATGTGGAACTCCGTGGCTTGTCCCGGATAGCTTGAAATTTGTCTACTATAAGAGTTTTGTGTCCTGGCTGAGGTAGCTACTCAACCTCGAACACCCAACCCAAATGTATTTAGGTTATAAATTTTTTAAGGACAATATCCTTCTCAGATGATGTTTCCCCCTTGGAGAAGTTTATTTTAATTTGCTTATGAAACTAGCCTTAAGTATAGACAATGTAGGGAAGGTTAAAGTGAAAGATGCCATTAACATGTCGATCCTTTGCCATTGTTGTGACTGTATTCTTCTTCATGTACCTGAAACATTATCTGAGTGGACAGGTTAGGTACTACTTAACATTGGTTACTACAAAAAATTGTTTTACAATCAAAACCCTCTGCTGTAGGATCATTAGCCCTTTCACATCTAGCGACGGCCATAGTCGTGAATTTTCCCATGCAAACCAAAAAATATCAGCTATAGCTGATAGAGAAAAATCAATGCAAAAGAACTCGTGTTGGCTATAGCAGATGCAATGGAAGGGAAGTGAATGACACGGGAGAAATAATCACAGGTGTAAAGTAAGACCTTCCGACCCAGCTCAGCGACAGCCCAGACCCTTTCCTTGGCAAGTGAGCTTGACTCTCCACCTCATTAGTTGCCCTCCTTGCTGCATGAATCCATGACTAATTTATTGTATTTGCAATGGTTTTTTGAGGCAATTATTTTTTGCACACTACAAAATTTTTAACTTATAAATGAAATATTTGTTTTTTGCTGATTCTCAGCAAATTTCAAACCTAATTCTAGTGTTGATACTAGCAAAGTTCTTGTGCAGAACTCTAAATAGTTTGTGTGTACATATATCAATAAAATTTGTTAATATTAATGCTAGAATTTCATTTAAAATTGTAAACTGCTCAGAATAACATGATTTCATTTAAAAGTATAAATTTTTGAAGTATGCAGCAAAGGACAGCAGTGTCAGAAGTGGGGGCAGGAGGGGCCGAAGGTCCCCCCCCCCAGAATTTTCCATAAATGGGGATATGGCCATGTAAACCACCCTATGACAGATTTCATCATAT
This sequence comes from Ceriagrion tenellum, assembly GCA_963169105.1. Taxonomy (NCBI): domain Eukaryota; kingdom Metazoa; phylum Arthropoda; class Insecta; order Odonata; family Coenagrionidae; genus Ceriagrion; species Ceriagrion tenellum. The sequence goes on from OY720632.1 coordinate 30,678,911, forward strand.
GAATGGGCCTGTTTTGGTCAGGCTGCCGGCAGTTTGAAAAAAATTGACAACACTAAATGCGTGCTGCTTCATGCTGCATCATGGTGGCGCCCATGGTGGCGGTGGCTGGGTAGCGCCATCAATGTAATGCTTGAGAAGTGCCATGTCCCAGCTAGTACTTTTAAGTTTCCTAAGTCAGGTGGGGGTTGTAGCTGCTTTGCAAAATGGTGTGAGGATTACAAGTGGCTACATTACGTGAAGGACCAGGATCTGTGTTTTACCTGTTTTCCTGTGTTTTACCTGTTTTCAAGCCTAACATTTAGGGAAAAGTGCTTCTGGGTGTGGTAATGAACAGTCCTTTTTCTCAAACTGGTTTTAACTCGTGGCAGAAAGCCATTGAGAAATTTGACATTCACCAGAACTCGCAGTACCATCGTGATTCCCTTAGTTACATAGTTGATGTTTTAAATAGGGAATCTGTCTTGTCCTTGCTATCAGTGCAGCTAAAAGAAGTCCCAGATAGATGCTTGCACTGCATACAAAATTGTGTTGAACTCTTTGAGATATTTGGCGCGTAGTAGCCAAGCTATTCAAGGCGCCACCAATGATAGCGGCAATGTGATAGAACTTTTTTGTTCTTCTGCGGCTAGGCCTGAGCCAGAATTTTCTTCGTGGACACTGCTTCCACGGCGTAGCTACCATGTCCAGAAGGCGTAATGGTGTGCAAAAATTGATTACAGATGAGCAACCAAAATCAATAATAATAATAATAATAATAGTAATACTTTATTGGTTCCTAATGGACAAGTTTTTTACAAGTATCTTCTTCCTTCCCTTCTTACAGACAGCACAATTGATATTACTGCAAATCATTACATAAGAATTGTACAAAGAATATGTAATATTTGTACGCTGCTCGAATCATGTGCTGGACTTAGTCATTCAAGAATTAGCCAAACAATGTGACATTTTCTGATAGCCTATGTCTCATAAAAGAAGTTTCAAAAGCTATCATAGAAGAAGAAGCTAAAAGAAAGCAGATTTACAGCGACTTCGGTCGTTTGAGGACAGAAACCGAGACACTAAACAATGAGCACTATCTTGGGCTTATGATTCCTGACCTCCCAAGGAATCGGGCCCCTCCAAGGAAGTTGGAACAGTTTGGTGGAAGAGCACCACCTGTACCCATTTGGCTAACCACAATGGACCAGCTTCGGAAAGACTACATATCTCTGCTGGATTGGGTAAAGTCCAAGCTAATGCGTCGATTTGATCAGCCCGGTATGAATCAGCTCATCAAGCTTGAGCAACTTTTGTTTCCTGGTGGTCCCAGAGGTGTCATAGAACTCAAGGAGGCGCTTAGGGTTCATGAGAATGACTTCAATGTAGCCGCGTTGGCCTCCCAACTTCAAGTTGCGGACACCATGTTCAGTGAACCAAAGACCCTAAAAAATTATGCCGATTCACTGAAACTGATGTCGCCCATGATGAGGGAGGATCTCCTCGAGCAAGTGACTCGCCTCATTATTTTTCAGTTGACTATACCTGCTACATCTACTTCTTGCGAGAGATCCTTCTGTAGTTTGAAAAAGTTAAAGACCTATATGTAATCCACAATGCAATAAAGACATTGCTTTAAAGCTGTCACTGGAGGAAATTATGAATGAAAAATGTGGGCCCTTTTCAAGGTTGGCCTCCCCCCCCCCAGTGAAAATAGTTCCGACGCCCCAGACAAAGGATTGTTTAAATGCAAAAAATGCTAATGCACCAAATTACATTGGCCTCCTGCTGAGAGAGGGGCTGCTAAGGGTTGGGTTGTTGAGCCGAGTGCCCGGGTGAGTGGGGTTCCAACACGGGCGAAAGGCATATCTAAGCGATTTGTTGTCATGAGAGAGCTCCGTAGAGGGGAGTACAAAAAATTCTCATGATAATTGTTGCAGGGGAAGCATTTCCCTTCAAGAGGCTTTGGCACAAAAGGGTTAAGAAATACTGAAAATAGTTTTTACACATCTTCTATGGTGTCAAATACTCAATTCAGTGTGCATGCCTTCTCATTTACTATTGAAGATGACAACCAAGGATGAGAAAGGTGCTGTACTAGCACTACTTGTATGAAGAGTTTAGATTCCTCTATATTTTATTATACTTCAAATGAATAATGAGTAGAGTAAATAGCCTAATAACGTTTATCCATTAATTATAGATTTTGTATTCTCTTGCATGCTCTGTAATGGATTCCTCAACACCTTATTCTTACATAGTTTGGCATTGGATTATATTCAAAGGCAAAAAGCTACTATGAGGCCTGGTAACTTCTTTACCATTTTATGCCACCCATATCAGGAATAGTTTTATTGTAGTCTGTGCTATCTGGGAGTTAACATAAATATTTTTTCCATATCTTGGTGAGCAGATGTAGCAAGAGACATAAATTAATTCTTTTGTCAGAAAGGACTCTTTGAATGACATTCCTATTTTTTTTGCAGGAATGGCTGAACCCATGCTTCTTTCCTCCCCATTTAATACTGAAAGACACAATCAGGTTACCTATTCAATGTCAAGTTTGTTGGACATAACTCCCACAATACTTGACTGGTTTGGTGTTGATCATCCTCATGGGAAAGAGGCTTTGACTGGAAAATCATTACTTCCTCTTCTGATAAAGGGTAATCAAATGTTTGGATAAAATTTCATGGAAAGTACTTTTTCTGCTGTACTGGAGTTCTTTTGCCACCTTTTAGTGTCATGTGGGTCATTTCATGTGGGTCTTTTAGTGGGTCATTTCATGTCAAATTATCAGGTGGTTACCTTTGACATACGTAATGTTATTCAGACACTCTGGTATTGTTAACCTTTATGCTCTGAATGATTGGGTGGAATAGTTTTTGATATATAGTTCCATGTGTTTCCAGCTATTGTTTGCAGCATATGCATGAGTTTGTTGATAAATGGAAACACATAGTTGTGTTTTGGGTGATATACCCTTGCCTATTTTCATTACATAACCAAGCAGCATGTTATTTAAAAGTTTGAGGAGACCTATGTTGTCCAGGTTTATTCAAGTTAATAAAAAAGTGCATTTTCATGTATGTAGTTATGAAATTGAGAAATAATAGAAATGGTCATGTGATAGGTCAGGTCATAAATGTTAACATTTTAATCATATTAGAGGTTGAAGGTCAATTTCTGGGTATTCTGACATGTTATGACCTAAATACATTTTGCATTCTTTAACATATGTCATTTTCATTCTGGTAATCATGGATGACTTTTCCAGGGCCATGCATGAAGTCATTGAGAGTAGCATTGATTGATAGGCTTTGCCTTTTACTATATTTTATTATCTTGATTTGCTTTTCAGAGCCCACACCTTCTCCTGATGATGCTGTGTATGCAAGTCATAGTTTGCATGAAGTGACTATGTATTACCCAATGAGAGCAATTCGTACTAGAAAATACAAATTAGTCCATAACCTGAACTTCAAAATGCCTTATCCAATAGACCAGGATTTCTACTTATCACCCACTTTTCAGGTAATTATAGTTATTAAAATAACATTGAAATTAAATGACTCTTTACTGCACTAATTGCCTTCTTTTCTGGTAATTGAAGTTATTAAACTAATACTCAATCGAAATGACTAATCTTATCAAGGTGTGCAAATAAATAAATTAGAATTAAAATGTATCCCAGCTAGCACCCCTGGTGAAAATAAAGCGTGACAGACAGTGTGCCAGAAATGTGCCAAAAGTGTGACGGAAGTGTGAAGACACTGTGCTTAGAATGTGACAGCAGTGTGACAAAAGCGTAAATTGGGACTCAAAATCGTGCGGAAAGTGTGTAAAACAGTGTGACAGACAGTGTGAATACACCGTGACCACAGTGTGATTACACCGTGACCATAGTGTGAGTACACCGTGACCACAGTGTGAGTACACCGTGACCACAGTGTGAGAACACCGTGACCACAGTGTGAGTACACCATGCACATAGTGTGAGAACACTGTGCTCAGTGTACAGACACTGTGTACATGTGCTCTCTCCCCTCTCTATGACAAGGTTCTCCCCATCATTCAATGTAGTAACTTGCTTCACCACCAAAAAAACCATTCAAATGTTAACCTACTTCTGTTTCATTTGCTCATCTAGATTTCAAAAAAATATTTTAATAGTTCCTATAGATTTCATACAATAATTAATAATGACAAGCCCAAGAAAGCTGAAAACAGCATTATGCTTTATCACATGAATGATTGAATGCCTCATGAAAACAGGAATGGAATGACTCTGAATGAATGGAATGGAATCAACTCCAAATGTACACCCTAAAATATTGATAAATCAACCTTGAAAGTTTCAAAGTGAATTATGGTAGGTAAATGATAAATAATTACAGCTAGGTATATAAAAAATTACTTCATTTATTGCAATACACAGAACAAAATGTGTGAACAGTGTGTGTACACTGTGACTGATGCCCTTGTGCAGTGTGCACACATTTCTGTCCCACTGTCCATCACGCTTTACACTGGACACAATGTGCGAACAGTGTGCATACACTGTGATTGATACCCTCGTACAGTGTGCAGCACACTTCTGTCTGTCTATCACGCTTTATTTTCACTAGGGACAAGGCGTAGCACATGCCCCTAATCCGCGACGAATCTTCGTAAATAACATGGATGCCGTTTCCTGGAGGAGGAAAGGATATCCTTTGAAACACGGTTACAGTGGGGATATAGCATGAGGGATATAGCATGGATATCAGACGAAGAAATGTCCACAATATGGTAGGGAGGCATTTCCTTGAAATGCATTAGCACCTCTGATTGGCTCTCGAGGAGCCAATGGGAACACCCCTTAGATACGAGAATCGATGGCGGCGCCATCTACTGGCAGTTCTACATACTTCCCGCCACAACCCACCCCATATTCACGGGAAGTAAACTATTTCATACCCATAACAGTAACACATAACTATATGGCTCATGGCGTAAGTTTCAATACATACCAAAATTGAACAGCACAGTCCTCACAGCACAAACTGGGAGACCCCTTGGAGTGTTAGCTTACCAGATATTTAATTCCAACGACAGCAACAGCCACCAACCTAACCTCTCAACTAACAACCACACAGGGTGACAAGAGAATTTTAAAGAAGTCAAACTTTTATTTCAAATAATGTATTTACTATCATATAAGCCAGCTGCATATTACAGAATAATGATGGTGAAACCAATATACCAGCCGACACTGGATAAATTACAATTGCCATGCACCTAGAAAATTAAACACGGTCAGCCAAGCCTGAAATGTAAAAAAAAAAAGAAATTACTTGGAGGCAATAAAAATATTTAGAAGGGTGAGAATGGGGAAATTAATACTGGATCACAGGTATTTGACGATTACCTTCAATCATGCAAGCACAAGAAACCAATGATAAAAGGTCTCCCATTGACACTCATTTTACATGACTGACAAAGTTAATTAAAAAAGCAGAAAAAGAAACATCAGAATGCACAACAATCCAGCATAATCTAATGCCAGTCTACAATTCTCAAATGTAGCAACCGCTTACACCAATTACCTAGATCATCAAACACAATGGACCCTGGTGCACATTTCTAGGCTGCTTCAAATCATCAGGCACTGACCTCAAAACCCCAGAAATAAAAATGACCATTCATATTCTGTAGGAGAATGAATTCCCAAAGCATGTAGGCCCAAATAATCAATTTTTTAAAAATGGTAACACACATTATGCTTCCAGGTGCAAAAGAAACAAAAACGGAAGGTAAATAAGACGAAGGCCAAGAAAAGGCTAAAAAGGTATATTCAGCAACAAAACCAGGTAATTTCACTAAGAAGAGCACCAATCAAACACAGAGAGAATAGAAGAAGAGTCCTTCTAAGAAGTCTACTTTCAATTAAATAAAAACCTCCCATTCTTCAGTATGTAGATTTTGAGTAGGTTTGGCACACCAAATGAATGATTTAGAAACCCCTTCCTCAATCACCAAATTTTCAAGGTCCAAATGCAATTACTACTTGTAGCATGGTCTCAAACAGCAAAAACAAATGCCCAAGATGAACATATGGACACTGTTCGCACCTGACATCATTTCACAAGTTTCGTTGTTCTTCTTTCACGTTACTAATGACACGTTATTTATTGTTGAGTTGTTGATACCAATCAATCTCTTTTGTAGGACAAAGACGGTCAAGATAAGATAAAGAGATCATTAAAACAAAAGGAAATACAGTCCACTTCATTAGAATCAAAATGATCACTCTTCTAATTTTGCTAATATTCTATTAATATACAGGTTCCATGTTATAGCAATAACAGCCGGAACAGACACTGAAGAGAATATTTCTCCATCCTGAAAAAGGAAAATCACAACCACTATGCATAACATTTATACATGGCATTTATAAATATAATTCCTAAAATGAACAATTCTTAAAGAGTTATGCAATAGGGTTGACCTTAAAAAGTTATTTCACTTGCACCAATTATGTTCAAAATAACAAGGTTATTCCATCTGTATGCTAACCCCAAATTTCAACAGAAAATTTACAATGTTTAAACTTAGGAAAACTGCCCACGTCAACATTGTGTATCATTCTGAGTTTACACTAAAAATAGGCTGAAATATCTAATGATAATAATAATATTGAAAATGTTTTATTTTAAGCAAATGGGTATAAACAATGTCATAGTGGTAGCTTCTAATACCCTGTAGGTCTCACTCCCTATTTTCAATCCTCGTTACCTACACTGGGCTACATTTAATTTTCATTTAATGATTTCATTTATAAGGAAAGACTATGTTACTGTGATTTTTGCCTTGGCGGAATGCCTACTAGGATGACAAGAACACAATTTTCCTTAAAAAATACTGGAAGACAGGTCTTACACGAATAACTGAAAAGCTGACTACCTGAATTGTTAGCTGAATAACTGAAAAGCTGAAACACGTTATGCAGAAAGTTACTTCTCCAATGACATTGGAAATCATTTAATGCCAAAATCCATCATTTGCATACTTTCCTACCTCAGCTTGATGTAGATTTTTCCGTAAATATGCAATCACCAACGGAAGCAACCATGGCGATTTTCTTCTAATAGGCCATAAAAACACAGAGTCAAGAAATTACAATTCTGCACTTACAAAAGTTTACAAAGTGAACAACAACAATCACTGCACTTACAAAAGTTTAACATTTTTACATTGATTCGCTGTACTCTGTAATTAGCCTGCAGTGCAATCCACCTAACGAGGAATTCCGTTCTTGTCACATACTGGATATCAATGGCGATTCATGCAACGATGACTCTGTTCACTCAGCAAGATTAATCCAGAAATGCAGTATCATCATTGTTTCCACCCGGTAGCATAAAATATTGCAGAAATATCATACTAGCACTATATTATATACTTGATTATTAACTCGGCATTTGGCGCCAATTCCATCCAACATAGTCCACACAAATATCACCATCAAAATAGCATATTAACATCGTCATATCTTATTGAATCTTGATATGAAAATTATCCACAAGGGTACAAGAAATCAACAGTCTTCTGTAGTTCCTTGCATTTTGCACTATTTCGCATGAGGATATTAATGGCTACACTCTGTACAAGTAAATGCATAGAGGTTAGATATCCTAGTTTGTTGAATTGAGAGGATAGAACAATGGGAAGATGGATGAGAAAGCTAAGATCTGAGCTGGGCAAAAAAGAGTAAGTGAAAATAAAGTGCAAACTAGGTATTTTATGAGAGAACACTTCTGATCCTCTCAAAAGGATATAAAATTTTATGCTTGAGCCTCAGTTTTCACAAAAGGAAAAACATGTTGCAAATACTTTAATGAGTTTTTAAAATCCTTTTACTTGTGGATTCGAAAAATAAAAGAAAATGGCTAATCAGAAGATCTTTGAGGGGCATGGGAGAGGAACATGATGTCAAGGAAGTTGATGAATGAGTTTCATGGAAAACTTGACTAGTTTCTGAAGTAACTCCCATTAGAAAGCAAGGTTTTAAGCCAATTCTTGCCTGACACATCATGAGAGAATAACTGACTTCCTAGGAGGAAATATTTAAGTACCCTAAAAATCTAAAGCATATCTTTAGTGTCAATGATGTTCATGTACTCAAAGTCTTCATCTACCTTCATAACATTTGAGCCAAATCTCAGGAGTGCTACTTAACACTTATCATTTGGGATCTAAAGTATACAGAATGAGAGTTTCAATATTGGTATTGATTTTTTTAATTGGTAGACTTTCATATGTAAAATAAAGTACAAGGTTTACCTTGATAGTATTTCTCTTAAAAATGGATACTTATTGTTTGGTTTCATCCAATTAATTTTCCTCAGTTGTCACATGTGATTATTAGTGCTGGTGAAATATCAAGTGAGTGCAAAATGTCATTTTCCCTAAAATAAATCATATTTCCATAAAACAAATCGACCGTTTTAAATGCAGTGAACGTTATGGCATTACACCAATGCTAATCCTAATTTGCTCTATTAATTGTGCATGTGAAAATAGTTTTCCTATGACATATCTATCAAACTTTTTCATTAAGCTTGATATTAAAATGGAGCTTTAAGGCAAAATAGTGACTGTGCTTATATATTATATATGATTAATGTTCTTTGAGTGTAGTCATTTATCATTGGCGATTGTGAGCTTTCTATTTATGCATTGATCCTGATGTTTTGACCACTATATAGCCTACCATGGTTACCACATATGTGGTAACTGTGGTATTGGTATGTATACTTTTAAATTTTTCCCTCTCTACATTTTCAAGGAAAAACTGTTTTTCATGGTTCATATCTTGAATTTGAAGAAGAAAAAAAGCTAGGCTTAGTAAAAATTTGTACATAGTTAAAATTCTTAACATTTGAAAATTTGTGAACTCCAAATGGATAATCAGTTAATAGAAATACAGTTTACAGCAGTATGATATGGCGTTTAGCGTTATGTTTTGGATAAATATAAAAGGTTATTACAGAGTTGTTCTTATGCCCTTCAATTCTCCTTATCAATTTCAGGATTTGATCAATAGGACTTCTTCAAATGAGCCCACCTATTGGTACAAGAGTTTAAAAAAATATTACTATAGAGATGAATGGGAATTATATGATTTGAAGGAAGATCCTGAAGAACGTTGGAATGTGTACTACAAAAGTTCATACAAGGTTTGTGTATATGGCCTCATGTGACATTATATAATAAACTCTATGGTGAAATTTTCTATTCGGTAGAGTGTTTTCCATTGGCTGCTTGGACTTGGGTCCAAACTGAGGAGATTATATTGCTGAAATTCGGGCATGGTGATATTCCAGGCAACAAAATGCAGTACAGTGAGATCTGTGAGCCAGTGACCTGGCTCCCACCAATTTTGAAAACTCCCCTAAACATTTTTAAATCATAGGTAGAAGAAATAGGAATGAAATAGGGCATCAAGCTTTCCATTTGTCAAATGTTGATGACCGAGATTTATTCATGCCCAGGATAACCCCTGGTATCTTGAATAATTGTGAAATACAAATCTTGTGAGGAAAAAAAAAGAAGTTGAGGGTCAAAAAATAGCAGACGTAGTGCACAGGGCTTGGTTTATTTCATCCGAAAATGTAAGTCTTCAGATTCAGTCAATTTTCAGAGCCCACACCTCCTGATGATGCTGTGTATGTAAGTCATAGTTTATATAATGTATATTTGCATTAAAGTATATGAGTAAAAAAGTCTGTTGACTCTTATCGGGAGGTATAGGAATTATAAATGATATATGTAGTAGCTGTATCTATGCAGAAGAGAATCAAAAATCCCATTAGCTAACTAAAATTTTTTACTGAAAGGGAAAGTACCCATGTAGTACAGACGGTTGGGCCAATGTTGGGAAACAATACCATTTGCACTGTTATTTCTTATCCGTTGGGCCAACGTTGGGAGATGGTGAAAGTTGCAATCGAAAGGAGGAAACGCGATTGAGATATCAAGTTGGCATTGAGATATCGAGTTATCACAAAGTAGGTGGATCAGAAGTTCTCATTGAGGTTAAAAAATGGAGGAGGCATGGTCGAGAACACTCATTGGCAAAGGCGGATCGAAATCGTGGCTTTTTGATTCATTTTCGCCTTGACAGTCAGTTTCTGGGAATAGCATTGCCTTTGAGTTTTCAATTACCTAGTTCTGACGTAAATCAAACTTGACCCCCGGAACGTGAGCCTGAGTGAGACCTATAGCATGCTGACCATAATGGCGGAATCAAGTTATCACAAAGTAGGTGGGTGGCTTAGGGGAAGGGGAAGGTAATTAGTTTGGCACTTGCATATACCAACCAATGCTATGCCTAAAGGCAATGCACATAAATAGAAAATGGTTGTTTGATTGTTGGTAAATGGTGGGGGAACTGTTGAACCAATGGTTGGGGAACCATCGGGCCATTACAGTTGGATAACGGTTGGCAAAATGGCCATGTATAACGTTTGATCAACCGTTGCACGTAACAGTTCCCCAATGTTAGCCCAACCATTGGTGCCACATGGGTATGTGCATTGACTCGCCACTTTGAATATCATATTTTGTATTATTAAATTGTATGGCTTTAATTCTGTAGCTAAACATGAATTCAGTCATCATGAAATTTATTGGATTTGATCTCTACATTTAAACATCTTGATATATATTTGTCTTATATGTTTTTTAATGTAATATAATTTTTTATATTTATATGTATAAAAAATATCAGATTTTTTGTTTCATAATAAATTACTTGTGGAGTATGTTTTATTAATGCAGATCCAAATATTTTTAAGTTTTGAGAAAGAAAGAAATTTTTCTCTGCTTTTCAGGCAGTACTGAAGAAGCTGCAATCTCAACTGCTAGCATGGCAAAATAAGACATTGGATCCATGGATATGTTCACCTGGTGGTGTTCTTGAAGATCTTGGTGATTATTTAGACCATCCAACTTGTCTGCCTTTATTAAATTTGTAACATCTGATGTAATTCAAAGCATATCAATAGGGTACTATACAATGATTGTGAAGCAAGGCATTTAATCATGATTATCCATGTAAGCACTAATGCCTTTTGGAATAAATGGTCATTTAACATGAAAGCAATTCTGGATTTAGTTTTATTTCCTCTGCATAATAATTGGGAAATTTTCCTAGGCAAGCATTTGTGTATTTCTATTTCTCAAAATTACCTTGTTCATTCTCCTGTTAAAGTCTCAGTTAGCATGTCATAATTTGAGTACATAGGGTTTTTTATTACCTAAATATTTAGTAGTACAGGAAATTTTAAGGTAAAATACATTTGGGTTTTTACCTCAAACCTAAGAGAACGCTGAACCACTTCAACTATATTGCCATAACTTGATATTTTGAAATACCTACTTATAAAATAGTCGTGGTCCATAGAATTACTATCATGGAAGAGAATCAGAAATGGAGTACCAACTTGTAAATCATGCACAACGTTTACCAATCGATCTCAGAGCAATCTGACTGTATCAGCTCGGTGTGGTAAAAGCAATGGGCTAAAGGGATCAATTTGAGAAGCAGGATGACTTAGCCTGATTTCTCAGCCAGTCTGAGAATTCAAAACGATATGAACTGTTTGTGATGCTCTGCATTATTCTTTTGGTTGTCAATGGGAGACAAAATGTAATCGTTATTATTCAAGGCATGTGTTGTAACCAGTTGTGAAAAAGGTACAGTAGTGGCAAGTGAAGTGATGTTGATCATTTGGTCGTCATTGGGAGACAAAATATAATGGTTATTAATCAAGACATCTATGGTAACCAGTTGTAACAAGAGTGCAGTAATAGCAAGTGAAGCGATGTTGATGATATCATAGCACATCACAATTCTACCTCCAATTGGGCAATTTTGTTGATTAGGAATGTGACTCAAAATTTCTATCCCTGCACTTTTTTACACAGCTGGTCAGTCATGTGAAGCATGACTGACCCATAGATTCGATTGTTCACTATTGATATTTTCAGTCCGTGATGGTAAACCATACGATCTGAGTTGGCTTGCTTGGAATTTTCAGATCAGTCTGAGTTCAGATTGATCTGAGATCGATTAGTAAACATCGTGATGGATGTTGATTAAGAACCTATATCATATGGTTTGTCCCAATTCCTCTCAGGAACATTTGAGATGATTGCACCGATCCAGAGAGAGCAAAGCAATGTCTGCATGTTTCCTTCAGGGACCTGGAACAGCAAATTTTCATTGGTGCTCCACACTGACTGGTGTGAAGTCAGAGCAGAGACAACTGAGGAGACAATTTTAGAGCAGAGCATTTTAATGTGTGCATGCTGCACTCTTCAATGTGACATAGTTGTTTGCTTATGCTTTTTTATCCTTTGAATAATACTCAGGATGTCTGCCTCAAGCTCCAATTGTGTTTTAGGAATAGAATCTCCTCACATGGTCTCTCTTGACAAGGTACATATGAAATATTATTTAATTCATTTGATTAAATGTCATTTAAAATTTTCCCACCAAGTCCACCCTGTGGCCATCGAAGAGGCTGTGCTCAGCTACTTCTCAGGTTGTCTCAGCCAGATGCAGAGCTCGTACTCTTTTAATCTGGTCTCAGTGCGTTCATTCACATAACAACCCCAACGGAGTCAATGACCTATCTGACGTCCATACATAACATAGGACAATGACCTACCCTAGTTCTAGACCTACCCTGGGTCAATACCTTAACAGAGGTCAATATCCTTATCGAGATCAATGATCTAACAGAGGTAAATGACCTACCCGAGGTCAATGACGTAATGTAGGTCAACGACCTCACCGGGGTCAATGACCATCCTTAGGACGAAGACCATACAGACATCATTGATACGCTGAAAATTAATTTGAAGAACATAATGTTCTAATTTTAATTATAGATATCCAAATCGATAAATACATTGAAAGAAAGTCCTTCTCCAACAATAAGTATTTTAGATGGATTTTTTCATGCACGCAAAACTTCATTTTCTCACTCAGTATTTAGTAAACTCGTTAATAATCGTTTCGAAATGTAAAATATTCTGTTTAAAATCTATAAATCAAGTACAATTTCACTTGCTCTAGAACGAATTTTCTCCAATAAGTAATAAACCATTTCCATACACGTGCGAAAGATATTTTTTTAATTCTCAGAATATGGATAATACAGTAAAATTTATTCAAAAGCAAAATGTTCTTATTATTATTCAAGAAATCGCATTGCAAATACGTCATCCTGCAACCATTAAATTTTAGAAAGATTTCAATTAATGCGCGGAAATATGTGTTTTCTCTCTTAGGATTTTGATTACGTGCAAAAAACACTTAGAAATGCAAAATATTTTATTTAATTCTACATATCAAACACAGTTTTACTTGCGCTATAAAGACTCTCCTCTAATTATTAAAATAAACGATTATCAAACATGTGCGTAAAATATTGTTTTAATTTTCATAATATGGATTACACCCTGAAAAACAATTCGAAAAACAAAATGTTCGTATTTCATTTCAAGAAAAAAAAATCAATAAAAGTATTTCAAGAAAGTCTTTCTCCAACAATAATATTTTAGAAAGATTTATTTTATACGCGCTAAAATTCGTTTTCTCTCTCACGATTTGGATGACACGTTAAAAATCACTTTAAAATGCAAAATATTTTATTTAATTCTACATATCAAATAAAGTTTTACTTGCGCTATAAAGACTCTTCTCATCAATATTTATGATAAACGATTATCAAACATGAGCGGTAATATTGCTTTAAATCTCTGAAGATGAATTACACGCTGAAATATAATTCGAACAAAAAATTTCTTATTTTAATTCTGGTTATCAAAAGCAATATGTGCATTGCAAGAAAGTCTTTCTCCAACCATAAATATTTAAGAAAGATTTTTCACGTACGCGCAAAACTTCAATTTCAATTTCCGGATTTAAATAACACATTTAAAATCACTTCGAAATGTAAATATACTTATTTAATGTTATATATCAAATACAATTTTACTTGCGCGTTAAAGAATCTTCTCCAATAAATAATAAACGAAGATCAAAAAAAGTATTTCAAGAAAGTCTTTCTCCAACAATAATATTTTAGAAAGATTTAATTTATGCGTGCAAAACTTCATTTTCTCTCTCAGGATTTAGATAACACGTTAAAAATCACCTCAAAATGAAAAATAGTTTAATTCAATTCTATATATCAAGTACAATTTTACTTTCGCTAGAAAGACTCTTCTCCAATAAATAATACAAAATTAACACACAATTGCGGTAAATATTGTTTTAGTTCTCAGAATATGGATTACACGCTGATGATCAATTTTAAAAACAAAATGTTCTTATTTTTATTCAAGATTATAAAAATCAATATCTGCGATGCAAGTAAGTCTTTCTCCAACCGTTGATGTTTAAGAAAGATTCATACGCACACAACTTCGTTATCTCTCTCAGGATTTATATTACACGTTAAAAATCACTTCGAAATGCTAAATATTCATGTTTAAGTCTATTGATGAAATACAATTTTACTTGCGATAGAATGAATCTTCTACAATAAATAATAAAAGATTATCATACATGTGCGCTAAATAATGTTTGAAGTCTCTGAATATGGATTACACGCTGAGAATCAATTAGATAAAAACAAAGTGTTCTCATTTTAATTCTAGATATCAAAATTAATATATGCATTGTAACCAATAGTATTTTTAAATTATTTATGTCAATCGCGAAAAACTTCATTTTCTCTCTCAGTATTTAGAAAACACGTTAAAAATCACTTCAAATTGCAAAATATTCATTTTTAATTGTATATATTAAGTACAATTTTACTTTCGCTGGAAAGACTTTTCTCCAATAAATAATAAACCATTATCAAACATGTGCGAAAAATATTGATATATTTTGATATCTAAATTTAAAATAAGAACATTTAGTTTTTCGAATTGATTTTCCGCGCACATGCATGATAATCGTTTATTATTTATTTGAGAATACGCATTCTAGCGCGAATAAAATTGTACTTCATTTAGAGATTAAATAATTATATTTTACATTTCAAATTGATTTTAAACGTGTTAGCGATATCTGAAAGAAAGTACGAAGCATTGTGCCAATGAATTTAATCTTTCTGAAATATTAGTTCTTGGTGAAATACATTATTGCAATGCATATATTGATTTTGATAACCAGATATTAAATAAGAACATTTTTTTTCAAAATAATTTACAGCGTGCATTACATATTCTGAGAATTTAAACAATATTTTGCGCACATGTATGATAAAGGTTTATTATTTATTAGAGAAAAGTCTTTCTAGCGCAAGTCAAATTGTATTTGATATATAGAATTAAATAAGATTATCTTGCATTTCGAAGAGATTTTTAACGTGTTATCTAAATCGTGAGAGAGAAAACGAATTTCAGCGTGCATTAATTAAATCGTTCTAAAATATTAATGATTGGAGAAAGACATTCTTCCAATCAATATATCGACTTTGATATCAAGAATAAAAATAAGAACATTTTGTTTTACGGATCGATTTTTACTGTGTAATCTATATTCAGAGAGTTAAAACTATATTTGCGCTCATGTATGATAATTGTTTAATATTTATTGGAGAATAGTCTTTCTAGCGCAAGTGAAGTTTTATTTGATTCATAGAACTTTATAAGAATATTCTGCATTTTGAAGTGATTTTAATCGTGATATCTAAATCCTGAAAGAAAAAGAAGTTTTGCGCGCATAATTTAAATTTTTATAAAATATTAATGGTTGGAGAGACACTTTCTTGCAATGTTGGTATTGATTTTGATATCTAGAATTAAAGTAAGAAATATTTCATTTTCGAATTGATTTTCCGCGTGTAATCCATATTCTGAGAATTAAAAAAATATTTTGCGCTCTTGTATGATAATTGTTTTCTTTATTGAAGAAAGGTCTTTCTAGAAAAGTGAATTGTATTTGGTATTAAATAAGAATATTTTGCAATTTGAAATGATTTTTAACGTGTTATCTAAATCTCGAGGGAGGAAACGAATTTTTGCGCGGATGAATTATATCTTTTTTTAAATATTTATGTTTGGAGAATGACTTTTCTGTAATGCTTATATTAATTTTGATATCTAGAATTATAATATAAATATTTTGTTTTTCGAATTGATTTTCAGCTTGTATTCCATATCATAAAATTTAAACAATATTTTGCGCACATCTATGATAATGATTTATTATTTATTGGAGAAGAGTCTTTTTAGCGCAAGTACAATTGCATTTGAAACATAAAATTAAATAAGAATATTTAGCTTTTCGAAGTGATTTTTAACGTGTTATCTCAATCGTGAGAGAGAAAACGAATTTTTGCGCGCATAATGTATGATAATCGTTTATTATTTATAGGAGAAGAGACTTTCTAGCCCAATAAAAATTGTAATTGATATACAAATTTAAATAAGAAAATTTAAAATTTTGAAGTGGTTTTCCTGAGAGAATAAGAAGTTTTGCGCGCATAATTTAAATCTTTCTAGAAATAATAATGGTTGGAGACAAACTTTCTTGCATTGCTGATATTGATTTTGATATCTAGAATTATTGTAAGAATTTTTTTAATTTTCGAATTGATTATCAGCGTGCAATCCAAATTCTGAGAATTAAAAAAATATTTTGCCCACATGTATGATAATTGTTTATTTTTTCTTGAAGAAAGATCTTGCAAGCAAAAGTGAAATTGGAATTGGTATACAGATTTTAATAAAAACATCTTGCGTTTCGAAGAGATTTGTATCGTGTTATCTAAATGGTGAGGGAAAAAAGAATTTTTGCGTGCATGAATTTAATCTATGGAAAATATTAATGGTTGGAGAAAGACTTTCTTGCAAAGCTTATATTGATTTTGATATCTAGGATTTAATAAAAATATTTTGTTTTTCGATTGATTTTCTGAGTGTATTCCATATCCTACAATTTAAACAATATTTTGCGCACATGTATGATAATGGTTTATTATTTATTAGAGAAAACCTTATAGCGCAAGTAACATTGCATTTGAAATATGAAATTAAATAAGAATATTTAGCATTTTGAATTGATTTTTAATGTGTAATTTCAATCCTGAGAGAGAAAATGAATTTTTACGCGCATGAATTAAATCTTTCTAAAATATTAATGGTTGTGAGAGACTTTCTTACAATACTTATATTGATTTGGATATCTAGAATAAAAGAAGAATATTAAGTTTTTCGAATTGATTTTCAGTTTGTAATCATCATTCTGAGAATTCAAAAAATATTATGGGCACATGGATGATAATCGTTTATTATTTATAGGAGAAGAGACTTTCTAGCGCAAGAAAATGTATTTGATATACAGTTTTAAAAAGGTATATTTTAAATTTTGAAGTGGTTTTTAACGTGTTATCTAAATCGTGAGAGAGAAAACGAATTTCAGCGTGCATTAATTAAATCGTTCTAAAATATTAATGATTGGAGAAAGACATTCTTCCAATCAATATATCGACTTTGATATCAAGAATAAAAATAAGAACATTTTGTTTTACGGATCGATTTTTACTGTGTAATCTATATTCAGAGAGTTAAAACTATATTTGCGCTCATGTATGATAATTGTTTAATATTTTTTGGAGAAGAGTCTTTCTAGCGCAAGTAAAATAATTTTTGACAACATAGAATTAAATTAGAATATTTTGCATTTCGAAATTATTTTTACCATGATATCTAAATCCTGCGAGGAAAAGAAGCTTTTCGCGCATAAATTAAATCTTTCTAAAATATTTATGGTTGGAGACACACCTTTGTGCATATATTGATTTTGATATATAGAATTAAGGTAATAAATTTTTCATTTTCGAATTAATTATCAGCGTGCAATCTATATTCTGAGAATTAAAAGAACATTTTGCGCACTTGTATGCTAATCGTTTATTTTTTATCGAAGAAGAGTCTTTCTAGCAAAAGTAAAATTGTATTTGATATATAGAATTATATAGGAATATTTTCCATTTAGAAATTATTACGTGTTATCTAAATCTCAAAGGATGGAATCGAATTTTTGCGCGCATGAATTATTACTTTCGAAAATATTAATGGTTGGAGAAAGACTTTCTTGCAATGCTTATATTGATTTTGATACCTAGAATTAAAATAACAATATTTTGTTTTTCGAATTGATTTTCAGCGTGTACTCCATATTCTGAGAATTAAAACAATATTTGACGCACATGTATGATAATCGTTTATTATTTAGTGGAGAAGAGTCTTTATAGCGCAAGTAACATTGCATTTGATATATATAATTAATAAGAATATTTACCATTTCGAAGTTATTTTTAACGTGATATCTGAATTCTGAGGGGGAAAACGAATTTTTGCGCGCATTAATCTAATCATTTCAAAATATTAATGGTTGGAGAAAGACTTTCTTGCATTGCATATATTGATTTTGATATCAAGAACATTAAGTTTTTCAAAATGATATGCAGCATGTAATCCACCATCCAAAAATTTAGACAATATGACGGGCACATTTATGATAATCGTTTATTATTTATTGGAGAAGAGTCTTTCTTGCGGAAGGAAAATTGTATTTTATTATTGGAATTAAATAAGAAAAATTTGCATTTCGAAGTGATCTTTAACGTATTATCTAAATGTTGAGAGAGAAAACGACTTTTAGCGCGAATGAATTAAATCTTCCTAAAATATTAATGGTAGGAGAAAGACTTCATTGCAATGCATATATTGATTTTGATATCTAAAATAAAAATAGGAACATTTAGTTTTTCGGGTTAACTTTAACCTTAAAATCAATATACTGAGAGTTATAACAATATTTTGTGCACATGAAAAATATAAGTTTATTTTATATTGGAGAAAATTCTTTCTAGCGCAAGTAAAATTCTATTTGATATATAGAATTAAAACAGAATATTTTGCAATTGGAAGTGATTTTTAACGTGTTAACTAAATCCTGGTAGAGAATACGAATTTTTCCGCGCAGGACTTACATCATTCTAAATTTTTTATGGTTGGAGAAGGACTTTCTTGTAATACATATATTGATTTTGATATCTAGAATCAAACATAAGAATATTTTGTTTTTCGAATTGATTTTTAGCGTGTTTTTATATTCTGTGAGTTAAAAATTAACTTAAGTTAAAATCTTCCGCATTTGTATGATAATCGTTTATTATTTATTGGAGAAGAGTCAAAGTAAAACTGTACTTGATATATAGAACTATATTGCATTTCGAAGCAATGTTTAACGTGTAATCTAAATCCTGAACGAGGAAACTAATTTTTGCGCGCACGAATTAAATCTTTCTAAAATATTAATGTTTGGAGAATAACTTTTCTGCAATGAATATATTGATTTTGATATCAAGAATTAAACTTAGGTACATATTGTTTTTCGAATCATTTTTTTGCGTGTAATCCATACTCTGAGAATTAAAACAATATTTGAGCATAACACATATATGATAACCGTTTGTTATTTTTTGGAGAGGAGTCTCCTAGCGCAAGTAAAATTGCACTAGATATATAAAATTAAATAAGAATATTTTGCATTTCGAAGAATTGTTTAACGTGTAATCTAAATCCTGAAAGAGGAAACTTATTTTTGCGCGCACGAATTAAATCTTTTTAAAATATTAATGTTTTGAGAAAGACTTTTGTGCAATGCATATATAGATTTTTATATCTAGAATTTTTATAAGAACATTTAGTTTATCGAATTGATATTCAGCGTGTAATCCGTATTCTGAAAATAAGAACAATATTATGCGCACATGTATGATAATCGTTTATTATTAATTGGAGAAAAGTCATTCTGGCGCAAGTTAAATTGTATTTGATATATAGAATTAAAGAAGAATATTTTGATATTGGAAGTGGATCTTAACGTGTTATCTACATCCTGATGGAGATTACGAAATTTTTCGCGCATGAATTATATCTTTCTAAAATATTTATGGTTGGAGAAAGACTTTTTTGCAATGTATATAGTGTTTTGATATCTATAATTAAAATAAGAACATTTTGTTTTTCTAATAAATTTTCAGCGTGTAATTCCATATTCTGAGAATTAAAACAATAGTTTGCGCATGTGTATGATAATCGTTTATTAATTATTACAGAAGAGACTTTCTAGCGCAAGTAATATTGTATTTGATAAATAGAATCAAAGAAGTATATTTTACATTTCAAAGTGATTTTTAACATGTTATCTAAATCCTTAGAGAGAAAATGAAGTTTTGCGCGCATGAATTAAATCATTTAAAAATATTAATCTTTGGAGAATGACTTTCTAGCAATGCATTTCTATATTGATTTTTAAATCTAGAAACAAATATAAGAATATTTTGTTTTTCCAATTGATTTTCAGCGTGCATTTTATATTCTTAGAGTTAAAACAGTATTTTCCGCATTTGTATGATAATCGTTTGTTTTTTATTGGAAAAATGTGTTTCCACCGAAAGTAAAATGGTATTTGATTAATTAAATAACTAATAATATTTTGCATTTCGAAGTGATTTTTTACGTGATTACAAAATCTTGAGTAAGTAAATTAAAGCGCGCATGAATTAAATCTGTCTAAAATACTAATGGTTTGAAAAAGACTTACTTGCAATGCATATATTTATTTTGATATCTAGAAGAAAAATAAGGACATATTGTTTTAGAATTGATTTTAACTGTGAAATCCATATTCTTAGAATTAAAACAATATTTTTCGCACATGTATGATACGGGTTTATTATTGATTGGAGAAAATTCTTCCTAGCGCGACTAAACATCTACTAGATATTAATAAAGAATATTTTCATTTCGAAAAGATTTTTGTCGTGTTTAATAAATGCTGAGAGAAGAAATGAAGTTTTGTGCGCATGACAAAATTTTTTTTTAATTCTAATGGTTGGAGAAATACTTTCTTTCAATACATATATTGATTTTTATATCAATAATGTAAATAAGAATATATTGTTTTTCGAATTGATTTTCAGCGTGTAATTTATATACTGAGAATCTAACAGTATTTGGCGCACAGGTATGATAATCGTTTATTATTTATTGGAGAAGAGTCTTTCTAGCGTAAGTAAAATTGTTTTTGATATAAAGATCTAAATAAGAATATTTTACATTTCGAGGTGATTTTTAATGTATCTAAATCCTGAAAGTGAAATTTAAGTATTTTGCGCAAAAATTTAATAATTATAAAACATTTATGATTGGAGATTCTTTCTTGCAATGCACATATTCATTTTGATAACCAGAATTACGATAAGAAAATTTTTTTTAGATTAATTTTCAACGTATATATCATTATCTGAGATTTAAAACAATATTTTGCGCACATGTATGATAATCGTTTATTATAAATTTGAGAAGAGACTTACTAGCGCACATTAAATTGTATTTGATTAATAGATTTTTTAAAGATTATTTTGCATTTCGAACTGATTTAAAATGTGTAATATAAATCCTGAGAGAGATATTTAATCATGGCGCGCACGAATTACATCTTTCTGAAATATTAATGGTAGGAAAAAGACTTTTTTGCAATGCATATATTGAGATAGATAACCAGAATATAAAAAATTACATTTTTTTAGAATTAATTTTCAGCGTGTAATTCATATTCTGAGAATGTTTACATTATATTACGCACATGAAAAATAATCGTTTCTTATTTATTAGAGTGCCTTTCTAAGTGCCTTTCTAGCGCAAGTAAAATTATGTTTGATATATATAGAGTTAAATAAAATATTTTACATTTTTAAGTGTTTTTTAAAGTGTTATCTAAATCCTCTGAGAGAAAATGAGTCTTGAGCGCAAGAGGTAAATCGTTTTAAAATATTATTGGCAGGAGAATGAATTTCTTGCAATGCATACATTGATTTTGATATCTAGAAGAAAACTAAGGACATTTTGTTTTTATAATTGATTGTAACTGTGTAATCTATATTCTTAGAATTATAACAATATTTTTCGCACATGTATGATACGGGTTTGTTATTGATTGGAGAAAATTCTTCCTAGCGCGACTAAACATCTACTAGACATTAAAAAAGAATATTTTCATTTCGAAAAGATTTTTGTCGTGTTTAATAAATACTGAGAGAAGAAATGAAGTTTTGTGCGCATGACAAAATTTTTTTTAAATCCTAATGGTTGGAGAAATACTTTCTTTCAATACATATATTGATTTTTATATCTATAATGTAAATAAGAATATTTTGTTTTTCGAATTGATTTTCAGCGTGTAATTCATATACTGAGAATCTAACAGTATTTGGCGCACAGGTATGATAATCGTTTATTATTTATTGGAGACGAGTCATTCTAGCGTAAGTAAAATTGTTTTTGATATAAAGATCTAAATAAGAATATTTTACATTTCGAGGTGATTTTTAATGTATCTAAAGAATGGCTGAAGAATGACTTTCTTGCAATGCATACATTGATTTTGATATCTAGAATTAAAAGATGAACATTTTGTTTTTCGAATTTATTTTCATCGTTTAATCCATATTCTGAGAGTAAAAACAATATTTTTGCGCATGGATGATAATCGATTATTATTTATTAGAGAAGAGTCTTTCTATCGCAAGAAAGATTTTATTTGACATATAGAATTAAATCAGAATATTTTGCATTTCGAAGTGATTTTTAACGTGTCATCTAAATCGTTTGAGAGAAAATGAATTTTAGCGCGAATAAATTATATCTTTCCAAATATTAATTGTTAAAGAAAGACTTTCTTACAATACTTATGATTTTTATTTTTCTAGAATTAAAATAAGAACATTTTGCTTTTCGAATTGATTTTCAGGGTGCAATCCGTGTTATATACTTCCTGATGGAGGTTACGAAATTTTTCGCGCATGAATTATATCTTTCTGAAGTATTTATGGTTGGAGAAGGATCTTTTTGAACTGTATATATTGTTTTTGATATCTACAATTAAAATAAGAACATTTTGTTTCTCTAATTAATTTTCAGCGTGTAATTCCATATTCTGAGAATTAAAACAATATTTTGTGCACATGTATGATAATCGTTAATTATATATTGAAGAAAAGCTTATCTAGCGCAAGTAAAATTGTAATTGATATACAGATATAAATAAAATATTTTGATTTTCGAAGTGAGTTTGACGAGTTTTCTAAATCGTGAGAGATAAAACGAATTTTTGCGCGCATGAAATAAATCTAATTAATATATTAATGGTTGGAGTAAGACTTTCTTGCAATGTATATATTGATTTTGATAGCCTGAATTCAAATAAGAAAATTTTGTTTTCAAATTGATTTTCTGCGTGTAATCCTTAACTGAAATTTAAAATAATATTTTTCGCACATGTATAATAATATTTTATTGTTTATTAGAGAAAAGTCTTTCTAGGGCAAGTAAAAATGCAATTGATGTATATAAACAATAAAATGTTTTGCAATTCGAAATGATTTTTGACGTGTTATTTAAATCGCGAGAGAAAACGCGAATTTTTGCGAGCATGAAATAAGTCTATCTAAAATATTAATGGTAGGAGAAAACTTTGTAGCAATGCATATATTGTTTTTGATACCTACAATTTAATTAGGTACATTTGTGTACAATTCTCGGGCTCGCCACCGGGTAAGATAGTCATAGGCAGCCCGAGAATTGTACACTAATGTTATTCGCCGGGAAAGTGTTAAATCATAGGTACATTAGGTTTTTCGAATTTATTTTCTGCGTGTAATCCATATTCTGCGAATTCATACAATATTTTGCGCTCATGTAGTTTAATCGTTTATTATTTATGGAAGAAGAGTCTTTTTTTCGAAATTAAACTTGTACTTGATGTATAGAATTAATTTAGAATATTTTGCATTTCAAAGTTATCTTTAACGTGTTATCTAATTCCTGAGAGAGAAAATGAAGTTTAGTACTCATTACATAAATTTTTTTTAAATATTAATATTTGGATACACACTCCCTCACAAATGTATTTAATATCTAGAATAAAAGTAAGAACATTTTGATTTTCGAATTGATTTTCAGCGTGTAATCCGTATTCTGAGAATTAATACGTTATATTGCGCAAATGTATGATAATCGTTTAATTATTATTGGAGAAGTCTTTCTAGCGCAAGTAAAATTGTATTTGATATATATAATCAAATAACAATATTTTGCATTTCAATGTAATTTTTGTTATCTAAATCCTAAAAGAGAAATTGTAATTTTGCGCGAACGAATTAAATCTTTCTGAAATATTAATGGTTGGGAAAAAACTTTCTTGCAAGCATATATTGATTTTTCAAACGAGAATCGAAATAAGTAAATTTTTTTCGAATGAATTTTTAGCGTGTAAATTATATTCTGAGAATTTTAACATTATTTTACGCACAAGTAAAATAATCGTTTCTTATTTATTGGAGAAGATACTTTCTAACGAGGGAAAAATTACATACAATATATAGAATTAAATAAAATATTTTGCATTTTTAGTGATTTTTAACGTGCTATCTAAATCCAAAGAGAGAAATTGAAGTTTAGCGGGCAAGAAATAAATCTTGTTCAAATATTAATGGGTTGACAATAACTTTCTTGCAATGCAATTCATTTTAATATCTAGAATTATTAAAGTACATATTGTTTTTCGAATTTTTTTTCATCGTGTAATCCATATTCTAGGAATAAAAACAATATATAGCCCAGATGTATGATAATCGATTATATTTATTGGAGAAGAGTCTTTGTAGCGCAAGTCAAATTTTATTTGACATATAGATTAAATAAGAATATTTTGCATTTCGAAGTGATTATTAACGTGTCTTCTAAATCGTGAGAGTGAAATCGAATTTTAGCGCGCATGAATTAAATCCTTCAAAACTATTAAATATTGGAGAAAGACTTTCTTGCAATACTTATATTGATTATTATTTTTCTAGAATTAAAATAAGAACATTTTGTTTTTCTAATTGATATTCAGGGTGTAATCCATATTTTGAGAACAAAAATAATATTTTGCGCACATGTATGATTATCGTTTATTAATTATTACAGAAGAGACTTTCTAGCGCAAGTAATATTGTATTTGATAAATAGAATCAAAGAAGTATATTTTACATTTCAAAGTGATTTTTAACATGTTATCTAAATCCTTAGAGAGAAAATGAAGTTTTGCGCGCATGAATTAAATCATTTAAAAATATTAATCTTTGGAGAATGACTTTCTAGCAATGCATTTCTATATTGATTTTTAAATCTAGAAACAAATATAAGAATATTTTGTTTTTCCAATTGATTTTCAGCGTGCATTTTATATTCTTAGAGTTAAAACAGTATTAAAACAGTAAAGAGTCATTATACCGCAAGTAAAATTGTATTTTAATAAATGGAATTAAATAAAATATTTTGCATCTCAAAGTGATTTTTGACGTGTTATCTAAATTGTGAGAGTGGAAGCGAATTTTTTCCTACTTGAAACAAATCTATCTAAATAATTAATGTTTTGAGAAAGACTTTCTTGCAATGCACATGTTGATTTTGATACCTCGAAGTAAAATAAGTACATTATGTTTTTTATTTTATTTTCATCGTGTAATCTATATTCTGAGAATAAAAGCAATTATTGCACACTTGTATGATCATCGTTTATTTTTTATTGGAGAATAGACTTTCTAGCGCAAGTAAAATTTTATTTGACTTATAGAATTAAATAAGAATATTTTGATTTTCGAATATTTTTATTTTCGAAGACTTCGTTTTCATGCATATATATTATTTTGATACCTAGAATTAAAGTAAGAATATTTTGTTTTTCGAATTGATATTCAGCGTGTAATCCATATTATGAGAATTAAAACAATGTTTTGCACACGTGTAAGATAATCGTTAATTATTTTGTTTGAGAAGAGTTTTTCTAGCGCAAGTAAAATTGTATTTGATATATAGAATTAATTACGAATATTTTACATTACGAGGTTATTTTTATCGTGTTATATAAATCCTGAGAGAAAAATGAAATTTTGCGCTCATGTCTTAAAAATAAGTCTATTATTTGTTTGAGAAAGTCTTTCAAGTTAAGCTACAAATGATATAAGTAACTGGAATTAGAGAAGAACTTTTTTCGTTTCAAAGTGGCTTTCAACATGTAATATAAATCCTGAGAGAAAAAGCGAATTTTGGCGCACATATCTGAAAATCGTTTATTATTTGTTGGCGAAAGGTTTCACTGATAAAGCTGTTATTGATTATATTATCTGTATATTAATAAAATCATTTTGCTTTTTGAAAATATGATCATTGTATAATCCAAATTATGAGAAAGAAAACAAAATTTTCAATCAATCCCGAAACTCGTTTATTATATGTCGTTGAAAATTCCTGCCAAAAAACTTATATTGATTTTTTATCTGGAATTAATTTATATCAATATCCTTTCCGAGGTGATTACTGACGTTTAATCCAAATCCTGAGAGAGAAAAAGATTTTTTGCACTAATGTCTTAACGTGGCATATTAATAGATAGAGAAAAGTCATTTTAGCAGAGCAAATATTGATTTTGATATCTGGAATTAAATAAGTATATTATCCTTTTTGAAGTAATTTTTGACCAGTAATCCAAATCCTAAATGACAGAACAAATTTTTGCATTCATGTCTGAAAATCTTTTATTTGATAGAGAAAATTCTTATTACCATAGCGTAAATTAATTTTAATATCTTGAAATAAATTAGAACATTTTGCTATTCGAAGTGATTTTCAACGTGTTTTCCAAATCCCGAGAGAGAAAAAGATGCTTTGCGCTCATGTCTCGAAATCATTTATAATTTGTTGCTGAAAAGTCTTTATATCGAAGCTAATATTGATTTTGATATCAGGATTTTAAAAAGTTTGCCTATGAATTGATATTCAACGTGTAATCTAAATCCAGAGACTTAGAAGAACATTTTGCGCGCACATCTGAAAAACATTTATTATTTGTGGAGAAAAGTCTTACTAGCAAAGCTAATATTGCTTTAAATCTGTAATTAAATTTGATCTTTTTTTGTCAAGTGATTTTTACTGTGAAGTCTTAACCCTATGAGAAAAAACAAAATTTTGCGGTCATAAATTAATAAACAATATCATTCGTTAGAGAAATGCCTTTCAAGCAAAGCAAATGTTGATTTTTATTTCTGAAATTGAATAAGAATATTTAGCTATTCGAAGTAATTTTCACCTCATAATTCATATTCATAATTCATATCCTGAGAATAATACAAAATTTTTCGCACATTTCTAAAAATCGTGGGATTTATTTGATGGTGAAAATTTTTTAGCAAAGGATTTATCGAACTTGATATCTGGAATTTAATAAAAATTTTTTGCTTTTCCAAGTGTTTTTCCCCATTTAATCCTAATCCTGAGAGAGAAAACGAAGTTTTTCACTAATTCCCGGAACAAGTTTATTAATAGTTAGAAATACGACCTTCTAGGAAAAATAATTTTGAAGTTAATATCTGAAATTAAATAAGCACTTTTTGCTTTTCGAATCATTTTCAAAGTGTAATCCATATCCAGAGAGAGTTTTTTGAGATGTTTTGCGCTTATTTCTAAATATCGTTTATAAATAGTTAGAGAAAACTCATTCTGAGAAAGCTAATATTTATGTTGATATCTGGAAATTAATATGAACAATTTGCTTTTTGAAGAGATTTTCCACGTGTTATTCAAATCTTGAGAGAGGTTAGCGCGCATATCTCCCAATCATATATCTTTTGTTGAAGAAAACTCTTTCAAGCAATGATAATGTTATTTCTTTTCAGTGTTTTTCAATATGTAATCCAAGCCATTTGTGAGAATTCGATGCTTTTTCTCATGTCTAAAAAAACGTTTATTATTTGTTGGAAAAAGGTATTTCTAGCAAAGCTTATTTTGAATTTGATATCTGGAATTTAATTATAGCATTTTCCTTTTCGAAGTGATTTTCAATGTGTAATCCAAATCCTGAGAGAGAAAGCGTGGTCCACACAAGTATCTGAAAATTGTTCCATTTTTGTTTGAGAAAAGTCTCTCTTACAAACTGTTTGATTTTGAATCAGAAATTAAATAAGAAAATTTTGCATTACGAAGAGATTTTTCAAGGTGTCATCCAAATCTTGAGAGAGAAAATGGAGTTTTGCCCTCCTGAGCAAAACTCGTTTATAATTTGATGGAATAAATTGTTTCTATAAAAGATATATTGATTTATATATCTTGAATTATATGAGAATAATTTCCTTTTCGAAGTGATTTTCACCGTGTAATCAAAATCCTGATGGAGGAAAACAAGTTTAGCGCTCATATCTCAAGATGGTTTATTATGTGTTGGTGAAAAGTCATTCTGGCAAAGGTGATATCGAATTTTATATCTTGATTAAAGAAAATTTTGCCTATGAATTTATGTTCAACGTGTATTTTAAATCCAGAGACTTAAAACAAAATTTTACGTACATGTCAGAAAAAATTAATTATTTGTGGAGAAAAGTCTTTCTAGCAAAACTAACATTGATGTTGTTATCCGCAATAAAATGAGAACATTTGGCTATTCAAAATAATTTTCTACGTGTAATCATAATCCTGTGAAAAATAACGATATTTTGCCCTAATTAAAAGTGGGAAGTAAGACCTACTAGGAAAATAAATATTGATCTTGATATCTGGAATTAAATAAGAATATTTTGCTTTTCCAATCATTTTCAACGTGTAATCCAAATCCAGAGTTAGTAAACAAAGTTTTGCGCTAATGTCTGAATATCGTAATTATTTCTTAGAGAAAATCATTCCTGGAAAGCTAACACTAATTTTGATATCTGGAATCAAATATGAAAATTTCGCTTTTCGAAGTGATTTTTACTGTGTAAAAGAGTCCTGAGAGAGAAAACGAAGTTGTGCGCTCTTGTCTCAAAATCGTTAATTATTTGTTGGAGAAATGGATATCTAGCAAAGTTAATATTGATTTTAATATCTAGAATAAATATGAACTTTTTGCTCTTTGTGGTCATTTTTACTGTGTAATCTGTGTGTAAAGAATATTTAGGTTTTACAATCATTTTCAACGTGTAATCCAAATCCAGCGAGAGTAAACAATGTTTTCCGCTCATATCTGAAAAACGTTTAGCAAAAATAATATTGATTTTGATATCTAGAATTAAATAATAACATTTTTCTTTTCGAAGTGCTTTTCAAAGTGTACTCAAAATAATGAGTGAGAAGATGTAGTGTTTCACTAATCTCTGAAAAACGTTTATTATATGCTGGAAAAAAGAATTTAGCGCAAAGCTAATTTTGATTTTGAAATCTGGAATTTAATATGAACATTTTGCTTTTTGACGTGATTTTAAAATATTAAATAAAACTTGAACGTTGTATTTTTCACACTTTATTTGGGAATCCTACCGGTTTCGACACTCTCGATTCATTTTCAAGGGTAAAGCTGACAATCTCCCAGTGGCGAGCCCATATATATATACATATATATATATATGTATATTCACAAAGATGGAGGGAGGGTACTGCATGTGTGGCCTAGATAGGAGTAGGGAAAGTGTTGAAGGTCAGGGTGATGAGTAACTGTTTTTTAAAGGCGGGACAGGTACATGATAAAGTGGGGACAGATTAAAAGGTACAATTTCATTCAACAATTTCGGTCGGAAAGCCTTAGATGCTGATATTATCTCAAAGTTTTCTAAAAAATCCAGCTTTGCACCTTTGTCATGAAAATTTAAAATCTCTACTATAAAATCAGACATATGATTAAAACCAGATAAATGAGATACAAAAATTGATTGGTTATCACCATGAATAAAATAATTTATATGTTCCTTTGTCCTTATGTTAAAACTTTTACCCGTCTGTCCAATGTAAAAACAATTGCAGTCCTGAGTACCAAATTTAAAAAAATTCACTCCACTTTTGTCTAAGGAATTAAAAATCTCTTTAGAATTAAAAAGTAATTTTTAAGTAAAAAAGTTATTTTAAAAATTTTATCTACTTCCTGAGAGAGAAAACGTAGTTCACGCTCATGTCTGAGAATCGTTTAATATTTTTGGGAGAAAAGTCTTCCTAGCAAAACAAATATATTGTAATATCTGGATTTAAATAAGAACATTATTATTTTCGAAGTGATTTTCAACGTGTAATCCAAATCCTTAGAGAAAAAATTTACAAAACAATAGTAGAGAGCATTGCTACATATGAGGCAGAGGTGTGGGAGCTTACAAAAAGAAATGAAAGGAAAGTTAAGAGCGATGGAAATGGACTATTGAAGACGCAGCTGCTGTTTATTGAAAATAGACAAGGTCAGACATCAAACGATCCGAGAAAAAAAAGATGCTACTATGAATATCATAGACACAATTGAAAATAGATGGCTCAGCTGGTATGAACATTTAATAAAAATGCCGGAGGTACAAATAATAAACGATCATCAGACATGAGCGCAAAAGAATTTCTTCTATCTCAGAGTTTGGATTAAATGTAAAAAATCACTTCGAAAAGCAAAATGATCTGATTTAATTCCAGACATGAAAAACAAAATTAGCTTTGCTAGAAAGACTTTTCTCTAACAACTATTAAAAGATTTTCAGGCATGAGGGTAAACTAAGTTTCCCTGCTCAGGATTTAGAATACACATTGACAATCACTTCGAAAAGCAAAATGTTCATATAAATTCCAGATTTCAAAATCAAATTTAGCTTTGCTAGAAACACCTTTCTCCAACAAATAATAAATGTTTTTCAGACATGAGCAAAAAACAACGTTTTCTAACTCATGTCTTGGATTACACATTGAAAATTCTTCGAAAAACAAAGTTTTATTATCTAATTCCGGATATCAAAATCAATATTAGCCTTGTTAGAAAGATTTTTCTCTTACAGGTAATAAACGTCGTACAGATAAGAGCGCAAAACTTCATTTTCTCTATCAGGATTTGGATTGACCGGTGATGACCACGAAAAGCAACTAGTTCTTATATTTTCTAGATATCTAAATCAATATTTGCTTTGCTAGATACACATTTCTCCAACAAATAATAAACGTTTGTGAGACATGAGCGCACAACTTCGTTTTCTCTATTAAGATTTGCATTACAGGGTGAAAATCATTTAGAAAAGCACAATTTTTTTATTTATTCCAGATATCAAAATTAATACTAGCTTTTCTAGATGATCTCCAGCGATCTCTAGATGATCTCCAGCGATCAAATCAAAAAATCAAACGATTTTGAGACTTGTGCAAAAAAACTTCATTTTCTCTCGAGCTTTATAGTACACGTTGAAAATCACTTTGAAAAAAAAGTTAATATTATATTCCAGATATCAAGTATATCAGATATCAATATATCAGATAACAAGTAATATAAGGTATATAATCCAGATATCAAATTTCATATATCCTTGGCATAAAGAATTTTCACCATAAATAAAACATGATTTTCTGAAATATGCGGAAAATCTTTTTTTCTTAGGATATGGATTAAATGGTGAAAATTACTTCGAAAAGCAAAATGTTCTTAATCCATTCCCGATATCAAAATCAATATTAGCTTTGCTAGAAAAACTTATCCCCACAAAAATTAAATTATTTTCAGATATGAGCGTAACTCTTTTTTTTCTCTCTCAGGATTTAAAGTACACGTTGCAAATCACTTCGAAAAGCAAAATATTCTTATTTAATTCCAAATATCAAACTCAATATTTGCTGTGCTAAGAGGACTTTTCTCAAACAAATAATATACGGTTTTCAGATTTTAGCACCAAACTTCCTTTTCTCTCTCAGGACTTGGATTACATGTATTAAACAATAAGTTGGAAATTCGAAATAATCTTATTTTATTCCAGATTTCATCATCAATATTAGCTTTGCTAGATGGCTTTTTCCCCAACAAATTGTAAATTACTCTTTCACACTTTCAGAAATTAGTGCAAAACTTCGTTTTCTTTTTAAGAATATGGTTTACATGGTAAAAATCACTTCTAAAAGCAAAATGTTCTTACTAAATTCCAGATATCAAAATAAATATTAGCTTTGCTAGAAAGAAAATTCTCCAACAAATATTAAATGATTTTCAGACATGAGCGTAAACTTCGCTTTCTCTCACAGGATTTGGATTACACGGTGAAATACACTTCGAAATACAAAATGGTTTTAATTTTACCAGATATCAAAATAAAGATTGGCTCAGCTAGAAAGATTATTCTCCAACAAATTGTATACGATATGAGGGAAATAGATATTTTCAGGCAAAAGTTCCTTTTCTCTCTCAGAATTTGGTTGACACGTTGAAAATTAATTAAAAACCAGAATATTCTTATTTAATTCCATGTATCAAAATCAGTATAAGCTTTGCTAGAAATAAATTTCTCCAACAAATAATAAACGATTTTTAGACATAAGGCAGAATCTTTGTTTTCTCTTCAAGGATTAGATTTTAAATTTATTATCATCACGAAAAGCGAAATATTCTTATTAAATTCTAGATATTAAAATCAATATTATCATTGCTAGAAACACTTTTCTTCAACAAATAATAAACGATTTTCAGATATGAACGTAAACTTCGTTTCCTCTCTCAGGATATGGTTTACACACTGAAAATCTGTTCGAAAAGCAAAGTGTTCATATTTAATTCCAGAATTCAAAATCAAAATTAGCCTTGCTAGAAATACCTTTCTCCAACAAATAATAAATGTTTTTCAGACATGAGCGGAAAACGACGTCTTCTAACTCATGGTTTGGATTACACATTAAAAAACATTTTGAAAAGCAAAGTGTTATTATTTAATTCCAGAAATCAAAATCAATATTAGCCTTGCTAGAAATACCTTTCTCCAACAAATAATAAATGTTTTTCAGACATGAGCGGAAAACGACGTCTTCTAACTCATGGTTTGGATTACACATTAAAAAACACACAGATTATTATTTAATTTATTTTATACATTATTTATTATAAACATTATTTAATTCCAGAAATCAAAATCAATATTAGCCTTGCTAGAAAGACTTTTCTCTAATGAGTTATAAACGATGTTCAGATAAGAGCATAAATAATCGTTTTGTCACTCAGGATTTGGATTACACGGTCAAAATGACCACAGAGAGTAAAACCTTATTTAATCTAGATATAAAAAACAAATTTTAGGTTTGTGGAAATACATTTTTCCGACAAATAATAAACATTTTTGAGACATGAGTGCACAACATCGATTTCTCTTTTAGGATTTGGATCACAGGGTGAAAATCATTTAGCAAAGTAAAAGTTTCTTCTTTTATTACAGATATCAAAATTATATTACTTTTGCTAGATGACTTTTCTCCACAAATATCAAATGATTTTGAGTTATGAGCACAAAATCTTCGTTTTCTCTCTTAATATTTGGATTACACATAAAAATTACTTAGAAAAGCAAAATGTTCATTTAACTACAGATATCAAAATCAATATTAGCTTCCTTGGAATGAGTTTTCTCTAACAAATTATATACAATATTAATACATGATCGTAAAACTTCTCACTCAGGATTTGCATTATACGTTGAATAATTTTCCAAAAGAAAAAGATTCTTATTAAATTCCAGTTATTAAAGTCAATATTACCTTTCCTAGAAAGTCTTACTACTAAAAAAATAAATGATTCTCCGGCATTAGCCCAAAACTTCGTTTTCTCTCCCAGGATTAGATTTACATAGTGAAAATTACTTAGAAAAGCAAAATATTTACATAAAATTCAAGATATCAAATTGAATATATCCTTGGCATAAAGAATTTTCACCAACAAAAAATACACAATTTTCAGAAATGTGCGGAAAATATTCATTTTATTCTCAGGATGTGGATTATACGGTGAAAATCACTTCAAAGTGCAAGATGATCTAATTCAATTCCAGATATCAAAATCAATATCAGCATTGCTAGAAACATTTTTCTCCAACAAATATTAAACGATTTTCAGACATGAGCGTAAAACTTTTTTTTCTCTCTCAAGATTTTAAATACACGTTGCAAATCACTTCGAAAAGCATAATATTCTTATTTAATCCCAGATATCAAAGTCAATATTAGCTTTGCTAGAAATACTTTACTTCAAAAAATAATAAATGATTTTCAGACATGAGTGCAAAACTTTATTTTCAATCTCAAAAATGGTTCACACGTTAAAATCACTTTGAAAGGCAAAATGCTCTTACTTAATTCCAGATATCAAAATCAATATTTGTTCTCCTAAAATGGCTTTTCTCTAACAAATAATATACGGTTTTCTGATAATGGCGCAAAACTTCCTAGTCTCTCTCAGGATTTAGATTACACTTTTAAATCAGTTCGAAAAGCAAAATTATCTCATTTTATTCCAGATTTCATCATCAATGCTTTGCTACAAGGACTTTTTTCCAACAATTTATAAATTATATTCAGACATAAGTGTAAAACTTCGTTTTCTTTTTTATAATACTGTTTACACGGTGAAAATCACTTTGAAAAGCAAAATATTTTTATTTAATTCCAGATATCAAAATCAATACCTATTAGATTTCTAGAAAGACTATTCTCCAACAAATATTAAACGATTTTCAGGCATGAGCGCAAACTTGGCTTTGCCTCTCAGGAATTGGATTACACAGTGAATATCATTTCGAAATAAAAAATGGTTTTCATTTTACCAGATATCAAAATCCGGATTGACTTTGTTAGAAAGATTTTTCTCCAACAAATAATAAACTATTTCCAGATATGAGGGCAAAAGTTCGTTTTCTCTCTCAGGATTTGGTTGACATGTTGAAAATTAATTCGAAATCCAAAATATTTTTATGTAATTCCAGGTATCAACATTGACACGTTGAATATTAATTCAAAAACCAAAATATTTTTATTTTTTCCAGGTATCAAAATCAATATTAGCTATGCTAGAAAGACCATCCAGCAAATAATAAATTATTTTCAGTTATGAGCGCAAAACTTTCGATTTGGAATTCACGTTGAAAATCGTTTCAAAAAGCAAAATATTCTTCTTTAACTCAAGATATTAATACAAATATTAGCTCTCTTAAAAAGACACATCTCCATGAAATAATTAACAATTTTCAGACATTAGCGCATACATTCGTTTTCTCTGTTAGGATTTGGATTACCTGCAATATATTACTTCTAAAACCAAAATGTTGGTATCAAAAACCAGATTTCAAAATCAAATTAGCTTTTTTAGAAGGACTCCTCTCAAACAAATATTAAATGAGTATAAGGCAGGTGCGTAAACTTCAGCTTTTCTCTCAGGATTTGGATAACACGGTGGAAATGACTTCGAAAAGCAAAATCTTCTTATTTAAATCTAGATATCAAATATAATATTTGCTTTTCTAGAAAGACTTTTCTACAACAAGTAATAAACGATTTTCAGACGTGCGTAAAATTTCGGTTTCTCTCTCAGGATTTTGACACACGGTGAAAATGAGTTAACAAAGCAAAATGTTCTTATTTAATTCCAGATATCAAAATTAATATTAGCTTTGCTAGAAAGACTTCTCTCAATTAAAGTATTAACGATTTTCATAAATGAGCGCAAAACTTCGTATTCTCTCTCAAGATTTGGATTACACAGTGAATATGACTTTTACAAACCAATATATTCTTATTTAATTCCAGGTATCAAAATCAATATTAGCTTTGCTATAAAGGCTTTTCTCCGACAAATAATAAACGATTAAATGATAAGAGACGAAAACTTTATTTTCTCTTTCAGGATTTGCTTGACACGTTGATAGTGACTTCGAAAAGAAAAATATTCTCATTTAATTCCAGATATCATTACCATCATATCATGTTACCTTTGCTCGAAAGACTTCTCGCCAATAAGTATAAACGATTTTCCTACATGAGCGCAAAATTCGTTTTCACTCTCAATAATTGGATTACACAGAGAATATCACTTCTAAAAGATAAATATTCTCATTTAATTGTAGACATCAAAAATATTGGTAGGTTTGCTACATAGACTTTTCTCACATAATTAATGATCGATTTTTAAACATGGGAAAAACATCGTTTTTTCATTCAGAATTTATATTACATGATGATAAAATCCATTCGAAATACAAAATTTGCCTACTTAACTCCAGATCTCAAAATCATGATTAGTGTTTTTGAACGTCTTTTACCCAACAAAAAAAGAACGATTTTCATACATGAGCGCAAAACTTCGTCTTCTATCTCAGAAATTAGATTACACGGTGAAAAATACGCAGAAAAACAAAATGTTCTTAATTTATTCCAAATATCAAAATAGTATTAGCTTTGCCAGAAAGGCTTTCCCGCGACAAGCCATTAATGACTTTCAGACATTAGCGCAAAACTTCGGTTTCTCTCTCAGGATTTGGATTACACGACAAAAATCACTTCGGAAAACAAAATAGTTTTATTTATACCAAATTAAATATTTGGTTAGCTAGGAATAGAAAGACATTTCTCCAACAATTATTAGACATGTGCGGAAAACTTCGTTTTCTCTTACTGTATTTGAATTACACGGTTACAATCCGTTCGGAAAGCAATGTATTCTTATTTAAGTCCAGATATATCAACCAGTATTAGCTTTGCTAAAAGACTTTTCTCCAACTAATTATAAATAATTTTCAGACATGAGCGAAAAACTTTCTCGAAAAACTTTCTCGAAACGTTTTCTCTCTCAGGATTTGGATTACACAATATTGATTTTGTTATCTGGAATTAAATAAGAACATTTGGTTTGTCGAAGTGATTAACAACTTATAATTCATATCCTGAGAGAGAAAACGAATTTTTCTGCTCATGTCTGAAAATCTTGTATTATTTGTTGGAGAAAAGTCTTTCCAACAAAGCTAATATAGATTTTATTATCTCGAAATAAATAAGAACATTTTATATTTCGATGTGATTATCAACGTCTAATCCAAATCCTGTGAGAGATAACGAAGATTTGCACACGTCTGAAAGTCGTTAAAATTGGTTGGAGAAAAGTCTTTCTAGGAAAGCTAATATTGATTTTGATATCTAATAAGAACATTTATTTTCGAAGTGATTATCAACGCGTAATCCAAATCCTGAGAGAGAAAACGAAGGATGGCGCACATGTCTGAAAATCGTTTATTTTTTGTTGGAGAAAAGTCTTTCTAGTGATGCTAATACTGTTTTTTTATACCTGGAATTAAATAAGAATATTTTTCTTTTCGTTATAAATATCAATGTGTAATCCAAATCCTGAGATAGAAAACGATGTTTATCGCTCATGTCTGAAAATCATTTTTTATATGTAATAGATAAGTCTTTCTAGCAAAACTAATATTTAATTTTTATATCTGGAATTTAATTAGAATATTTTGCTTTTAGAGGTGATTTTCAACATGTAATACAAATCCTGGGAGTAAAAACATTAGTTTAATTTAGTTTTTTCATAGAAATTGAAGTATACCAAAACAAACATTAAAACATGAAACTTTTACTTTGGTACTGGAATTAAGTAATTCATTTAGCGAATTACATACCTCAATTGCGAATATTTAGTGTTTGAATACCACCTGAAAATTTTTGAATTTTTAATAATGATAACATTTTTGAGTTCGCTTTAGCAAAGAAAAGGAGATAATATTTCTAGAAATAGGTATTTATAATCATGTAATTCTGACCACATCGAGATTATATTTCTATTTTACACAATATCTGAAATTAACCGAGAAATACACTGGAACAAAGAAATCATTACTTGCATTATGGATTTTCGAATGGCATTCACTAAAATTACAACCCGGAAATGCGAATGTAAAGTGAAAAAAATATCTTAAGAAATTTCAAGATCGAAAAAACAACGAAAAATGTCAATATATCTTCGCACTTAATAAAATTTGGCATTTTAAATTCAACATTCAAGAACATTACGAGTATATAATTCGTAATTTACGCAGACTGAAATAAACCAAGTATTACATTGAAACAAAGAAAGATTTACTTGATTTCTGCAATAAAGTATTTCATTTAAACAATTCCATGCCACAAACACGAATATTTAGAGATTTTAAGAAAATCTGAAGTAAGTAAAGAAAAAATCACTAAAACATACAACAATATAAATTGACTTCTAGAAATAGGTATCTCAAATCCAGAATTCAACGTAATATCGAATATATATTTCTTTATTTACAAATACTATGATATAAACGAAGACACACTGAAACCAATAAATATTTAGTTGAATACTGGAATTTAGCAGTACATTTAGTGCATTCCAAACTTTAAAAGCGAATATTTCCTCATTACAAAATATCTGAGGAAAATGAAAAACTGAGGAAACAAAGATAAATGTGAATAGATTACTGGAATTAGGTATTCAACATGAATAATTCAAGACCATACCGCGATAGTATAAATTTTTTCTGAATAGATACATAAAAGAACCAAAATGTGACATTGAAAATAACAATCTAAAACACATTACTTCAATTCTAGAATATATAATATCATTAAAAGTATTTCTAACAGCAAAATCCTCCATTTCGTTGTTGAAAATAAATTCCAGGATAAAAAAAGGTCTGAAATAAAGAAAAATGTGAATACATTTCTAGAATTACATGTTATAAATTAAGAATTCAAGAAAACATCCAGTAAAACGTTTGAACGAAAAAAAATAATGATCGATTTTTCATATTTGTTTTTTGAAATTCAGAATTCACGACCACCTGAATTGTTTATTTCGCTAAACTTAGATCTGAAATAAACCAACATATACACTAAATACATCGAATCCTTATTTTATTTGTTGAATTTATTACTTCGTTTAAAACTTTATGAAATTCAAACTCGAATAATTTGTTATTAAAAATATCATTAGAGAATGGAAGATCGCTGAAAACAGAAAGTATTGAATAGAATTTTTGAATACGGTATTTAATATCCAAAATTTAATTCCACATCAAGTATTCATTTCATACTTGACAAAAAATCGGAAGAAAAAAAAATCGTTGAATGAAGGTGATGTCAAAATATTTCTAAAAATTTAAATCTACAACTAAAGACCCTATCGAGTATATATTTCGTAATTATACATTTTCTGATATTTACCAAGAAATAAACAAAAATTTTTACTCAAACTCTGGATTATAGAATTTCATTTACACGATTCCAAACAGTAATTATTA
Organism: Ceriagrion tenellum; assembly: GCA_963169105.1. NCBI lineage: Eukaryota > Metazoa > Arthropoda > Insecta > Odonata > Coenagrionidae > Ceriagrion > Ceriagrion tenellum. The sequence continues at coordinate 30,718,129 of OY720632.1, forward strand.
AATCTGCTAAAAATGTTAATAGATTTCTAGATTTATAAATTCTAAATCCTTAATTCAAGATCACATCGAGTATATATTTCATCATTAACAAAGATTTTGAAATAAACTGAAAATACACAAAAACCAAGAAACCTTTACTTGAATTCTGGAATTTAGAATTTAATTCTCAGAATTCGAGAACGCTAACGCGAACATTTTGTTATAAAAAATATCAGAAGAAAATGAAAAACCACAAAAGCTAAGAATGATGTGAGAAGATTCCTAGAATAGGTATTAAAAATCTAGTTCCTCTTTTCTTCTTCCTTCCAGGGTTAGGCCTTCAGCCTGTTCCGGCTTCACATCACCATGTCAACCTTGACCTCCCAACACTCCTTTCCCCTAATGGCTTATATTCCAAAGCCTGCTTTGGAAACCTCTCTTTAGGCATTCGCTGTACATGCTCCTTCCACTTATTTTTGTACTCCACCAACCTATCTGATATTGTTGAACACCTAGTTCCTCTCTTATAGATATACTCCTTAATTTATCTCTTCTTGTACACCCTTGTCACTGCTTGAAGAAATTTCATTTCAGATGACTCTAAATATTTAAGCTCTTTTTGTTATGTTGTCCAACATTCTGACCCATGCAACATTGTAGGTACTGCCATCACCTTATAGAACTTAATTTAGGTTTCTTTTCTTGTTTTGCTTTTTAAAGTTCTTCTTATTGTCCTACTTATCCTCTGAAAATTGTTTATTTTATTTGTGATATCTTTATCATCTTCATAAGTTACATCACATCCTATATATTGGAAGTGTAATACCTGTTCGAGTATTTTATCATCTATAACAATTTTTGTTCTTATTCGATTGTTTCCTAAGAATGCCATTGCTTCTGTTTTTGAAATTGAAATTTTTAGGTTATATATTTTACTCAATTAATGTAATTTGTGAACCGCCATTTGTAATTTATTTTCTCTATCTTGAATAATCACCTGGTCGTCAGCGAATAGCAATGTGATTAAATACTCAGAGGGTCCCAATTCTATGCCCGGCGCCACATTATCTTCCTTCCAATTTATGATAAGGTCGTCTATGTATAGGTTAAACAAAGTTGGTGACATACTGCAACCTTGCCTAACACCTTGGTTAATGGTAATTTCTTGAGTCAACTGTTTCCCAGTATCGGTCACTATTCTGGTACAAATAAAACAAGATCACTTGTCATTTGGTGGTAAGTCACATTTATCAATGAAAAATGTCTTACTTTTACAACACCACAAATAAAAACACTGGCACAGTTTTGTGCCAGTTTTCACAATTCTGGTGTTTTTATATAGGCTCTGAGTAACTTTTATAAATTGTATAGGAAATCCTCTTCTCTCCATAATTGACCACAACATATCTCATTTAACACGATCAAATGCTTTTTCATAATCTAGACGCTCAAGAGGTAGCGGTATGCGTCTCAAGGTTAAATTCTCTTCGATTTTGTATAATTTGTTTTAATATAAAAACATCGTCAATACAAGATCTTCCTTTCCTGAAGCCAGCTTGTTCTTCTAATAAAATATAATCGGAGATAGCTTGTAGCCTAGTATTAATTATTTAACAATATATTTTGTTTACAGTATTTAGGAGACATATGCCTCTGTAGTTCTCCGTGTTATTCCTCTTTCCCTTTTTAAACAATGAAACAACCCTGGCAACCCACCCTTCATCCGGTATTTCGTATTTTATCCAGCACATGTTGTACAAATGTAGACTTCTTCTTACTAGCGTTTTACCCCCATACTTTATCAGCTCCGAATCAATTCCATCTATGCCAGCGGATTTTCTATTCTTTGTTTTATTCAGAGCGTTTTCCAGTTCTTTCAAGTCAACAGGGTCTACACCAACTGAATCTTCTGGCATATCAAGTGTACCTTTTGCCATTGGATCATATCATAATCTCTTATAATATTTTATCCAATCTTCCTTCGGTGTGACATTTAGTCATGATGTATCTTTCTCTGACTTATTGAGATGTTTCATTTATCTATATGCTACCTCTTGTCTCCCATGTAAATATTCTTCTATCCTACTTATAAATCTGTCCCATGATGGGTATGTGCTTGTCTTACTATTGCTTTGTTCGGTTCTTGATGTTGTGGTACTTTTCCTTCGTTTCCTCTGTTTTTTTCTGTAGGTGTTCTTTAAATGCTTTGTTCTCCTCTTCAATGGCTTTTGCTATCTCTTCGCTCCAGACTTTTAAACCTCTTTCTCGTTTCTTTTTTGTTCTGGAGCCTAAAACTTCCATAGATATTTGTGAAATAGCATTCTTAACATTTTTCCATTCTATATTGACATCGTGGTCTGGTTTTGTTTGTTTGAGCAGTTGTGTTAGCCTATGCTGAAACAATTTTCGAATACTGTCTTCCTTCAAAAGGTATATTTGGAAGGTTTTGTTTTCTTCACTTATTGGCTTCTTTCTTAGGTTTTGTTTTTTCCATTTTGTCCATAGTTGAATTTTTGTTTGTACAAATGAAGTGATTTGTGTAGATCTAGTTTTCAAGACCAAATAGAGAATATGTTAGGTTTTTTACATAGGATACCAGATAAACTAAAAAGGCACAGAAACCAAATGTTTTCACATTAATTCTGGCATTTACTATTTGATTTACACATTTCCAAATAATCTACTGGAGTATTTTGTTTATAAAACATTTTTTGGGAAAATTAAAGAAACACTGAATTTAAAAAAAAAATTAGAAAACATCTCTAGAATTCGGTATTTATAATCAAGAATTCTAGACATATCAAGCATATATTTATTTCTTCACATAGGATCTATTATAAAACAATAAATACTAGTAAACCTAGTTATTTTTCCTTGAATTCTTTCTAGAGTTTAGAATTTCATGTACAGAACACCAAACCGCGCAATCAAATATTTTGTCAAAAAATCTGATTAAATATGAAAAAGAATCTAATTCAATAAAAAAAACACTGAAAAAAGAAAATATGAAAATATTTCTAAAAAATAGGTATTAAAAATCTTGAATTGAAGACGATATCGAGTATATATTTCCTTATAATATATATTCTGACATACCTATACAAGAAATACACTGAAACTAAAAATATTGACTTGAAATCTGTATTTTAGAATTTTATTTATACTATTAAAAACAGTAATTTTAAATATATTGTTATTTTACAATATCCAAAGAAAAAGAAAAATCTCCGGAACAATGAAAATTGTGAATAGATTTCTTTGAACTTAATACTTTTATTCAGAATTTTTTACAGTATAAAGTGTAGATTTCGATAGTTTCACACTGTCATTAGCATAGAAATTCGCATATACCAAACATTTTTACTTGAATTCTGTGCTTTAAAATATCAATTACACAATTCAAAACATAAAAAACTCGGAGACTTAAAAATCGCCGACACAATATAAACTGAATTCAAAAGAAATTAATACATAAATTCTGGAATTCAAACTTTTATTTACAGAATTTCAAAACGCAAATGCAATTATTTCCTTTCACAAATCATAAGAAATATAAAAATTGATAAAATAAAGAAAAATGCTAATATTTTTCATGAATAAGTTGTTCGAAATCCAATATTTAAGACCGCATCGAGTATATTTTTGTTTTTAACACATAATCATAAATAACTCAATAAATGAACTGAAAACATGAATTCTTTATTTGAAGTCTTAAATTTATAATTTTAATTACGGAATTCCAAACAGCTAACACCAATATTTGGTTATTGAAATAAATCTGCCAAAAAATTCAAATTCACTGAAACAAAGAAATATGTGAATAGATTTCTTGAATAACAAATTAGGAATCCAGAATTGAAAACCACATCGAGTATATATTCCCCTATTTACACAGGATCTGTAATAAACGAATAAATACACCTAAACAAAGAACCCTCGACTTGAACTCTGGAATATAGTTATAGAATATATTGTCACTATTTTTTATAGAATATATTGTCACTATATTTTCTAACAGCAAATTCGAACATTACCTCATTAAAATATCAGAGGGAGATGAAGACACAAAGTATTATATAAATGATCTATTAGAATTTAGTATTAAAACTCAAGAATCTGTGACCACATGGAGAGCAATTTTCGTTGTCAATAACAAATCTGTCATAAGTTAAGAAATACGCTGAAATCGAGTTATCTCTACCTATATTCTCGAATTCAGAATTGCATTTACAAATTCTAAACTGCAAACACGAATATATTTTAATAAACTCTTTATTGAAAAGTATCTGAAAAATTCACAAATCGCTGAAACAATGTAAAATATTAATAAATTTCTGGAATCAGGAAATATATTGAAACCAATAAATATTTAATTGAACTCGGGAAATTGGGAAATTGGCATTTCGTTTAAGGATATCCACACAGCACGCTCGTATATATCATTATTGAAAATGAGTCTCAAGAATATAAAACATCGGTGAAACAATGAAAAATCTGTATAGATTTCTTGAATTAGGTGTTTAAAATTCATAAATCAAGATATTATCTAGTATTCATTTACTTATTAGCTCAGAATCTGAAATTAACGAATAATTTGAATGATACCAAAAAAATCTTCTCTTGAAATTTGGAATTTTGATTTTAACATAATTATTCCAAACCGCAAATGAGAATATTTCGTTAATGAAAATTGTCATTGACTGACGAAATAAAATTGAAAAATCGCTGACAAAAAGAAAAATATGAATATATTATCTGAGTTAGGTGTGTAAATTCCACAATTCAAGACCTCGTCTGGAATATATTTCGTTATGTACAAAGAATCTGAAACCAAGAAATACACGAAGAAAAGGGTTATTTACTTGAATTCTTAAATTAAAAATTTCATTTTCGAAATTCCAAATCTCAAACGTGAATTTTTTTATTTCAAAATATCTAAAAAATTTAAAAATCTCTAAAATATAGAAGAATTTGAATGTATTACTATAATTACGTATTCAAAATCCAGTATTCAAGTTTACAACTAATATATATATATACAAAATATAGTTTGTTATTTACACAGGTTCGGAAATAAACCAAGAAATTCACTGAAACCAAGAAATCTTCACTTGAATGCTTGAATTCAGAATTTTATTAAATGAATTCCAAACAGCAAACTCGAGTATTTCGTAAATGAAAAAGAATTTTGAGAAAATTGAAAATCGCTGGAAAAAGAAAAATGATTCAAAACCAATAGAGTATATATTCTGTTATTTACACAGCGTCTGAAAAAACCAAGAAATACACTGAAAGCATGAATTCTTTACTTGAATTATGGAATATAGATTCTCATTTACAGAACTTCAAATCGCAATCGCAAATATTTTGGTATTAAAATATGTCTGAAGAAAACTAAAAAAATCGTTGAAACAAAGAAAAGTAAAAAAATCGTTGAAACAAAGAAACGTGAATAGATTACTAGAATAATGTATTTAAAAGCCAGAATTCAAGAGGGCATTTGTCATCACATCACAATCATGTGAATACATTTCTAGAATTATATATATTTATAATCCAGAATCCAAGACCTTATCAAGTAAATATTTCGTAATTTACACAGGATTTTAAATTTACCAGGAAATACTCTCAAACCATGAAATCTTAACTCTAAATTGTACTAGGTCTGAGCAGTTGAGCACCATTATCATATTAATACTTTTAAACGATGGTCGTCGGTAATATTAATAAATTTAATGCTTGATGAACAAGATATATATGTTATATTTCATCAATTACTCTTCATTACAAGAGGTTCCGAGAAAATGGAGATTTTTAAATTGAAAATGGTAGTTAGTGTGGTGACTAAATTTTGGTGTTTCTGGGAATAAAATCTACTTCAAAAATGGTCGGAAACATTCAAAACGTCAGTTTTGAAGTATTGGCTATCTACCTTATTTTTGTCCTCTCTGGAAATAGTTTCTACGATGAAAGTGGTTTTATGTAAATAAATTATAGACTAAAATATTAAGCGTTAAAAATTAAATATGATTACTCTGGGAATCCTTACCTCTTTGAAAGTGCTTAAAATATTAAAAATTACATGGTACGAAGAATTAGTCGAATTATATCACTCTATAAATACTCACCACGACATATGAGGTCGGCAATATTAAAAATTTTACTTAGATTAAATTAGCAGTGTACCGTAATTTAGACCACTGTGGGAATATTTTTATCGACGAAAGTGGTTGGAAATATTAAAAAGTTTAAGTCAGAAGAAATAGATGTGTTGCTTAATTATGATCACTCCAGGAATACTTCCAATTACATAAGTGGTCCAAGAGGAAAGTGGTTTAATGTTAAAATGATAGGCTGGAAGAATAACGTCAATGCCTTAATGATGATCATTCTATGAATTCTTTCCACGACAAAATTTATCAAATAAACTAAAAATGTTAGGAAGAAGCATTAACCTTAATATTTGCCAATTTAAGATAATCTATAATGGTAAATATGGTCGAATATATGACAAATTTAATGTTAAAATTATTAGCAAGGATAATATTTGACCGTATAGAAATACTTTTCACGACGAAAGGGGTCAGAATTATTTTCATTTTAGGCTTTAGATAGATGGATTTAGTTACGGTGGAGGTCCCCCGAGGAGGACCTGAGGCACCTAGACCTGTTGGTCCTTTGTGCTGACCACCTTGTTTGTATCACCCAAAGAGACTGATGGCCTTGTTAAAGGCCAGAATGTCCTCAATGGGGATACCCCTAACTTCAGCTGGTTCCAGAAAGGGAGATCCCAGGTGCCTAATTCTAGTCCTCATCAGGGCCGGACAGTCACAGAGAATGTGAGATGTTGTCTCGTCCTCTTCTTCACACCATCTGCGTCTGGCAGAGTCCACCAGCTTCAGAAGATGGAGGTGCCTCGTGACGTGATAGTGTCCGGTTAAGAGTCCCACTATCGAACGTAGTTGACTTCTATTTAGCAAAACGAGTCTTCTAGTCAGTCCCGGTTTGGGTCTTTCAAACAGGAGCTTGGCTTATCTAAGCCCCTGTGTGTTCTGTCAGATCTCAGAATGACGGGCAAGGCTCCACTTCTTGGTCTCTGTTATCCCTGTTGATGGTGCAATTGGGATGAAAGGCTCAGGTCCTGACGGTGAGTGGTTTGAGCCTTCTTTAGCGAGTGGATCCGCTATCTCAATTCGAGTTATACTCATGTGTCCTGGAACCCAGAAGAGTTCTACCTTTCCGAGACTATTCAGTAAATTGAGCGCATTGCGACATTAAAGAAATAGTCTTGACTAGCACCATGGTGACACCTGGGCCTTTAGGGCAGCTTGGCTGTCGGAACATATGAGAATTGGTCTGCCTTTGAGACCTGTTTCCTTTACGGCGTGGGCGCAGGTCAGCAGAGCATAGACCTCTGCCTGAAAGACCGTTGCGTATGCTCCCAACGAGATGGCGAGCCGTTTGTGTGGGCGCTGGCAATAAATGCCAGCTCCTGCTTTCCCTTCCTTCCTGGAGCCGTCGGTAAACCATAGTTGGGCCCCATTATGGAGGTATTTGTCCCCTTCCTTTGTCCACCACTCCCTTTCCGGGAAGTGGATTTTGAAAAGTGGGGGTGTATCGATGAGTGAAGCTGTTGTTGTGTCTGAGCCCATCTCAAAGTTAGGGCTTGACTCCCTGAGCTCCAGCCACATTTTCCTGTGTCCGAATGGGTTTCCCCTGTAGTTGACTATAAAGTCATCCCCATTTGTTACAGGCTAAAGTCGAGGATTTTCAATCAAGATTAGTGAGAGAGTACGGCAGGAAGAGTAACATAAACACGTGGATAAGGAATGTAAGTCTGTGCTCAAAATAAATTATGGCTATATTTCCTCCAAGCATTGGCGGTAGAGAGTGGTGTCAAGAAGTGTTGATGATGATAGTCCAGATGGTTCTTCGGAGGACGATTATCTATTTATCTGCGACATGAGAGTGCGTTTTAAACTGCTGAGCTTCGTTCACAATGACATAGAGTCATATCTCATCGCAGATAATAATGAATGTCGCCAGCAATTGATGAAGAGATACACTGCGATAAGGAGTTTTAAGTTTACTTCCGAGGTGAAGGGAATTTTGGAGGGATAACAGCAAGAATATAGTCATGCAAGACCAGCGCGGAATTCTACGTTAACTGGCGTTTTCTATCAGCATTGCGGATTTAGATCACTGCTGATGAAGTTTACAGCATGTTTGAGAACATAAGAACATCGGTAATTACATCTGTGATGGTGGTTGATTCGTTGATTTTCAGTAATTGCATTCAGCTTACAAAAAGGAAAGTTGTCTTACATTGCAGGGTATCACTCTTTCCTAATTATCCTTTCCATCAAAGATTGTAGAATGAACTCATTTAAATATAAGAATAAATGCCCCGACGTTTGTGTACTAACAGAATGGAAGCGTGCCGACAGGTTCCATAACGTTCTAGCGTCGTTATTTTGTGCTGATTTTTCTTTCAGATCAGCGCGAACTAATGCAAAACCTTAGTGATTCAGTAAAATTAGTCGGCATATAACTTTTATGGTAAATTTTGTCGGTAATAGTCGGTATTAAAATTAGTCGGAAAAATTAGTGGATGCAGTAAAAGTAATTATAATATGGCAAATGTGTATATTATTCCAACTTGTATAACCCATTGAGGCACTTGGAGAGGGAACTACGTCATCACACAGAAACCTGACAACCATATTGTTTAATCCTGCTCTTTCCTTGCTTTCGTATGGATTACACGACTGAGTGCACGAATGAGCACATGTAAAGCAAGAATGTCCACCGTATTTTTTTTCAATTTAAGGCAAGTAACTCTTAAAACATGATATTGGCTGCTTAGTGCTATGGATTCGACTCGATTTTACCATAGTTTCATTCGGGAACGCGAATGATTATTAATTTAAATAAACAAAGACAATATGAAAAGAGAATGCACATTTAAGAAATAGGTGTATTCTGATGTCTAGTAATTTATCGATGGAACACATAGCCTAATTGCAAAGTTTGTGTGTTAGCCAGCAAGCGCTATAGGAAAATGAGCGATAAGAAAAATGGCGGCCTGGCTTCTTACTAAATCGTATATTTCCATTGTTTCTTCGCGTGCGTCGTAAAGGCGATTTTTGTGACGTAATGTGAAACTTCAGTGAATGTCTTCTTAAGATGAACGGTGGTGTCATCAGATTCTCCTACGAGTAAAGTTCTCCATGAAAAATGTGCCAACGCAGAATGACCAATAGAATTCTCTTCGGTTTTCCTACGTATTTCTTCGTATTTAGGATACTGCTTGGTATGAGCGCGACAGCATTATTATGTCACCTGAGCAATAAATTTTTCGAACAAATATATTGCATTGGCGGTGTCGTCGTCACATAATTTTCAGATTAAAGGAAGTATTAAGAATCAATAAATCAACTCGAAATCGACCTTTTTATTGGGAAACCTATGGTATCGAATATAGTCATTTTCACGCTGATTGTGAATTTTTTGATAAGATTTATTTGAGACCAGAGTTACCTTAAAATTTCACTAGTAAATTAGGTACTACCCGAAACTTCTCCTTTAAATTAACTTTTGAGAACTACATTCACTCAAAAAATCTGTAACTTGATACAGAAAAACTAACAAAACAATCGATTAGTGACATAGAAATTTGAAAATCGGAATTCAAATGGATAAACGCGGGCATTGAAACGGTGCTCACTCGATCTGAACGCCAACTTTTTCCATACAGATATAATTTCAACCAGGTAGCGTGCTTAAATAGCCTGCGTGATTAACACATAGTCACACATTAACCTTGTGAAAAAACAATCGGAAAGAAAATAGCAACAAATATTTTGAGTTATTTGAGATGATCATGGGCATCGAAACAATACCTACATCTCAATTCACAAATTTTTCAACGCCAAAATATCAGCGATCAGATGAATTGTGAACCATTCTTCGTATTTAACTTTAATTTGATTTATTTCTGCTTTTAAAAGTAGTTGACTAAAGCGAAAAAAAGAGAAAGCAAAAAATTATACGTAAGACAAGACAAAACATGATACTTCATATGTTATAGTTGAGTACTGTCATCAAAAGAGAGTTCGCCCCAGGCTAAAGTCCAATTTTTTTCTCCACTGATGCATATTTCACTATATTGTGTTCCATAAATAAGTAGAAAAATGGCTAACGGTTATCTTTTGAAATAAAATTTTGATAATATTTTGCTTGCAGTTAAAAATGGCCGCTTGAGAGGGATATAATTCGATAATATATATATATATATATATATATATATATATATATATATATATATATATATATATATATATATATATATATATATATATATATATATATATATATATATATATATATATAAATAAGCGAGTTCTATACTGCCGCCGGCCTTCTCTCGCATCCTCTTCTCCAAGCCTCCTTGTCTCTCTAGTCTTCATTCTCTAATTGTCTCCTTTTCATATCTTGGGTGACTTGCTTTGTCCAGTCTTCTGGTGGTCGTCCTCTCTTCCTCCTCCCGGGTGGTTGCCAATTTAATATCTTTTTTGGCCAACGTTTCTCTTCCATTCTTTTTACGTGTCCATACCATTTTAGCCGTCTTTTCTCTATTTCTTGTATGATGTTTTCTTCTACTTGCATAATTTTTCTTATATTTTCATTTCTTATTCTTTGTAGTTTAGATTTTCTGCTGCTTCTTCTTAGAAAATCCATTTCTACGACCTCCAGTCTCTGCCTATCCCTTTTGGTCATTTACCATGTCTCTGCTCCGTAAAGGAGTATACTCTGAATATATTTATATATTTGCAGTTTTGTTTTCCTACTTATGTCTTTTGACCATAATATGCTATTCATTTTATTTATTGCGAGTTTTGACTTATGGATTCTATTTGTTATCTCTTTTTTACTGGTTCCTTCTTTTCCAATCGTTACACCTAAGTATTTATACTCACTACAGACTTCGATGGAATTTCCTTCTATTTCCAGATTCTTTGCCTTCTCATTAATTACCATATATTTTGTTTTGTTGAAATTTACTTTCAGGCCCGCCTTATTGTATGTTTCTATCAATTTCCTCATCATATATTCCGCATCGTACTTATCTCCTGCAATTACTATTTGATCGTCAGCAAAAAGTAATGTTCGTAAGCAAAATGTAATGTAATAATTCGATAAATACGAAGACAAAAAAATTAAGTAGCTGAGCGGAGGCGTCGCTCACGTCTCTAAATTCCAATATATGTCTTCTCTTATACGTCTGCGAGCAGAGTAGGCGCAGTCAATTGGAAGAAAAAAAGGCAAGCTGTTTTTGTTCGCATTTAATTGTTTATTTAATTTTATCTTTTCGGTCAGATAGCAGTTTGGTGCAGAAAGTACCAAACATTATCAATCAGAGACGCAGTTCAAAAAGATGAGAATTCCACTAGATGAACACGAGCGGATAAACGGAGCTCACTTTATCTACGTTCTCATTTTTTCCTGTGTAGATTCCTCAGCCACCATTGGGTGTACGAAGCAAATTAGGAGAAAAATAGCAAATAGGTCTTTTTCCGCCATTTTTTTGTTAATTTTAAACTCTAATTAAATTTAGCTGAATGAAATGTAAGAAACAAAAAAATATCCGTAAGACATGCGAATAAAAAATTAAGAATTGAAGTAAATAGCACGGGCTTTGAAACGGCGTTCACCGAGTCTAATCTCCTAATTTTTCTAATTCGCTAATGTGTAGTCACCAAAGGGTTTACCAAAGATCAGAATAAAAAGTGCAAACAGTTCCTTTTGCGTTGTTGTTCCTTGCAGTCTATGTAACTTAGTTTCCATTGAAAGGTTCTGCTTGGATGTGTAGCACAATTGGTGCAGAGGGTTACGTGGATCAATGATGAAGTACACGTGTGTAAGTGGTCAGTACGTATTACGATGCAAGTTGATTCAGAAACATAACGACAACACGAGAGCAAGTGATCGAGGCGACTCGTGCCACTCATTAATCACACACCGGAAGTAAGGCGCAGTGCCAAGCAGTGGCGATTCCGGGTTACAGATAAGTGAATGAGGGCCCATTATGAAATAAATATCCACTAACGCTTCAATTGCTCTAAAAAATATGATAATCAAACTTCCCTTAGAAAATATATAAGACAAATGGCCCATTGAATTGCAATAAAATACTTAGCAATACAGAGAGAAAAATCAGAGGCCAAAGAAAAGTAGCTATGTACACAAGCTAAAGGAGATTGAAGATCTAGGGAAAAATCATGATACTGTGCACAAAATAATTAATTAAATAACAGGAATGAATGAAAGAAGAAAAACAAACCTTGTGCCAGGCCACAGACGGTAGATTCATCATAAACATTAGAGATAGATAAGTTGAGACAATGGAATGAATTTATGTATCAAGGATTTATTTGATGATAAAATGAGAGGGGATGTTACAAGCATATATTCAGAAAAATAACCATAAATTCAAATTGGAAAATTTGAATATTCACTCAGAAACAGAAAAAATTATAAATCTAGTGGACCTGACGAAATCCTTTTCTTGGATCAATAAAACTCAAACTTAGGCTGCTCTCCATCTCTGAAAAAAAATTTCATGAGCAGGAAAAATTCGAAGTATAGGTCAAACGCGAGGAAAAAAGAAATTTTGGAACTAAAGTGGATGAGCAAGGGTATGAAATCGGTCATTAAAATCATAAATGAAATATAAAAGTTAACTTTTTCAATATCATGTTGAGCCCTTACTAAAAAAGTTTCCATCGTGCGTCTTTCAAAAATCCCTCCCTTCAAAAACGACTTCCGGCCAAACTGCGTGCGGTAAAGGAGGAGGGAGTTTAGTAAGGGAAAAATAAAACTCATTTCTGACACCGCGTCCAAACGATATTAATTTAATGACATATCAATTATTCAATATTGTACAGTCTGTTAACAGAAAATTCAATGCAAAAATAGAAACGAGTTTTTTTTCATGCCCCGAGGTGAAGTGAAAATGCTAACAAACTCATTCCCAAAATTAAGAGTATTCCCCTTATAAAATCACTATTACACTGCATTAGTGTTTAGTAATTAATTCTCGTCTTAAGTATTCTCTCTACATGACCAAATTAGCGAGGCGCACTCATGCGATAGATACCAATTACTGGGGAATTTAGCTTACATTCTTTCACCACCCACTCATTTCTAACCTTATCTTATCCATCATACTTTTCCCAAAAACACTTGCCATCAGGCACCCCATTCCCACTGCCTTTTGCCCACTCCTGTAATTTACTCTCCTGACATAACCAGGTTTCGCTGCCGTATAATGTTTTCGAGGGAGAGCATATGTACTCTGCAATTATTGCATCCATAGACTCATTCCTAGACATGCACCACACTGCCTTCTATTTTACTACCGCCATTCGCACGCCAGCTACTATAATCACTTCATCTATCCTTCCGCATTTCGCAAACGTTTCGGTTTTCTGCCCACAAATAGTGTTTCAAGTGCTTTAGGACGTTACGAATGCGGCAGCACGTTAACGCAGGCAAGGTTATGTCCCACTGTGGGCGGAGTACGAGGGAGTGAACTACGAGCGCTAACACGATGTGCTAACCACAAGATACGAGGATTTTCTCACAAGAAGATAATTGCTCACCGCACGCCCTCCTTCCCTCCAACGCCAACGATGCACTTTACTTGAGCGACTCCCTTTGCGTCGATTCCATTGAATTACTCTTGGGTGGATGGATCGTCAAAACTTTTTTTTCAGATTGCAATGACCTTGGGGTGGGAAAATTTGTCTTTGGAGCTTAATATGACGCAGAAATTTACTTTCTTATTAATTAATTATCTTATTAATTATCACCAACATAAGTTACAGTGAAGAAATTTACTTTCACCAACAAGCACCACGCTATTGGTATACTACAAATGCTTCAGAAACTACTAAAATAATTCATTATGTAACTGAAAAAGTGAACAAGAGCCATGCAGAGAATATGCAAAACATGGCGTTAGCACCACTCGACAGATTTAGAAACGTGCATCAAGGTGCATATGAATTAATCAGCTAAACTACCTATCAACTAACCTAATTCAATGTCCTAATCAGCTGAAAAGGGTTGAAATAAGCTGAAGATCGTGCTTTTCCTAAATATTTCGCGAGCAACCCTTACGTTTGTCAGAAAGTAAATACGCATGTCATGGCATTGGTTAATTGTGAGCAGAACCCCTAGAATTACGAAAAAAGACGATCACGATTTTGACGAATACTGTACAGTCTTCTGAACCTCTTGTAGTCCCACCTGAATCTCTTCTGTGGACTCAAAACCACGACCTTTCGGACAGATTTCCACTAAAGGGAACATGAAGGTAATAATTGCCCAAGATGAGAAAAGCGGAAAGCGGACATAGTATATACTATATTATATATATATCCTCATACATTAGTGCATTGTATCATGATCTGGACAAAGCTACTTCACTCAAACCTTATGCATGAGTATTACTATATACATAGTATTTAGTAATACTCATGCTTAAGAGAGACTGTCTGACAATCAGAGGTTTGAGTGATGTAGCATTGTCTAGATTATGATTCAATACACCGACCATACCCAAGCTGAAAAAAACGGATTTGTATTACTAGAAAACTCGATTTCTCAAATTTGTTGGTGATAAACAACTTCGACTACAAGAGTAAACCATGTGGTCGAAAGTGCACTGCTTTCGAAGGTATCAGAAAAACTAAATTTCACATAGCTTTAAAATGAAATAAATTGAAGCAAAAATAATCAATCAAATAATCAATGGTTTACTTATATTTTATATACATTGAAACAGTTACCCAACAGAAATATGTGTATCCATTTCTCCCGGCGTAACTATGGGCGGGGAGTCAACTCCTCTTCACATGTCCGTACCACAGTAGCTGTTTTGACTTGATTTCGTTCAGAATGGTTGCTGTCATTTTCATTATTTCTCGAATTCTCTCATTTCTTACTCTATCAAGCCTGAATTTTCCGGCTGCCCTTCTGAGGAAGTCTATTTCTGTAGCTACAAGTTTCTTTTCGTCACTCACATTCATTTGCCATATTTCACTTCCATATGTAGGTATGCTTTTAAATATGGTGTTGTATATGTATCTTTTATTTCGATTTGATATATCTTTGCTCCATAGTATTGAATTTAACAAATTAATTGTTGCTCTACCTTTATTAATCCTATCGTTGATCGTTTCTGCGCTCCTTCCACTGCTGTGTATTTTAATGCCTAAATATTCAAATGAATCACAGGCCTCTACTATTTCATTGCTATCCTCTAGCACAATGCCTTCATTTTTTCCTCCATACACATATACGTAGTTTTTTGCAAGTTGATATCCAATCTCCAAGCACTATACGCTTCTTTTAGCTTTCTAAACATAAAGTTAATATCATCTCTGTCTTGGGCTAGAATTACCTGGTCATCTGTGAAATGTAGTGTGTATATGGTCTTGTCTCCTACAGGCAAGCCCATATTTGCGCATTGTCTTTTCCATTGTTTAAGGGCACCGTCGAGATATATTCTGAATAGGCTAGATGAAAGACAACATCCTTGTATTAGCCCTTCATTTGTTTTTAATGGTTTTCCTAGGTTGTTTCCCACTTTCACTTGAGCTGTAGAGTCTGCATAAAGTTTCTGTATTGCCCTTATGATAGATTTATTTATGTTTGTTGTCTCAAGTACCTCCCATAGGTTTTTTAAAGGTACGCTATCAGAAGCTTTTGAGTTATCAATGAATATGAAATGCACTTCTCGGTCAATAGCTCTCCTTTTTTCTATTGTTTGCGTCAAGCAACAAGCGTTATCTATTGTTGAGCGTCCTGCCCTGAATCCGGATTGTTCTTCACTTTCAAATTGTCTATACTCTTCATCAATGAGCTGCGTCAATATTCTACCGTATAAATGTGCAGGTGATTGCTATTCCCCTATAGTTCTTGGACTGGTCTTTTGGGCCTTCCTTATGAATTGATACTATCCCTGATTTTCTCCAGTCATTTGGGGGGTTTTCTCCGTTTAGATATTTATTTATTAACGTCGTTAGTAGATACAGTAATTTTTAGTTGGTTCTTTCACCAACTCAATGCAAATATTTTCCGGTCCAAGGGAGGTACCAGTCTTCATTTTTCTTATTGCCTTCAGTACGTCTTCCCGGAGATTTCTAATTTTTCTCCATGAGTTTGATAGGCATATCTTATTGTTTCCTTGTATTATGGTCTATTTTCTTGGAGCAAATCTTGGTAGTAGCTACATAAACTCTCTGTTGGTATAATGCTTAGAAAATGTCCATTCCTCTTCTGTTTTCGTAGGTTTTTTAGTACCTTCCATGCCTCCCTTGATTGTTTCCCTCCTATATATCTATTCTTTTGCATACTTCGTTTCACTTTTCACTTTTATTTCGCAATACGTTCTTCTAAATTTTGCCTGGTCTTCCTTATACCGCATTCTATCTTCAGCCCCATTTGAGTTAATCCATTTCTTGTAATGCTCTTGTTTGGCTTGTTTTAAACTTTCTAACTCTTCATTCCACCACCTTCGGTGATTCATCGTATGTTTCACTTTCATTCACCCAAAGCTTCTTTAGCTGCCGTGTGAATAGCTTTCACAAGATGCCCATGTAACTCTTCTGTGGATTTATTTGTCATATCCATATTTAATATATTGTCTAATCTGTTTCGGTACAAGGTTCGCACACTTTCTTGATTCAGACTTTCTAAATTATATTGTGATGTAAGAGCTTTATCTGGGGTTTCGTGTTTGTGTTTATTACTTCTGTACTTTGCTATCTGTGGACACAAAATTTTTGCTTTTAAAAAGTAATGATCACTTCCACAGTCCACACCTCTATATACTCGAACGTCTTGCGCTTTCAGTCTGGTCTCTTGTTTCATAATAACTTACTCTATTATGGAATATTGTTGTAGGTTTTCTTCTCGCCTTGTGTATTTGTGTTTTGATTTGTGTCCAAACCATCCCTTCATTATTTTCAATGCATGTATATCTCTGATGTCGATCAGTCTCTGGCCGTTGTTGTTTATGTGATCCTCTCCAAACTTTCCGACTACCGGGTGTTTCTGTAGTCTGCCTATTCTCGCATTCGTGTCTCCTAGTATAATTATTTCCCGATTTTTTCCCACGTCTCTCAAAAGGTCATTCAAAATTTTCTGAAATTTGTCTTTTTCTTTCATAATTTCGTCTTCATTAGGTGCATAGACTCTTATTACTGTTAATCTATGTCCAAGATGGTTTAGATTTACTGTAATGAATCTTTCATCTATACTTGCCAATTTGTAATTTTATCTTTCAGTTTTTTCTTAATTAGAAGAGACATTCCTCTTTTTGCTCACTCTTGTTTTGGGACTCCACTATACCTTTACTTAGATACAGAGGCTTAAACA
Organism: Ceriagrion tenellum; assembly: GCA_963169105.1. Taxonomy (NCBI): domain Eukaryota; kingdom Metazoa; phylum Arthropoda; class Insecta; order Odonata; family Coenagrionidae; genus Ceriagrion; species Ceriagrion tenellum. The sequence continues at coordinate 30,735,556 of OY720632.1, forward strand.
TGCCCTAATTCCAGATAAAATTCCAGAAAAAAACTCCCGTTTTCATTTTTCTTCGAAAATCTTATATGTTACACAGATGGAAATGTAGGGGAGGGATTTTAATGAAAAAAAAACATTAACTTCTGTCAACATGGTTCATTCACTGTGCCTGTCATAAGTTTCAGAGATTTTTGTCGATATTTGTGTCCAATTCCGTTGCAAAATGGCGGATGCTTTTTTCGGGTAAAATTTTTCATAAATAAATCGTTATCTTTGGTTTAAGAGATATGTGCACCGAGATATTTCACCAGGGCGTTAAGCAAACATATTTTAACGTTATTCTGCAAACATCTTGGGTATAAGTTTGCGACGCCGAAAGAATATTCGATTATTCGATCGCGCGTCGCGGCTCCGTGCAGTGGAGCATGGAAATAATGGTTCCGTTGGGTTGTTGAAGTTGTGTGGACCTTAACTTCTCGAATTCGCCGTTTTCAAGCTGTTCATGTTGTCATTGATTGCCAAAGGCTCTATGTCGAATCGGCATTTGTCTATTTCCGACCACTGTGCGACGCACCGAAAGAATGCATACATACCCATCACGCCATTCCCTTTCTGAGTCAAAGAAGTTAATTATTGCCATTGGCCCTAGGAAACTGGCTCCCTTTCAAAACAAATTTCCTCCACAACGCCCAAACTAGTGGTGGCACAAAAAGAAGTCAACAGTTTCATTGCTTCTGTTTTGCAGCCAAAGCTGTTTCAAAACTAAACTGATCTATGAAACTACCCTGTGGCGATCAGCAGATAGAGGCACATCAATTGAGGTGTCGATGGAGAGGGCGCTTGCTATTGTGGCCAATGCTAGAAGCTGTAACCCTGTTAACCCTGATTTTTCTCTTGCGCTTACGGGCAAACGCACTAAGTTTGCAATTGTACAATTTTTCCCATCGATAACTTACAATAAAGTAGTACAGTTTACTTATTTAATATACATTATCCATATATATATATTTTATAATAATATATAATAATAATAATCCACATTTCCGGTTAAACTTATAGTAAATCGAGAGAAATCCATAGCCTCAAGTAACTAATATATGTTTCAAGAGCTACTTTCCTTATATTTCAAACAGATAGTGGATATTCTTGCTTTACTTCTGCTTGTTCGTCCATTCAATTCTGCAATCCAAATGAACGCAGGGAAAGAGTAGGGATAATCAATATGGTTGTTATTTCGGTTGTCAGGCAATAATTAGATTACGCAAAGCCCACTCCATCTTCCTCAATGGAGACACCAAACAACGGGCGATCGATCAGTGGTTTTAGAACATTGCTGGTAGTTCTTTGTTCTATACAGTGCCATATCTTTCACGTAAATAACGTAGTAGTTTAACTTGGATTCATGAAAAATAATTCACATTTCTAATTCTGTTTGCAACGATGGGCTGACATGTGCTGGCAAATAAACCGGCAACAGCCTGCTGCAGATTCAAATCCAACATAATGTAGCTTATAACTACAGCGCAGCCACACGTTCAGAGCAACTGGAACGGAATGGATGACGAAACGGTCACCTTCATCTATCAGTTGCCGCTGCACAGCACTCAGTTGTGGCTGCGGCACGATCACGAAACTAACATGTTGCTTGCAACAATTATTTGAAACAGTTGTCTGACCGAAACAGCTAAGGCTCCAGCCATTTCGCTCCCACAACACCTTATTCCACCCCTAGCTCTTTCATTACTGACTACTCTCGCTTCTCTTATACTCATGCATAACTTCACATATTCTCTCCTATTGCTCCATCTCTTGAGAGTCTCTTTCACCACATTCGCCCACGACTTTCGCGGTCTACCTCTTCTTCTCACACCACTCTCCTTACTATCATGGCTAGTCGACTCTTATCCATTCTCCCGACATGGCCAAACCAGCGAAGTACACTCCTTTCATTCATGGGCATTATTAAGGCATCTTACCCAAATTCTTTCATCACCCACTCATTCCAAACCCTAGTTATCTTACTTTTGTCCAAAGCACCTCTTGGGTACCCATTCCCCACTCTCGTGCTTATCCTGACATACCCAGGTTTCGAAATGTCCCAATACCCCGTCCCTCCCTCTGTCCTTCCCCCCTTTATCTCTTCCCTGCGATAACGCACCTCCCCTCTCTCTTAATCACCTTCCCCTCCACGCCACCCCCTCCCCCAAGCCTTCGCCCCTGACAGGCCGCATCGCCTCCTCTAGCATAACCTCCCACTATCCCTCCGTATCTCCGTCGCCCAGGTGATCGGAAAGCGACGGAATGGCAGATATCGAAGCTGAGCGAGATACTGGGACGAGATTGTCACATCACGTCACCTGCGTTCGCCTAGGGCGAACTAATAAGTGCGCCACAGATGATCCCGTTGGACATCGAGACCGGGACCTCCGCGTCACCTGGGGCCTATTTCGCCCCGAGATCGCGTCGAACGACATGCCAGGGGAGTCGCCGCCGCCGACGGGGGGTCCTCCTAGCTCCGGAGGCGGCCCTGTTCGCATTGGCCCTCGTCTTGGGCGCGACGGAAGCGGCCGGGACTGGACAGGGGCCAAACGGACGCGGAGACAACCAGACGCAGGCGGTCGCGGATATGATGCCGGATGGGTTGACAAACCAGTCGAACGGTGAGGCCGATTCGGGATTTTCAACAGTGTAACATGAAAGACAAAAGAAACGGCAGAAACTGCTCTCCCACCCAGTGACTGACGCCCAGGGGAATGTTATTTTATCGAGTTTGTTTGATAATGGCAAAACCTTCGTGCCACAGCTTTGTTGCTTACACATTCGACCATGTATGTCATCATCATTTGTCGTTCACTCCTAAGATTGGTTGACTGCAGCCCTTCATCCTACCCTATCTAATGCCTGTTCCCTTACTCCCAGGTAGTTTTCGTTTTGTACTTCCCTCTATATTTGTCGTATACATTAATCCCTTGGTCTTCCTCTGGGAAATTTTCTCACTCTATTACTTTCAGATGTATTCTTCATAAAGCCATTGTGTCTCAGGATGTGTCCGATCCATCTGGCTCTTCTTTTCCGTATGGAGCTTCATATGGTCCTATCCTCTTTTACTCATCTGTATACTTCATTTCTTATAATATCCGACCATTTTATCTTAGTTATCCTCCTCCAACACCAGGTTTCGAAAGCTTCTTGCCTGTTCTGTTTTTTCCAATAGTCTATGCTTCCGATCCGTAAAGTGCCTCTCTCCTCTCGAATGTTTCCACATACTGTTTCCTCGTTCATAACTCAATCTTTTTAGTCGCCTTTTCATCATGCATGGACTTAGCTTGGACTCTTCTTTTCTTGATTTCCATCGTACTTCTTCCGCCCCACATAAGAGTACTTCAAAGGTAGGAGAAGAAATCCACTTGTTCTTATTTCTCTCCTCTCAGTGATCCACAAACTAGGATTTTCTTCATTTTCTTATTCATTTCCATGCTTTATTCTTAGAGACCTTGGTCCACTGCGTTTAGTTATCTTTGAATATCATCGTAATTTCCTGCTATGACAGCGATATCGTCCGCAAAGCGGAGCATGTTTATTTCTTCTCCGTTATTCTTGATTCCCTTCAATACTATTTCTTGTGCTTCTATTATTGCCTCCTACAGGTGTATGCTAAACAAAATCGCCCTGTATGTATAGGATAAATATCCGCACAGCGGTGAAATCAGTCCCCTCGGCAACTCGAAGGTGCAATACGTCAGAAACGAGAAGTCAGCCGATATGCGCCGTCAAGTGTCCGTTCAAGGTGGTTCGAGCGAGAATTCAGAAACATAATAAATGATTCAATGAATTAGGCATCGTTTGAAAAAAAGTATCTCGCCTTTCTAAAGATAACAAAATAGCCCTCACTTATGCCGTCAACCCGCACCTCTACTTTTCGAGATAGTTGCCAAAAAAAAAGGGCCGTTTTCCATGGGATATGGTACGTGTATGCACTCTAGAAAGACTCTATCGGAAGAAAATGATGAATTATTAACGCCCTGATCTCGTCAAAAATGAACAGTGTGTAGTTTTTCTGTGTTCTCGATTATTTTAAAGAATATATTGAGTAATGATGTAATGTTTACAGATTCGCAAAAAATAACCTTCTGTAGAGCCATTTTCACCTCATTATTAAATTAGTCAAGCTAATGGCATATATAGATATATTCATTTAACTACGGATCATTTCATTCACATGGAAGCTATATTTTACTGTCTTCAATACTGTCTCAGTTGTTTGGGTAACCAAACTAATACGAGCACTTCGGGGAGACGGGGACCCAATTGAGGTCCTTTTGACCTCAATCTGTCTCATTGGTGTCGGCCTCGAAGGGGTCGTGGCTCGCAAACTTTCCCTTCCCTTTCCCTTCTCCCCACTAACACCCACGCTCGGATATAAGCGAAAGCTTCCTGCTGAGCCGGAGGTAGTTACCCCGCGGGAGTAGATGCCCGAATCCGTTGTCTTCAATACTACAATATTTATCTAATGCTTTTTACAGCAACTGAAAAAAAAAATAAAATTCGGGTATGACCTCTGATTATGACTGGGGAAAAGTCTAGCTCAGACTACCCTAAGCGTCATCTTTATGACTAAAATGATTAGTGCCCCGGTTAATTCTTCTGTAACCGAAAGCTAAAAGATACTAACTAACAGATGAAAGAAAGTGCTCAATATTCTTGTGCACGCCTCATTAATACGTGGAAGTGAAATTCAAAACTGCCTTTCTTCCCTTTCCATTAAAAATGAAATTTTGTGCAATGGAGCGCCATTGCCACCATCGGAATTCCTCAACCCCCAGGGTTATTAGGATATCATGCGAAATATTAGGGGCTCTTCAATGCAAAAGATGTGCTTACTGCGTCCGACGTCACAATAGTCGGTTTCCTGTGGCCTCAGTAATGCGTTTTACGGAGAGCACCTTTCCATGCACGGTTCATGTATGCATACTCGAAATACTACACAATTATTAACGCAATTCATATATACTGCTTGCGCTACCATCTGATTACTCCTATACTTAGCTGTCGCGAGAACTGGCATTGCTGGATGTTCGATTCAATTCCTGTTTCCTATGTCATCAAAACAACACGATTTTATCAGCAGAATCATATGCAATGAAACCTACGCGCTATTTCGAGCAACACCAGCTTTTTTGCTGGAATCGTATTTGTGCGGTCCCAGTATGTTGTGGCTCTTAGCAGAGATAATATAGCTGTTCATCAATCACCTTAAATTATTCACATTCAATAGTGTTACCATTAGAGGGTGTTAGCACGGAATTAAGTCTCTTGCTACACGAACTCCAGTTTAGATGGAAGATCACTCTTCATCTTCTTCATCTTCACCGCGTTTCCCCATTTATTGCATTTCTACTAAATTTAGAGCATGAAATTATATGTTGAAGATGACAAACCTCAATTTTTATCCTAAGTTGTTGTAGTCCCAATTATAAAACCAATATTGTATCCCAATTTCCACCTTTTTCCGGGCATTCTCCTATTTTCCTTGATCATAATAAAATATATTTGACATCAATTAATTTAATTGGTATCAGCGAGTAGATAGTCTTGGTGGGTGATGCTCCTACGTGGTGTTTCTGGTGGACAGTAAGCTACAAGACCTGAAAGACTTCCCAACGTGTTTCCCATCCACAAGAAATGAATGACTCAATAGTTCCTCATCAACTTGACGAGTGCAACAATGATAAGAACGGCCTCTACGGGTGCGATGCGTAACGAACTGCTTTCAACGCTAATGGCTTTCAAGGTGTGGCCGCGCGAGGTGTTGCTTTTTGCAACGCTTCTCGCGTGCCGCGACGAGCATATTCACCGGCGAATTTTATCGCCTTCTAACTTCTCCAGCTTCATATTATCGCGTCCTTGACTCCCTTGACTGATATATTAAAGGATAGATTCTGTTTGGGTTCATGTTTTCATTTGTCACCAAATCATTAATTATTGACACACATATCTCTTCCGGGCCATCGGGAGGTTTCTTTTTAAGGTGGCTCTGTTCTGAGGGTCATTTATTCCATATCTTCTAAAACTTGAATATGGTAGTGGGTTTAACCAACAGAGTTGAGAAAAAAGTAAGGTCTCCGGGCAAGTTTTAATATGATTTTTGCCTGAAAGATGATCATTTAACATGGGCTCTTATGAGGAATGCTCAGATTACAACAGAATAACGTCAAGTTGCACGCGAAAATATATTAAGGCTTCTGATTAAAATTTTTTACAAGACGTGAAAAGCAATAAGAAATTGGAAAAAATTAAATAGACCTCTTACGACCTATTTCTTGATATTATTAGCGAATTCCTGCCGAAATTGAGGTCAACGGGCGATGGTTCTATGCAAATGGCGCTGCAGTCGGCTCCTATGTCTGGGAAAATGTGATCATTAAAAGTATGTATGAGGAATGTCCTACTTTATTTTTGGTTTCAATGGATGACTCATTTCATCAGCAAAATCAATATTTTTTAAAATGAATAAATAAAAATCTGCTATTTAATATTTTTCTATATTCACACGGTCAGTCCATATCCACCATGATTATCAATGTGCAACGTAAGTCAACAATGCTAAGCTCTCGCAAAAGTTACCGGCGCAACTCAGTGGACGGCTTTGGGACTCTGAGGTAGTTTTTGCGGGAAATGATTTCACCAAGAACTCAGTGAATTGGGCCTCATTTTAAAGGAAAAATGTTTCATCTTTCCATGGATACCAAACATAAGTATCGGACTACATTACATTTTGAGATTTTGTTTTAAAAAATACAAGTCATTTTCCATTGGATATGGTTCGTCGATGTACCCCAGAGATATCTCATATTAGGAATGAGGAATTACTAATTCCTTGATCTCTTTAAAAATTTAAGTGCGTAGTTTGTTTTTTTCAAATATATTTTTTTAATTAATTAATCACTCACCGCAGTTCCTAAACAGATCAGCCAAAACTACCATAAAGAAAATCAAAACGCAAAATATCTACATCATAAACACAAAAACCATGTAGAAAAGAAAAAAAATTTGTTGTGCAGGCATATTCATCGCTCGGATAGGAAAAAATGGGCCAAGATAAACGACTGGAATTCATATGTTATTTACTTCCAGCTACTGAATTGTAAAATAATTAAAATTGGTTGTTCGATTCTAAGACTGTATGAACGCAGTCCTCCATCCTTCCTTATCTATAGCGAGTTCTCTTCCTTCCTACAAGCTCTTTCTGTGTACTTTCCTTTTCATGTGGTCCATGAACCGATTCCTGGGTCGCCCACTTGGGAATTTTCCCTCTATTTTTACCTTTTTACCATATTCTTCCCTAACGATGATCTTCAGAAATCCAATGTGCCTCAGAGTGTGACCAATTAATCTGGTCCTTCTTTTCTGTCACATATGCTCCTTCCCTATTCTACTATTATGTTCATTGTTTCATACTTTGTCCGTCCATTTTATCTTCACCAACCTCCTCCAGCACCAGGTTTTGAAGGCTTCTCATCTGTTCTGGACTGCTTTTCCAATGGTCTACACTTCCAATCCGTTGAGTTCCTCGCTCTACATGAATATTTTAAAATGCTGTTTCCAAGTTTTTGGTAAAACGTTGCCATATATATCCTCCACTAACAGACCAATGGCGTGGGCCTGTGCGCTTTTCAAAATGCATTATCATGAGGGAAACTGTTCATTGACGCCTCCGCCTGCTTCACCAAAAATGTTACATGTAAATAAATCTTTGGCGCCAATATTTACGCCTGTTTCTGCAAGCTATTCAAATAGTTGGTCATATATTTTCAATGAACTGCGATCTGACTATGTCGAATTGTGGAGTTCAAATTAGAGGAAATAAAATTGAACTTCGTAACTTTCACACACAATTGAATTTTTCTCTCCACCACTGAGGTGAATGGGCATCACATCATCAAACTGTTGTCTGAAATAACTAATAAACTGGTTATCCTTACTCTATCCTTACTTTTCCTTAGATTGCACAAGGGAATGGACGAATTTGCGGACGCAAAGCCATAATATCCTCCATCTGTTTGAAATTTAAGGCCAGTAACTCCAGAAACATGTATTGGCTTCTAAGTGCCATGGATTCTACTCGATTTTACCATAATTTTCCACCGGGGATGTGGATTATAATTGATTTAAGTAAATAAAAAATATGATATAAGGAGAATGCATATTAAAGAAGTAAAATTTTGCAGGTTCCTAAAATCGGGATTATATATCATAGTTATCGATGAAAAACCTCGACGAATTGCAAAATTAGTGCGTCAACGCGAAGGAAAATCGGGGTTAACAAAGAAGGCGGGCAGGTGACGCCCACGTCACCGCTTCTAGCACTGGCCACAACGACAAGCGCCCTCTCCACCTTCCCCAATGCTCTCCACCTCGTCCCTGTCCCAACAATTTATCAATGGCAAACCACATCCAACTTATCATGATTTGTACAGTGGATAATAAGCCCAAGCCGCCCGGACCGAGCAAGCGATAGATGGCGTCAACCGACCGGGCGAAAGGCGATCCAAGTCCTTGTTCCCTTTTGGCGCCGATAGAAGCTCCTCTTTTTTTCTTCGTGATGAAACTGAAAATGGCCGATAATTCTCCTTCTCTAGATGCCGACGAGCGTTGCCGATGCCCAAGAGTCTGGAAGTGTTATGATGAAACAACAAATCTCACCCACTGCACCTGTAGTGGTGACTTTTTATATGAGGTGAACATCACCGACGAACCAGAACAAGTCTCCGGGGACAGTGACTACTGTAAAGGTAAGAGGAGAAAATGGGTGCTCACTTAAGTTCTCACTTATTTCTACATGCTGAAAGTAAGAAAGTCTGACGGTTATTTTTGTTTTATTTACCAGCATAGTGGCAGAGGTGAAAAGCTTGATGTCCTTCACTAAGCATTTATAGGTCTTGCCATGAAACTGATAAATTAATTTTTTTCTAAGTTTCACGTTCAAAGAGGGAATTTCACGGTTGGTTGCCACATGTGCCATCATTGAATGATTTTTTCATGATCCTCTATGATTAGTATTATTTATGCATAATTATCCAATCAGAGAAAAGCCCACCGGCAAGCAATTTTCTCATGGATGGTGGCAGTGTTTTATTGCCCGTTACATCCATTCAACTTCTTATTCTTATCTGCCACGCCCCAAGTCTCACGCGACTCTCTTAAAAAAAGCATGGAAAGGATATTCTGTCATTGTTACGCTTCTTTGTGCTTCATGCTGAAAGTTTATTTATTATTCAAGTCATTGGCAATATTTCCTCAATATAAAAATGTATACCATAAAACCTTTGCTCCTTGAGGGGATACATTGCACCATTTCAAACAAATTAACTTCATCCATTGGTCGAGTTATAAAGCATTTGAATGCAGTTCAACTAAACAAACAGCTAGACCGGTAACGCACACATATAATAGACAATGCTTTTCATTCAATTTTACAGGATTATTGCTGGCTGTCATAATTATGAAGCTGAGAAACTTCATTTAGTCATCGGCTGACTAAATTCTCCACAGCTTTTCATTTGAATTTCTAGGACGGTGGGAAGGATCCCTCCCTTTCAGAATTTTGCGCACCACTCTAAAATAAAAAAAAATCGCATGTGAATATTTCTCTAATTCAAGCGTTATTTCGATTTGTGTTTAAAAAGAGTTGAATGATAAAATATTAAAGAACCTGCAATCATGGTTTAAAGACTCACTGTGAGACGTTTCAGGTATGAATTGGTGTTATACAGCTGCGGTGTAACCCCACCTTGCGATGCTTCAGTTCCCCAAAACTCATACTGCCGAAACACGTACGGCGGTGAGAGATATGACACACGAGCTGCTGTTTACGACTAGGAATGCCATCCCCACCCACGACAGAGTATTATGAAGTTGTCATAACCATTCCTATAAGGGATGAGTCTGCTAAAACGTTACTCGTAAGAAAGCAGACCGCATTAATAATTTAATCAGCTTTTGTAATGAAACTTGATTTACTAAATATTCCTCATAAAAATTCTATAGCTAAAATTCCATATGCAATAAATACACTTCCAACGCAGTTTTGAAAAAGGTTCATTGAAAATTTAAAGACCATTTTCCCGTGAATTTTGGTGCACTCGTGAGGTCTCTAAAACATAGAGTAGCGAACAACTAATTGTTCCCAATGAATACAAATCATTAATCGATAATTTTATTTGGAGAAGTAACATAATAATTCCACATAAATGCATGTAAATTCTCATAACTTTGTGACTCTATAAAACCACTTAAATGTATGAGGAGTTGCAAATATGCTCAAGGAAAAAGAAATTATATACCCTGAAATGCGAAATTAAGACATTTCAAAAGCCTACCAATAGGCTGGTGTAATACCCAGTGATGATCTCTTAGTAGCAAAACATTAAGGAACTGACCACTGCGCATTTAAACATTGGCTTACATAATCACAAAATATTACTTGTTTTCTGGATTTCAAAATTATGCATTTCATCCGATATCAGGGATATCTCAGAATTCTCTCCTATCTAATAGCCCATAAATATACAGAAAAAGACAATTTTCTTCACCAAGCTCATTCAGTACAAAATTTTTTCCATCCCATCCTTCCAAATACCTATCAATAAACATCTCCATTAAGGGTCAGTATTTAAAGAGAGCGCTGCTACAACGCATAGTAAAATAGATTGAAAATACCACATTTAACCCTAAAATTTATGGAGTCTATTATTAAACGTGAAAATGAGGCAATAAAGTCCGACCATCATATCATAACAGCGCAGACTTTGCTTTTGTTCACGCTACATGTTCGTGAAAACATTTTAAATTTGTATATCATTCTTTGCCCAATCAGTATATTTCATCGAATTACAGCATTCAAAATATTGTAGAGTGTTGTCGTAAGTATTTGGCGTATTTTTCCTGCCATTATAACGCTACTTCATTGTTTTATTTAGATTCAAAAACGGTGGAATTGAGATTTAACTCGCCTTTGTTGATCTCCGTTAAGTTTTCATTGGCTTATTCTTTTCTGACAATTTGGCATAACGGAAGAGGGAAGTAATTTTCTCGCCGAAAACGCCCATCTAGGAGCAGATTTCGCAACAGAAAAAGCAACAATGAAGGGTCAGCTAAACGATTTCAAAATTACTCTCCAAAAATACTCTACAAATTTGTACAAGTGCGGGTGCAGGTAATTTAAGTCAAAATTGACAAAAATATGTACTCCTCACCTTCTTGTCACAAAAATAGAGCTTGGATGGGATGAATCAACCGAACGAATCAAGCCACTGCGTCGTAAATCTTTGAAGAAACGCAGGTAAAATGCACTTCGACGCAACTTCATTGGTAACGGCGGGGTCAATTGGATGAGGTAGAGGATATCGGTCTTATCGTACATTTCGAGGGATTTTTATTGACTCTTCTGAATTTATGTTCTCTTAATTCCACATTAACGACAATTCTTCTTATGACATTGATGTCCTGTAATATTTGACCGCCATGTAAATCACGTTCATAATTGACGTTGTGTTAATAGAAGTTGTATAAGCCAATCATAAAATATTTGCCTCGCCTTTTTTGCTTATAAAAATTTAAACTGGGTGATACTTTGGGCGTTTAAGAAAATTATTCAGTAGCAGCAACGTCTTTCATCGTTGAAAAAACGTTGGATGAAACTTCACTTCCAGGTGACCGTTTTCCGTTTAGAGTAAGCATTCATAACTGCGAGAAATGGTCGAAATATCTTTTTAGTGTGGTAAAAAGCTATATTAATTTAAAAAATTTAACTCAAAGCGTGAATTTTTGTCGGTGTTCTCTGGCTTTTGGATAATGGTTTACTTTTGTCGTTATAGTTATCGTTTTCACCCAAGGGATACCATAAGTTTTAATGGAAACAATCTATCGCACGAGGTTGCTTTGTTTTTCCTGCGCAACCCACTTCTGGTGGCTAAGATATGGAAATGATAACTACGATTGCCTCTCGAGGACGTAATCAAGGGAGATATTTTGATAATCCAAGCAGAAGATGTGTAATTAAATAAGTAAGAGTACGACAATCAAGGAATGTGTCCAAGAGACGAATGCAAAGATGCCAAGTGATTGCAGTGCCACATTCCTTTTAAGTAAATTACAATATCGACGAGTGTTACACTTCTCGCGTTCTGTAAATGAAATGAGCACATTTGTCGTGAGATTATATTTACGTTTGAGGACGAACAATTTTTCTGCGTCATCCAGGTGATGCCAGGTGATGTCCAGTTTTCCTCGCGAAGGCTTCATGGTAATTCATGCACACTTCCATTTCCGAATATACCTTTCCCCGAGGACTATTTCCTTTCAAAATTGTATTTCCTCTATAAAACTAAGGTAAATTATCCAAATATAGTCGCTTATGCGAATTTGAGACTAATTTTGACTTCTGAATGATTTTCCAGAGGGCTTTGCCGAGAGAATTCTGCGTAATATATAAATTCCAACCCGGGAGGTATGCTTAGGAAACACGGAAAACTATTTGACACATTATGATCAACAGAATTGCTGACAAAATTGATCGCGATAACGTTGTGAATGTAACTCTGGGTGTACAATTAACGGGTAGAATCGTGCAAACTGGTTCTTTGCGTCGATTATATGCGTGTGAGCACCGACACTCATATAAACCTTGTCGTAATACCAAAATGAACCATCTTCTGATAGCAGAAAGTGTACTATAAAGCGATCTGGATTATACGGTTGAGTTTATAAATGTTAAATAATGATATTATTGACGTATTACATTGAATATCATCGATTAATATGACATTTAAAAAGTTTTTTGAAAATCGCGAGTCATTACGTCGCGAAACCTCGCCGAAAGACATTCGCGAGCCAATTGACTATTGGTCGTAGATCCAAATGCTCAGCTTTGCGATTATCCTGATCTGAATTTAGTCAGTTTCTAGTCATGAAGTTGCTCATGGAAATCTTAAAGTCCCATCGGCACCATTTATTACTTGAACTTAGAAAAAACTAAGGAAAAAACAAACTTTAGTGCTTGTTTCTTCCTACATGAGCGCGTTACCGGCCGCTCTTGATCCACGCCATACCGGATACTTGATCGCATCACTAGTTATCACTGCCACATTTCCGCCTTCTGTTTGAATTTAATTCACTACACTTCTAACTAAAAGGAACTAAAAAGGAGCTATCCATCAATATTATTGCTGCAACCAAAATAATCTCAGCCCTTGGATCATTTAGAGGTAGATAAACCCTCGGAAAATAAAATTGTCTCCATTGGTAACGACTATAAAATTTATGTCAGACAGAGAAAGCCAAATGCAGTCAGGAATTCTCAAATTTTTTAGTTAAGTTTTGACCAAGGCTTTTTTTAATATTCAGGTTTTGAATATGTACTAAGTAGTACTAAGCAACTAAGTACTGCAGCCCTAAAAATGTAGATAAATGCATTTTCTTCGTATCCACGCCTAATTTATGCAAAGGCAGTGAAAGGCATTATCGCCCTTTTCCCAATAATTCTTTATTTTGGCAATAATATTCTCTTGCCGAGTCTTTATAGTGACATTTTAAAATAGCCCCAGCACCACAATGCCTAAGAGATGAGAAATATTTTACCGCGATAATCCAATGGATACTTGGTTCCTTCATGAAGAATAAAGACGTCGACCTCTAATCGCCAAACCCAGTTATTACAGTAGTAGCGTAACATGGCATCAGGAGATGTTTCTTCCTTTGAGTATTGGCTGAGGAGCGGAGGGGAGAAGCCAGCACCTGGTAGGCAACGCTGCCAACAAAACTGTATTTAACTTTGATAGGATAGCACGTTTATTCCAGAACTCGGGTAGACAAGAGCTGCTTAAAGCGCGAAGGGTTTACAGCTAACGGCAGGCACTTTGCACATCATATTTCGGTCACCAGGTGGTTAAGTGAAAGTCCGTGAATCCGCCTCCTTAATCGCTTAGCCATTGACGTCACTGATGTTGATGACGTGGATCGTTTCGACCAATTGGGAACTAAAGTAGAAAGCAAGTGAAGAACGAAATGCACAAAATTCAGAGAAAAATAGGCGCCGAAAAGGTAATGTAACTGCTGTTATGATTATCATACTCTTGTTTTGAAATAAATTTTACTTGTATGTACCAAATTCATCATAAATTATACTATCCAATCGAGAAATTTATTAAACATTTCTGAAATGAGAGACATGCATATTTCCATTTTTAATATTGATAGTAATTGTGATTATAGATAGCTAGACCATGCGACATGTATTTACCCACGGCATATTATTTATATTCTGTGGAGTTATGGGGGAAGGAAGGTCATTCTTTCTTTTTGACTGAACAGCTATTATTTTTTTACATAATAACCGATCAAGTAAGATAAGAATAAGGTGAATCTGATTTATCATTTTATGCCTACTGTAGGTACTTATTCAATAACACGAAATGAATAAAAATAGGTAGCAATAATTTTTGTAGATTTAAAAAGATTTAGAAGCCATTTTATCTAGAGCAATTTTTAAGCCAAATAGGGAGGTGGTTATAGTCCCCCCCTCTTGGTTGCATAGTAGGCCTGAAATCAATATGATCATTAGATATTAGTCGACTTATTTAGGTTTTGTTTGTTCAATTGAAAAATATGTGGATAATATATTTTTATTGGCTGAAGAATATTTTGCATGTATAACCTCGTATAAGAATAACAATACATATAGAACATATGACATTCATTCATACACAACATTCTGATAACGATCTGACAGATAGAAGGTAAACACAGATAGAACTTGGTGAAAATCCATGATACTGTACTTAGTGCAAAAGCAAGTCATGGGATACAGAGAATAACGCGTTTGATAGGTCAAAAAGTCTGGCATTGTATTATATCCCAACCCCCAAACCTCTTTCACAATATGAGCTTAAAAAGATGATTAAGTTACTACACTCTATTATGTACCACTGATGTTCATATTGTAAAACCAATTCCTCATCCAGTAAAATGCTGGTTCACTTTATAGTTCAATTTACATTTTCCCACGGTTAATACTTCTTCTAGTACCCAACAAAAGCATATAAGAAGGGCTTAGCTACACAAAGTACATGGGAAATATCTGATATTTAAAAGGAAACAGTCAAAAACCTAACAGTGCTCCTGACATGGCATATAAATGGGTGGTGCTTGGACTTCGTGCACTGAAGATTATTTGTCAAAATGCTATTTGAGGTCCTAAATAAGGCACTGCAGGGTTTAACAAGAAAATTTGCATTGCAGGTTTATTTTTTTATTTCACCAAAGCCTTTTATCCCATTCATAACAAAATATTAAAACGTTAAGCTAACAATTTGGTGAAAATATATTTTAGGCGAGGCACTGAGATGAATTATACTCTATGTAGGTGACAGACAACAATTTGTAAGCCTTTTTATAGGGGCACTTGTATGACACTAACATCTGCGCTTCATCCTGGTGTTCAAGAGTCCATGCTAGGACTACCCTTAGTTTAATCCTTTCCAAATGGCCTCCCACTTCACTTAACACATAGCAACACCAAACTGAAATCAGATGACATCACTGCCATAGTTATAGCCCTCTTTACACATATAATTCTCTCCAAGTACAACACACATGTAACATTTGTAGAAATTCCTAACAATTATTACCCTTACTCTTTCTGCTTCAGCTAATCGCTCCCCACGTATTCCCCCATTGATCTCTACATTTCGTTCATTTTCTTCAGGCTCTATATCCCCACCATCCCCTATATCCATTATGTTGTGGTGTATTCTCATGTTGTGTAGCACAGCACAGGCCACAATTATAGCTGGCATTACCGGGGGCTGATAGTGCAGTACTCTATAGTGTATTATACAACGGAAAGTGGACACCAAACATTCCCTCCACACAGTTCTTTGTCTGAGTGTGTGCACGAGTATATCGTGCCTCAGCTGTTCTCTCAGCTGCATCTAGAATGGGAGTCTTGAGCCAAGGCTCAAGGGGATACCCACTATCACCTGAGGACAATAATAAAGCATTCATGTAATATATTTGATTATTACAATTCAGCAACCAACACTATGCTCTTGTAAAAAGCAATGAGACCTCACCTAAGAGCCATGAATCTTTGTTCCCATTCTCCCAAAGTCCTACCATTTCCTGACTGATATCAGATTGCCTCCATTTGAAGCTGTCGTGTACAAATCCAGGAAACCTAGTATTCGTGTTTAAGATCTCAAGATCAAAAGAGCACACCTGAAAAGTATGAAATAGACTTAGGATGAGAGAGAAAGGTCACAGAGGAGTGTTTAGTTCAGTAAAGAGTGACATAAATACAATCATGTATATTCAGATGTGTGTGCACGATATGATATACCAGCATATATATAATAATTAAAAAGTGAGAACCAAATCATATGCAAATAAATTTGAGAAGGTCATACGAGAAAGGAATTATAGCACAAACAGCTTGCACGTTGAGTGAATGGAAGCCTTTATAATTGTAGTACGCCTCCTCACGTATGTGGGGCCTCACTACTGCTATTTGTGTGCAGTCTATGCACCCAATGACTCCTTTGATGCCATATGTTTCCCTGAATCTGTGGAATATATTATTAAGAATTAAGGCAAAAAAGAAGGAAAGAAAGTAAGGAATTGTTTAGAAAAATGCATATGAAAATTTTTCAAGGAAATTATACTACCTTCTTTTGATGGCATTCCGTCTCTCATCAGTCACAGGAAATTTAATCCATTGTTGGCCTAATTCCTCCATAATCCCTCTAGCAACGTACTTGATGGCCCTACTGACCGCAGGTTGTGACAAGGAAACAAAAAAATCCTGGCCTACACTCCTTTGGTAGAAGTCCGTTTCAAAAAAACGGAGAGCCGTCAGTACCTACGAGAAAGGTACCTTTTCAGTAACATATATTATAGTATCGTCATAATTATGACGATGCGGTAACTTATGTGGCGTTCATGCAATATCATATTTCTTACTTGCAATTCGGCTGACAGGCCGCAAGTCCTTTGCCGACGCAGTTAACTGGAAGGGATCCATGGTGTCACGGAGTTGTCTCCTTGAAACGGACAATTGCTGCCCGTCGATTGCTTCGGCAGCCAACAAATAGAGCGCTTGAAACTCAGCTTCATCCTCCATAATTCAGCTAGAGAGTAAAACCACAAGAAATGTGTACAAATTGACATAACATATCCCCACTGACTCAAGTCATACACCAATTCTGGAAAAATTCACAAGACCAGTGTGAAAACGTTCTGCTACTGTAATTTTGAGATAAATGCACGAAAAATTCGAAAATATAACATGCAACTCGCTGTAAACAAACAATCAAAGTAAGTTTTTAACTTCCATGTACCTATAACCTGTTCTTTCGTGTTAATTAGCTCCGCCAAGGCTTGATCTTGTACTTGAAGCGATAAAGACATGCACTATACGATAACTAGCCCCTTAAAGCTTCCTGCTTTAAGAGTGTTTGCTAATGGTCGTTCCAGAATGAAATTTTTTGCTTGAAGCGCCGATAACGGTCACGGTAACGGCTTTGCTCAAGTTAGTGAGTTCCGGAATATTCCTGTAAAGCGAGTGCCTTAAAGCGCAGTTAACGTATCCATTAGTTGAAAGTAAGTATCGACACTGAGTTCCAGAATAGGCTGTAGGACAGTGACAGCAACGACTATCTCGAAGATGTTTACGATCCTAACACATCCAAATGCAAAGGCTGATAGTGTTCGTGAACTATCAGAGAAGTCCATCCTGATAATTAGGGTAACAGTTATGGAGAGCTTGGAAGTTCATTTGAATTACGTATTGAGTATTTGGGATAGCTAGCGATTGTTTGTGACTTTGGGAACTCTAGTAGTCAAACGCGGAGGATACATCACTCCCTATACGGAACCAGCACGTATGGGATAGACTCCTCCGCTCATAAAGGCCTAGGGTGCAACTTTCACCATGTTTCTCAGCCACTATAATTCCGCTTACCCTTCCAATTGTTAATGCGTCCCTTTTTTCATTTCCACAGAATTCACGGAGAGCTGCAAATTCGAATGCACCCGATTAGGATTGTACTGTACTGACGGATCTTGCAAGTGCAACTCATCCGATGGAAGGAACAACTGCGAGTGAGTAACTCATTGAATGAACCCTCGAACCCCAGGCATTGTCACCCTCGCCTCGACCGACTCCGAATACGTCCCGGGAGGTCGAGGTTTGAAACTCGATCGGAGTTCCTCGGGCGATGGAAACGAATCCACTGGTAAAAGAGGTCCCGAAAAAGTTCGTGGCGAAGCAGTGTGCGGAACGGAGGGGGAGGGAAGTGGGAGTGGAGAGGGGGCGAAGGGAAAGAACGGAAGATGGAAGAGAGGGAGACGAAGAGAGATGATACGAGACGGGGGAACCGAACCACCCGGCTAGAAAGACACGAGGAAACACACAAACGCAAGGAAAGTGGTTAAAAATCACCCATCGCTATGACTTCACGTGAGAAATCTTCGAGATCGAGACGATCGAGAAACGAGAGACTTCACGAGTCGAAATATGACGGCAGGTATCCGCGAGTCGCCGCACCTCTCGAAGCACTTGTGTTGGTAGCAATTACAGAAAGAAAGGTTTTCCGGCCATCAACATTACACGACCTTACTCACCAGTTCCGCAGGATTTAAAAATATTCGTATCCAATTTCCCAAAATCTTCCTCGCTCAGCTCCGGTTACTTTTTCGAGAGCCATACCAGCGGTTTGAAGGCTCCATGAATTCGTGGTTGTGTCACATAACTCCTTAGTAAACCCGTCGACGTCATTCGATCAAGTGTCATCTACGTATATATATTACACTGCAAGCCACCTCAAGGGTGTTTGGCCAGGAGCGCCGGGAGTGAGTTTTCACCAACAGGCACAATAATGTACCAATAACTTTCACCAACATGAACTACACAATAGGTACGCTGCCAATGCTGCAGTAAGGGTCCGTTCAAGTATTAAGCCTGAATCACACGATCATTTTTTCGGTCCCTTTCAAGGGATAGCTCCAATGATAGCTCAAATGATCGCTCGAAAATGATCGTGTGACGCAAACAAAGTCAAGGATGGCTCCAGCGATGGGGATCCCTATCGCTTTTTCTATCACTTGGCAAGTCCCTTTTCCCGTCCCTGAGGCATCGCTGACTACACCATTTAGCCAATCAGAGCGCTCAGCCGCAAAGAGCGACTCTAACGCCACATTCGGCTTTCAATGGAATGAGAGTAGTAAACATATAGAAATGATGCGAAAAGGGATGGAAAAAGGGACGGCCAAAATGACCGTGTGATTCCGAAAATGATAGCTCGAGCTATCATTGTCACGGTCCCTGAAAAGCTATCATTGGAGCTATCCCTCAGAGGGACGGAAAAAATGATCGTGTGATTCAAGCTTTACGAAAGACGATTTATACCATTTTTGACCCCACCCCCTTCCCCTATGTAAGACAATGTAAGATCTTCCGAACCCCCCCTCCCTCTCAGTCTCACGTAAGATATTTGATATTTGAATCTACTCTTCATTAAATCCTCGCTTTGGTTGAACATGGAGGTAATTTAGCTAGCCAGTCAGGCTAGCTACATTACCTCTAGTCAGTCAGACTAGCAGTCGGTTAGAATAGGAGCATTGTTGTAGCGGTGAGATTACGGAAAATACACCATTAACGAGTCGATGCTCCATGTCACTGCTAAATTTCATTCGAAAAAGATACAATGTCTCAAGACGGACAAAAATCTTACGTAAATTGGTTCCTGACTCCCTACCCCCCCTACATAAGACAATGTAAGGTGATTCCAGCCCCCAAAAACGTAATATGTAATACTTGAATGGCCCCTAATTTGTATGTATATTGCAATAACGTG
The DNA here is from genome assembly GCA_963169105.1 of Ceriagrion tenellum. Taxonomy (NCBI): domain Eukaryota; kingdom Metazoa; phylum Arthropoda; class Insecta; order Odonata; family Coenagrionidae; genus Ceriagrion; species Ceriagrion tenellum. The sequence goes on from OY720632.1 coordinate 30,755,445, forward strand.
AAAGAGACACAAGACTGATGAAGAAGTCATGCAGAATGCGATGTAAATACAACGTGGCAGATTAGGAAATAAGTATTGAGGAGCAAATGAAACAATCAGCTTCACGACCTGTCGACTAACCAACTTCAAAATCTCATTAGCAGCCATTATGGCCTCTTATCGATCGCGGGTATATTTTAATCCTGCACTCTATTTCCCCGATTTTTTTCTCCTCATCTGATCTACCGTAGTATGTTGGAGCTCACAAGATATTTACAACGTCGCCATAAAATAAATTGGTCTTGAATTTACATTAAAGATTTAGTCAAATTATTAATCATCGGTCTGAAAACTCAACCCTCGCCGTGACACGGAATATGGCTCTCGTTTAGCGCCAATGCCAGACTGAAATTATGTGATTTCTTCCCTAAATAATATAGTTTAAGGTAATTGGGTATTCCTTCAAGTTAAATCACATCGAGAGCTATTTATAAGCGCACCTCGACACTGAAAATTGCGATGTGTCACATTTTGGACGCGGTCTCAAGAAACATTCGATTCGCCCTCCAATGCCAGAGAATTGAGAAATATTTGAGATTCTTAAACGGTCGGAATTCTTCAAACTACAATTACAAACTTCTTTAAAAAAATTTTTAGTGAAATTTGGCATGTGTGTACTCATTAGCAATTAGGACACATACAAGTGAAAAAATTGCATGTCAGCTTTTTGGTTTCTTGGCTGTTTTAGCACGTAGCCTTATGGGTCATATTATAGGTCACTAGAAATATCAAAATAATTCGCTTATGTATTCACAGATTTTCCCCCAAACGTGAAATAATACGTTTACACCTATTATAATAGTTAATGGGTATGAGTTATCTCAGGAGTGTTTGCGACAAAAGTAAAGATGATGGAGTCAGGAATGAGTGGGTAATAAATGAATATGGGTTAGATGCTTCAGTAATGGACATATATGAAAGGACTGTGCTTCGTTGGTTTGGCCATGTAGAGAGAACGGATGAGAGTCGAATTCAACGAAACATATACAACAGTGAAATGAATGGTGCGAGAGGTAGAGGTGGGCCGAGAAATTTGTGGTTGAATGTGGCTAAGAAAATTCTTAGGAGGAATATAAGAGTCTTAAAAACAGGAGGGCGTGTATGAAGCAGTGTATAGGGGTTGATGAGGCAAAAGAGGTTTGCAAGGATAGGTCAGTATGGAGGATATTATTGAAGCAGAGTTAGGTGTACAAATATGCATTTATGAGTGAAACGTTGTGACTGGTTCAACCCCGGAAGGGAACGGCGAGGTTGGTATGTATGTAAAATAGTGAAAAACAAATATCTAGGTATCCAGTCGACTAAGAAACACGAATTTACATGTTTTTTCCATAAATTTCGTATCCCACGCAGTAGACCCTAGTCGTAACAGAGCTTTATAATGGCAAAATTTTTAAAATATAACTCTTGTATCATTAATATCACTGCATGCATGGAGATTTCTACTTAATAAAAAATACTTGAGTAAAATATGGTCCAAGAATTTTTTCCGACTTGTATGAAAAGTTATATAAATGTTTACTCAATGACTCACGATTACCTCTCCAACCACATTAAATGCAATGACATGACTGACATGATAGTGCAAGGGAATATCAAAGCCAATATAAGGGTTCGCAACAAAAAATATCAAGATACACAGCAAAATTACTGCTGAATTACATATAAAACAGTATTATGGATAGGAATGGTACACTTATCCTTAAAAAAGAAGAAGTAGAAAACAGAATGAAAGAATACATCGAAATCCTATACGGGAAAGACGAAGATCGAGTGTCCAGTTGAGCCAGAAGATGAAGTAGAAGAAGAAGAAGAAGAAAAATTGTTCATAAAAGAATTGGTAAAAACATACATGGACGAATAACAGAAGGAGACCAATGCGGCTTTCGGAAAAGAATAGGAACAAGAGAAGCAGTCTTAACACTGAGACAAATAATAGAAAAAACAGATGAAAAAAGGCAAAACGACATTCATTTCTTTCATTGATCCGGAAAAGAGAACCCTACTCAACACCATGGAAAAAAGAAATATAAAATTTTTACAATATCTCCTGACACAATAGATCTTTTGTCAATGTGATAGAGGAGAAGGTGCTTGGGAAGAAAGGTAGAGGAAGACCAAGGTTACAATACCTGAACAGGGCACAAGAACTGATTGGGACGGAAAATTGTTGGCAGGTTAAGAGATTAGCAGAAAACAGGACCATTTGGTTGCAGTAACAAGGCGGAGCCTTTAGTAAAAGAAGAAGAAGAACGCTCCTCATAAAGCCTCGTTAAGCTAAGTTAAGCGTTACTTTGCTATTTTTGCATCCAAATTCAATAATCAATTTTCTCGAGACAAAACTTCCAGCAACTTAAATTTAGATTTTATATCTAACTTTTCAATGTAATCTTTTAATTTAATTATTTATTTACACTAAGATTTTTTACATATAACAACATATTTGTTGACGGGTCTAAACTGCTTTGTAAAGTTTACTCTGAAGCCTATCCCATTGCTCTAAATAACAGAAGAGATAATTTTTTATTTATTTATTATTATTCATTTATATATTTTCAAATACTAAATTATTGAATTTTTATTATAGTGAATTTGGTAACAGCCATACAAATGGTAAATAATTGCAATAGTGATAATGAAAAGATGGCGTTAAATTTCTAATAATAATAAATATCATGAAAAATTGTACTCCTGGATGTATAAGTAGTGCATGTGACAAAAAAATCATTTGGCACGTTTTTATTATTTTCACAGCCACCTGATAATAAGTTTTGCGGAGAATTCTGGGTCCTTCTCACGGAGTGACAATCTCCAAACCTCTGGTCGCAATCTGATTCTCTGTTGGTTTACCTGTTGTCAATTTCGAATCTTTTTCGAAGAAGTGCTCTTTTCCATGTTTTAAAATAAACCTTACACTCCTATTAAGGGATTGATCATTAATTCTTTTTGTTTCTCATCCCGATCAGAGATGATTTGCGTCTGCAGTTCATGACAGCCGCTCAAATAGCCCTTGGAGCTGCACTTGTGGTCGCTGTCATGGCTCTGGCTGTACTCCTCTGGAAGATGTGTTACAGGTAGCAGCATCAATTCACATGGGTTCTGTTGACCCAACGAATTACATCATTCCTTCAGCTTCTAATTGAAGTGTTAAATTTGAAAACTGTCCAACTTGTACCAACTTTCGGTACCAATTCACAAGCGGAGTGATGAATTTCTTCCACTTCAAAAACCTCTTTACCAATGATGCGTGTAATTCGAAACACCTTACTTGGTGCTAAGTTGTATCATGATTTGGTTACCCAAAATACCATAGTATATTACTGTATAGTATGTATTACTCATGCTAGTTTGGTTATAATGTCATTTAGTAAATAACATACGTGGGACCATGGGCTCAGCCAAGGGTAGGCAGGGGGCCCCTGCCCCCCATCAATCAAGTGCATAAATCAATATAATATATAGTACATAATATATATATGTATATATATATATATATAAATTTATTTCCTTTTTCTGTAATATATTTATATATATATATATATATATATATATATATATATATATATATATATATATATATATATATTGTTCCGTGATACGCCTTGAAGACGGACTAGTTCCGAAAGCTAGCTATGTAAGTGTGATCGTCTCTTTTTTTGTGTCTATCTCCTCCATCCTATCCACATCGTGTGTTCATCGCCGCATGGCTGACTCCAATCCATCAACGTATATATATATATATATATATATATATATATATATATATATATATATATATATATATATATATATATATAGTGGATATATATATATATATCCACTCGACGAAAAACACGTGTAGTAAACAAATATTATAAACAAAATGTCACAGGCGTGACTGGCAGTTACACAGAACACACAAAAAAGAAAAACTCACAGATATATATATTCGGCGGACACAACCGCCTTCTTCAGAAATAAGTAGCTACTCACTTAGTATAAGTAGGTACCTGCCAGTCACGCCTGTGACATTTTGTTTATTATATATATATTTATATATATATATTTATTTATATATATATATATAAATGAATTGCTGTTCGTTAGTCTCACTAAAACTCAAAAACGGCTTGACTGATTTGAATAATTATTTTTTTGTTTTGTTTGCTTTAACACAGGGGTGGTTTAAAAAGAAAAATAATAGGAAAAATCCTAAAGAAAAGCTAAAAAAAAAATTCTAAATTTGTAGGTAGTTTAGTATGGAAAATCGTCTAACTGACGTGCTATACAAAACTGTCATTTCCTCCATCGTCACATCGGTTTACTTTTAATAGATGGCGTTCTTGGCAGACAAACGTAGTGTTTATATACTCTTTGGGCAGACCTATCGTCTAACTGACGTGCTATATTGTCATTTCTTCATTTCTTTGTATTTTACGGAAAGACTTGGTGAATTTAGGTGCACTTTGAAATTATTTATTTTGATCTGCCATTATATTTAACCACAAATTTTAGCGCGACTCCAGGACTCATTTTACTTTTATTCTTTCCAATGCCGAGGAGAAGACGAGCTGACATAGGTCGTCGAAGTCAATGAAATGTGCGACGAGCTACCTCACGTGCTAACCGCACTGATGACCAGCTAGCGACAGATAATGATAATAGTCGTATTGGTACGTCCGAATCGCGTTCGAGAGTGACTGAAAATGAACGAGAAGTGGTATTTTAGACAATATGACCGCCCAGACCTATTCATAACATTCACCTGTAACCCTCAATGGATTGAAATCAAGGAGGAACTGCTACCCAGCCAAACACCAGTTGATAGACATGACATCACTGCCAGAGTTTTTAAACAAGAATTAAAATCTCTTATGAATTTCATTATAAAGCACAGTGTGAATGGCCAAGTTCGTTGTTGGATGTACTCCTTTGAATGGAAAAAGCGTGGTCTGCCACATGCGCACATTTTATTTTGGTTAGTTGACAAAATCAGGCCAGATGAAATTGATTCCATCATTTCAGCTGAAATCCCCGATGAAACAGTTGACCCAAAATTGCATGCAGTGGTGACTAAAAACATGATACATGGACCTTGCGGAGTTTTCAACAACTCACCCTGTATGATCGACGGTAAGTGTTCGAAGCGATACCCGAGAGACTTGATTGCTGACACCACCACAGGCAATGACGGATACCTATTGTATTGTCAGCGATCAGTTGCGGACAATGGGCGATCAGTAGTTGTGAAGGTCAAAGGACAAGATGTTCATGTGGACAATCGTTGGATTGTGCCATACTCGCCAATATTGTCCAAAGCTTTTGAGGCTCACATCAATGTGGAATACTGTAACTCCATCAATTTCATCAAGTACATATGTACAAATAAAGACAGCGAAATGGCCATTCACTGGAACAAATGCAAATGACGAAGTATCTCAGTATCAGATGGGTTGCTATGTAAGCAGCAACGAGGCAATTTGGCGCATCTTTTCATTTGCGATCCACGAAAGACACCCCGCTGTAGTCCATTTGGCAGTTCATCTAGAAAATGGACAATAAGTATATTTCAATCGAGAGAACGCGGCGGACAGGGCCACCGTCGAAAACATTAACAAGCTTCTTCTCAGTTTGTCAAACAGATGCTTTCGCTCACTCCTTGCTGTATGCTGAAATTCCACGCTACTACACATGGAACGCATCATCGAAATCGTTTCAACGTCGGAAACAAGGAACACCAGTTGAAGGACATCCAAATGTAATTGCTTCAGACGCTCTGGGTCGCATCTACACTGTGCATCCAAATAACGACGAATGTTATTATCTTCGATTGTTGTTGGTGAATGTTCGTGCTCCGACGTCGTTTCAACAACTGAGAACCGTTAATGGACATCTGTGTGCGACTTACCGTGAGGCGTGTCAACTATTACAGTTGCTCGAGAAACGATTCGCATTGGGATAATACGCTCAAGGATTCTGTCATATCTTCATCGCCGCATCAAATTCGCACATTGTTTGCGATTATCATATCCACATATTTCCCCTCGAATCCGAAAGATTTGTGGGTGAATTATAGGGACGACATGTCTGAGGATGTTTTGCATCGTGTGTGCAGTCAAACTTCAAATCCCACACTACAAATGACTGCAGAAATTTACAAATAGACATTGATCATGATAGAAGACATGATTGCGAATAAAGTATTGTCGTGTTTGGGCATGATATCACCCAATCGTTCAATACGCGATGCATGTAACCACGAGTTACATATTGAGCAACAATACGACACCGAAGCATTAGCCGAAGCAGTTCGTACAAATGTTCCGCAATTAAATCAACAACAAAGGATTGCGTACGATTCTTTGATAGAAGTTGTGAACAATTGAACTGGTGAAATTTACTTCCTCGATGCTCCTGGAGGGACTGGAAAAACGTTCATAATTTCATTGCTTTTGGCGAGGATCAGATCGCAGAATGAAGTTGCCCTAGCATTGGCTTCATCTGGAATAGCAGCGACTTTGTTAGAAGGCGGACGAACCTCACATCCTGCCTTGAAATTGCCACTGAACATGCAAATCAACGAAGCAACAGATTGCAACATCGCCAACAACAGCGCAATGGCGAAGATTCTACATGTATGCAAATTGATCGTTTGGGACGAATGCACGATGGCCCACATGAGGTCACTGGAGGCGCTGGACAGAACGTTGAAAGATTTTCGTGACAACCAAAACATTTTTGTGGAGCCATGATTCTGTTGTCCGCTGATTTTCGTCAGACTCTTCCAGTTATTCCCTGATCAACTGTAGTTGACGAACTAAACGCGTGCTAAAAATCATCAAATTGTGGCGGCATGTGAAGACACTCCAATTGACGACTAACATGCGAGTGTTTTTACAACAAGATCAAAGTGCAGATGTGTTTTCAAAGTAATTGTTAGACATTGGTAATGGGAAAGTCGCAGTTGACACCTTGACTGGATTCATCACATTACCCACAGATTTCTGACACTTGATAGACTCGAAAGAGGAGCTTATTCAGCGTGTTTTTCCGGACGTAGCGCAACAATTCAAAAACTGTAATCAGCTGAGCAAACGAGCCATATTGGCGGCGAAACACAAAGATGTCGATGATCTCAACGCGACCATTCAAAATATTCTTCCAGGACAGTTGTTTTCCTTCAAATCAGTCAACACAGTTATCAATCAGGATGACGTAGTCAACTATCCCACAGAATTTTTGAATTCGCTGGAATTGCCTGGACTACCTCCTCACAATTTACTATTAAAAGTAGGTTCAGTTATCATCATGTTGCGTAACATTAATCAACCTCGACTATGCAATGGAACGAGACTGGCTGTGAAAAAGCTAATTAATAACGTCATCGAGGCAACGATCATCAAGGGAAAATACAAAGGAGAGGATGTTTTGATTCCGCGTGTACCGATGATTCCAATGGATTTGCCCTTCGTTTTTTGGCGGCTACAACTCCCCGTGCGTCTGGCCTTTGCGATGACCATAAATAAACCGCAAGGCCAGTCATTGGAGGTTTGCGGAATTAACTTGGAGTTTCCGTGTTTCGCGCATGGACAACAATATGTCGCGTGTTCGCGCGTCGGAAAGCCATCATCTTTGTATATTTACGCACCGCAAAACAAAACAAAAAATATAGTTAATCAGAAAACTTTACATTGGTTAACTGTATTTATCTTTCATGTAAATAAAAGAAATAGAATTCATTTGAATCGTAAGCAAGTTTCATTACTAACCAAACGAAATTCAAACCGTATAAGATATAGCCAGTATTATTGAACTCAATGAATTGACGTTGGAAGGTTAATTAGGAGTGATTATAGCTAATCAAAAGTTACAAAACAACAAAAGTCAAATCGGTTAAGCCGTTTTTTAATTTTAGCGAGACTAACAAACAGCAATTCATTTAAATATATATAGATGGATAAATTGTAGGTGATACAAAGTTCACAGGGTCATCTTGTACTAGATAAAAAAGTAGGAATAAGACTTACAATAGAAAGTTAACTTGGCTAAAAGTTGGTATGGGAATCCCTTAAATATGGCAGCATATTGATCAACCAGTATATTGAATCCAAATTTTAAAAATTGTGAAGTATCTTTCATACACTCTCATGTCCTGTCCCAAAATCCCCCTGACAAGTACCCTATAATACGCCATATATAATACTCAACGCGCATAATGGAACAAGAAATGTAGAGTCACACACAGTCAATAACTCTAACAAGTCAATAGTGATATCCATATGGGTGCATAATGATAAAGCCGGTACATTTATTAGAATACTACGACCACCGAGGTATTCAATTGATTTCCAACTAGTGAGTTACAATTTTCCACGCGAGAATCCTCCACCACAGACCAGCAATAGACTTCTTTGCAGTTGAGAATATCTGATGAAGGGGAAATTATGCAGGATGTCACATTAAAGCGACTGATTGAGCAATGATTTATTTAAAATACATATTATTAGCCGTCCCACGAGCATTAAAATCAGCATAAACACTGGGCTACTGACAATGAAACGTCAGATCCCCATCTTCTCAGTTATAAAAATCACCGCCATACGTCAGCCACTTAGCTCACAACTCCAAATTGTCTTGCTTCCCAACAAGTGGGTCACATCTTCCTTCTCGTTAATTCTCTACAAAATACCCACGAAAGCCTTCATTGTAACCAAGAATTTCTGACTATGGGGAAATAATGCTGGACGTTACATTAAAGCGACTGGTTCTTTAAAATACGTATCCTCAGCCGTCCAACGAGCAATAAACTCATCATAAACACAAGGCTACTGAGACATCCGATTCCCATCAATTGGGTTCAAAAAATCACCAACTGTCACTTTGTTTACAACTCCTAACATATTTATTCCTCATATCGCAAATAACCTCAGCACTAGTTATTCGCCGCATATACATGATAATAAGCACACCCTTGCTCGATCTATTTGTCATTCATCTCTTGCTCATCTTCCCCCCTCCCCCTTCACCTGCACATACGGGAAGGCCCCGGGGCAACAGCAGGTGGTCAAGGAGCCTCCGTCGGCGCGGCCTACTCTTCGGACGGCCGAACTCAGAGTCCAGGGATAGGTGTGGGAGCGCCGACGACGGAACCACCAACAGCATACAGAACTTCGTCATCCAAAAGATGCGGGACCGGCCGCCCAGATACGAGGACGCGCCCCCCGAGATGCCACCTTGCTACGACGAAATCATCGGTGGCACCATCTCCTCTTCGGCGCCGGCGTATTCAACCGCCGCAGAGGCGTGCGTCTCGACTTCGGCGTCATGGCGGACGTCTGGACGCATGGCCGACGCCGCTCCTCCGTACGAGCCGCGGGAGAGTGGAGGAGTCAGTGGCCACCTCCGAAACGCGTCTGCGCAGGTGAGTATCCCTTCCAGAGCAAATAATTTTCTTCTGTTTCTCTCATAAAAATCTGTTCAATCTCACGGCTGCAGCTGCAACTGTTTCAAACGACTGCTCTAAGCAACAGGTTGGTTTCGTGGTTGTGCCGCGGCCGCGCAGTGTTGTGCAGCAGTAATTGATAGCTGACTCTGGCTGAGTCGCCTTCAATTCAGTTCCAGTTGCACTTCAAGTTTGGCTGCGTTGCGATTATCAGCCACAGTTTGTTGGATTTGAATTTATTGAAGGGAGTTGCAGGTTTATTTAGGCAGTACATGTCCGCCCATTGTTGCCGATTGAATTATAACTGTGAAATGTTTTTCATGGATCCAAATTAAATTGTTACTTTATGTGAGAGAAAGACTTCTTAAATTATTACAATAGATTCACAAAAGATAATTATATAGAATACAGAACTACAAGAAATAATCTAATAGCCCCGATGGATTTCCCGTGGTTTGATCAGCTTCTATAGCTTTAGCTATAACTCGCAACAGGAAGTTTCATGGAACAGTTTCGTTTTTGCAACTGTTTCGGTTGAAAAACACGCAAAACAGTTGCAATGAAACTGTCGCGTTATTTCAGTACCACCACTAACCAGAACACACAGAAGGGATGGATGGGCGATAAGCTGAGCTTGTACGAAAGCTAATAGCCGAAGCATTGAATCCCATTCGTACGGTCGAGCACCAATTCTGCGGATATCCATAATCTGGCAATACTGCGAAAACAACCACGTACATAATTCAGGAAATAAAACAACCTTAAATGTACCCGATGTTTTAAAATACTGCGATACTTCACACAGCGCTTTAGTAAAATATTTTATTTAGTTTCCCGAAATTTGTTTTATTAAGTAAGTTTCATTTATAAAATATTTGTACAAGCAATTTATTTGCACACATTGCGGTTTGAAGTCCCCGATGGAAAGTTGATACTTTAGCTGATAAGTTTAGCTAATTGGCTCATTTTCTTTACGTAATGGTCACATGTGTGCCGCACATTGTCATCCTAAAATGTTATTGTCTATTGCTAATTCTCGAAGTTTTCGGGCCGTGAGAAGAAAGGAACACCATTACAATTATTTTTCGCATATTTTTACGCACCGCTATTGATCATGTCCGATTTCAGCTGGCGAAGCGATACAAGAGGCGTGAATCGACGGCATAAAACTTTGTCAAACGCCGAAAGAATATCAATTAGTGATTGTATTTACAATGCCAGTAGGGTTACGACAGGTTTTGGCAACAAATCACGAACATTTACAAGCTGCACAGTCGACTGATCGAATAGAAAACAAAATGTATGAAGCAAACACGCTTAACAGATATTTCTCGCGTGACGTCTAAGAAGAGTGCTGGGGACAGAGCGTTTTTCACTCGGAGTCTTTTCGCACATTATATAAAACGCATTTCAATCAGAAAAAGCTTAAGCTCCCACACGTCAGTCGCACAGGACGTATCGCCTGGCGATAACATCAATAATCAGGAATCAGCTGATCACCAATCGGCCGTGGCAAGAAGTGTTGCGTGACGCAAATGTTTTCATTTTCTATCACTTTTCAAGGACATTTTTGCGTTGATTTTTTTTTAATGATGTTAAAAATAAAAAATTGGGTGTTAATCATCCTATTGTGTACATCAATAAGGTGTGAAAAATCAACTGTGCAGGATGACAACGACAACTTGAATAAAAATGCCCCGAATCAAGAAAAATGACTGATACCGCGAAGCACCCGTCATCCGGAAAAAATCTGTCATCCGTTATGGGTCTACTAAGAATCTTTACGCGGCATCTGCACGTAGGAGCAAGTGAAAGCAAACATAGTCCATCGGGACCTGACTAAGCCCTCATGAGTTTCTAGCCAACCCAGCCGCTTTTGCCACTACTTGAGATGTTCTACTCTCGAAGGCAACTTCAAGATAATATATGAATTGCCAAAATAGAATTCTTAATTCTCTAACACCCGGAGGCAACCAGCTCTTTGCTCATTACAGTTCTGTTTATTGAGGGGTCATAAACTATTCAAAAAGCAGCAGCAATATTATCGACACAATTGCATCAATGCATCAAAGGATTGTGATGCAATGCGGCCCGTCATATACATTATTTATTCCCATTAATAATGAATAAAAAACTTCGTTTTCATGTATCATTTATTTCAGATTTGCAATTTAGCATTTCGCCCTCCTCTAACTTCATCTCCATTTGACTTCACAAAAACACCACCTGTCTCCCTTCATCCCATTCATCATCTAATGTCTGTACTGCTTCTCCTCACTCGCTGCTTTCATAGCATTTTCACTCCTTAAATAAACCCCTCATCTCTTATTAAATCTTCCGACTACTTGCTCTCCCTCATCCTAATATTCCCATCAGCTTCATGCCCCATATTAAACTAATGAGTTCTAAATCAGTCTCTTTTTCTATCCATTGACTATTCTTCATTCCTCCTCGCCCACATTCCAAACAACTGCGATCTATAGTCATCCTCACTGCCCATGATCCACATGTTGCACTGGTTTAGCTGGGATTTCTGGCTCCTCTGGGAAAACAGAAGGGGAACAATTATCGAATAATAATAATTTTCCTCTTTTTGTTCCTCCTTTATATGCTCTGCATGTTTGTAACTGGACATACAGATTAGATTTCCCAATACAACATTATCCTATCTCTATAATTTAAAATTGAAAGGAAAAGTTATGTGCCACACTGCCCCCTATGTGATGTGATCACTGGTGAGGGACAACTATGCCACCCACTTAGTACACCAAAAGAGCCTATAATGGCGGCTAACAGTCTCCTTATGTACACTCCTTCTTCCCTGCTTATCATATCACCTCCAAAACTAATGGCCAGGTTAGGCAACTCACTCATGATGCTGTTATCAATCCAAAAATTACCACTTAAGCAGGGTTTAATGAATGTCATTTTCATTTCCACAAAGTCTTGAGTGTCATGAGTGGAAACTCAATCTAATCTCAAAGATTTCCCAAGTAATACCCTTGATGCACAATCAAATATATATTAAAATATATCATTTCTATTATGTAAGTGGGGTTATTGAAAACAATGTAAAATATGTAACAGGACATGAATATAATTCTGACCTGATGTTTCAAAATATGTACAGATGTATTCACAGAGCAGACTCTGGCAAGATTTTCTGGGAAAAAAGTAGAAGTTGATGTAATATAATAAGAAGGCATTTGGCTTCAGAAAGTTTTTATGCAAGGTATGCCACAAGAATTCGGGACAAAATACATTATGATTAAATTTCTGAATTGGGTTAGATATTCTGGAGAGTAAATATTGTTAACAGCCCAATGAGAGCACAAAGGTTTTGGTGCCAGCACACTTTTTTTGCCTCCCAGTAGAATACTGTGGGTAGGAGTATGCTACCTATCAAGCTGGTCTTTTCTAGCAGAATACCAACTTATATAGAACAACAAATGCAAGCCAAGAATGTAACTAACACTCAGTTTCTATTGAGGCATATTGGTGATAACATACCTATTTACAGTGAATAAAATTAGGAATTTAATGTAAAAAGGAAATGCTAAGTTAAGCCTTTGCATGTACCAATAAGGTGGGTAATTAAATCACCTTTGATGCAGGCATAATAAACATGAGAGTGTGGAAAAAATGTCAGACTTCTCCATTCATTGGCATTCCCAGAATCTTCTCATGAGCTCATGTTTGTATATAGTTCATTGTATTAAGAATTCTAATTTGGCATTTTAACTTCTCTACAGCAATACAGTAAGATATTCAGTAGTGTAAATAAGCCATTCTGAGGATAACCAAACACAATGTATTTCAGGAACTTAAAGACTTCAGAGGTCCACCTAATAAGTATTTCTGTAAACTACATATTAAAGCTAAAGCTTCATAAGGCTGATGAAACAGTGGGAATGGAGGTATGATTAAGTGAACAAGGACAGTGAGTTTAAACAAGTCCATATCAGTCAATGGGTATTGGTTCCCAGGCCATCATGGTGTTCTGCTCCTTCCTCTATTATCTTAGTCTGACAGCACCAAATCAGGAAATGGAATGCAGAGAGCATTACTGCCTTTGGCTTGGTCACCTCTTCACAGTTACATACTATGTTTCTTATGTTCCAGGAGAGAATGTAGGTTGACCATTTCATGAGTAAATTATCCATCTATCTCTTTATAAAAATTAAGAGATATGACACTGTAATCTTCAAAGTATTCTTGATGTTATTTGGACTCTTAATATTTTTCTTGCATTTATGCTCTGCCCATGCCTCAGGGTTCACCATCCAGATACATCCATGATGAGGAGCTAGAGATTGCCTTGTATTGAAAAACAATTGCAAAAGGCTATATTTTGCCGTGGATAATAATTATCATTAGATTTACAGCCTCAGCATAAGGCAGTTCTATGCACAGTATGGAGTATGTCTAATAAGCAGGGGTGAAAATTTGATTTTTCATTCTCTAGACTCTCCTCAATTCTCAAACACAAAATAAAATGAGTTTGAGAGTCAAATTGGCCATAGTTTTCTAGTGAATTTATTTTTTAGCAAAAAAATTAGACCCAGGGATACAGTTATGGTTAATGCAATCATGCCTTCATTAAATAATGCAAAAAGTGAATTAGAGACTTTGGCAATGCATTTATTCTTCTTCTTCTGAGGTGATACTTCAGTCCCAACAGAGCATTGGCCTCCTCTATTCAGTTGTTCCTTTCCAAAAACAAGAATCACACGAGCATATACAAAAGAGTAGACATTTTGCTATGTACTTGCAACATTAAAAATTATCTGTAAATATTAAAATTTCTTCCGACAATGAAAAGGCATTTATATCATGTTTCCTTTATAGACTAGTACAAGAGATGCCGTTATTGATACTCCAGAACAATCAGTTGACACCACAACTGATTCTCAATACTCACCGTCAAGTACCTCAGCCTTTAATACATTATCTGATGATGGACCTGAAGGGATTGACAATCCAGCTTTTGTTCGTGAAGTTTATGAACATCACATGTGACTTCCCTCCAGCAGTCTTCCATGGAGTCCATCCATCATCAAAGCAGTGATTTCAAGGGGAAAATACTTTTAAATAATTTGTACCAGCTTCAAAACAGACTTCCTATTGGGATGTGTCTTCCCTTCTATGTTGTAAATAATGAAGCAATGAGTTCCTTTATTTAAATGTAAAATTTTAAACATGTATCTTCTTTGCTCTTAATATGTATTTAATCTGTAAATATTAAACTTTGTTCCTACATAAATTAGTCATTTTTAATAGAAAATGGTTGCATGAGTTTTGAAATCTTCTTAAAGATAGGGTAAATGCAGTGCTAATGTGAAACTAATTTTGAGAGCCAGCCATGGATTGTGTAGGGATAGGGATGTGAATCCTAATGGGTGTGATCATAGTGAAGTATAAATTTCAAAATTTGTGATCTGAGTTTGTGAGATTTGTGAAACCATTCAGCCCCTGGGGACATATGTCCAAAACCTTTCAAGCACCTGTCCTCACTAAAAAACTCAAATGAGTGATTTCGAATGACGAGCTTTTCAGAATGGAAATAGGTATACTCAAGGCACATTTGAAGAGAGGTAAGTGAGTGAGAATAGGGCTGGTCATGAAAACTTGGCAATGGTGAGCAAGCAGGGAGAGGGAGGGAAGCTATTATCTGACAACACAGACTTTAAAATATAGTAATTCATGTAGAGAATGGCTTCCAGACATAATAATAATATAGTTCATTTGTCCAGAGATTTGTGTTATTTTTTACAAATATGCAAATATATAGGACACATCAAATAGAATAATATCAAATCATAGGTTTAAAATAGACGTAATTATGGGTACAGAACTTCATTTAGATTGTAATACAATTTATCTTGCAGGAACATATACAATTTCTTCTTAAAGACTGTAGTTTTTGTTTCGTACTTAATGTCCGGAGGTAGCCTATTAAATATCATTATCATCAGTTTGGTAAGGTCAGTTAATACATCACAGAGTTTTTATCTGGACATGGATACTTGAATGAATATTTGAATGAATACTTGTAAAATATGGAACAAGTAAGCAACCCACATGAAGGCCATGATTATATGGTCTTCATATGGGTTCATAAGTCATGATTATGCCAGATTAACAGTTTTCTTCATTTGTGGCAATTGAAAAGAGGGGAGACTGAGGTTTGTATGACAACACCTGGCAACATCATAAGGGTAATGTTCTCCTATGAGAGAGAGTGGAACCTAATTACAGCATTTGTTGAGGAGGTACTGCACAATAATAGCAAGATGAATACAGATGACAATGCACCTGAGGCTAAGAAAAAGATAACAAAGGAAATGATAGGGGTAGGGATATCATCCAACCTAGAATGAGATCATTGATCTCATTTAATAGCAGTATTTAGAATACTTTCGAACCAACGCAGAGCCTTATTTCTCCTTTGTTTGAGGCCCATTTTGAATGCCCAGTAGGCTCTAAGATTCTATCTTACACCAATTTTTCCAATTCTTTCTTTACATAATCTCAAATTTTGAATTCAATTTATGGGTCTTCTGAAAAATTGAGGCCATGCATTGCCTTAACAGTGTGAACTGGGACATAACTAATTTTTAAACATCTTTGCTATCAAACACTGCAGAGTGAATGTAAAGTTACATGCAAGAATGTGAATGGTTAACTGCCAGGGAGTCCTTCCAGACATGCATCTAATCAGGCCCTCCACAACAGTAGAAGTTTCAAATCTAAATTGATAGATACTAAAGTCAATGGAAACATGCAAACACCTTATCATTTAACTGACCCAACTCAATAACATCAGCTTACCCAATTCTGACCCTGAGGCTGCCTTTAATCACAAAGGATAATCTCTCAATATAATAACTGGGAAAAACATATCATAAGTCAGCGACATAGTTCTTGAGGTCCAAATCATCCCAAAATGTTTTAATTTCTTTTTAAAAAATAGGGTACCAAAGGATGAAGTTGCAGTTAGATTTTATGATAGATAGATATATTAATATTATATAACCAAAGATTATTCATGCACTTCAACCATGGATTGCTTTGATGACTCTCTTCAATTAACATATTATTTTCTAATTATTGTTAAAACTGTAACTATTACATTCTTTCAGAATGGCTTTCTATTATTGCATTGCATGGTAACAAACCCTGTTTATTATTGTATACATTGTGTATCAGTATCTTTGTCATATTGTAATCATCCTGATTTTACATGTTCTATGACCTATGACCAACGTTCAATTAAAGATTTATGTATTCTTATTATTGAAAATTATCACAACAATTAAAAAAAATATGCTGTTACACATCACTTACACTCTAAATGCCTGATACAAAATCTTGTTGTTTTAAACAATTTTCCCCATATAACTCCCTCCCCTTGGTTATACTAAATAAGAACCCCCAGAACACTCTTTGCTAAATAAAGAATGATTAATGATTTAAAACATTGTAAGCAGTGAGTCTATGGGATCAAGCAGAGTTATTCAGAGAAGAGAAAGAAAAACCCATTAAGAACAATTGGAATGGAGAGCTCAATTTATTATTTAGTTATGTAGTTGACAGCAGAATTTTGTAAATTATTTTAACTGTGTTGGCTATAAAATAATCTCTAAAAAATTGTAGTTGAAATGCATCCATTACTAAGAATTCTGGATTAGTATTTTTACTGTATTTCAAAGTTTTCCCATCTCCTATTACTTCCATACTTTTGTACTCACATCTTGAATTTTAAAGTTTTTGTAATCTGGTGTGGTCAACTATTAACATTGCTCTTACACCTAACAACACTGCCTCTGTTTTGTTAAATACCTTACCAAACCAATGGAGTAATGAGTGTTGCCGTATTAACCCACATAGTCTCTCCACCATCACCTGAGTGAAGAGGAGCTGATGCTGCTCCCACAAGGTTACTGGTCACCTATTTATTATGAGGCACCCACTCTCCAAGTCACTGCATTCTTACAGGCATCTCAGCATTTTAGACCAATTCTATCCAATGAAAGATCCCTACATGCTGTCACTTTTTTCCCACCACTGTTTATTCATGTAATTAACTCGTTTTGCAGCTAGGTAACCTTAAGAGGTATTAAGAGGTCAACCCACCACCAGCAAACCAGTGGGCATATATGGTAAATATATGCTGGGTGGTGTATCCTACTTAACTTAGAGAGGATACCACTCCTTGTTAGGCAGAAAGGTCTCTGTATGATTGACCAAAAGTACTAAATATTATTTTGATAAGAAGTATGAAGTAAAAACCCCATTAAAAAGTATCTTTGTGGTCTTTCTTCTGATGAAAAAATCTTAGACTGACTCAAGGACTATAAATAATAATAAGGACCATTTTTGTGAGAGAAGTATGAATAAAATAGTCTTATGAGCTTAAGAATTAAGTCATTTGGTGGTCTACTTCCATACAATGCCTCCATGATGGTAATGGTTGATTATCCTCAAGAAAAAGCCTGATTCAATGATAAGATAATTGACAAACACATTTCAAGAATGTGTAGATGTACTATAATTGGCAAGTTGGCCAGGTCCAATTGAAGCCCTAGTAGCAGAGAATGTTGCCAGAACATTGAAGGGACATTACAAATATTACTACGTAACATCAACGTTGTGACTATATTGCATGGACGTCCAGCTGTAATATTAGTTTGAAACATTGTGGCAACATTCATGCAATGTTGCTGTTTGCCAATATCAACTCCCCCACTGAAAGAATCTCTTCCTTCGTCGACTCCTCCCTTCAGCCCATAGTATCTTCACTCCCTTCCTTTATTCATGACACTTACCACTTTTTAGAATGCCTTCACAGCCTCCAAATTCCCCCCAGAGTAGTATTTTAATGGCTACTGTTGACGTCACCTCCCTCTACACCTCAATACCCCACAGTGAAGGCCTCTATGCCTTAAAGAACTTTCTTTCCCTCCGCCCCGCCCCTCAAGTCCCCTCGACTGACTTCCTTCAGAACATGTCCTAAACAAAAATGCCTTCTCCTTCAATGACAAAATTTTCCTCCAAATCAAAGGTACAGCTAAGGGCACAAGAATGGCTCCACCATATGCCAATCTCTTCATGGGTGCACTAGAAGAGAAGTTTTTATCTCTGCAGTCCCATAAACCAATTTTCTGGGTCCGATTTATCGACAACATCATCCTTGTTTGGATGCACGGTCCTCAATCATTGTCCACCTTCCTTTCTGACCTCAGTTCCTCATTTTCTGTCTCATTCACCTCCACCATCTCCTCCACCCACCTTACATTCCTCGATACTGAAATTTCTCTTTCTGAGAACAAATATCTTACCTCCCTGCATATCAAACCTACCAACTGTCAACAACATCTACATTTTCACAGTTGCCACCCTTACCATACGAAACGATCCATTCCATTCTCCCTATCTGTTCGTGCGCATCGTATCTGCAACTCCAAAAATTCTCTCGACCACCACCTTCAAAATTTAAAAAATGCTCTCCTTAAACGCGGCTACCCCTCCCCTCTCCTTTATAGTCGCATCCTACCCTCCACAACACCTTATACTCCTCGTCCCAGACCCACCTCCGAATCGCCTTTAAACCTTAGTACCAAATTCATTCCGGGGCTTCATCGAGTTAACATCACCCTCAAATCACTGTTCCCTATATTGCAAGACAGCCCACTCACCATAGATTTAATTCCCAAATGTCCTACCCTCACCTTTAAAAGACCAGCCAACCTGTGCAATATTCGACACCCCCGCCAATCCCCTCCCACCATTTCTCCTCCTCAAGTCCCTGGTACCTTTCCCTGCCATAGACCTCGCTGTAAAACCTGCCCCCTAATATGCAACCTCTCTACTTTCCAAAGCGCTAACAACCCGACCCCATTTCCTATCTCTTGCCATGGCAGCTGCACCTCTATTAATGTAGTTTATCTCCTTCAATGCAAATTATGCCCCTCTTTTTACGTCGGGGAAACTAGCAATCCCTTATCCATCCATATGAACGGCCATAGATCCTCTCCTCTCAACTTTCCTGTTGCAAAACATGCCTCTACTCACAATCTTCACTTCGACTCCTGTTTCCACCTCACTCCACCACCTGATGCCTCTAATACAGAACTAAGAACTACTGAGATGTCAATAATCTGGTTCTGCAAAGCTTTTCTCCCCCCTGGACTCAATATTCTCCTTTAACTCTCTGCTTCTTTATTTACTCATTAACTCCTCTCTGTTTCTTGCCCCCCCCCCCCCCGCCATTCCCAACATCAACCAAGTCACGGCCCCTCCATTACATTGTTGCTACTCCCGTTCCTTCCCAGTTCTAGGCGCTTCCCAGTCCCCTATCATCAAAACTTTGTATCAACCTTCCCCCTGCCCCATCAGCCAGACCCAGCATTATTAACCTTTCCAGTCCCCCCTCTCATAACCTCCCCTCTTCTACCCTCATTGGAGCAGTGCATTCTCTCTGTGACTGAGGAAGGGCTAACACCCGAAACGTTTTCAGTAAGACTTTCTTTTTACTCTAGTCTTTTTACCCCCCTGTAAGCTTCCTCTATTATAATACACACATATAAATGTTTATATAGAAAGGAAGTGGATAGGAACACATAAAATCAACAGACATGAACAGTGAAAATGTAAAGATGGTCGATTCCAAGCAGAAAAAATTCGACTGGACCGGGAATTGAACCACGGACCTTTGGATCGTACCACGGACCCCCGCCTGTCCTATATCTTTCACCACTGTCTGTGTGCTTGAGTTCTATCATTTCGCCTTCTGTGTGTGTCATTCTCTCTCTACCGGTGGGTGAAAAGCAGCCCTGGCGCCACCTATTGGTCGATCTCATGGGTCATGCTTTGGGGAGTGTTTGTTCATATAAACCCTCCGCCGATTCCAGTGGATTCTTGGTAGGCTGGGTAGCTTGGTGGTATGAGCATTGGATGCGAAATCCAAAGGTCCGTGGTTTTATTCCTGGTCCAGTCGAATGTTTTCTGCTTGGAATCGGCCATCTTTACATCTTCACACCACCAGTCTGTTGATTTTATGTGTTCCTATCCACTTTCTTTCTATCTTTCTGTATAAACATTTATATGTGTGTATTTGCAGCTGAGTGGTCTGAGTGAATGAACGAACGATTATATATACAACATATATATATATATATAATCCTCCCTCACCCCTCTCCTCCCACTCATATCACGGGAAATTTCCATTTTCTTACGCCTCCTAACAAATATTAGTGGTGAGATCACTGGTGCACAACCTCATCTTCATTATCATGTGCTGTCTCATTAAGTCTCCTTCAGGCTAATCATCTTCCTAGTTGAGAAGATCAAATCAAAAACTGTTTACTTTTTAAAAGGGCACGCCCGGCAGAAGGTTAATGAATTTTTTTCAATTGAAATTTCCACGTATGCATTTTTACCTTGGTTATTAGAAGACTTTTATACAAAAACTGTGGACAATTGGACTTTTTTATTGTCATGGACTAACCTTTACCATGACTAAGAAATATCTTGCTAGGTATCATCAAAGGATTAGTTGCATTCACATACTAATACCTTCAAGCTTCTGCATTTTCATTTCAACAATTTCAAACTTTGGGTAATGAAAATATGTAAACTAAGATTGAAGCATGTGAAAGCAAACCTATGATCTTCATAACAGAGCCTAATTAATATGTGAGGTTTTACCTAATGGTTTTACTGTATGGATGTACCCCTGAGCAAATTTTTTCAGAATGTTAAAATGTAATGTTGTGGCAACGTTGTGCGGAGGAAACTTAAAAATTACATGGATGTTGACACAACGTCTCCCCAACATTTGTGCACATTGCATGGATGTTGTACCGTGCACCTACCAACGTCCAGATAACGATGCTGCAATGTAGTGGTAACATTCTCTGCTACTAGGGAGTGCTTCTCCTCTCCCAGCTTTTTTGTGTCCTTCTACTGATTAATGACAGCCTTCCATGAATTTTAACACTACTAGGCTAATATTGCAATAAGAATATACAGAAGGGATACAATATACGTCTGATTCACAACTAAATAAATAAGATTCACAACTGAATACTCCACAAATTGATAGTGCTTATTCCATGCACATCAGTGACGGACTTTAGTTACAGTAGGTGAAATAAAGGGCAGGAAAGACTGGCCGATAAACATAATGGTAGAAAAATGATGAGGATTCATATCCCAGTTTCTCCCAGACTGTTACGAGAATTAAAAATTCCCTGACAATTTCAGGTTTTCCCTGTTATTAAGTTAGCCCATTTCAAAACATATTACATAATGCTCATTGCTATGTTAGCTGTGCTACAATTGCATTGGGTCAATCACTTTTCCAGAAAGCAATAAAATCGTCTTTGGCTGACTTCTACCACTACATCACATTCTGCAAAGACAGCAATATTATTGAATTTTCTCATTTTTAATTTATGATCCTCACTTCGTCTTACCAGTTTTCTATCGGAAAGCTATTATCCCCCAATATTTGTTTCTGCCTCCTCATCTCCATGTTCACATCCCAAGGCAGGGTCCTCAGGCCAAATCTTTTTACTCTTTTCATTGATGATCTGGCCTCCCTTGTTCTTTCCTCACAAGCATATTATTAATGTAGGTGATGGTGACATCTTAATGCAAATCAAAGTTATGGACAGTTGTGACCTTCAGGATGCCAAGAGTAAGATTTTAAGAATAGTGCAATACCTGAAAACTGAAATTTAACCTACCTAAATGCAATACCATATCAAATTCCATGAGAAAATCCCTTTGTAATTCAATCTACAGAGTAAATTCCCTGACTCTCAATCGTGTCTTCTCTGTGAAATACCTCAGTTATGACGGATCTGGCCTGGGGAAGGCCTGGGGATGACGAGATATCTCACCATGCAGAAGTGGCATTTAATGTGGGACTGACGAGATATCTCGTCATGTTTTAACTTGTGTTCTCCCATTTGGGCGTGATGAGATATCTCGCTGGTAGTTTCTTATGTACCTTCCTTCGTCCTTCAAGTATGCTCTCTGGCCAGCAGATGACAGCTTCAGAGAATATCTTCAGAGAACTGTGGCTAAAAAATTTTATTGATACTAAAAAATAAATTTTTCCCTGAATGAAATGCACTTTTTGAAAAATTCATTCGCCAGTCAAGTGGTTAACTGAAGTATTGTGACCATATTCTGGCTGTTTAAAATGAAGAGCTATGTCTCCTCCTTGGCCTCCACTACCACACCATAGAAATTGGATATCCACCAGCATTACAGATATTTTTCAACTATTATCCTCCCACAAATTACTTATCTCTTCCCCATATGGCCCAACTTCAGCTCCATCTAATACTTCAACTCTTAAGAGAGGTATTAATTTTTTCACTAGAATAATTTAATAACAGTCTCTCATTTTCACAATATGCCAGCTGATCTTATGATGATTATGTCTTTGTTTTCCACTCCTGATCCACTAAAACAAATAATCAAATCTCATATAAGACTCACCTAAGCCACCACCACCTCACCATCTAAGGCTTTCATTCTCAACTCTAACACTGACTGTCCTGAACTGATCTCCAGCATCAGCTCGAGGTCCATGTAGACCCACCTGCATGCATTCTTGACTTCACATGCCCTTTCATAGACAATCTTTGATCAAATTTTCCTTCCTATTCTGCCTTACCTCCCAGATTATGTCACTTCCAGACAACACTGGCCCATTTTCACTTTCCTCCAACACTTCTACCCACTATACTGTTTTCTGATCTCACTGACAATAATTAACCACTCCTTTCCGTGAGTTTTTCAAAACATGTCTTAATATTGAAGTATGATTTAGTTTTTTCCCGGTGAAAAATATTAAGTCTTCTCAGGTCTTCCACTGGGATAAGCTTTTAACTACCGATGCTGCGGAGTCCGACTCTTAATCCATTCTCAAGGCGAATGATGATATTTACCATAGACTTCAAGGGTCACAATTGTTGAGTGTGGTCAAGGGACTCGAATGGTCAACAATTTGAATTCCCCAAACATTTTAATAACTACTTCCATGCACCGCTAAGTGAAAAGCCATGGTCTAGGTTGAAATTCTTTCTTTCTAGTCAGATTCCAATGGCCTCCTTGATATTCCTATCCCAATAACCTTGGGAGCAGGCGAGCACTTTAGCCTCATGGAAATAGTTGGATGGGCTGATGGTTATGCTGTGTTCAGCAATGGCGGATTTTTCAATTTGTGCCAGACGTCAGTATCGTTGGTGCTCCTTTCCCAGGTTTCTATTGTTCTGCTCTTCTCTCTAATATACACCTTGCCACATTCACAAGGCAATCGGTAGATGCCAGGTGTCTTCAGGCCGATAGAGTCTTTTGCTTGGATGATGATATCCCAGATTTTTTCGGGCGGCATGTGAATCGTCTCGATCTCGTGCCTGGAATATTCTGGATATTTTTCCTAAAACTGTGGCAACATGAGGCAAGCAGGTTCTAGCAAGAGGTTTCTTTTTCTCTTCCTTCATACTTGGCACCCGATGGTTAAGAGACTTTTTGAGAGGCAACATTTCATGCCCACTATATCTATTTTCAAGGAAGTTCCTGCAGAGGTGGCTTAATGCCTGAGGTAGGCTATTCTTATTGGCAATGGACTTTGCATGATGAATTAGTGTTTAACACTGCCCAACGCTTAAGAGGGATAATGATGACTTCAGCCATTCAAATACAGGTTGGTATGCAAAGGTTTTCGATAAACACAATGCTGGATAAACTTATCCTGGTGAAAGACCCGAGAAGACTTCCCCAACATTGTTTTAATATTATTATCTTTAATTATCCTTGAATGCATGTGCCTCTCTTGTCATGTTTGTCATATTCTGACACTAAATTTTGGAGTGGACAATTTCCTAAATAAATAAATTCTTTTGAGGATGTGACATCAATATTTCATCATTGCTGAGACTCAAAAATACAGAGGCCTTACCGAAAAGGGCACTAGGACTCAAACGCACAATAATAAAATTTGCCATTCATCATGAAAATGTAATTTATTGATGTTGGTGCAATGACTTTTATGATAATTGAAAATGGATAATGAACATGGGACATTCACTGCATTTACCACAAACTGGTTTTCAACACAAACTGTTCACAGAAAGTACAGAAACATTAGTTTTGAGAACATATCTTCACACTCTACACATCATCTGCAAAAAACAAACCTTTCCCCAAGAGTTTTCAATCCAAAAAAATGAGGTAATACAACATTGCTTGTACTTCTTCATCATCATCAAATTCTCCATCTTGCAGTAGTTGATGGCTCCTTATTTATGCACAAGCTGTCAGTTGGCTCGAAAGCTACGCACATATGATTATTCTATATACCTCACTTGAAAACACAAATGTATCCCAACTCAAACAAAACTGGGCCCAAATGATGCCTCCTAGTTTATGTCCCACTTAAATGCACCATCTCAACTATTGTTTACAAGCCACAAGTTCTCCACTAAAACTAAATAAGGTGGGAAACTGACTGGAGTAATAAAAAAAAGAAACGCATATCACAGAACATTTATGGCATGGGGTATTGGGGTAATGTGGAAGGTAACAGGGCGTGGGAGGGTTTGTAGAGGACAGCCGATGGGAAGATGCTTTAAAGATGGATGATGATGAGGAGGAGGGGGGAGTGGGGTTGGGTGGCTGGAGGATTTTGGATGCTATCAGCAGGATTATGAGGATGAGCCACATGATGACATGAAAGGACTTAGAAGGAAGAATGATCTCGTACTGAAAACATGAGAGGGGGAGAGAGGAGAAGGAGCAATCAGCAGGGGAGGAGTGTGAAGAATGCTGGTGATTGGTAGCAATGTTTATGTGCCTCTTGAAAATGTTATGCTTTAAATCACATAATTTTTTTTAAACAAATATTTCAACTAAAATGATATGAGCTTTGTTCTTGTAGGTGCTCAAGAAAATTATTCATGTCATTACTGGTAGAATTTTTTCACCCCACAAAGGGGTGGTGGTATATTCAGAAGGGAAACTTACAAGGAATACAACACAGTCTGATTGAAACATTGCCACAGCAATTCACCAATCTTCAATTAAAACCTCTGTAAGTACCATTCACTTGGCAAGATGACTTCTAATAGCAAGACTACCAGATGGTCAGCAGGACAAGAGTCAAAGCATGAGGTCTTCTCTGAAAAAATCTTGGGAGTCAGTATGGATACATGAAAACATTAACAATGCAGACGTTATTTCTACATGATCTAGCTAGCTACTTCTCACATTACATAAAAGAAAACATAATGAAACAAACAGAAACCTGTCCTTGGCTAGAAAAATGCCTTGATTACCAGAATATCACATATGAATTTATTACAATGTACAGATCAGCCTCACCATGACCGGTTATTCCAAAGGCTCGCTCTGGTCAACACAGATTAAATGCATTCTAAAACACAGGGATGAGCAAAAACTCATTCTGAGTGCCCATGCACCCATGTCATGGCAAGGGAACCAACTTGACTGGGATGCCAAGGCTACCTGCATTAAAAGCTAACTGCTCGAACCCAATGGCGGATGCATGCTCTCAAGGAATGATGAGCCAATGCTAACATGACACAGTGAGAATGAAAAGCGCATTACACAACTGCCAGATCAGGAAGTGAAGAACAATGATCAATGTTTGGAATAAATTATTTTCCCCAGTAGCACTTCTCAACAGGGGGAATCAAACTATAAAAAAATGAAGATGAACAGAGATCGAAAGTGAATGATGCCAGGAGGGTTGCTTTGTTTAAGTCCATGGTCCAAATACTTGTTCTGCATTTTGCATGACCAAATTTTAATTTGAACTAATTTAACAGCAATACTTAAGGTCATGACAGTATATCCAAGCACATCCTGTAACAGCTCATTGACTTCGAGGGTACACTTTGCCTCAAATTACAAGTGAATTCATTTTTACCAATTTCCTGGTACAAGCTGAACTTGGAACATGAAATTAGGACACACTAGACTATCTTTGTTACAATTCACCTGGCATCTTGGTGGGAGGATCACCTCCATCCATTATGGAGGACTTTTGGGAAAAACTGGGATGTGAGGTCCTTGAGGCCTTATTAAACCACAAGCTAGAACACATTTTCAACTTAAATGGTAAAAAAAAGTCTTGGATCTCAACACTTATGCTTTGCATAGATATTCCAGCTCAAGAATGCTGAATCCTACGCTACCATATTGTGGAGTCCACATTTCATACACTTCTACAATCCTTGTAATACATTTCTATTCACAATGAACATAGCACTGTGACCACACATGCACACATCTCATGCACGCATCCACACAGTCAACTGTCACTGTGAATTCACAGCAATCATCTGCATTTCTGCCCTCTGCGAGAGCAAAACTGAAACTAATTATTTTGGCATACTCTTCGGGAAAAGGGTGGGATGGCCAATTAGGTCTCTTTATTCCCACTGCCCACCACTTGGTCACATTGCTTCGCCACTCCTTGGCAACAGGGGAGAGTGGACAGAAGGAGTGGCCACTCTTGGAAGGACATCGGGAAGAAGATAAAGGGGCACGAGAGATAGAAGAGGGAGAGATCGAGGCAGGCGACAGTTATTCGTCCAACTTTCTTAATGTGAGATCGACACTGAAGGCAATTGAGCCCGTATTCGTGGGGACCAGCCCCGCCATTTGTCCCAGCAGATATTGTAACCTGAGAGACGAGCCATCGCAAGTTGGGACACGCACTCCAAGGACATGCCAACTGACGTGGCAAGGGCAGACTGGGCCTTCACTTCTAAGCAGAATTTCCAGTGCCACGACAACTTATTTCTTTAAGAGGTAGATGACATTCAGGGGGAGGACTCTTGCCCAGCAGGACCACTGCATCACCAGCAGGACAACCGACACTATCCTGGCAAAACCAGCCTGCAGCTGGTCCGAAGGCTTCCCCATAGTTCGAGGGTGTAAGCAATGGAATCATTCTGAGTCTGTCATGACCCATGGGACGAAATGCCGCCACTCAACTGACCACACAACCCTCCTATGGAAGCAACGGCCACCCCTTGCCGGGTCAAAGGTTGCAGCAGGGCCTGCTTTGCACCCACTCAGCTCTGCTTCACTCGCTTACGTGGTGGGCCAATGGGAGGGATCTGCTGTGTGGCCAGGGCACGAAAGGCCTCCGCTATGAGGTGAGGGTGCGAATGGATCATAGACTTCCAGCCAGCTGTCTCCATCACATCAGTGGCATGCCTGAAATAAAATCATGTCATTAGTGGCAAGCAATAATTTAAGAACAGGGTGAGTTCTGGTCACTGGAAGAGCACGCAAATGTTATTTCAATTACCAGTGGTTGTGTGAAGCATAAAAATGGTAATTTTACATCAGCTACGTTCATTACCACTATATATTACATGGTAGTGACAAGTATGATGCTCATTTTCCAGGAGCATAAGAAAAGAGAAAGAAATTAATATATATTTCCAAGACCATAAGCCCAGATCTGTGTGAGTGACCCTTAGAGCAAGAGTAAGAAGAATTTATTTATTATGAAACATAAAACGAGCTTTTCATGCCTAAAAGAGACTCAAGAAAAATGCAACTTTTCCATATTTTGAATGAGTTTAATAGAAATAGCTCACATCTAATTCCCAAATACCAATGACTAACTCTTTGTTTGACAGATGTATGGCTGGCAATCAACAAAAATTACAAGCATCAACATTCAACATACTCATATGTCCTACTGCTCCATATGAGAAGGGGACCATGGCCTATAACATGCCTATCATGGAAAGCAACGTATTTATAATAGTGAAATCATACAAAATAAAAAACAAACATTTTTAATGCCACATCATCTATTTTCTTATTTAAGGTATAATTAACCATAGAAAGGTCAAAATGTGTGGCAATTTGATAACTAAAAAGCAGATAATTAAAGTGTCTTGCACCCTCTATCACCTGTAAACTATAAGTCCTAGGAAATAATAGAAATGCTTCTGGCATACAAATTAATGCACAAGAAAAGAAGGAGCTCTCTTACTCTGAAACACACAAGCCTCACCTGTTACTAAGATTGTACAAGGCATGTCTTACTATATATATGGTCAATGATTAACAAAATATTTCTGTAAATACCAATATTCTGTCTTTGAATTAACTGTTAACCTTATTGTCTTAACTTTAATAGACTATAATTTTTATAGCTAGCCAAGAGTGTGGCTCGAATGGTCTATAATTTGCAAGGAGATTGTGGTAACAAAAAATTGGGCAACACTTTTACCATCAGCATATAAGTTATGAATACAAGAAATATTTCACTTGTCTTTTAGCTGGAGATCCACCTCTGATTGCTAAAAATTATGACTAAAATCTTTGGTGTGTCGACCACCAAACTTACAGCAAAGAGATAATTTTTTTCATGCTTATGCCTCATCCTCCAGGTATTTACCACAGTAAAAAATGTCCCAAATATCCAGTATATTCATAATTACGAGAAGGCATTGAATTCCATGCAAGTGGAAAGAAGGAAAGAATTTTGAAAGCCATCCTTACCCTCTTTCTCTCTCTCACATACACACACACACATTAAATTTTTAAAAATCGAGAAGAGGGGAGGTTGATTTCAATGATAAAGAGAATCAAAATGATTAGATGAAGATGGGATATTCCACAGGGTCTAATATATATTGAGTGCAATATGGCTTTATAATCACTAGGCCTACCGCAGTGTATTGAGAGAGATAGCCACAAAAATAAGCTCTACCAAAGATATTCTGGCAATGTCACTACATTAGATGAAATAACTTCTGAAGCAATTACATCACTAATGACATCAAATAATGATAGGAGCTGACAAATCCTCTCTAGTTGAAAAGAGGCGACAAAACTAGAAATAGGAAAATTATTCAAATTTCAGCTCAGCTAGCACCTTGATTGATGTTTCCCAACAGAAACTTTCCCTTAAATGCTAAAACACTCATTAAGTGATAAAATACAGAGAACTATGTCTCAACCCAGAAACTAAGAATAAAGAGAGACAAACCAAATTAAATGTAAAATGACAGAGAGGTGTTGAATTTTATAAATTTGTTGACACAGCATAACAGATTTATCAAGAGAATTAAAAAAACATTCTTTTTAATGCTTTCTTAATAGATTGCCAATACATTTTTCAACACAAATGTTAGTGAGCCAACTTTCAACTTTTATATAATAATAAATATAATGCTTCTATGTTCTAAATTATTATGTCTATCGGTATGAAAATTAAATTCACTGTATAGTAAGTAAGCTTACGTATTGATGAAGTCAATCGCTTGGGCCTTTAATTGGTCTGCACTATGTAAATCTGCAAGGATCAGGATATCGGCTGCATTCTCAATTGACAAATTGGTACAGAGTGCTTCTTCACACATGACTTTCAACCTCTCCAGGGCATACTGTTCACCGAAGGAAAACAGATACATTAGCCAGACATCAAAAAATGACAATTTAAATAAAAACTGATATAAAAATTTTGAGCAAAGAAAGATAAGCAATTAAAAGAGGATTAACATGAAAGTCTATGCACAGTGGATGTAATGTATCCAGTACAAAAACAAATTTCCATAACCACATCCTAAACATATCAACATTAAATACTTTTTTATTAAAGCTTCAAACATCCCATTGCACATCTATCATTTTTTGGGATGTGTTTGAAGTAGAACAATCAGTTGAAGAAACTAATCAGGAATCAACTCATAAACAAGGACAATACCACTGCACACTCGCAGTAACTACCTCCTCTTCTCCCATTTACATTAAAAAATACCAGGTGGAGTGATTAATGAAGCAATCACCTTGTCTGCGGCTGCTAGAAGGTCATCAGCCATCTTTTCAAGATTTGCTGCCTTCCCAGTATAGATGAAACGCAGCATTTCTCGTAAAACCTCATGATCCACATCAGTGATATCAACCCGATTGTGCTTACGTTCCTCCATTTCATGTTCAAACATGGCGGCAAAAACAGGGCTCCTCGCTAAAATAGAAGAATGGCAACATTAAAAATAGTGATAAAAATAATAGTTCAATAGAGTGAATTCAACATTTTACATTGGTAAATTGTTTAAATAATACTTATGAGGAACACTAACTATCATTAATATTCTAGACCTCAGATTCATACAGACAGTGTCATACATGCATTATCAGACATACAACAAGTAGAGATGAAAATAATATAATTATGATGTAAAAACATTCAAAAGTGAACACAATACCAACCTGCAAGGATAGCTTTATGTGCTTGGAATTCTCTCCCACCAACTGCCAATGTGACATCACTAAATTTTTGATTCTCAAACAGCATGCCAAGGTCATCAGATAGTCGACACTCAGGTACTTTGAACTGAATAGCATTTGACTGGCCTGAGATGTTTACACTATCTGCCACCACGCTCACCTTAAAAAAAGGAATAATGGAATGAACATCATGACAGAGTTTTATGCTATTGGTTGATTGTAATCCATAAGTGTCACTCTATTGAGCAAAAGAAATAATCTGCAGTGACACTAACCTCACAGAATATTGTCAGTTTGTCATCAGGCAGTAGGCCATTGGCTTCATCCAGAAGAAAATCCCTGCGTATGAACTTTTTGAAACCCCAGTCTTTACCCTGAACAAATCTGTAGGCTCGCTGACTCTCTGCCAAAATAAACAAACATTAATTAGCCCAAAAAACAATCAATTCCACTTTGCTAAATAAAAATGATACAGCACAGAAATTTCAATAAGAGATCTTAACTCCAGTATCAGTAACAGCAAGCAATTAATATTAGACAGAACATGAAAGAAATTTACTATTTTTCTCCTTTGAAATAATTTTTCTATTGGCATAGCCATTTGTTATCACTTGACTGATTCCGAAGCTAGCTCCCCCTTTCTCCCTGGATATGACATATATTATATACGTTTAACATCCCCATGGGAAATCAGTCTGAGTCAGTCAAGATCTGAATCAGATCAATCATTTCAGTAAGGTGAAGATGCAAACCAAATAAATTCTTTTGGAACTTAGAATAACCCACAAAGGGAAATATTCGAATGAAGAAAAGTACCCCATAATCTTATTTCCTTGAATCTGAGATAATTCATTTCAACTTACCCATTGCTTTGGTCTCTTCTCTTTTGGCATTAAGAATGGAAAATTTGAACTTAGCCCTGACTTCTGATTTGTTACAGGAGACTAGTAATAAATATAACGAGAGGTAATCCTTACTTTCTTCATCTAAGCCTTTGGGATTCACCCTAAGACACCTGTAATAAATGATTGCAATCAATCGATTAGTAGGAAGCCAAACGAACTCTCAATAAAAATATCTCTAAAACTTATTAAATTAAAACATTATTCCCTAGTCAATAGACAATGGTAATATTTTTGCAACTCTCATTTTCTGGGATGAATAAATATTATTATTACATAGGCTTTATATTTATGCAGGAGTTTAATAAACAATGTGTATATTTTGTTCAGTCAACAACTTTTCCTTCTCAGATCATAGAAAATTGTGAGCTGATTTTGTAGAACGTCTACAGCGAATAAACACAGAAAAATATGTCAAATAGCTTTCCTATTCCTTAGCATTAAATTCAGTATTCTCATAAACCCTCGTAAAATAACCTTCGACATTTGAAAAAATGCATTAATTTTGAAAATGGCGGAAAATTCAGCTTTGTCTGTTAGAACCGTTCGTTTGCCACCCCATTCATAAAGAGAAGGAACGGTTATATACACAAATGATCCCCATTCCGTGGGTAAGGAGTACTCACCATTTCAGTTTATCGTTCGCCCCGGCGGAGAACGTTGACGATTTTAAAACTTCGCCCATTTCCTCCCGGCAAAAACTGAAGTTATTAATGGTCCACATGTAACTGAATTTAACTACTTTCACCTGAAATGAAAAAAAGCAAAATATTAATCGTTACAAACGATAAAGCCAGTTAGCTGCACTCGCGACGTTACATAGATTTTACACTTATGTAAAAGTCTCACAAGCAATGTGAACATTGAAATTATCTGACATCATTAAAAAAGTAACATCTGTCAATCCGACTCGGCAATAGAAAATTGTAGCTTTCCATAGAGCAACTGAATTTAATTACTTGTTTACTAGATGGCAATGGTACTGTAAATTATCATCCACAGACACTCAGTGCTAGATTTTAAGTTTCATTTCACTTATCAAGGAATATATATTAATTTTTAACTTCATTCACACAGAAGAAAACATATCCATGAGGAGACTCAAAGAGACAAATGCGATAATTTAATCCAGGTAAGCGCGGAGCTAGGTACAGCGGAGAGAAATATTAAATATCGTAAGCGGCAGGAAACTAGTTACACCGTATCGATTCTCACCGCAAAAAGAGACGTCCCACAAATTAAAAAAGAATTGGAGTAGGACTTGCAGACAGAAGAATTTCCTTTTGGGACATGCGCACACATCTCAGAATCAAACGCAACGCCGTCAAAGTGGTGCCATCCAGGGACTGAGCGCGGGGCAACCGATCTATTCGATGGCTGAGAGTCCATAAACCATCGCCGGGTGACACCAATAAGGGGCTGTCAAATCTTCTCTTCCGCAATGGAGCACCTCACAAACGCATAGGAAATTTTGGGGAAAGGCGGGTGAAATATAAAGCATACTGGAGATGCTCCGTCACCATTCGCATACGTTCATTAGCAAGACTAACTTGGTGACAATATGACTTCACTTTCAGGGTTGGTAACTCCCAACTCGGGCGGTTTGGGTGTGGACGGCGCTCAGATTCAAAATGGCTTCAGACTTCGAATAACCACAGATCCAAAGAAGGCCTCGCAGAGGTGGAAATGATATTTGCCGAGGTTGCCAGGCGATCAGAGCAGGGGGGGGGAGCGAGGACGGCACTTAAGAGTCCAGTGCAACGACCGCCATGCGGGTCGTCAGTCTCCGTGACCCCCTGGCATCTTTATGCGAGAGAGCAAAGAGAATGCGGAGTTTCCCCCCGCAGCCTTACTCTCCCCCTCCCGCCCCCTTCACCCCAATTTCCCCTCCCTCTCTAACCGCCTCAATGAACAAATGGAAGCGCTCGAGTGAACCTCCAACGATGGCATCGCTGCACAACGCATTTATCATTTCTGAACAGGGATCGATTAAAAAAAATATATCTTCACAGTTGGCACGACGAATGATTGCGCCTTCCCAAATATTACATAACATTCACGTATTCAAGTATCCCATATCATACTTCCAAACTTACGGATCTCACTTATATAGTAGGATAGAGGGGAAATTGAAGTGCCCAGAGCTCTCGCCAAAGTTCCTGGCGCAGCCCCGCGCGACAAGGAGGGAAGGTAGAAATGAAGAGGAAAGGACGCAGAGGAAGAGAAGGAGGCAACGTGAAAGAGAAAGAAGCAGAGGAACAAAATGACTTCGCGAAGACGACACACACATGACAGGCAAGTGGTAAAAATCACCTTTTGCTGATTTAAGTACGTTTTTGAGGTCTCGTAGTCAGATAAGTCGAAATGGGACGACAGAAAACGGAGCGACATCCCTATTTCAAAAATGCTTTTGCTGGCTGATACAAGAACGATTTCCTGACTGACCAGCACACTAAACCATCTTTCTCTCAGGTTTCGCAGTATTTTGAATGTTCGGGAGACCATTCCCAAAATCGCCTTTTTCGTAGCGCCAGGAACTTTTGCGACGGATATAAATGTCGCTTCCATGGCAAAGATAATCCGCAAAATAGTCTTTAAGCTAAAATGAGGAGAAAATAGTCAAACTCCAATAAAAGAGCAAACAGATGGATAAATATATCAAAATAAAACCGATATCGATATTATACGCTCCTCAAATTGGTTTACCGAACACAGACCATTATTCTTCAGCGACAAATACAAGACTAACTCGGAATACTTTAGGGGTCATCGCGCTCATCGCATTCTGATTCCCCAAAATTACTTGAAACCACTCCCTTACCAACACTGATCGCTTTAAAGCTCTTCCGAGATGGCATTTTTAGTTAACAATAGAAAATGAAACGTGGTCAAGAACGACGAATCGAAGAAAAATGAGTGTACGCGATGAGGCTAATTCAGCAGAAATCAATCACATCCACGCAGCAATAAAAGGAACCCACTCCACAAATTCGCGAACGCTCTGGCCTCTTGCGAAAATTAGGCAGAATGGAAAATACTCTGATATATACGACCAATACCAGCGAGAACCCTATTTTAAGGTATCAACTTTATAGCATTTACAGAAACATGACTGAGATTTCATTTCATACTAAATCCAATGAATTTGGACTTAATAAAAAGAAAAATGTCACCTTTATGATGATATGACAGTATGAGTCACTCGCCGATCTACTTTTAGAGATGATGACAAGAAATGCGAGCCGTTCTCCATTGGATATGTTGAGGATATGCACTCCTCAGAAATATCAATCCGAAAAATGAAAAAGCTCAAACGCAGTCAACGCATCAGAAATTTAACAGTGAATAGGAACCATGCTTACTGTTCATTTTCAAAAATATTGTTTTCTACTAATCGCACTTGCCATTTTCTTCAAATATCTCAAAAACCTTCATTTGTGTCAGCGTTTTAAGCGTGCAGAGTGAAAAAATAGACTACCAGTTACGGATATTTATTTAATTCTTTATTTCCACCATCCCAGAAATGGCACAATTGGCTTATTACATCGGGCGTATGAACAGCAGACGAGCACAAACACTCATTTCAAATTAAACAAATACTCATGTCCTGAGCGGAGAAAAATCCACCCGGGCGCAATCGAAGCCGCAAAATTCGGATTAGCAGTCGAGAACCAAGCTTCTACCGTTGCTTATTGAATAATTGAGAAGTAAAAAACAAATATTTGGACAAAGATTACAATATTAACTTCAGGCCGCAAAAAACTGCTAAGTTTGACACTAAAAACACAATGTAGTCACCATTAATCCACCCTGATTGACGTACCCAGTAGCCCTCAACCGGAGACCCGATCGGGGGACAATTTCACCTACGGAATTTTTTACTGAGGGAACGCCATCATGTCATTTGTAGTTCGAATTCAAGGCTACATCTTTAAGGGAAGCTAATGTGGTGGTTTCCTGTTGCCTTCCACATTTCAGTACCTCGGCTGATTCCGTGAACTTCAATCTCCCCCGAAGCTGTGACTGCTGATATCTGACCAATCTTATTGATCTCTGCAATCAATGTCTTCTGCTGAGACGTACTCGATTGCGACTAGCGAAAAATATCGCTAGGACTACCCTAGAGTACATTATTTTGAAGCAATGATGGTTTCAGGGGTCGGGCGTCCGCGCGCGGCACCGGCACACGAGCCATCCCCGGAGGGCACGCGTGGACCAGAAGGATATCCTCCTCCACTCCACCCTTCCCGCAGCGCTCTCCAAGGGAGTGGAGTTGAGGGTGTGGAGGGGAATGGTCGGAGGAAGCGGGCAGGGCTCAGCCGGGAGAGGATCTTCCTCTGCGGCGAGTGGAGGGGGAATGGGCGGGGTGGGGAAGGGGGGAGGGGGAGAGGGGAGGAGGAGAAGAAGAAGTCACTCACACAAGAGGAAAGAGAGAGAGAGTCACTGTCCTCACGGTCAACGCCCCCTCTTCTACCCCCCTTCCTCACATCCTCCCTCCAGAGGCACAAACAGTCGTTCACCTCCACGCACGCGCGCAGAAACAAAAGAAGAACGCTCGCCTCTCCATCCATCGTGCATCCCTCGCGCACGCACCGACGCGGCGCCCCCCCGCGGACAGCGCCAGCATTACATCCCAGAGGAGAAGGCAGGTGGGAGGAGAGGGGGGCGTGAGAGCCCCGCGGGCAACAAATTTGTTCCGGCGAAGGAGACGCTCAAAGTAAGCGAAGTTCGTCAAAGCAAGATGCCACACCATCACCGCATAAGCAGCAGCAGCTGCTGCCATCAGCCATTCGAAAGATAGGTAATCTGAACTCTCTACTCAGTTTCACTCATTCAACAGTTTCAACTTCGTACTCCTTAAATGCCCTTCGTCACTCGCCTGATGTTCCCATTCTTGTTCTTCGTCGGCAATTGCTCCAATTCCTTCCTCCTACCACTGTTCATGTCATGAGGCTGATGTGTCAATTTATCCAATAAGTTCGTCTCCTCTTCTTTTCAGAGTTTTCTCAGCAATCATTTTCTCTCCTATGCGTCGCAGGAGTCTCTCTTCCGTGATCCGTCCATTTGATAATTATTATTCATCGGCAACACCACATTTTCCTAGACCCCATTTTCTTTGCTCTGCAACTTCTACTGCCCACCAATCATTGACATGCTCAAACAATAATATTCAAAACGGCTCCTTCTACCCCATTGGGAATGGAAAATTATTTCCCCCATGGCACCACGTCTTTCGTAGTACGGCGTCTCTTCTCCTAATCGAATTCAAAGGTGGTATTTATGTAATTTCCCCAGGGAAACGCCCCCGGCTCCGTCTCCGAGTAATCCACGTGACAAACCAAATCCCACTGCGACCCCGCAGAGCGGCTTCCGAGGTGTAGCGTACCCGCGAAGGCACTCGACGACCGACCGACCCCGGTCGCATCTGTGCCACATCCACGGCAACTTGCTCATCTCAGTCAATAACAGACTCGCACGAAGATGCAAGCATTATTATAGTTAAAACTGATTATATTTTTGACTAAAAGACAATTTTTCTCAAGCGCTAACGGAATCTCTGGAAGCTCTATCGTCCATTAAAGGAATATTTTGGCTGTGTGATGCACTAAAACTATTAAATTTTTAAATCCTAAAAAAATAATTGAATAACCTTTCTAGCGCAACTAGTACCAATCAACGCACATCTTCCAAGAATTTCCCCCAAGAAGTACGACATCGATACAATTGCGTCCAAGTAAGTATCGACCATGATCGATAAACGGGCACAAAATAATATCTCCAAGAGAGGGCTCATTATGCAGACTACTTATCTCCAGGTGGCAGTAAACAAGCTGTGACGCCAATCTGATGAGTCGGGAGGTCGCTGAATCTATTCGCGGGCCGTCGATCTCAATCACGTCGAGGATATGAAAGGGTAATGGAGGGGGGTGAGAAGGAAGGGAGGGGGAGTGTCCAAATGGGGCGGAGTGGGGTGGAGAGGCGAGACGACGGACGGTGAAGCCATAAGGCGCCCTTTCATTAACCTGGTGGGAGCGGTAATCGTGTCATTGAGGGCACATTTTAATAACTTTTCCAGTATTAATAACAAGTGAGGAGAAGATGCAGGGAATTACGAAGGGATGATGACGTAAGTGCATCATTATCAAGAACATTCATTGGAAAGGCTAAACAACTTAAGACGTCGAATGGCTGACGAAATTCAAATAGTTTGCGTAGTCCAGGTTTTTTCCCTTTGCATTGCAAACGTAAAATATAATATCGCATTACAATAATCAATACAATAATCCACCTTGAGTCACAAACCATCCCTTAAATCAAGCCTTAACATGCCATCATTTATCAATCTTTTAACAACCATTCCATCTTTTTGCAGTTTTGAGACAAGGGACATATTGGATATCCGACCTTTTCTTCCGACTACGTTAATATAATCGTAAACAAACTCGACAGGTCAAAATTTAGATACATAGCAACTTCTGACGACATTAGGTAGAACAGAATGGCTGTCATTTTGGAAGTTCACTCAAAGGACAATCATCTGATCAAAGGATAAACTAGTTTTATTTCAAATTCATATTTGTAATGCTAAATTAAGTTCCGAGTCTTCCAGCCTGGCGAAAGAAACTTAGCGAGAGGAATTGTCTTCCGCAAAGGTTAACGATAAAATGCCTATGCCTAGAACTAAGCATATTTTGAGTTCAGCCGATGGAAACTTGACCGTGCAACAGTTTAAAATGATCAATTCTTTCCTTCAATCTTCAGAGGAAAACATCACATTTAGAGGAGTCACCGCATTGACGCCTGCCCGAGGGGTATTTCGTCGACGCACTCGAGAGAGTTGAGAATGGATTCGGCTCGGGAGAATGAGAGAATCCTCGCAAGTGCAGGGAGCAACGAACTCCATGCAACCGAGCGTGGAGGCGGTGAGAAGCTTCCGCTTTTCTTCTCTCGATATGGAAATAGGAAGGGTGTGAAAATCATTGGCGTGCTCAGAGGGCCACGCGTTGACATTGGCTGACATTACTGAACCAATCGGCAAACGATAATATCCGAAAAGGGTCATAAGTAATATGTTTTATGTCACGTTGATACGCAAGCGTCGAGAAGAGCAGTGTAACAGATTGCTCACATGAAATAATAGCAATGGCTTAGCAAGACCAGAGATACTCAGGGTACTACAATTTCTTGGTCCAGAATGGAACTATCAAAGTATTATCAATAAACGACTCGAGGACGAAGGAATACACCGATGCATGGTATTTTATACGTATTGCATGAATTTTGATATACCTCCTCAGTCATTTTATTGGCATTAACTTTGGATTTTACAAAAAAGGCCCTGTTTGCGTACCATTTGAAGCCCGTTGTATTCGTTAAGAAACAAGTTCATTGAGGTATCTATCTCATTGCAGAAGTTCATGGGCCTCATTTGGTGAATTATAATAAACGGTTTCATTTACGACACTGATAGTTTTGATATTTTAATATGCCAATATCGAGAACAGGATGCGAAAATAAGGAGGAGCCGCAAGTTAGCTCCTTCCCTACTCAAAGTAAGTATCACGTCAAAACAACTGCAGGGTTGAAAAAACGACTCTCCGAGGGTCGCCAACAACAACGCCTCTGCTGGCGGCATCTTGCTTCGATTTGGCCGACGATTTAACGCGTAATTTTTGCGGGTGGAAATCTAGCTTGGACATTTCCGAGTAATTAACATCGCTTCCGTTCTCTCAGACGGTTTGCGAAGAGAGGCATGGCCTTCTCTTTTCACTCACTCCCACCCCCCTCTCATGGCCCGCTTCCCTCCGGCCCCTACCGTCTTCGACGTGGGTGGCCCAGGGCCAAATCCCCTTAAGGGCCCACCCTGAAAGTAAACGACCAGCCGAAGGAGGGACCGAAGAGAAAAACTATGCGACGAGCAGCGCCTGCTTAACCTCATGATCGGCGTCGTCTTTTTTCGTTTCATGTGGGATTGTAGAAGTGATGACAAATATTTCAGTTACCTCGTCTAGCTTCGAGAATTACAAGTGCGTTCCATGGTCAAGCTCAGAAGAGGAATAAAAAAACGCATAATTTGGAAGCCCGAAGTTGTTTCCTAGCTATGAAAGAAAATGGCTGCACTTGAGCAAACGGCCCCGAGTCCCTCACATGTAGTCAACGCGGAAGCCTATCCCACATTATATTATTCCACTCCGTAACAATTCGAAGGCTAGCCTTCAGGCGTACGAGCGAAGGCATTGGATCCAGACACCTGGCACCCACGCTCACCGACTCCCACCTTCTTCGACCTTCGACCATCGTCATTAATGTTCTAAATTCGGTGCTCGCCCTCACGCCTCAATCCTTTCTGCTCCAAGCGAATTACTCATTACATCCCTTATGTCTACGCTTTTTTTCTCATGCCAGCCCATATTAGCCTGACGAAATCACCTCAGCTCACTAAACAGAACATTTGCCTCCTTAGTCCTCGTATAACTGGTAATTAACCATGTAACTTGCAGCTTGAAGGCAGGCATAATAACGGCCTTCAAATTTCCCAGCGATTACTGTTCACAACCCATTTTTGGATTAAACTCAGATGATACGTGCACAACATAAGAAAATAAGTCTCCAGTTTATACTTATTGCAAAAATATTTCCTCATTTCTCAATTAAGAAGAAATTAAAACTAACACAGCACGATCAATTTACAGTTCTTTTCTGAGCGTAAAAAACATAAATAACAAAATCATCACCAGTCTTCAAAAGGAAGGTGGATCGACAGGTGATTTTGAGGATGGCCTGGTTCAGCGGGGAAAGAAATGAAATATTTGCAATGAACTGAGGGGAATGCGTGTAACAAGAGATTACGATGGGACGAAGGATCAGGGCAGCACTCACAAGTCGCAAAAGGAAAAGCAAACTGGTCCACCAAATAGAAAACACGATTTTTTCCAGAAAAAAACGTCGCTTATGACGCAAAGATGAAATGCTCAACGAGGAGAAATTTCATAGATTTGCACATATCTCATTCCTGAACGAAGATTCATAAAGAAAGACACGACCCTGTCTCAACTAAGAATGCAATTACACTGGGGGCCATTTATTGCTACATTCGACAGAAATCCACTTTGTTTCTACCAACTCCGCAAAATTCGGCGGGTAATGGCGTGGGGCATTCTCCATGAAGTTCCGGAAGCCGAAACAAATGCAGAGCCAGAGGGCTCCGGAGACATAACCCGCTCAATTCGAGCGCCCAGCACACCATTCGGCCGCGAACCATTTTCCAAGAGACCCCCAGCAAAACCATTCGCGCACCTTGGGAGGAGCAGAGAGAGGGAAGTCTGGCGGGGGAGGAGGGCGCGGAAGCTTCTGCTTCGGACACGCCAAAGGGGTAGCGGCGGCCTCGACCGCCTTCCGCGGAGGCCGGAAGCAGCGCGGGGGCCTTCCTCCCTCCTCTCTCTGCTCCTCTCGGAGAGCTACATGGGGGCAGATGAGGGAAAGGGGGGGGGGGCAGCTATCCGCCGGCGCCCCCCGACTTCACCTCCGCCCCATCGCCTTGGGAGAGAGGGACGACCCAAAAATACGCATCCGAGGGGGCGGAGAGTGAACCGGGGGAAGGGAGGGGAGATGAAGGGGCCGCCGCGGCCAGAGCAGCCTTCGCTGAAGTCACGATCAATTGTGCCGCAATTTAACCATTCACAGGCTGGGGCCCGATCGCTAACGTAATATAGTCATAATATTATTTACACAAAAAATTAATATCTGCTCCGAGATTTCATCCGCAAAATAAACGTTATACTAAGGAAAGCCACTCGTTTCTTTAAACCGCTACAGGCGAGAGCGAGTGTGACACACCTGAAAGATGGGATAGGTTTGGAAGCCACTAGAGGCAACACGCTAGGCGAATATTGCTAATGAAATTCAGAATAAGCGAGTACAGGCAGGCATCGAGAAATATTATTTAACCCTGCACTATCTCTGCGTCTGATGAAAGCGGCAAACTCCCAAAGTAATGGATACTAACTCCTTTCCACGCACCATAACAATAACGCAGCGGGTCATACCTATTACATTTCATTAACTCGCAATGCAGTTTCGTCTTCTCACTCTTCCAAGTCCTTTTCCCTATTCCCTTCCCAAGCATGCTACTCATTCATGAATCCATCCCACTAGGCACATTTGAATCTATCTTGAGGAGTACCGAATAGCTACGGATAAAATTTACGATGTGAATTTTGCACGCTTAGTAAACACGTTAAGTCGACATCGGAGCAGGCCTTCAGGCATTTAATAGGATCCAAGCCGCGAGCTCACGTCGCCCGGAGGCACGAGCCTCAGCTAAACGGGGAAGTCGGCCGCCGATCGAAGACAACCTCGAGTTCGCTCATTCAAGCGACAGTTCCGGGCGCCCTCTCCGAAGGGAGCGATGAAGAGAAGATCTGGAGCGCAAATGAAGAGCAGAGGTCGGAGGCAAGCGAAGCCATTGCCGACGGGCGACGGGGTCCTCACGTCCTTACGGCTCGCAGAGAACAACGTGGAAAAAGTAGAATTGCAATTCAGTTCTCGTCCACCGATTCACCAGCGATCGGCAGCAGGCAGCCACTTCAACTAACTATTTAACTCTTGGCATTTTGCACTTGTTCATTGGAAAGGACTCTGAATTCCGATCGAAATGAATTTACTCTGTCGCATTTCATGTCGCAGGTAACGCAACACTTAATCGGTTTAAAATATA
Source organism: Ceriagrion tenellum (assembly GCA_963169105.1). Taxonomy (NCBI): domain Eukaryota; kingdom Metazoa; phylum Arthropoda; class Insecta; order Odonata; family Coenagrionidae; genus Ceriagrion; species Ceriagrion tenellum. The sequence continues at coordinate 30,797,827 of OY720632.1, forward strand.
ATACACTACTGTTGATGAAAAGTACTCTCAAGAGATTCAATCATCCATTTCATAGACACTTCGCTTCACTTCCCACCGGAATCCAAGGATACCTAGACCAAGAGCACTTCAAGGCCATGTTCCAATTCAGGTATAAATCCTAAGAATAGGCCACGTACTACATTTAGTGTAAAAACCTCGCCTAAACTTGCGCAGAGGAATGGGAAGTACAACTAGTGTTTGCACGCATATGAGGCCGCTAAGAACATCAAACAAATATGTGGCGGCAGCCGTCATATAGGCATCTCTCTTGAAAACCCGAAGAAATGAAATTTTATCAGTGTATGAAAGTAAATGGGGCGTCGCAGGAGCATGATAACAGTGCTTAAACTTGAAATGGGCACATTAGTAAATATAAATTCAAATTAGCTCTCTCAGCCCTTACCAGCCTACTCGTGGTGATGAAGTTGCTCCTAAGGTTATTTATTCTTATTTATGCATGATATTTTGAATGTGTAGTAGTGTTCTTTGTATCCCTTGCATGTTGGAACGATTGACGATAGAATGTTTTTTGGGTATTAGATTTTTAATTGGCGCTTTGCATGTGTGGTACGCGGGTTTCAATGTAATTTCGGTGTTCTACCGTATCATTCATTCATGCCTGGTGTGGAAGCACCCCCTGCCACACACCCTTTGGGTGGCTTGCAGGGTATGACGTAAATGTAGATGTGAAGGTTGAAAAAGTGGCGTCACTTCCTGTATTTAGGAAAATTAAGTACGGCTAGTAGGCCTTAACGTGGATTGGAACTCAGCCTAAATATTTGACATTTCACGAGGTATGGAGGAACGGCAAGCGAGCGGCCGTGGTTGTGGCGTCGCATTGCGTGCGCACACTGGCCCGAACGCCTATATACCAGCAAATATCCTTTCCCGTACTTCCAAGCTAATAACGAGTGTCGACAATGAGCGGCAGGAAAGGGGGACAAGTCATAAATTACGCCTGCATAAATTTCACGTCCTCCATGCCTTCCGGTTGAATCCCGCCAATCCGGCTCACGCGTGCGCTCGCCACTCTTGTCACCTCAATAGCGAGGAAATGAATTCATCTCGCCTTCAGAGCCCTTTAAGTACGGCGATTTTCTTTCGGTCAGGAAGGTTTAAGAGATGCTGAGCCAGCAATGGGCACTTGAATCTACACCCGCAGACTGGAGGCAATGATCTCAATCGAATTGGGAGGCGAAAGTATTATCTTTGCACAGATTATCAGACGAGGGAATCACGGCACGATATTTCCTGAGCTAATACAATCAAGAGTCAGGTGATAAGCAATAATGAATATTTAAAATGAAATAGAGAATATTTAATTCCCACCGCTCGTAAGATACTAGGGAAACCCAGAGTATTTCGTATAGATTTAAGATACATGTTGACCTACGAAGATTTGCAATAATGAATAGTAGTATTAAACAAAGATATATATAGATCTTATGTTATGTTTCTGATCATAAAATGAGCGTAAAATAAGCGGCGCATAACCGCCATTAGTTATTCTTACAAAAAAAATCCCTCCACTCATTAGGAATAGAATATCCTATGCTGAGACACATTTATTTAAATTCGTTGTCTTAGTATCTGGCATGTCTATCGATGTGAAACCCTTTGGGTGATTTGATTGAGCGATCATTACACATACAATTCAATGAAGTTCGTTTTAATTTTAGGGAGAAGATCTCATAATGATACTTAAACATAAGCAACAAACAGCAACATTTTTCAAGATCTCTATAAAGAAATTGAAGCTGTTTTCTGATGCATTTGGTAGAGCGGTGCCCTCTAGGAAGAAGCTATGAAAATAACGACAATGTTATAACTCACTCAAGATCGCGTCAGAGATGTTTGTAGTTCGTATTTTCTCAAAACAAAGGAGTTACCTTATATTTCATGGTATAACATCCAAAAAAACTACGGGAGTGAAGACATTTTCAGCGTAAGGCAAATAAGATTTAAAATTTTCATTAAATAATGATAAAATCAGCCGTATGAACCTAAGTTCCAGTGACTCATTTATTTCTAAATCAGCCTCACGTTTCTCACAAATGTTGCGAAATTAAATTCAGATATGGTCTCTATAAGGATCAGAGAACAATGTCGTTCAAACTACCTCCCGGTCAATTTCTTTACAGAGACAACAAATCAAACAAAGTCGGCTCGCAAGCCGACATTAGAAAACAGAAGAGAGAGAGAGAGAGAGAGAGAGAGAGTGGTCTCTTACCTGCGTGTAGCACCAGTTCTCGGCGACGGGCGTGTTGGCCTCGGGGGGCGGCGGGCTGGGCACGCGGGACACGGCCATCCCGCTTCCGGTGGAGTGGCTGGCGGCAGACGAGGCCCTCGCCGCCGACTGCGGGGGCGTGGTGCAGTCGCTCACCACGGGGAGCCTGCGGGCGGAGGAGGGTGGGGGGCAGGCGTGAGACGGCGGCGCGGCGGTTGGGGGCGAAGAAGAGGAGGAGGGGGGGTGCGGAGGCTGCTGCTGAGGCACCTGCTGCTGCTGAGGCGAGGGGGGGGGCAGGGGCGGAGGGGGAGGCGGAGGGCACGGCGGCTGCCGCGACGACGGTTGCCGGAGCTGGAGGAGCAGCGATGGGTCCCACAAAGATTCTCTGGGGTCGCTGCTACAAAGAGAGAGATTGGCGTGTGGCAGGAGGTGAGAGTGTGTGTGTCGTGGGAGAGGGTGGGGAGGGAAGGGGGAGGTGTATTGGGAGCCATGAGTGATTGTCCACGACTGACGGTCTGATTTTGATTGGCTAACCAAACAAAACGATACAGAAAAAAAATAAACCAAAATATCGTGTCGGCGCAGGTATCATATGCATTAACTCGAGTCTGAAGATTTTAACTGAGAAAAAAAACACGAAGTATAATTCCAAATTAAAGGACATCACCTTTCAGCTCATTCTAGTCCTCGTATGGCGAGTGCAAACTTTTTACCCATTGATATCGTCGTAAGAAAGGAGAATTTGACGAGCCCTCTCCCCCCCCCCCCCCCGTACCTCCTCACTCTTCCCTAGCTGTTGAGAAAGGTAGACCAACCGGTCTCAAACAATTGAATGTCATGCAGCGTCCAATGAAATACGAATAAGTGGGGAATGTAAGGGGCAGAAAGGTAAGAGTAATAATTTGAGATCGACCTTCGTGTTCTTTTTCCAACAGTAAGCTTCAAACATGTACATATAAATTCTGCGCCAACAAATGTGCATAAAATTACGATTTAACAAAAAGAAAAAAACATAAATAATTACAAAATCATGTTAAAAATTCACCGATATAGAGGAGAATAATGAAAAGTGTCAGTCAAAAAAAAAATAGTCCAAATAAAATCCGTCACTTTGTGGCAAGATAACGAAGAAAAGGGTGATGACGTGTGTAATACAGGGTATTGGCTGGTTTTTACCACCCAATTAACAGGATGGAAGACCCAAAGGAATAGGCTGGGAGGGGATTACGCCCAACACGTTACCCTAATCATGAGCTTAATGTACCTCTATTCCCGATGGTGAATTCCCCGAGCTCCAATAGAGATGGAGGTTTGATGTAGCACAGTTGTTTCAACGGTGGAGACCCATCGGTTAGCCAAAGATGCAAAAGGGGGGCCTCAAAAACTTTTCAACCGGTATCAAGTATTTCCAACGGTGCTAATATGAAAATGTCGGTACACTCATAATAGAACATACCTATTCCTACGACTACACAAGATAAAGGCTGTCCTATGTGACAAATGGTGAATCCTTCCTAAAAACTTTCGAGGGGAAACCCCACTCCATAAAATATCTCCCCTGAAAACGAGGGGTAAACCAACTTAAATGAAAAGGTTCGTCGACCATGATATCAGGCGACAGGGCATTGACGCAAGCTTATCAACATCCATTGCGGAGGACAGCGTCACACTCGGGCGCCTTCAAGCAAGTGACGCAAATGACCATCGCAGACTGACACGCACGAGAATACAAATCACACTCCCCACACCATCTCCGACATACCGATATCACACTGTACAGCAAGGGGGGAGGGGTATTTCAAGGCTACCTCTGACAGAGAGACCATGAAAAGAGAATGACGATCGGCGAGCTATATCGCCCGAAGAGGGAAAGGCATAACACGGGTATCAATTTTATAATTTGTGCCGACCACGACCACATAATTAAAATTACAAATCAACGATTCCAAATCAACTATAGTAGCGCTATCCAATAACTCTTAAAGACATGATAGCTTTATCGGCCGCCTCTTTGTCAAATAACTAGCTATTGTAGTACGGCAAGCTATGATCAACAATTTCTATGACTGATCAGATTATGAACCCGAAGCCTGACCTGCTTTAGACAGTCGCTATTCCGTAACTCGTGTGACGTGTAATGCGAGCGACTTACGTTGTCAATTCATTCCACGCAATTCGATCGTCATTTTCCGGGTATTTTAATAGTTAAGCTCTCGAGAACTATCGCGGTAGATTCGGAACCGTCTGCAGCCGCATGAGAGTGAATAGGTACGTAGACCACGGACGTCTCCGAAGGGTATAAGCGCCATTTCAGGCGGGAGCAAGAACAAGGTGCGTAACGCAGCCAGGGTGTATGTGCGGGGGTTGGCGCCCCTGGAAGTGGGGGCTAAAATTAGAGGGGGGAGGAGTGGGAGAGAAAGATACAAGGATCGGTAGGGGAGAACGAAAATGGGAGAACAGAGCGAAGGGGGAGAAAGGGAGGGGGAAGGAATGAAAAGAGAGGGCGGCGGAGAGACGAGCACGTGCGGCAAGGGATGGGGGGGAGGGGCGAAGGAAGTGAGGGGGAGGGAAATCCCCCAACAGCGAGAGGTGGAATTACCATTCGAACGCAGGGGGAGATGATCCCTCGAAGGGGAGATCGATTCACGGGCCACATTCGGAGGAATTCATCGAAACGAACGCTGGGTTGAAAGCGAATCAAACAAATTATTTAAATCAGAAATTGGATATAGGTACATATCATAAAAACAGGTTCCATCGGCACGTCTTATCTAACCTGGTAATAATTAACACCTCAGGACGAAGAAGTGAAATACGTGGGTTTAATTTCTCCCAACTAAGCCTTGAGGGGGAAGTTATCAGTCAATAAGTTATTGATTTTCCTTATCGTACAACGATTTCTATAAGTATTTGACCATAATTTTAAGTACTTTAGAGAATAAAAGCAATGTGCGACTCTACGTGCCCAAATCCAACCTTACAAATCCAACGCTTCGACCGAAACATATGGCGGAAGTGAGCTGTGACACGGAAATCTAAGAAGCGTAAGGGAATAGAGGCAAGGACAATAGAAGGACTTAGAACCAAGTAATACGGCCGGCATAAAATCTCAATTACTACAACAGTTCCATAGCTATCCATTAATACACCAAATACGCAAGAAGTACACTAAAAGCACTAAAAAAGTGATAACTAGTTAGTGATAATTAATCCGACAGTAGCAAATGAAAGCCTTCAAAACAACTCCCGCCTTAACGAAGGGAGCATGGGCACTCTCAGGAACAAATTTTAAAAAGAGACAAACGCAGACATCAGTTTTACGCTTACGTTGCTATTCAGCTCATAGCCGGCGGTGATTTAAAAATTTCCCTTACGCCTAATGGCCAACGTTTAAAAAAAAAGATGCAACAACTAATCGGTGACAAGATTGCAAAGTAACTATTTTCTACTGGTAAAGGAATTAATATAAAAACACAAACAGAGAAAAAAACATCTAAGTATCGTTCTAATTTCAGAACTACAGGCTTGGCTCTGCGGATAACCACTCAAGTCAACTTAAATAACTTCAAATAAACGTAAAATATTTCTCAACTTCCCATTCGCCTAAAGATCTCTGTTGGAATTTTCTGGCATTTGCCTTATACATTTACCGAGTATTGTGTAATTGTATCGTTTGGTATTTTATTAGAAAGTTAAGAATTAAAGACAACCACCCAGATATGGTATTGACTTGAAAATACGGGCAAAAATGAAGTGATCAAGATAAAGACTGATAGCCACCGAAATGCAAGATAAGTGAATTCCACTGCACAAAACTGATGCGCATGCCATTACATCTCCTCCAGATAAAACTAAAGACCGTAACTAGGAATGCAAAAGAGCACACTTGGGTAACGCATTGGTCAGCTAAGTGAATTTAAGGCGGAAAGGAAATAAAGAAACTTTTTCATACCATGCAGTGTCCTTCATCTTCATTCAATTTCTTGGCAAGGAAACTTTTCTCATCGTGCAACACACAAGAGGAGAAGAACTAATGGCAGCCACTCACAGAGCAAACTAGAAAACCTATAAGTTGGCGGTTTCGATAAAAATGATAGCCCAAACACTGCGTAGCTTCTGTGTTTATGCCACCATAGCAAAACAACAACGAAGCGGATTAAATCAACAACTCCAGCAACTATGGCAACAACCGTATTTACACCGCCTCTAAAATAGCTCGAGCCGGTGTTGTGCATATGACACTACTTATTCTTTAACAATATAAACATCGCATGAATATTATTGGAGATGACGGCCTTACATGAATTCATAGAGTTAAGAGATTTCACAATCGACGAGACAAGTCAGCAATAAACTACAATTAAACTTATTCGCTCTTCAGAAAAAACACATTAAATTTAACAAATGCTTTCAATCACATTGTGGTTCATAATGTTGGCCCACATGCGCAAAAATTGGCGAGTATTTGCACACAATAGCCCATAGTGAGGATGACTTTGAAATATATTTGGACTTACTAAACTTAAGAGAGTAAAGACGAGCAGAGGGCATTTGTCATAGAAACTTTCATTCGTGACGTATCAGTTATATTCAAGGGTAGATACTCGCAATTTTAATCTAGATCTTCATTTACGACACAGCTCCCAATATTTGAACGCCAATGAAGGAAAACGATAAGTAGCCAAAGCAATAACAAATCAAATAAAAAGAACATATTTCCATTCAATAGATAACTGCGGCGAAAGGAAGCCACGATCATCAACACTCCACCTCCCGTTTAAAGCTCTTCGTCGCGTGTTCACGAAGAGGAATCGCCTGATGATGATCAGATACGACTCCGGAAAACATTTCCGTTCCCGATAAGTGTCTCGCCAGCTTCGGTGCGAGGAGAACAAGGGTGGGGAAGGGAGGGTCAAGTGTTTTTTAAGAAGGCGGTGGGTGGCCAGTATAGTGTGGGTGGAATTACCCCGCAAGGATGGACAAAGGGAGCGGAGAGGAATAAAAAAAGAGGAAGGAGGGAATCGAGGGGGTAGAGAGAGAGAGACCTTGAGAATAAGACAAAGGGAGGGGGAGGAGGGAGTATGGAAGGGGGGAGATGAGAGGCGCAAGGTCGAAGTCGACGACTGGTGAGAGGCGGAACGGGTTATGCCCCGCCGGCGGAGCGGAGGGGGGGCGAGAGGGGCGAGGTGGGAGAAGGGATAAGCAGCCGGGGAGGGGGGGTGATCAATATGTACGCGAGGATGCGTAGGGTGCGGGTCTTCGCGACATAGCGACACGCAAGACGTCAAACCATTTGTCAAACTAAGGGCGGCGAGGAGGACCCGATCGAGAAACATCACAACAACCATCCTTCGACCTTATGGGATAGTAAATTCGGACACGAATACGAATCTGCGAAACACTTCGTTCAATTCAATGCCGCGCCACATTCAATGAGCCAATATACTTTTTTTTTAAATAGCGGCTGAGCCAGAGATTACCCTCAAATTGAAAAGAATACGAAAGCAAATGGAATGACAAACTGGGATCAATGGATGGTAAACCACGGAATGCAGTTTCCATGAAAAAAATCACTTCGATTAGCGAGGTGAGTGTTAAAACTGAATCAGACGAATTAAAATGCCAGAGAATCATCGTTCATTCAGTCTGACATGGAGGATAACATATAACTTCGGAGGCCATGCACTGAAATATTTAACACATGAAATAAAATAGAAAGGATTGTCGCGCTTAGCGTGAGGAACGAGTCACTCATCTCCTCCAGGACTCTTAAGACATTACCGTGCAAATTGACCGCCCTACATACAGGGTTTTTGGGGGGTCAGGCGACCGCTGACTGATCCACTGAAACCCTCTAGACGCGTTGACTCACCCGCGTTTTTTTTTACTGTCTTGACTATGGGAGCCCAATAGGTACGATCAGCAAGAAATTCGACAGGTATCATCAAACGCGAGGGTCTGATGCGTTGTGCAACCTAATTTTGCACTCATCCACAAAATTCACCGCGAAAGCACGATAACTTACGGCAAGAAAGAGTCTTATGCTTCTATCCTGAAGGCACTGAGAATCACGTAAAACACGCCAAGGAGCCACCATCACAATTCCGGAAGAAAGCACTCCGTTGCTTCCGAATGGAATGCCGTGGATTTGTTTCCGCCCAAATATTCGTGAGGTTCCAGTGAGGGTGGAGATACTTGTAGAGGTGGCACCCGCGGCAACGGGTACCAGACGACTCTCTCATCGACCGCTGCTAACGCTTGCGAGGATCAAGCAAACTCAATACACACCCAACCACATCTAACATCACCCATCAAGTTTAACAGCTACATTAGCTCTTGGGATGATAGCGGTGCCAGTGTTGTGGTTCTCCCCATACGTAACCGCGGAGTAACTCGATTTCCACCAGCGATTTCGAACACCGCGAGTGAAAGACAATGGCTCGGGGAACGCATGGAAATTTGGTGGTACAGGTACGATATTTGAACGTACGCCACACGTACGCCATCTGATTCGTAGTCATAGCTTCAACAAAGCGCGTTCGCAACGCGATTGCAGGACACGTGGGCATGAAAACGCACGATGAAAAAATACGTCATCCGCCGGACGGCCGCGGACGGAGGTGGTTACTAAAAGAGCAGCCGGAATGAGCCATGAAAAACAAAGAGAGAGGCCTTTCTCACTCACGAGCAAACCCAGAACGTCGAACGGGTGGTAATGAAATTCCCAACCGTCCGCCATTCTAAATGAGTCGATCGAGGAAAACGGGAAGTGGTGAGAAAACGCTAGAAAGAGAACCAGGAAGGAGAAATCCGAATGGGAAAAACTTTACTCACGGAAAACGCTTTCACAACGTTGCTTCTGATCCGCCACATCGGCAACGCTGAGTTATACCGTCGTTCTACCCACTCACTATCTTTCGCTTAAGAGGACAGACTTCCTTCATGGGAAGAAACCACTCAACCAAGGTCGACTGACCTCTAAAAATAAGAAAATAAAATACGTCGAGGTCACGTTATGCCACGCGGAATTACGTCCAATTGCGAATTGAAATGAAACCGCGCAATCGCGGAATTCCACACCGGCCTCGACTCGAAACGTCTCATAAAACGTGAATCTGGAGAGAAAACTGCACGGCATTTAAAAAAATGTGTATAGGCAATAAATTTCCTTCCGCAGAACCAAGTATACGGGTAGCAGCACGTGGATCTCTCCAGTGGAGACGATCGACAAAGAGTCGGACGTGCAGCGTTTAGTAGGGCACTCAGAATCGCCCCGAGGCGCTACTCAGCGAAGGTCATCTGCTAAGCCAACAAAGCGAGAACTATTCGCGACCGAATGCCGAGCGTTCATGGCAAACTGTCATTGAAAGCAAGACGTAGTCACCATTTCTAATTGGTTAGAGCACTGATTTAATGAGAGACTGAACGGCATATTAGGATAGAATTGGATGGAAAAAGAAGCGAAACCGGAAGAGAAGACATGGCTGTATCGACTGCAAATCGAAAATCTCATACAATACGACGGGAATATGTTGAAAAGTTAAGCCGGCACAATTCTCAAGATGCACCGTTTTTCCTCAAAATACACGCAAACCTAAGATTAGGTGACATAAAACGCAGCTTTCTGTTACTTAATAGGACAATTTACTCCAGATACGTTCGTTGCTCCCACACGTGACTGTTTTCCGCGCCGAGGATACCCACACAGTCCGTCAGTACGCCATGAGGATTTCCCGATAGTGCTTCCCTGATTGATCTTCCAGGGAAATGGCGCGGCCGCACCGAAGTGCACTAACGGCGAAGCAGGAAAAGGCGAGGGCCTCAAACGTGTACTTCCTAAAACTATTCCAAAACTTCCGCGTGGTATGTGAGCGGGGATAATAGCAAAAAAAATTATTTCATATCAAACAATGGGATTTGCACTCAGCGATCGAAAAGCTCCATAATTTTGATAAGGTCTAGACGGGTGTGGCACCCGGTTAAGCTATCCGAAGCAGGCGTTTCGACAAACCTCTCGCCTATCAACCTCAACAGTCTTTACCCTGAGGAAGATGAGCGAAGAGCCAATCGAAACGTCAGCCTAACCCGTTGCAACACCCGAAAAGGCTTCATCCATACCATTTACAAGGGAGAAACCTACTGTCTTTAATCAGACTCCAAATTAGACACCCGGGATGGCACGACAGAGCTGAGAGCGGTCAGCGCGAATGAAGTTTTAACGGGTAAATGTGTGGCATAGCGAGTGAGACTTTTTTGCCGACTGCACGCTTCTTCTCACCAAGTCTGGGCTACAAAGGTCGCCCTGCAATGCCTCTCGTGAGGCTGGGCGAGTCACGTCCTGTTTTTTCCCTGGCTGGACCTCTTCGCCAACGACAATTCAATTTTCTCGGAGGAAGCGCTATTCCACGTTTTCGCCGATATTCTAGTCGGCTGTCACCTCGGGTCTCACAGTGCTCCGACCGCTCTCGCGCACGATGGAAGGCCTTGGCATGTCCGTGACACACTTGGTGGTCGCGGGCCGTTGGAAAAAGGCACGATCCGAGGGATGGAGTTAAAAGTTTGAAACAATCTTCCATCACTGCGCGAGCGAATTGAGGTTAAAAGGAAGGAAGGAGCCGAGAGAGAGAGAGTGAGTCCTTGTACGCCCAGGGAACGACTCTTCAGACTTATTCCTATTCCTAAGGAAGTACGGCAGGGCTTCCGAGGTTTTGAGGAGTTGAAAGCTAAGGACTCGGCGACACGACTGCCGACTACTCCTGGACAATTTTATGGGGCTACAACGAGCGGCGGATCAAGGGGTGGTGCGCGGGAGCGGACGCCCACCCTTTCCGGGTACATTAGGAAAAATGGTGGTCATAAGGTACTCCAAACCCCCAGACCCTCGGAAAGTAGCAATCCACCCCACCCCCAAAAAACAACCTAAATCCGCCCCTGACTACGCTGCACTATGCACATTAATTTAATTTCAAAATAAGAAACTAATTGCCGAGAGACAATGAAGCAAAGACAAATATAAATTGATAACGACGCGTTAAGAGAGGATTTTAATCTCCAATACTAGCACGGTGCTGTCGAAACCAGACCAATATTACTGAAATCGAGAAATAAGATGCAGTCTTTACAGATACCGCTCAAATAGATCGATGGCATTCTATATAAGGATTGATATCAGAGTTGCACTCGAAAACTTACGAAAGAAAAACCCAAGTCGTTGCCCAAACGGTTGGGAATAGAAAGCGGTCGAGAAAGCCACCACCACACGCCAAACCCACGCGTGAAGGAATGGCTCCAGCGGTTGGCGAGTCGTCTCGGTGGTCGGGAGAGGGAGGAGAATCGCCGAGAGCGTCTCGAAACTGAGAAAAGACACTGGAGAAGTCTTTAAGGGATCGCAGACGCGTGACACTGGGGTGTGTGTGTGTGTGTACGCGTGAGTTAAAATATTCTGTCACGCACCGAGGAGACAGGGCAAAAGCGGAAATATCCATTTCACGTCTCGGGCGAAGGAGCGAGACCGCAGTAAAAGAATGAGAGATCATTCGCGGTTTCCCCAAATCCACACCTTGGGACCCGGGAAGACGGAGAGAAAGAGGGTGGGATGGCATGCTTGCGTGTGTATACTGACACTGAGACTGCCGCACTTGATATCCGGGGGAAGGAGTGGGTGGGTGGGTGGGGAGGGAGGTAAGGAAGGAAGGAAGGAAGGACACCCTGGGAACGGTCGAAAGGTGGCGGCTACAAGGCGACGACGTCGCCGCGGGAGGAAGGGTAGGGAGGTGGAGACCCTCGAGAGACGAGGGGGAGGGGGGCGAAGGAGTGAGGGAGGGGTAGCGCCCCTGGCCCCAAAACCGAGAGGAAGGGAACGGGAGCAGCGGTGCGGAAGGAAGGATGGGCGCGCACCAAGGATGCTGCCCACCAAATCCTGGAGAGGTGAGAGAGCGATGCCATTTTTCTCCCGCGACACTACACTTGCAAATTGGTTACGCGGCTCTTGCGAAGTAGGATTACCCTCAGAAATAGATCGAGATGGGGAGAAAGCAACTAGATTTGTAAAGAGAAGTTGTGAAGAGCGACGTTATTTTCCTTTCTCCTTCTTTGTTTGGAGTATACCACCATTTTACGGGACTCTTACGAAGTAGAATGTACCTCAGAAATAGAAAGAAGATACTTTTTTGACAGCAAGGGACTATAATGTTTGCGGTGGATATTTTCCATGAGATTCCTACTCTCACAAGGTTATCTAGACTAGACATTTGTGTTTAGTGACTTAGCATTAGTGCTAACTCGTTATCCTGAATGATTTGGTTTTCTACATGAATTGCATCCGAGCGGAGGCCAGATCTTTTCGCCAAGAAGGCGAAAATCACTCGTCTCCGTGGACTCGTAGGGCCACTGTGCGGGCAGATGGGGGAATGGATGGGCTGAGGGGGGAGAGTGAGGTAGGGCGGGGGGGTTGAAGCTCACACGCAAATCCTCTTGAGGGCGAGCGAGGGAAGTTGAAAAATAATCGCTCTTGCCCTTCTTGTAACTAAATAATGATTCACATATCAAAGGGCGGGAAATTTACCAAGACATCATCACAGTCCTTCCAAGGCAATAGCCAGTTGAAATATGCTGATTTGGCGTAGAAAGAAATGACTAAAAAATTCTTTCACCATCGAAAGAGTTTTAACAAAGGCCACCATAGAGGATGCTTCAGTACGTGATCCCGTTGTCCAGAAGGCATTGAACGTGTTTACGTGTTTCTGTCAACTGCGCTATTATCTTGGACCGACTGCAATAGGAACTGGAGTCAACAGATAGTCAACGGCTTGTATAAATAATTATGACAAAGTTGCTGAGCGCGATTGAACGAGGTAGCGTTGAATTTGTCCACCCTCCCCCACAGAACGGGAGCGTGTTACTTCCGTTCTGTTCGCCTGACCTCTTCTATAGAAACCGATCACCACCGCAAAACAGCGGACACAAGGCCAATGATCCATGCTCTCCCGATCGGCTAAAGGTTTTTAACCTTTCTCCGAAGCTCTGTCGAAACATCGAACGGATAGAGTGGAGGGTTTGGGAGGAAGGGTGGAGGGAAGGGGAGGTAGGAAAGAGACTCCATAGATTACAAGTGGAGAACAGATGAAATCATAGCAGCATAATAGCGCCAGGGACTTTTGAAGCCATTTAAACACGCAATCGGACACAATAAATGCATCATTTTTTCAGTTAATACACCGCATACAGACGCAAGTAACGGAATTTTGGCGGCTCCGAAACTAATTTTTAAAATGCAAAATGGAAATGATTTCTCAGAACTCAGGATTATCCATAAAATTTGTGGCAAAATTGCGCGCGATAGAAATGTTAGGCGGATCATTTTTCTCCAAAATACAGGCTTCACATCAGTGCGTCAAGACGCCATTTATTCTCCTTCAATCTATGAGACGCCCCTCCCTTTCAATCCCCCAATTCCCCATTCGGTGCGCGTCGGACGCCACTCGCAGTCGCACCCTTCCTCCGACCACCCAACCGTTGCCATAGGAACGGCATCATTAAGGAACGCCCCCACCAACAACTCCCTTCTCGAAACAGCAATCCGCGGCCACCTCGTTCAAAGCGCGTCTGAGTGAGAAAGACAAAAAATTGTGCCCCATTCGAAATATCAAATCAATTGCAAAGGATGATGCTCAAATCAAGTCATACACTACAGGCGGGTGTGGTTCCCCGACATCACGAAACAATTAAGCAAAGGAGAGGACACGATCGAGGATCATTATGCGAGTCAAAAAAGGAAAAAAAGTCCACCTTAACGCGTATCTATTGCTTAAAAGATACTGCTTTCATACTAGACTTACTTAAACAGAATAAAATTTTTTAAATATGCAGATCATTCGACGAACGTATTTTTTAACAAACACTTTTCCCAGATGTTTCGGAGACTTCCATCGAATAACCGCATACCGACTTAAACGGTGGCAGTAATTTGCTAGTAACTTAAAAACACTGATTAGCCAACATTATCACCCGTTCTGATGACATGAGACTTATGTTAATGAAAACACTGTGAGGTTAACATCCTAAGAAAACAGCAATCTAAGAACGATCACTGTGGGAACCGATTAACGGGGGATAAACCGAGAAAAGGAGGCCTAAAACGTAACAAGTCACGAACATCACGAGAGATGTCCAAGAAAAATGATAAGGGGAGAAAGGTGTGAAAAAGGGATGTAGAACGACGAAATGGGGATGTAATGGAGAACTTCGCCAACCTAAGCGAATCATCGGGCTGATGACTATTACTGACGATTCCTCACTGGAGGGGGGATTTTAGACGATGGATTTTTTCTTACGCGGAGGGTCGAGCCGTCTCACTCCATAGATCAGGGTTCGGGCCTTAGCTTCAGTAAGAATGCCTAAGCGGCCAGCTTAAGTAAAAATGCATAAGCGGCCAGGTTGGAGAAAGTGAGAGGTTGGGGCCGGAAAGAGGCAGAACCCTCCACCATCACTCCTTCTGTGAGGGCCTTGCCTGGACGACCAGGGAAGTGACCGCGGCGAGAAGCCGAAGGCGCTGCCCTCCCAGACGACACAGGAAGCGACGAAGCACCTGCCGGTCAGTGTCAAGACCCGTGCCCAATTGGCCACCTGCGGCGACCCCCTCCCTCGCCCACACACCCTAGCAATGTCACCGTCACCAGGCAACCGTTCCCGCAAGGACAAGGCGGTTGGCCAGCGGTACATACCACTAAACAACTACACGAAACAGGGATGTAACACTTATCAATAAATCTCTATTTCCTATTATGCTAGAAATCGGGTTTTCAAAGGAAAACTTTCCTCTAACAGGAATACGATTGAGATTGAGGCAATTCGCTAAAATATCATTGGGAAAGTTGTCAGTTGTTCTTAAATTCTGGGCGTTCAAATAACATCACGTCGACAAAAATCGTCCAATGCCGTTTGAAAAAGGGAATCACGTAATCGAAGAATCCATGATGGTGGAGTCTTCTTGTCAAAATCACAAGATCTTTCCAAAAATTATAATTTTTCGTTTTATTCTAAACCAAATCAGTTCATTTAAACTACGCTTTAATCTCGGTCGGACTCTCTTTGGTGTGATCGGTACGTGGTGCGTGATCAACTGCCGAAAAAAAATTCCCCCGCCTTGCCATCCCTACGCTCTCTCTCTATTATCCTTCTCCCGGCCTTGAGGTGGCTCAACGGAGAGGAGGATGGAAAAGCGGAGAGCAAGACACCCCCAATCCTCTCATGCGCCACCCTCACAGGTGTAGAGAGAGGATTGGTTCGCATCCCCCACGTGGGTGGCCAACATGACAGCGTTGAAAATGGGAGCTCTCGTCAGCAGGGTGCGACAAGGGTGCCCCTCCCCTCTCGCCCCCCCTCATTCCCCGTTTCCATCTTTCCCTTCTCACTTCCCAAGCAGAGGGAGGGGAGAGTCTTGGTAGGTGGGTGGGTGGGTGGAGAGGAAGAAGAGGGGGTGACTGAGAAGGGCGATCGGGTAGGCGTGGAAGCTGGGGTTACCTGCACTTGGCTTGACGAGCACTTCACTCCGTTTCGTTCGCGGGGCTCGGAAGCATATCTTGCACCCTAAAGGCCAACGAGAACAGCAGAGTATAAAAAATAAAGACGGCCTTCAAGTGAACTACAATGGTACGAATATTTCTCACCTCATATGTGTTAGGATTATGATGGTGAACGCAGAGGAAAAGGACATCCGTAAGCATTTTACTCAAAAGGAACCAACAATGATTTGCAGAATAATGGCAAATAAATTGGACTTTTATGAAGATCAATTTACTCAAAGAGTGAATTAAATATTAAATAATAACTCATTAAAATTCACTCATAAATAATGCATCAAAATATATTTTGGGGAATCGTTTCCAAAACAGCACTACAATATATACAAAGCGGGATTCTCTTTCGTGCACCAAGATGCCTTCCCTAATCTACACTCGCGAAGAATACTAGATGCATGGGTCTGAGAGAAAGTTTTTCGGCGAAAAAACTGAAGATTGGGAGACTCCACATTTCTTACGAAACCTAAATGATGGGATCTGTTGACATTGGAGTGAAAAAAAATCAGGACGTTGGAAAAAGTTATTTCAGACGTTACAGATCTGCTAAAGGGGAGATAGAAAAGTAGGTGGGTCTGTAGGCCACTGTCCGGAGGCTTCAGAGTTTACGAATCTCGCACCCGGTTTAATAACGTCTGGAAAAGGCTACCAACGAGAGGACTTTATGTTAACTGAGTTTTAGAGTTAAAAATCATCAGCTAGTTGGTTATTTGACAGTTAAACTATGTTTTAACACCATGTAAATACTTCCGCAAAGGGTAACAAAAATCAGACCGTGGCATCAGATCTTAATCAAAGAGATAAAAACCCGCATCCCATCCCAACTCACCCCACTTCTTCCATAAAGTCGAGGAATGCGAACGCCATTGTTCCAGCAGCAAGCGTGGGTCACGATTGCCCTCTTATTACTAAGTGGCCTTCGGTCTGAGGAGGTGCATGCATTTTCCGCTGGATAAATCTTTATAAAACTCACAGTAGGGATGAGTAGGCAAACAATAAACAAGTCAAGACTTCTGAGATAAAATACTCATTATCACCACGGCTAGCCAACGGGACGTCGCTCGTGAATGAGTCGACTCGACGATAGCGGATAGCTGTCACGGAAAATGAACATCATCAGCTAATGTATGGGATTTGAAATTCATTCAAGTCGAACCTTGATACTATGTCAGCCTTCACACATTATTTGCCTTCCTAAAAGCGACTCTTCAGATACCCACGGCGGTGAGGAATTCCGTCTCAAGAGGGTGCATCGGAGATTAAGTAGAGATAAAACGTAACTCAAGAAGTAAAAAAAATAAAGAACAACCAACCTAAATGATAGTTAAGTAAATTTTCATTGCTCTAGATTTTGTCGCAGTTAACGTACTCCAGATGGCTAAAAGGAACACGTCTAATCTTCTAAGTGGATTTAAAAAAACTAAACGATAGTTATAATAATCCAGCTCAAGGGCAGGGCGAATGATGAAAGAAGAAACAATGGAGAAAGGGCACGTGAGGGGAAGGAAAACAGAACACGCCAGGCCTTGAAGTATATCTAGCGGCTAATATGTTTGATATACTATGAAGATACTTTAAGAGTTTGCACATAGTGTAGAGGAGCGCTCGTCGCGTAGGGCAACAAAGCACATCCGAATCGATAAGGAGAGCAGGGGATCGATAATAATGAGAGAGAGAGGGTGACGCCATGAAACCTGGGAGAGACGTCTTCCGCAGGTTATGCGCGAGTACGCATGGCGCCCTCCACTCAAAGAACCCCGAACTAAAAAGGAGAAACTACTGCCCACTTTTACAAATGGTAATGGCGCTAAGGCAGAGGCCGTCGTATCCTGCAGAATGGTCATTTATTCGCCCTGATACTCAATTGTCTCATGACTAGCCACATGAACAGGTAGTGTTCGAAATATTTTCATCTTTTTCGTTGCAGATAACGAGAGAAGCGTTTATCGAAATCATTCGCCGCGGGGGTCTACACTCCTGTCCTGATTAAAACATCCTATTTAATTCTCCTAGTCATATTTACAAACGCATGACCACTAGGCTTGTCCTATTATGCAGTCTCCAAAGACATAAATATCGGCGCAGGATTGACAAAGACATTAATTAGTTTGTCCGACGACTTTGCAGATTTGAGTGTTGGCCATGAGCTAATAGTACAAGAGAAAACGTATTCGATGCCCAACTGGCAATAATATGGCAACCAATCGAAGATCTTAAGGGGTTGGACCACGAGAGCCCATATAGGCCCCATCTCGTTTGTTAGAGCCGCATCGAGACGCCTCCCATTAGGGGAACGTGGACGACCTCTTTAAATCCAGCGCTCTATGCTCACCCAACCACCCACGGACCAAAAAAAAGAAGAAAGAAACCCCCATAGGAAAAAATAGACCCAAAGACATCCATTCCCAAGGGTACCTCTTTGTAGGGGTTCTCTAAAGATACCTGGGGCGTTTTTTGGATTTCCAAAGGGGACCCTTACCGAGGGAGTCGGGAGGAACCATAACGAGGGTCGAATGGGAACATGGATCACAGGGTGGAGCCCTCGTTGACCGACGCCGCTTCGACCAGACAGCGGTCTCTCTTCTCCCCTTGACGGCGAGAGGGGATGGATTCCCTCATCCATCCGAAGGGGAGCAAAGCGTATCCACGCAGTCATTCGAGCCATGCAGTCATGCATTCGACGCTAGAAGATTTTCTATACCTTCCATTAGCTTGAAACAGCAACATCAGACATCGTTGGGTAAATATCAGGCGACCGTTTTTTTCATTTCATTCAAGTAGTACTATGAGATTCGACTGTAAGATGCGTACAAGACACTCAACTTCTAGCAGGCATTTTTCTTATTTTCCGTCATCACGTAATGTTTCATGCTATCGCAAGTGATTCTTCCAGTAATGTCTCTCAATTCAACAAATTGAACTCACTGCATGGATCAACTCCCTAAGGCCAACTGCGCTCTCATGAATGACTTTACATCTTTTCAGTGAGACCGTACGGTTTGGTTTTGTTTATGTTCATTCTCGTTCTAGTTATGACGGAGAAGATAAATTTTCCTCGCAGAGATGCGATAGGAGAAGGAATGAGGTTACGAAAGAGCAAATAACCATCTTGGGTCAGTCATTTACGCAGTGAATAAAAGAAACGTAATGGTATTAATGCATTAAGGCCCACTTTTACAATGCTTGATTATCATCATACGCTAGATGACTTAGCCTTCTCATAAATTTGAAGTTAAAAGAGAGTTTGGGTCTTGTACATTACATCATATTGAGGGGTAGTTGACACAAGCGTCTAGGATGTTTGAAGAAATATATACACCGGTTTTCATGCCGAAAAATCATTAAAACAAAGACTATGAAACTGGAAACCAGAGAAGCGTTTCCGAGGAAAATAAGGATAGATATAGTTAGGTGCGAGTGGTTGATGATAAAATGTGGCAGAGATTCTGAAGTAGTGGACATAAATGGAAGGAGTGTGCTTCGTTGGTTCTACCAGATCGAAAGAATGAATGGAATAAAATAACTACACAGGTACACACGATATTATATGAATGGTGTGAGAGAATGAGGCAGACCGCGAAAATCATGGGTGAATTTGGGAGAAAATACTAAAGGAATATGACAGCTGGTATGAAGTAATGTACGAGTGTATGAGAAGCGAATGCTGTTTGTATTGGAAGAGAATCATGGAGGAAATAATCAAATGGGACCCAGTTTTCCAGGGCTAACCCCACCACCTAGGTTCTTTAACTTAGCCCACTCGGAAAGGGAACGATATGTATTATATAACTCGGCCGTACAGCCATTGCCGGGAGAAGCCATGATTTTCCTTGGCATACAGAAATAATGAATTCCGCATCTCTCGCCACTGGCAGAGGCAGAAGCAGTGGCCTAAGGAGATGGCTCGGTCTGAGGGTCCAACCTTGCCGAGTTGAGCGTACCCACTCCCTCCCCCCTCCCCCTTCAGAGCAGCCCATCCACCGCCGGCGACCTCGAGCGTCTCCGTCCTCCAGTTCACCCCCACACAACTCCCCCCCTCTCCCTTTCTCCCGACTCCCACCAGGCCCATCGAAAAAAAAATACATATCTATTCCTCCTCCTCCTGGCCCGACAGTCGGAGAGGGAGAGAAAGATCCATAAGCTTATACAAGAGGACCGCCGCCTACTCTCCGGCACTCGGGGACGAGCAGCGGATGCGACGAACGGCGGCAACAGAGCGCCCCCCGACGGTGAAGGCCAACCCATCTCCTACCCCGCCTTCCCCGTCCCCGGCGCGCCGCCCCCTCTCCCACATGGGGGAGGAGGGGACAATGAGGAGGAACCAGCCCGCCTCAAGCTCACACCAACCGAAAAATGAAACACGAAAGAAAAGATAGCCAGCTTTGCCCGATGCCTCGGCTCCTTCTACCCCCCCCCCACACTCATCGTTGCCTCCCACACAATGCTCCGCGCGCCAGGAACTCTTGATTGAGGAGGAGAGGCGATGACACTAGACTTACTCCGCCAACTTCTCCCGCCAACGACTCCCTCCGGCACCGATTCCTTCAAGGCAAGGCGAAAGATATGCTTGTTTGGGCAGGCGGCGACCTTAGGCGCCACTAAGGGAAAGGAAGCACAATTTTTTCCTTATAAATAACGATTCGACTCGAATATATTATTTTTCAATTTAAGCAGCCGCAAGAAGAATGACGTAAAAAGTGCAGCATTATTGAAACTAAAACTTCGCAGTAGATAAGTGAATTTCTCAATTATTAACGAATTAATATTTCATTGGACTCATATCTTTCACGCATAGCGCTTCGAACGTTTTCACAATCGCAGACTTCAAGAGATTTTGTTAAAATTATCACGTTGAGTAATAATACATTTTTTTAAATCTGAGGACGCATACGAACACATTTATTACGAGGTCTATGCGTACGATACCCCTTATTTTTTTTAACATAACGACACCCTATCCAATGGAGAACGGCTGTCACTCTTTGGAAAAATATCTCGATAAGAGGTATGGAAAGTGGGGAAATGAGGGGTGAGGCTAAGTCCTACGAGGAGTCGACCGATACAGGATATCCTACATTCAGTAGCTGAACATGACCATGATCCAACAAAAGATACTGAATCCTAACAAGAAATTACCTGCGTGAGTGCGGATCCGTTGATAACTCAAGATGCGATCCGAGAGAGGAAGATAGACGGGACGAAGAGTGAGGAAGGCTAAGGAATTCCTTGAGTGTATCCCTGATTCAAAGCGGAGAGCGAACGCGAGTGAAGGTTCTCCACGAGATAGTATGCACAGACTAATTATTTCTACGATAATAGTTCGTCTAACAATCATCACGTAACCGATCGGCGGTTACACTGACGATTGCCAACCTACTGTTAATTAGATGGTTAAAAAACATACTGGGTATACTCTTCGAAGAGAGAGTAAAGACGGAAAAGGATACAAGGACCATATTAAGGTCATGCGATGCGTTCTTGGGCATCATGGACACGGAAACATTCTGTGCGAGCCACGGAGGATACTATTAATATTAATGAGAATAGAGGCTTGATCGATCGATGATGAGGACGGACCGAATGCCAGCTGATGTCAACTCGCTAATGACATAGCTGACAATGACAAGGGTGTTGGATACTCAAATATGATCACTCCCCTGAAACGTTCTACGCATATAGGTTCCACTGTGGGCCATCAGCTTTGCGTCCGCTTCTCTCGTATTTCTCCCATCTCCTTTGAACGCAATATTTGAGGCGCCTTGATTTCTTTCTCCCAAAAATATGTTTTGGCTCTCTAATTTCCAATCAAAATTTTCAATCAAACCAGATTGATTACAACGTTTCTCAAAGGTGGTTCCCATTTGACGGATTACAAAGACAGCTCAAGACCAAGAAATATTTAGAAATTATTTCTGAGGAAAGCAAACAATGCAATCTCATCATTTCTTAAAACTGTATGACACTTAGATTAAAATAATGACCTTTTGGAACATGAAGTGAACAATAATGTGCTTATTCAATAGCACTTGCCGTTGAGGTAAAGGCAGCAGGAAAGTTGGCAGGACCTCGCAACCTTTCCCAAGAAAAACCAACACGAAGTTCAGTACATAAAGACGACAAAGATAAAACTGAATACTTCAGTCACATAATGGAAATAGGAACACAACTATTTGTTTTCTACTGATTTATTAGACTGAATGCAATAGGTTCCGGCTACTATACCAAAGTGTACAGTTGATTGTATACTGTGCAGATGATGGCATAATAGCCGAAACCGGTTGCGTTCAATCTGATAAATAGAAAGAAAACACAAAGTTGTGTTCTTGTTCCAATAATGGCAATATTCCACGACGTAAGATCTTCGTGATACGATTTTACTTCCGTAACCGACCACGCCACCATAATATTTTCTGTACTCAATGACAACATCCATTATCACGGAGAAGCTATTGCCTCTCCATGTGGGCGGTCTATACGCAAGATGTTCTAGGAAGTCGTGAGACTAAGCAACGGGTCTAAACGTTATTTACCTTGGGAGGTGGCATCAACGGGCTTTCCTTCGGGCAATCTAAATAGTTACTGAAGCCGGGAACGGAGCGCGAGAGGGGAAGGGGGGAGTAGCCTTGTAACACATGCGCGACAAATTAGACGGCCCCAATGGAGGCCGAAATAAAAAGGCCACACTACTCCACGACATTGGAATGTCCCAAAACGCGAAACTTTCACCTCGCGTGACATGTACGGAATGAAACTGATATTTCAAGATACCATCCGTTCCGATTTGCGAACGAATATCAACCACGGACACGAGGCACACACTGCCGATGGGACCAGGGCAAGAGTTGACGGAAATAAACGGAAACCCTGGTCGCGAGACAGGAGAAATAGAAATCGCTACAAGTGAATACACAGGGTGAAACGGGTGGACATAGGGAGACAGGAGTGGTACTGACTCCTCCAGTGAGGGAACGGGCACTTGAGTTTACATAGGAAAATTGGTTGAGGGCTTCTTCGTTGGCTGACAAGCATTTTTAAATCTCGAAATGAGGAGATAAATTGAACGCGACCACCTAAATGATTGGGCTCAGGTGACTTACAGGAATCATTTCCGTGCCCCGGATATGATTCAATTTGACAACGGAAACGAGGTTGGTTGGTTCGATATGCATGGCAAGGCCGCATTATGAATTACAACGGTAAAAAAAGCCTTGATTACAATCAATGGGAATAGCTCAAGAACATTTCTCAAATTAGCACATTCACAATTTCCCTCTTCTGCGGCAAACACGATTAGCTAAGGTGTAAGATACAAATGAGAGTACTAAACAAATGGACGAACGGATTTAGTCGAAAAAGATTTACGTTGCATAAATAGAATTGGCATGTTAAAGACAGCTGGACGACTGAGTGACCCCTAGTTCTGACATCTTACGAGAGAAAGCGCTCAAATCCACTTCAACAACTATTTTACCGGACAGACGAGGCCATTTTTCCGAAGATTAAAATCATATTTATAAAATCAGAGACAGACTATTTAACGGACAGGTTCAAAATATTTATCTCCAGTGAACAATGAGATCGAAATTGGTGAAAGAGAGACTTTATAATTAGTTTCTTCGAGAGGTACAGTAGTTAGCTCGTTAATTACCTATTTCATGATTTTTTCGTAATCAGCCAATAAGAAGGTACTCAACAGTTCGAGACGGAGATGCTTCTCGCATCATTCTTGTCTTTCTGCGCATTTTTTTTGTTCCAAAAATACTTGAATTCTCACTTTTGCACAATATTTGTACCACATTGAATAGCAATGTGAGTGTATGTGACTCGTAAATAATCTCTATCAGTTTTGCAGTAATCCCCTAAGCATCAATGGCGAAATTTTGAGACTGATTCCGTTGGGAAGGCTTCCAATGTTGGAACTTGGATTCCGTACCGCGGGAAATTATCCTTCTGCTACTGCTTCAACAGACGAATGAGTCTAGCAACAACCGAGTGACAGGCTGGCGAGGACGAAGCAACCCGAGCACGTCAAGTGTGTGCGATACGCTCCTCGCGAGATAAAATCCGAGGCGGCCGTGAGTTCGCGGAAGAGGCACGAGGCGATGTGCTTGGAGACGAGTCGTTCTCTCGCGGAGTCAAGCCAGCGCGCCTCAAGAAAGGACGGAGAGCGAAGTGCGCGGGAAAGGAGGTCATGGACCGACGGCCAACAGTCGCGCTTTGAGGTCCAAACGGAACGAACGTCGCCCCGCGCAATTGCCAAAACCGGCGACCATTCACACGAGGTGTTCCGCAACATGAAGAAGGGGAGCACGAGGGAGTCCCGGAATACTGGACTGAACACCGGAAGAAACGGAAGATTCGAAAAAGTAATGGACCGCAGAAATAGGGTAAGCTCAAGGGAAGCAACGAAGTGGGCAACAGAGGAGGACGAGAACACTGCTGGCTGACCTTCCGAATTCCAGCCAGTTTCCCTCGGTGGACTATGCCCCATTCTTATTGGATCTGTAAACACGTTTGTTAAAAGCAGCGAATTCAATTGTCTCTCTTCAGCTCAAAGAAAGCGATGACATTGACAGATCTCCTTAACCCTAAAAGAGATTGCCTTTTTGATAACAACTGTGAAAAAGTTATGAAATCAGATTTTAACAACCAAAAATTTTTAGGGAAAGAATGAAGGCTAATATTCAATCACGCATTCTTATTCCTGTGGGCGGACACAAAGTGATCCTTATGAGCCACAATTACCATCCCAATCCTAATTCACCGGCATCATTGAATGAAATGAAATTTATAATCACCACAGAGTGCATTATGTTATCACTACACGGTAAATAACCGAAAATCTAAGCGAATTTGCATTGGGTAGCAAGCGTAGCCAGATAGTGTAATTCTGACATTATAAGAAAATATAAAAACAACTTCTGATGTTCCATGTCATATATGTTGACCTTCCACTAGATTGAACCTTCTCACGTAAATATGGCGGAGGGTTTATATAAAACAATATTTTTCAACTCTTATCAAACACGAATTGAAATAAAATGAGAGTTGAGAAAGTTTCCACGAGTATTATGAATGATTCAAACACTGGCTCAATCTCTGCACAGTGCAATAGGACCAGTGACAGCTTGAATGTGGAATAGAATCGATCTTAATGGTTACTCCAGAGGGCCCTTTAAGAGGGCCTTCCGTTCACACAAACTAAAAGTATAAAGCCTAGGACCCAACATTCATCCTTTCACATGTAATTACCACATCGGCAATGGAAGTATTACAAAACAAATGATCAAGCACCAGATCATTTTTGCTAAGTTGTTCATGGCGTGCACACAGTTCGCGACATATCCCAAGGGGTCTCGGAGCACGGCCGTGGGCGGGGCATTGCGTGATCGCCCGCTCCTTCTGCCGTAGAAGAGGGAGTTGGAGAAGTTTATTTATATTCTCACTCGACTCTTTGAGGTTCGCGCACGCCGCGAAGCCAGGGAGAAACACAAGAGTGACTCACGTTCATCCATCTGCGAGCAAAACTTCCTTATCACATCAAAGCACTCACTGAGTGAGCTGTTCCTGCGAAGAATAACATGATCGACTACCAATACTTCCCACACTAGGAATTATGGTCCCACATCACCGCCGACAGATATCCTTCTGAAAAAATCTTTTCCCAGACATCCCCAATTTTTTTCTGGCTTGGGTAATTGTTTTAAACGTAAACTTTAGTTTCTACCAGCTTTTCATTGATGGCGTTTTCTATGCGTCTGTCGTTTACGTTGGCATATATTAAGTCCACTCATGGCATTTTCGGTGATTGGGAAATAGCTAAAATTAATAAAAGACCGCCCTTTCTCTCATGATTATTTGTACTAGTAGTTTTTATAACATATTCATTACTTACAACTCACCCGCTTTAAAAGACCGGCATGATTATGTTACTGCTTCATGCATGTTTTATTTTCTCGTGGCATTTATCAATTCAGATCGTTAATAATATAAACAGTTAGTTGCATCTCAACGAGTGTATTCCAAGTGCATGTCAGCATGTTCTTCTTAAGTAACGCTCTTCTAGTTTCTGGTTTCACCTCGAATTTTTCTCAGTTCTGATTTTTGTATGCGTCAAGTGGCCGGTGCAACAGGCTACAATGTTTTGAGCGGGGACGAGCGTTGTATGCCTGGTGCGGAATCACCCCGTGCCACACACCATAGTGGAGGCTTGCATGGCACTAAATAGATGATTGAAACTTGAAACCTCAAAGAGGGTGGGAGACCAGTTCTTCGATGTCCGAGTAACACTCGCCCCACAGCGCACGTGTAGAGCACACAGTTAATGCTTTTTACACTCTCGCTGCCAAGATATGGGGACGAAGGCCGAATTCCGCAATGCAACCGCAATCCCTCAAATTGCTTCCAATTGTCCGGACTCGAGAATACTTTCGTAATCCAACGCGAAAGTGCGATCTTTAGAATATGAGGCAAATGAAGTGAACCACGCCGAAGTATAGCGAAAGCGGTTCATCACGTACCTTTGGGAAAGTGAAGTGAAGGAAGGAACGAGAGCATTCGTAGGCAAATATTAGTCAAAATAAGTCCGGACAGATAAGTGCAATGCCCTATTATATCCTTTCCACCGATTTCTCAATCCACATTTATTACTAAGGAATTGACTGTTCCTTTTTTTCGGAATTCATTCCGCGATGTATGTTTAAAGAAAACAACAATATTTCAAAAAAGGAACAGTCAACACTGCATCCGCGGAAGCCTACGAGCTAATTTTACAAAGGAATTGTATGACACGACCTCACTCACGCATACGGTGACACAAGACCAAGACAAAGACAAAGAGGGAGACATTTTGAATCACCACACAATACAGAGACGACGAGCGATGCACAAGCCAATGCCCTTGGCAAACAACTCTGCCAACATTTATTCGAGTTTGCTCAAAAAGCTGAAATACGTCAAATTTTCTCGTAGGAAAGACTACATGTCTCATGGTCGACAGGCATACCGACCTGCTCGAATGCACTTCCAGTACCAATGGGAAGTGCATTGGAGGCCCCAACGGACAGGGCAGGAGATACGAACAACATAGTGCGGACCACAACGGCCTTTCACGCGGGTCTCTGAACAATTTTCGAGACGCCGGAGAGGGATCTCTATCCATCTCTCTACCTGGCCCACAAACTTTCCAAAATCCACAATGGCGGTCGGAAAGAGGCTCAAATCCCATAATAGTCCCCCAAATGACCCCCTTGCCTTCTTTAAACCTCGGGAGGAGAAACCTCCTCCCGAAAGGGTTCCTTCCCTCCTCACCTCTCACCTTCCCTCACTCCCCGCCAAGGTCACAAACGGGCAACGAGTGGGAGACAGACCGAAAGCCGTCGCCGCAACAACAGAAACTCCTCGACAGAAAGTAGGACGCACAGGTAGTGGGTGGGTGGGGGATTCCTTCCAATTCTTTGCCCGCGTATCCCTCCCTCCCTCCCTCCCCCCAGAGTCCCTCTCTGAATCCCTCCTCGGCCCAAAATGAAGAAAAGGGTCCCCGAAGAATTGGACGGGAGACGCCTTTGGGTTTCGTACACAGGGACGGAAATGGGAGAAGAATCCCCGTGAGAATTGTTTTCGCCAAGCAACCATCCCGAGGGACTCCTGAGGGATTCCTCTCTTCCCTTGCCATCCCCCCTCCCTCCCCCCTCTTTATCCTGGCCGTCCCTCCGTCACACCTGAGCGAACCTTAGCCACTCGAAAGGAGACGAGCCGTCGGGAGATGGGACACTCCTCGAGAGAAAGTATACACACAAGAAACGCCCACGCACCTTCGAGACACAGTCACAAAAAGCCCTTTCCCGAGGGATATTACACAGGAGATATAGAAAGGCCCTTTCGTTCGGGATGGTAAAGTGTGGGGGGGGGAGGGAGGAGTGGGTAACGGGGGCGTGTGGGAGGGTAGGATGAGGGGAGAGAAGGAAGTGGGTGGGAGGGCCTTCTCTTTTTTGGGGCCGCTGCCGCCGCCGCCGCTGCCCGAGCGCTCGTCTTATGGCCCAATCGAGCGCAGCCTAGTTTCGTTTTGGGTCGACCTCAACCGCTCTCTGCTCCCTCGCCCTCCTCCTCCTCTCGAAGCGATTGAGTGAGTGAGCGAGGGGGGAGGGAGTTGGAGAGAAAGCTCTCTTCCTTCCCGAGGCGCCGGAGGGGGAGTGGATTGCCGTCCGTCCCTCTCGATTCGTGCGCTTTGCGGCCCAAAAACGAAAACGGCACACGGCGGCGGCCTCTCCCGAGGGACACACCGCGAGTTGAGCAACTCCTGAAGAGAGGCAGCAGCAGCTCTCGCGGTCGGTGGGAAGGCGAGCGAAAGAGCGCCGGCCGCCCTCGAAACTGCACGCACAAACAGACCGAAGCGGGTGGGTGACTGGCCCCAAAGATCACAGAAGAGGATATATACGCGTGGAACCATGCAAGTACGATATCAATGAAATGGGGAAATACTGAATCCATGGAAATGCTCAATCGGCCGCGATGAATGGATCAGCTGAGCTGGCAGTACACCGGAAATACTATAGTAGCCGGTATCGCCACGAAAACAAAATGATTTATCTAGGGAAATGCAAAAATGACTTGTCACAAAAGAGGAAAGCGATTTTTCAAAGCTAAGCGATACGTGGAAAATCATGTCGCAACTAATGCATTACTGTGAGCTGGCAAGCACGCTTGAAAAGTTCTCCAAGAGCATGCGTCCCACATGCTCATAGGGTTTATAAAAAGCGTGACCAGGGCGGCGGCTGAGTTATTTAGTAGGCCCTAGCGCTTAACCCGGTTTAAGAGCTTCGATCTATCCGACTGATTACGTGAAACGACCTAATGGACATAAATTTGCCGGAAGCCAATTGGGCGATCACATTACCTATTTCTGATTGCAGGAAAGTGTCAGACAGCTGAACGACGAAATGATAAGTTACTTTAACTTTACGCGCCAATTCGTCACAATAAATATAAGTAAATATATGCCAACGCAGGTCCAACTTAAGACTGCTGCATATCGCTTTCCTTTTTCATAACTAACCACATCAAGAGATCATTCGCTATGCCAGAAGAGAAGCATAGATTCAAAATTAACGAAATCTAAAAGCGAAAGATATATCTTTTTCTAACAGTAGTGTGAGAAGACTGATTGAAGACATGTGGCAATCTTGTCGATAAGAATGATTTCTTGGTTCTAATCGCTGGCCGTGTCCACAGAGGGTAAAAATGCGTAAACAGAACCCCAACTCAAAAGGTTATTGAAACCCGACAGTCTTTGGGTTGAGGTTTGGTTCAAACTTGGGCCCAAATGTGTAAAACCTGAACCCAGGGGCCATCCCAAACCAAAAGCCGGGGCCATCGCACGCACACCCGAGTGCAGCGACATGTCAGGCGGGGCCAAAAGGCACAAAAGGAGAAACACTTCGTTCGAGAGGGATAAAGCAGAGAGGTATGGTGGAAATAGGGGAGGGAATCGAACTGGACTGAGGGTGAGGTGGGTGGATGAAGAGAAAACGATGCCATTATGACGGAGGGAAAGGGGGTGTGAGGGGTGGGGAAGGGGGTGTGAGGAGTGGGGAAGGGAGGGCGGAGATAATTCCCCTCTCTCTCTCTTAAGGCCGCGCGCGTAATTGGAACCCATCGCATCGGCGGCGAGGGCTGAACTCTTTCGAGCGAATAGTCCTTGACACCTTCGATTTCCCTCGGCTCCGCGTCAATGAAACGAGCTCCGCGATGCACGCAAAAAAGGATTGAAGGGGCGCGGGGAGGGAGGCCGGGCTGAGGCGAGGAGGGGGGGCGGTACAACGACACACGGTTTGGGAACCGAGAATGCGGGGGTGAAGGGAGCTCTCCGAGAGCGAAGAAATTCAAATTCTCGGATGAATGCGTAAAAATGCATCGGGGAAAAAACCCACCAAGACCAGGAACCTAAACACGGACCTTTGGCTTGCCGGGCCAATGCGAAGAACACCACGCCACCCCGGCTTCCTAACTCCCGAGGCAATTTTGGAAGGATTTAGCATCTAGTCCCCTTGAATCCTCCCCAAATTTCCTTGGGAATAAGGGTGTCGGGGTAACGGGATGGCCTGCGCACTGGCCCTGTAAGCCAAAGTCCCATCGTTTGATTTCCGGTCTAGTTGGACTTCTCCAAATGTAATTTAATAGTATTTCCACCGCCGGCTTCGGAAAAATTGAGAGGGGAAATCAAGTTAATAGAGCTCACATAATCTCCCTTTCAGTTTATGAGAATGGTGATGATAGGAAAGCTCGGGAATGAAAAATGCCTATGGTCCCTAGCGAAAGAGAAAATTTTTCCATAGCGGTCCCTAGCGAAAGAATAAAGAAAGGCAACTGGAATGGATTCCACAAGGTCACCCGCTGTCAGGAATCTGGAAACCATGTGATTGAATCTCAAGTAAACGACCAATGACCGAAGACCCCTTGTGTCATTGGTATTAGAGCATTAATTAATCAACTACTTAATCCAAAAGGCAACTCAGAGACCAAGCAAAACTGGCAGGTTATATTGTTAATGTCGCATGAAGGAGTTTAGATTTAAAAAATCAGATCCATAATGATAGTTTTTCTCGTGAAAGTTTGACATCTTTTTAGCTCCACAATCCCAGAAGTTCGACTTTTTTAAAACTACCTTCTCCTCCAGTATCTGTGCAAAAGAATTAAAATATCCGCAAGTACGCGAAAGAAAGGTCGACGTTCCGAAAGGAGGATGAGGGGGTAAAGTAAAGGAAGATAAAAAAGACGATTTCTTTCCAAAGCAAGTAATTTATTCAAATAAATTAGCACGGAATTGTTGACTGTTTTTACTTTTTGGGATGTATCCATTTTAAAGTCGAAATCCATAGACCTATTAAAATTCACTGCAGACAAATTCCTCCAGCATACTCTTTGGCAAAATGAAAATTCACTTCACCTGGATTGACACATGGCTTGCACGAGATACCCAGAAGCTGAGTGGTCGTTACGGTTTGGAGGTGACGACGCGAGACCACGACGAGAGAGACAAACTCGAGCGAACGAAAAAATGTGATCGGGGCACGCAGGGAGTCGACGAGCGGAAAGGAACACTTTCCACGCCGCAAGAGATAGAGGTAAAGAGAGAGAGAGAGTGAGAGAGAGAGAGCAAAGGCGACGTACCAGTGCGACGTTTCCGCCCCGAGCAGCGAGAGCGCCATATGAATTTCACATTCGAGTTTCGAAACGCCAAATATCCCACTTCCACAAGGAGGTTAGACTTTTGGCACGGACGAAAGTGACAAACATTGAGCAACTCCCGAGACGATCAGCATGAGAAGAGAGGTCGCTCCCTTGTCCGCCATCCAGTCCGGGACCGCCCGACCCGAGGGCGCAGGGAAGTCAACCGACCGCACCCAATGCCGCACTCGCACGAGGGACGCAAACTCAGTCCCCCCGACCCTCCCCCCCATGGTACGGGACGGCATATCCCCCGACACCAAATTCGAGGAAACGGAGCCACTCTATAAAAGCACGCAGTTTTGGTCCGGTCGTCGAATTCGGTAAATCAGCGAATGAGATCAAATAACCAATCATGACATCATAAGAGTAAATCGAGACGCAAGGTAAAGATCCAGGCCACAGATTCGAAAGAAGTGCATAAATATTTTCTCAGGGAGTATTTGGAGCTGTAGTCTGCATTGCGAATGAATCACAGACCAAAAGTTTTAGGGTTCGACAGTATTTGAATAGATAAGAACCCTTCCTGGCGGGAACCGAGCGTTGTCAAATCAAATTACTAACCCCACCTTACATGATCATCATACGAAATGGCTTTTCCATTGCCTCCACAAATTCTTGACTTCAAACTCCATTCCGATTACCTAAAATAAATCAAAAGATGCCATGGAAATACTTCGCGACAGTAACTTCAACACACTCATCCTTGGGAAGAACTCGTGAGCATGAATGGGCAGACGATTTTTACTGTGTGGTTGAATATTGAGAGGAGATATCTTCCAACTCTGCGACATTGCATACCTCGCATACTTATCGCAAGTATGAGATTAACGCAGACGTTTTTCGTAACGTTTTAACTTACAAAACGCCTAAATATGACAATATTAGGAACTTTTAATGCGTCGTACGCTAAGAAACGCGCGCGCTTCTCATTATTGTGGATTACCTTAGATGCATTTTGACGATCGCGATTAATCTAGGAAATCCGAGTAAGAATGGAAATTTTCTGGGTTGGTTCGTTCCAGATACTGGGGATTAACGTCACAAAGAAAGGTGAATGACTTCGGGGAAAGGAAAAAGAGCGCAATTGTTCCCACCTACATGTTTCACAAAGTGGAAGTGTATCTCAGGAATCGATAACTACATGCAATCCGAACAGAGCAAACAATGACACGACTCCATCAGTCAGTTGCTGAAGTCCGGAAAGTCAAGCTGATCCAACAGGGGGATACATGGGAGATGAGGGTGGGGAATGGGGAGGTGAGGTTAAAAAAGATCCCTCACGCACCCTTCTCGTCCACAGCCACGATCCCAGCACTCATTTTCGGAGCGCGGCCTGCGCGTCCTTTCGACCCGAGAAACCACAACCCAAATGCGTCCTTTCCTTATCTGCGAGGGCATCCCGCCAAAACCCTCGCCTCACAATCAGCACTTCTAATCCGGGAAGTGGCGGACACATGCAAGCGGGCGGCTGAACGGGTGGCTGGACGGCTTCGTTCTAAAATCCGTCAACTATTTTGATCCATTCGTCCTAATCGATGAGGCACAACTTTACGACCAATGACGATTTTTAATAGCACGATTGATTTACTTTTACGTCTCCGAGACAAAAATAATACGTCTGCTGAGCTAATAATTGAGGGAAATGCTCCGGTGCTCGGGAGGTTTGGAGCCTCTGTCAATATGGGATGCGCCAGAGTACCCCGCCTGCACCCGCAGGCTCATTTGCAGATTCATTTGCTTCGGGGGCGAGGCCGCCGCGCCATGGAGAGGCGGGAGCTACAGCCAGGGCGGTGACGATGGTCTCTCCCCGCGCTCACCTACGGCTACGAAATGGGTCAGAGCGGCACGCGCGCCGAGCGCACTCTCGCGCTAATGAGGTGCGAAAAATCGAGCAGCCCCGTCCCCGATATTTACCCTCCCCTCCGCGGAGCGATACACATTCGACCGTGACGGACGCAGGGCCGCCACAATGATAATGACGGACTATTATTCAAGCAGAGGCTAAGCAAAGGCGGTCACATTCGATTGTACCCTCCTCTCCCGCATTGAATAAACAACCTTCCTCTTAATACCACGCGGGAAAACGCATTGCGAGGAATAGAATAGAATTATCGTTTATTTTACACTGGGACAGGTCCCTCAGAGCAAGAATACAAAAATGGATGATGAAAGAAAGAGAATGAAGAAAAAATACGCTGTCAGAGGAAAGAAACCGAGAGCTCATGCGCGCCGGTGTAATGGCAATTACACACGTGGGGAGGTGATGGGCGAGGTCGGTGCCAATGGAAAAACTAAATAGAACCACACTGTCTGAAGATGGCACGGGATAGCCATTAAAATGCGCAATCGGCCATATTAGACCATTTGAGCCGTTAACATGCCAAAAACGAATTTTTATAAATTGCTGGGGCATCTAATGTTTTATTCGTGAAATAGCAGAGCGGAAATGTTTTCCAAAAGAGCTTGCGCTGCATCAATCATAAAGCTCTCAGCCGAATAGCGCGCATTGGTCACGTCGCGTAAATAATTTTACGCAGAAAAACTACATTCACTTTCCTCCCACCACATACCCTAGAAGTGAATTATATGATATTGTGAAGGTGTATGGAGGACGCCATACAATTTCGTCTCGAATCTATGGATGGAAGGCCACGTGAAGAGTGGCCTCCCGCGCAGAGCGCCCGTCATTACCGCAGCGGCGTCAGCTACAGTTGTGAAACTGCAAGACCGGCGTAC
Organism: Ceriagrion tenellum; assembly: GCA_963169105.1. Classification (NCBI taxonomy): domain Eukaryota; kingdom Metazoa; phylum Arthropoda; class Insecta; order Odonata; family Coenagrionidae; genus Ceriagrion; species Ceriagrion tenellum. The sequence goes on from OY720632.1 coordinate 30,831,616, forward strand.
ACCCGCCCGCTGCCTTTACTACAGATCGTTCAGCGACATGCGCAGAATCACACAATTGTCGAGGGAGGGAGGGATGGTAGGCAGTGGGGAGGGGACGGAGTCGGAGGGGTACGGGAAGGAGACTGGCAGGGGTGGGGTGGCATTGCTCAACAGGTCAACGTGGTGACTCCGCAGAGAACGACGGGTAGGAGGGACAGAGGCGGGTCGCGGTGGTGGGGGGGAGAGGAAGAGGGAAAGGCAGCGCCCTTTTTTGCACGCGGAAGTCCTCGGCCCGCGAGGGAAGTCGGTGGGGAGAGAAGGGGTGGGCGTGACGGGCAGAGGGGAGAGTCACTGATATCAGGGCCGTTCGCAACGACCGCAGGGAGAGAGAGGAAGGAAGAACGAATGGTCTATACGACTGTTCCCCCTCGACAGGGCGAACTGGCATAAAAATAAATACGTGGAGAGATCATGCGCCTCGACGGCATAACTTTCCCACCAGTTCTTCTCAAGAGGAATCCGTGTTTTGCGGTCAAAATTTGCACTTTGCCTTCCGAAACTTGGTCATTTATGGAGGCGATCGGTAACTGAGGTCATTTGTGCAATCTTGAGATTGGTGATGGGTTCGTAAGGGGAGAATTATTCCGGAAAAGAATGAGGACCCGCAGGTTCCACAATTTTCACAAACTTGTCGATCGCAATGAAATCATTTTCGGCAGCGATGAAATAACTGTCCTCACAAAAGACAAATATGATACGATAGAACAGGGAACACAATGCCGATAGGCGCAACGTGGCTCATTAAATGAATCGATCGCGAAGTTACATCATACATACATACCCTTCACGCCGTTCACTTTCGGGGTAGGCACAGTCAAAATGTTTCACTCATTAATACATAATTGTACATCTAACTCTGCATCAATAATTTCCTCCAACACGCATAAACAAGATAATGAAGAAAATATTGAGAACTTCAAATCGTTATCTTCCTGACGCCATCAGTACATCATAACGTTCCAAATTTTTCAAAAACGTCTCCATGAAGCGCACAGGCACATCAAATTCCAAGGAAAACTTCTTCCATTTTGGTACAATTGGAAAAAAATGAGATTTTTCAATGTATAACGAGGTCAAATCAACTGACTTTAGTGGAGTGATCTCGTTCAAACTCCCTCCGTATACGAGACTGGATAACGTTAACGAGATAAGACAGTAGCCGCGTGTGAGACCGGTAGAAGAGCAACGACCCTGGATGTAGGGAGGATCGAACCTGAGCCGCTGATTCCGGCGCGCCGTACCGGCGAGGAGGCGACTGCGGACGCGAAGTGGGCGCTGCGTGGGCGTCGACCCACAACGAGCGAGCCACTCTTTCGAAGAGGCCCTGACACCCTTCCACCCGAGCTAACCACTCCTCCCGTGCCGTGTGCCGGCCCCGCTCCAAAGAGGAGATTCTCGGCTCATAGCGATGCGGCTGCGACGACGGGCTACGTGAACGCCGATGATAACAGAGGACTCGGTAACGAAAGAGTCACTGCACCGCCAGCTAGGAGAGATAGACGTTTTCAGGATCGGAAATTCATATTTGGATGCAATGGGTGTGACACCATTTCCGACAAGAGGTTTTTTTATGAGGTAAAATGAGTTTCATCAGTATCACTTCATACGCAAGCATGATCTACTCTCTTTAAACGAAACAAAAAATACATTAGCGCAGATTCCTTGATTATCAAATGAAGATTCCTAGAAAATACAAAAGAGCGCCCAGGTCACAGATCAAAGATGGAATTCCGGCCGGTTCATTTGCTCAACATTTCCAACGGTTAGGAAAGTGAGCGTGCCATGGACAAACTTCACTTTTCTAAGCGGCTTCAAAATGGTGACGCAAGAGGGAGGAAATTTGACGAGAATTTTCCACGGAACGACATACAACTCCAACATTTATGGTTATGGTGCATTAAGTCCTTTTCTCACGAATAAATACGTGGTTCATGACACGTTTCCTACACCGGCACTACTACTGGGAGAGAAACTTTCCACACCGGCGGCAAAAATTAGGTAAGAAGGCTAAGGATGAGATCTCAGAGGTCAAAGAAATGAGATTTTCCACGACAAACACGCTCGAAAACAAGCGATAAAAGAAACATTCAAGGCAGATAATGACGACGCGAATAGACTCAAATATTTTCTTAGCAGTGGGGTCTATTATTAACAGCGACTGGAATACGGGTTTATTTCTATAGCTGTTCCCGCGTGTGTGCAATTACACACGACGAATGCTCGCCACAAACACGGCGCAGGAAAGGATATCGCAAAGCGAAGAATGCGAGGGTGGAGTGACACATAGAGACGACTAAAATAGTTTCCCTCACTAAAGAGAAGCGCCTCCAACGATGACATTTGAGAAGTTTTTCGAATCGCATTTAATACACGGAAGCCGCAAAACAAGAATAGCACGTTGGCAGAGTTAGGACACATATTAAGTAATCAACACTCTAATACCCGACTTCGAACCTTAATTGAACAAAGGCGATCCATTGTAGGAATATGGATGCCATTTTTCGAATTGCGGGACGGGTTTGGGGTATGAATCTGCCCAACTATTATAGTATGAAACAAAATGAGTTTCGTATGTACTGTGTCGCTAGCAAATGCGATCGACGGTAGCTACATACCACCTAATGATACACTTGTCGAAGCAAAACGTTTCATTAACCGGAAAGAGTAGTCCTTTTTTACTTGACAGGATCTAGTTTTAGTTTGCTCAGGACACTTAATACTCCTACGTACAAGAGTGAGAATCCACGACCTGAAACCAATATGACATCAACTGGCAGAATAGGAAGGGATATTTTCGCCAGGGAGATTGACCCGAGGAAAGATATGATCCAGTCCACGACTGAGATTTAGGAAAAGCGAGCTATCACGAGTTGTGAGGCTCCCTTTAACTTGATTCATTTGTCACCCGAGTGTGAAGAGTAATATCTAAAAAACAGGAGTGAGTATTTCAGCCTCTCGTATACAAACTGAGTGCAGACCGGGGAAGGACAAGGTCTAGCACAATTCAGCGATATGATATATCTTAGCACTGACCAGCCGAGTTACGGATTAACCGATATACAAGAGTCTAAAAAAGGACAATTTTCCACTACATGCATCGTCAATTTGTTTACACTAGAAGGACCAAACCCGCCATTTTGACGGTTGACCTCTACTTACTATATCATATTTTCTATACTTCTTTTTGTATCACCTCAATTTTTTCTGACTTTTAAGGATATTTTATGATACGTATCCCGCTGGAAAATAAATTATTTTTTTCCAATAGAAATGAAATTATAATACTTTTTACCTTAAAGGACCACTACCCGTCAAAAAGACAGGTTGCGTATCTTCCTTTATTTTTGTGGTTCCTCGTGCTTATTTCTTCATGACATCCCTAGTCACTGTCACTTCTGGGCATTTCAATGTTTTAGTTTGTGTAAGAAATGATTTATACTTCTTAAAATATTTTGATTGAAAAGAATCCCCACATCTGCCATACCGACCGCGAAATGTATCACATTTCACGGAACTTAATTTGAAAAAGGCACACTTTTTCCTGAATTTTTTAGCTTGATTAATTGTTGTAGTATTACTCAATTGTGTTTATAAATAAATAAAATTGCACTATTTAATGATTTTATCAATGAATTTGACCAAAATGGAGGTAATATTTAAAATTTTTCATACCCGTCAAAATGACGGGTATGAAATGGTCCTTCTAGGTAGGTATCCAATCCCAGTCCTTCTAGTGTTAATGGAATGCCACCAAATTTTTTTATACGAGTAATTTTAAAACAATTGATGACAATTTTATAGAATAATACCGTTATTTCACTCCACTACTCACGGCTTAACTGAAAAGTTTACAGCACTACAAGCAATGCACAGCCCGAAGAGTCCGCACTTTCTGAGTTGTATGGTTACCCGAGGCCACTCGGGCCAACAATAGCGCGGCTAATCGAGGCTCTGCTGCATAACCTCACAGCGAGCGTGAAACATTGATTGCGTCGTCGTCGAATGGCAAGGGGCGCGTGCTGCAATGTACGATACGACGACGATGATGATGAAGAGAGAGAAAAGGAGACATCGACCACGTGGTCCCAATTGACGCGAATTAGTGCCTCATCCGCGCGTGGAAACAACTTTCGCTTCACGGCAGACAAGAGAGAGCCGTCCCAATGCACACACGTATCCTATCCCCATCCCATACTCTCGGTCCGAGCACCATCAAACGAAGGCGGGAGGAGGAGGGGGGGACCACCGACCAAGACTCTCACTCCCTCCCCTCCCTCGCTCAGCTGCTAACTGACTGACTAACTGACGGGGGCGGAGGGAGGAGGCGCAGGGAGGGAGGGTGTCAGCAGTCCCGATGCCCTCCCCGGGCGCGCGCGCGCGCGGCCGACGTGGAATGGCTGGCTGCGCTGGCTCGCGGGTCGCGTCCCCATTGAAGTTTCGAGGTGACCCTAATCCCCCCTCTCTCACCCCCCCCCCTTCCCACGCCCCACACTCTCTCTCCGGCCTCCAACTCCGCCCCCATTTACGGCCCCCGCGCCGGTCTACATTTCCCGCTCCACCCGATAGGTAACTCTTCACCACCGCGAAAAACGCCCCTTTTCCTCAGTGAGGTCGACAGAAAAAAAGAGGAACAATTACACAGACACGCAATACCCGAAATTCGAAAGGTTACCGTATTCCTCAGCCTATGAGACCCCCTGTTTTGAAACGAAAGTCTAATCAAAAATCGGCCGGTGTCTAGTGGGCCAAGGTAATATTTTTATTTTTTTTTTCTAAAATCTAACCCAAATAATTACGGTCTGCCTAATAGGCCGGGAAATAATTTGCTTCGTTTGAAGAAATTTTGGCCTATCTAGAAGCTTAAGCCTTAGCTAGAAGCACCTAGCGGGCAGATTAAACTTCGGAATCCATCTAGATATAACACGAGCGTTAAGTAGCCAAGGAGTACTCGGCATGGAACGTAATATCAACAACTCCGACAAAGGAAGTGGAAAAGGGAATAAGAGGATATGGATATACTATGGTGAAACGCCTGCAAATGAAATGTCACTTCATGACAAGAATTTGCATGCTTATTTCCAATACCAATACTTGTGTCATCATTAACTTTATTTGAGTAGTACAGTGTATTACATGTACAAGATCACTCTACCCCCGCCACACACCCTTGAGTAGGCTTGCAGTCCATTACGTTCATAACACAAGTGTTTATCTGTTCTGTTACAGTGGTTGATATGGAGCAAGGAGATAACGAATTCCCGAACCAATCAGTTATACACGAACATCTCCGTAAGACTGATACTTAAGGTCCACTGTTGAGTTAAACTTCGGTCGATGGACACGTAGTTAGCAAACATTACTTTTCTCGCATTTCGGAATAGACATCACCGATGAAAGAAAGAAATACCAGTATGCCGAGGACTGAACCGTAAAATAATCAGGGACGGATACATGTCGCGAGAACACAGAGTCACGAAATATTTCGAACACGCCCCATTTTCGAACCCAGGGATTCGATGGCACCAATTCTTTTTCTGTCATTCAGGGGTGAAGACCAGGGAAGAATCTTCGCCCCTTAGCTATCCCATCTTAAGTGGGTCACACGCACTGCAGAATGAACCAAGGCGGGCGATACGAAGCCTCTATCTTCCAAGCACAAGATTCCGGGATGACGGTGCTGAGAATTGACGTGGGAAAGCATACCTCTTCTAAGTGCCCCCGCAACGGCAGGAGAATTCCAATCGTTAGGGAGGAGGGGGTCTCGAGTAGTCTCCGCACTGCGCCCCCGTCAATTACTCTCGAAAATAAAGTCCTCCTATTTGACGCCGCAACAGCGCCTTCGTGGCTGACCACTCACGGATTGGACGGTCTGCCACTAAGTTCAACGGGTGAGGTCACTTTTCGAAAGTGCCTATGGCAATTAATCAAAATGCAGGAGGATTTCACAAAGGAGTCGTGTAGGTGGTGGAGGAGAGAAGATTTGGGAGTACTGCGGGATACTGGCGGGAATACAGCGAGGCCCCGAAGGCAGTCCACCATGGAAGGCGCATGACTCCAGCCTAGGTCACCGCAATCAAAGAATTTCATGTAACCCATATTCTTAACAAACGACAGAATTCAAAGGTAAAGGATAAATGCATAACAAATACGATGTTTTCCTTGTACCATTACCCACCATCTAGTATGTTACCAATGAGATTTATATTTATACAGAGAAACAATTTGCAGAGAGAGACAAACATAAAAAAAACACATTTTTACGACATTACAGTCCAATGAAAATAGAGCTGGAAGAAGAAATACATGGGAAGAAGCAAGGAGACAGACCCGAATTGGAATACTTAGATCGAGCAAAAAATAATGTAGGGATGACGCGGTTGGCAGAAAGAAGAGTGGAATGGAGAGCTTCTGATAATTCTTTTTTTTTGACTGACTAGTGCTTATGATGATCAGCATATGCTATTTTTCCTTCCGATAAGTATCAGTTATTCCATGAAAAAGTGTCTCCCCACTCCTCCACTTGTTTTAAAAGCAGAATGGTGAAAATATTTCTCTTTTTTAAATCAACTATCGTGCAGTCGCGGCGATGAAAACCAATGAAAACACTTTTTATGCCGGTTGTACCCAATCCCTTGAAAGGACACCTCTAAGCAACCACGTTGGGGTGTTACCATTTAATAAAAACTTGGTAACGTGACGACTCAAATTCAGACGCACAGCACGCTGGCGATTCACGAATTTCATGAATATGCAGAGCCGTTCGGGTTCCAACGCTTCAGGCAACATCGCCAGAATCCCACATGTCCCACTTGGGGCGAGGTCAAAGAGGCAGGTGTCCTCCGACTAAACAACAGGTGCGCTCGCGTCGACCCGTGACCTGGGATACAAGAAACCACCGTGGAACCAATTATTCGTGATTTATCGATTTATTTTCGAAATCCGTCGATTCCATCGCGGTCACTCCAATCGCAGCAAAGTTTACGTTCCAAAAAAAATATCCCAGAAAATAATCGTACAAGGCCGCACCAGAAGGACAATCATTAAGTGGCGAAAAAAAAAGAATACAATTATCGGAAGGTAGACTCAGGATTCAAAAATATTTCGACGTAATGCCGCCGGTGATATCACAAGTCGTATAAGATCTCACGGGCAAACGCTTTACCGCATCAAATTAAGAACTGCAGGTCGAATCCCACAATATATAAAATAAAAGAATGCAACTGAAAAAAAGAAAAGTCCAGATGCAAAGGTAGGCCTGGTAATTTAGATAACAGCCACATAACAAATACTAGGGATGATTTATGTTCCAAATGGTCTCTCCGTGAGTAACTTTATGTTCTCTGGCCTCATAAATACTACGTTCTGGCAAGCCCAACTATCATTTTATCAAAAACAGAAAACCAATCCTAAGGCAGAAGGTCCGCTAGATACGCAGTGCATAGCAAATAGACCTCGCATTATGCTCCAATTGCCAATATACGAGCGAAATACACTCAAGAGGAGCAGTCCCAATTCCCACGCCCCGCTTAAGGATCGCCGGCAAAATACTAACTCACCCATTACGATGAACCAGAGGCCATTTGATTTTAAGCTGGGGTAATCCAGTTACCAGGCGTTAGACGCAGAACTGAACCTGAGGCCCGAGGATAGCAAGAGGATCATCAAATACCCGTCATCCTCCAAGTACAAATCATGACGACGCCAAATAATTAATACTCGAAAACTAATTAGCTCAGCAAAAATGTAAACACGGAATAACTAAGAGAGAAAAATAATATAAAATGTCCATGCTATTTAAATTAGTAGAGAGACTGACTAAGGTTCCAACACACAGCTCCGTTGTCAGGGTAAAATTTCTCTACTACGGGCAATCAGCTGCTACACTGCTGTTATTTAATATTTACAATTTATTATTCAGTTCAGCCTGAAGCTATGTCCCTATGCTTAGCTCAATGGTTTCTGCCTCTCACTCGGAAGGAAACAGCTCCTGCCAAACACCAGTAATTGGCGGAAAAAAACAACAATGGAGGGGGAAGTGGAAGCGGAGCACGCCGCAAAGAGCTGTCCCGAAAAACGGAGGAACCCCGCCCAGCCCGCACCACAGCAACGGTGGCGGTGATGCTGCAGCGGGCGGCACACGCTCTCCTCCTCCCGCCCCGTCCCGCCAGGTGGCACAGTTTTCGCGAGCCCGCGTTCACACGGAGACCTCTCCCGCCCCCCCTCCCTCCTCGCCCACCGCCGCTACCCGATCCGATTTTCGCCCCGGATTAACTGTGCATTTAAACCGGAGCAAAGATCTCCTTCACCGCCCTCCAGAGAGAGAGACGGCACTCACAAACACACAACACGGTTAAAAGGCCGGGAGGGGGGAGGGAGGGAGAGAGAATGACGGGAACGAGTACCTCCCCCCTCCTCCACCGCCCCTCCCCCTTAAACCGCGCCCCCGCCAAGTGCAACGGCTCCAATCGGAAGGCGGAGGGAAATGTGTACCAAGGATATGAGAGGCGCATTCCCCCGCCCGCTATGCATACCGGCCGTCACCCGCAAAGAATCACGCGATTGCGGAGTTACGGAGCCCTTATCGGAATATTGGAACAGCACTGGAGACCAATGAAAAGTCGAAGCTTTCACACGTGGTGGAAGGATGTCATAATTGATGAAATAGACAGTGACGACCACTAATTTTATTCGATCGACCGGTTTCGGCTGCTAAGCCACCTTGATTGGAAGATGGCTTGACCGACTAAATCGGTCGAGCGATTAACATTTCATATACGTCACAAGCCGTCGATTCCATCAAGCACAAGAGACGTTTACTGGTTTATTTAACTTCATCCGCCTATAAAGTAATTTACACCCAAGGTACTTCTCCCTACAAAAATCCTCAAATGACAATTCTCTATCACACTTGCAGGGTCAGTGGAGTCGAAGAAACTATAGCTACAGGCAGGTGCAATCGCAATGGATATTATTTCAATTGACTCGATATAGACACAGGGCTACAGCCAAGCAACCCCTGATTCATCTTCCCCGAAACACAAAACTTTCAGAAGGCATTGGCCAGAGTAAGATACGTCTTAAAAACGATACGTCGATAAAAGAGGAAAAAATCCCTGGGAGCGATGCAATCGACTGTGGCACGGATGAAGTCTGTGTTCTTAATTAAGAAATGGAGAGGAGCAATGATGATAATTTACAAAACCAAATGAGAAATTTTCACAACTACTCACAAATTAAAGTTCCTCCGAAACGATAATTCGTGCTTCGATATAACTTCTAACGTCATCAACTGCTTCAAGACTTCATGGGCATGATCACGAAAAAATATAGTGAAGAATTTTGCTGCCCCCTCTACCCGTCAAAGATGAAAGAAAGAAAGGCTTGAGGATGAGGGGGTGAGAAAAATGGGAGCCCCAATCCACTCAGAGTGGCTCTCCTCTTTAGATCCTTCGATGAGCATCACCACCCCACCACCAGGTCAACACGAGAGGCGCAAAACCTACTTTCGTGGATCGCTATTCCAGATTCCAGCTCTTACTCCTCCCGTTCCCCCCTTGCCTCAGTCGGCCGGCGAGGGCACAGGCGAATGTCGGACACGCCACGACGAGCAGCCGATCGATGTCAGAGCAACCAAGTCTCACATCTACGACAGCATTATCAAGTAATAAATGACATAAACATTAAGGAAATATAACTATTAGGTCCGGTTTTATACTTTCTAATTGACGCTCATTGGAACTTACGTTGAACTGATTTAAACGGGGCCAAACTATGTCTAAGAAGCATTGTAAAACCTCAAAATCACACAATCCGAGAATAGAGGCAAGCCGGTAGTTTTGCCTCTATTCTCGGATCGCCTCTTGCGCGGCGTCCTTGCAAAATGCCATTAATCATACCAACTACTGCACACAGCACCCAGAACGGTCGAAGTACCCTTTGAAGACCAAGCTGTCGTACAGCACGAGCAATTTCTTAATTACTCGCTGAATTACCTTTAACCAAGCACATAAGTTAACGGTTACCCAGTTCACCACCATTTTGCTCAAGCAGCGCTGCAAACTCAATCAGTGGAAAATCGTGATAGGGGAGGAATAAAAGGGGGAAGAGAAGAGAGGAGGTGGCAAATAAAGCGGGGCATGCACGGGAAGCGCCAGAGAAGACTGCTCTGAAAGCAAAAAATCGAACGGCTGATCTCTACACATGGGACGCCCCTGTCAAGCGGGCACGAAGTGCGTGGCGACAAGAAGTCGACAGCAAGGCCGCCAACCCCTCGGAAGAGGAGGGTACACAAACTGCTTCATATTTCGACGACAATCAAGGAGGTTGAAAGACCCTGGTCGCGCTGATCTAGAACAGTCTACCGAGTTCATTTGACTGTCAACTTTTCTCACATCGAATTTGGGATCCTTTCTTGCAGCACACGTGAAATAGTATGCCATTACTACACTTTTATCAACTTTCAGAGAGAATGCCGAAAGTAAATGCCTTTCATGGGCGTTACTACCCATACTAAAAACTTCCGTAAGCAGAAGGAACAACAGATGGTCCGACGAAGTTTTATAAAAGAAATAAACAATAGGTGCGGTATGCTGAATTTCTAGGGACATTCAAGTAAATGTTATCATTTCAAACATGGAAGTTGTGGTTAGTATTTCACCAGGATTCCAATAGTCGAAGTAACCTGAAAAATCCATTCCAATTTCAATGTTTTCGTCAAAGTAGGCTTGGCTAACTCTAGTTCCCTGTGTCCCTCCCACGCTCCCATTCCATGGCATCGGGACCGGCGCCATCTCGAGCGTAATTCAGAGTCCTTGACGACAACCTCACCCACGCACTGGATATCTCTGAGGCGGAGTGTTTAAATCGGCCAATCGTCAACGCAACTTTGCGTAGATTTGAACGGAACAGGAACGAAATCCCAAGCACGAAATGGAATCAAGAGAGGAAGAAGTGGGAGAGGGGCCATCCGCTCCACCACTTCACATTCATTGAATTGACGGAGAATTGGATGAGAGGGGAGGGGGGAAAAGAAGGTGGGGCCGGCAGATTAAGGACACGCTGCTCAGCGACCTCATGCCTCCATCTTGAAAAATCGAGTGACCCCAGTGCCGCACTGAAATGCGAAGGGAAACGAGGGCACGATGAAAACCACAGCGCCGGAAAAGGTGATTCACATAATGGGGACGGTCAAACAAACGTGCGCTCGCCGCAGCGTGGCGCCTCGTCAGCAAGAGCAAAGAGCGTCATTAAGCATCGACGGCGCTGTCAGCACGCGGCGGATAACTCGAACGGAATACGCCGCGACGAGCCAGCGAACAATCCCCGAGCCTAGGCCACCAGGTGACCCAAAAGCGAATTAATTCAGGAGGAGCTGATTTGATCGACAGGAAAGGCTTTCGTCTTATTTCGTAACGCCTATTAATATCCCAACTCTTATAATCCCTGACTTCTTATTAAAAATGTGAAGTTGAAACCCCTTAACATTAATCCTTAAAAGCGTCACGGTGTTATGCATTCATCAAGGCCAAGATCAATAGCACTCTAAATGTAAATTTCGAAAAGATTAGCAGCATTAATCTTTCTTCCTGGTAATTTCATAATGAACTACGTTATTAAATGCCTAACTTTACATTTTGTTACATCAATAAGCACAAGGTAGTACAGCACACGAAAACTTCTCATGCCGGCCCCTGGCAACGAAGACTATGACCAAGGGTTGGCGGCAACAGATGAACAGCAGACCGGAAGTGGTAGAATTATTTATGATACGCGGTAGTGGCCGAAACAGCCCGAAGCCACATCCTGAGAAACATATTTAATGACCCGATTCCGGCCCGCCTCGCGCAAGAATGGTAACTCACGCGATCCGCTTCCAATCCAAAATACAAGAATGAGTCGCCGCCAGTATTAAAAGACCCCTAGGGAAATGCTTGAGAGTAAGAAGCGTAAACATAACTGCGATGCAATCCGTTCTAAAATGATCTAAAGAGAACTTTGCCGTGGGAACAGGAACATGGATCACTTTCATCCTTAAAGCCGACAATAAAAGAGTTGCGAGGCTGATCTAATTACAATACATGAGGCTATTTCAAATCAACATCGAATTGCAACAGTTGTGATAAAATAGTCATTCAGTGGTCACACACGCCAATTGCCACGTGGCTCACCAGCAAAAAGTGACGCTCCGAATCGAATGGCATGACGCGAGCACGGAGCAAACAAAAAAAATCACCGGAGATATGAAAAAAAGTCATATCGCGAGTCGGGCTGCCAGAAGGAAAACGGACACCCCCTCCCCCTAACACCCCCGAATGGGAAAACGAAAGCAGCAGCTGGCGCCAGGACTGATGGGGATCAGTCTACTCCAAGGAGGTCTTTTTATTTACACAAAAACCACAGCTAGCGAATGAGAGTATGAACTCCCATTCATACATGGTGCACCTGCTTCTCGTAGGTCGTGTTTTTATTCAAGTATCGTTTCCCTTGAACAAGACTAGGGTAATTCTATCCTTCCTTTCGCAAGCAATCACCAAGAGATGAATACCATTGCACAGATCAGCATTTCTCTATCCCTCTGAAGATGGCGTGCTAAAATCTGCCGTTAGAAAAACAGTTTACGTCAGGCTCGTAGATTATGCGCGACCGAGATCGGAGGAGTTTCGAAATAGTAGAGGAAAGAGCTACCACGAGCGCACTTTCAGGACCGAATGGGCACAAAAGATAACAAGACATATACGGCCCCTTTGAAATAAGTCAAATACTCGGAAGGGAAATAGGCCCTGATATAAGTTTATAGCGGAAATGCAGCGTGCTGAGAGAGAGAGCATGTAAAGGCGACTTCGCCTCAAAAGACTTCTAGGACATTACCTTCAGGCTTTGCCAACTCGTGGAGAAAAAGTGGCCTTTGTTTGATATAAATAACTTGAGTGCCTTTGTCCGCTACGTTTTCGCCAATACGAGTTGAAATTGCATCGTACCTTACGGAAAAGTGTGCAAAAAAGTGTGGTAAAATAAAATAAATTTACGTAATTATGTAATGAACATCTACGTGAGAAAATATAGAACTCACCCTGAATTCCATAATACATAATTAAGACCTAGAGATTCCAGTTCGCAGGTATACATTCCACGGGGACTCTTATCTCGTCGTCGGCAATGCGGCAAGAAGATAATTTCACGAGATTTTCCAGAGGCATTAATGCCCTAAATTCGAGTGACACTAATTGATCAACAGATAATGATTTAGATTCCTTTTTTTCGAATCGAGCGAGCGTCGGAAAATACACTGACAACAGAAGTAGGTGAAGTGACCCTTGAATGATTTACTAATAACTCGCTAGCTACGCATAGCGACCAGTTCTTCGACGCAAAGTGGATGGGTGAATTCAAAAGGCTTGAAGAACGGCACCACAATATCACATCCATCGAAAAGACTATTCTATATGGCGCAGGGCAGAAAACTGCTTTTTCTTATTGAGATCTCAAGCGAAGGAGTTCAGATAGAGGGGAGAAAACGTAAACGGAGGTTCTTGAGAATTGGTTATGGATGAGAACAGACACGTGTGGAGATAAAGTGATAGGTTAAAGGAATGTGAACGTTAAAAAGACCGAGTAAGAACACGCCGTCGTTAAATATGATGCGCACGAGGAGGAAAACATACCCAAGCCGTTAATACGATAGCGGGTCATACGGTTGAGGAGAAGAGAGGAAAGAGGTAACATGTGCGAGCAAGAAAATGGTTGATGAAGATCACCATCTGTCCAAATGGATGCACAATACCAGCCTTAGTGTCTTAACCATTAAGTTCTTCGACAGTAAGGGAAGCTTATTATTTGATTTGTTTTCAAACGTTTTCCATCACATTTTTCTTGGGAATACTGGTAGGTCTCGCAAGTTTCTTCTACAGCCCTTCCGTCGTTATGGCATATTACGTTGATACTCATTGTCTCTCTAACATCTGTAGATATAGATAAGTTGGCTGGTTATGGTGTACATAAATTGGTGAAAGCTCGTCAAATGCCGCATACACTAGAAATGGTCATTAATGCACTATGCAGATGGAAATAATGGAAGAGTAGAGAGACAGGAGCGATGAAAATATTCTGCCCGGCAAGACACGATCTTATGATATTAATATTATCATCAGACCAACCCAGATTTGGATAGATATGGTGGTACACCCGCATTATCCTCCAACACCGCGAACTTCTATATTTGCAGATGGGAAGCGCTTTACGTGGGGATATTAATGGCCCTGGGGCGACCTCACCCGTCAACCAAAGAGAGACACCATCTACCGACAAAAACAGCACCCACTGCAAAATGTAGGAAACCGAGCGCCTTCACATAGTGCGCCCAAAATGCAACCTCCTGCCCGCCCCCCCCCCCCCTCCCTTCCCCATCCACCTCGCACCTTCTCTCCCTTACACCTACTCCCTGGCCAAAAACAACCTGGCCGCCGACCGCAAGGTCGCGTCTGAGACGATAAAGGAGTGGCGGGAGGAAGAGGGAACTAAATGTGGGGGGTGGGTAACCGGGGAAAACGTCCCCATCCCCCCCGCCCTTCGCCGGCAACCTGTTTGACCTCCAAAGTTCATCAGGCGCGCGCCTAACACTCCCCCGTCCCCCTGAGATGGAACGACGGCGTGGGCGGGGACGGAGAGGCGAATTAATTTCTTTAGTGGACGAAGGATGTCGCCTCATAGGAAGGCTCCACCGCAGCTGTCTTCAAATACATACCAACACTGCTTTTAATTACAACATGCCATTGATATTTATAGGAAAAATAATGTGCAAAATATTCCACGAAGAGAATTTTGAATGGGCACTTTTTCCCGCCATGAAATCCGACAAAAGCGCAATGTCTACCAGTATAACATATATTGAGTAAATATCATTGTCACTGAATCCTCTTGGAGACTTCGCAGGTCATAAACGGTGTTTTACGAAGAGAGGAGGCTATCGCAGCATTTGATACATGCTGATAATAGATAGATTTCTAGTTAAGCTGTGACTGAAGCTTCTTTAGCACAGCGTTACCCTAGCGTCATCAGTTCGCTCATGAAGACCCTCGATGCAACGAAAGGGAAAGGTTGAGCATAAAATCCTCCGATCGAAACAAAACTCGAAAATTCATCTCCACCTTCAGTTTTTTAACGAAAATGACATCCCAGTTATAAAAATGGTCCAAACGTTTCACCCATTCTGTTTCAAGTTCAATATGGGGAGAAAACAGGTTGGAAAGGCATGGCATTGTTGTATTTTAAGACGAAACCGTCTTGATTGGAATGAATACACCCGGCCATTCAGAACTTTTCCTCCGTCAACCATAACTCCTCTCTTGCACTCTCCCGCCCTCTTCCCCCCCTCCGACAGCGACGTTGACGTGGCTGAGCGCACGAGGCGCAGAGAGAGAGAGAGGCGCCGAAGGGCGGCCAGGGTGAAGAGCAGTGGGAAGAGGCGGGGGTCCGGATCGATACGTGTGGCAACGTCGCATTCAACACGCGAGCCAGGCGCGGAAGGGCGAGTGACGGCCACGAGTGGAGGAGGATGCAAGGGTGAGGGAGGGTGACGACTAAAGAGAGAAATCATGATGGAAATACCCCCAACACGCCCCAACGCACGTATGTGGAAGAGTGCTTCGGGAGAAATCAGCTTTGGCTCCTGGGGAAGATGGGAGATGTGATATCAATCTTAATCTTAATTGTCCGATGGTCACGGTGTCACAACTGCTTGCTTACGTAGCTATAACAACGCAAACATTTTCACTACGACATTATGTCCTTGCCATGAACACGCCTGATTCCTAAGAAAATTCGGAAGCTTAACTTGAGAGTTGACTCTAATGAGTGAGGAAATTAACAGACAGATACGTGTGTTTACAGGGCTGAAAAGTGCATAAGTTCTGCTCTGAGCAAATTACTGGAAGCACAATCCCATACTATGTTCGCGGATTTCTCTGTTGAAACAACACGCATAGACGCATACCCACCCTCGGGTACGAAGCGGAGGGCGGGTGGAATTGTGTCGATGAAGGGTTGGATGGGAAGGAGTTAAGGGGCGGGGATCTTAAGTGTTCGAGGGGTGACTGGAGGGGTAAGTGGGCGGGGGTAGAAGCTGGAAGGGGAGGGGGCAGAAGAGCACGCGACGAGTCAAGGCTACGAGAGTGGACGGTCAGGGGGAAGAGACGGAGGAGCTTCCTCCTCCGTCCGTCCGACCTCTCACAACCCACCCACCCACCTATCCTCCCCCCCCCCATGGTCTCCCCCTCTCCACCCCCTCCCCCGATGGCGAGAGCGGAGGCAGTGAAAGGCGGACGAATGGAGGGCGAACTCACGACGGAGGACCATCGTCTCCTCGGAAATTCCTCTTAAAAATTCCATCACCAACTTCCACATGGAGCCACGAATATTTCAAACAAAGCACCTCATGATACCCCGAGTACAAACCGCCGCGTTTGAAATACACATCACGATTGAAAGGAACACAATAGAAGAGAAAATAGACGGGGGAAACCCAAGAGGGAAGATCAAGTAGCCAGCTAAAACGGACGACGAAACAGAAAATAAGCTAGGACATGAAGGAGAAAGCGACGGGAGAGTTAAGAGGGCTAAGGTCAAACAATCTTATGATAAAAGATCTGACACTTTCCAGGCGAATAGATTTGGTGAATTTTTCTCGGGCTTCGCACCGGTTTAGATTAGTTAGTACTGCCGACGTTTCGGGGCATTCTTGCCTTGAGGATGGGTGAAGAGTCGTTGCCCGAAACGTCGGCAGTACTAACTAATCTAAACTGGTGTGAATCCCGAGAAAAATTCACCAAATCTTATGTCAGGAACAACTTGCGAATAAGATCGCGATATAAATCTAGCGACATCTGCATCACTATCTACCAGCTGTGTTCGATGAAGTGATGCAAAGCGGTGCTTGCAGGCAATCTCAAAGCACAGAACAATGGTTTACTGGAAAATAAAAGTCCCGGAAGACAATTTGACATCCTCTACAATGGTTAACACTTCCTTCTATCCGACCACCGCTTGGACTAGCTCTGCCCTGGAATTCGAAATATAAGAATATAAAACATTGACCGGCGTCACAACGCATGAAAAATTATACAATTTCAGAATATTAAAAAGTCTTTCCGTCGGCAAAGAGAGCACAATTTCGACAACCATGACTGGAATCCGATCGACCGTGCAACGAAAGCATTTAAGAAGTTCCTTTGGTCCCCTCCATGCGTTTATTGTGATACAATAATATCCTGTAGGTGGGATTTGTAGGAAGTGGTGCCGGAGAGACATCGAATGGACGATGCCAGAGCGAGTGGACAGCTTCCCAAAGGAAATCGTTTTCACTTTCCGAGCCATGAGACGTGGAGGGTGATATCAAAACTCGCGCTCATAACGAAAGATGGAGCCTTGTAGCCGTGGCGTGACTAGTGAAAAATGAAAGTTGCAGGAGGGGTGGGAATAGAGGCAGGAGCCGAGGGGGATAAAGCAAACTAATTAAGACGATTGAACACTGAAGGCCTCTGCTCCTTAAATAGTGGAGAGTATACGAAACAAAACAAAACGAGGTTCTCAATTTCAATTTTTAAAATTCCTTTCCCTCCTATTTTTTATATGAAACCGCACCAAAAAAACTCCAGGGTCGCTTTCCTCTCGTTAGACGGAGGGACGGGGGAGTGTCCTCGACACACCGACTTTCCAACGACCAAGGATATGTCACAGCTGCCCCCGCATCCAACTCGCCGGAGGTCGCACCTTGTTAAACAGAGCGGCCAACCACCAGCGCCGCCTTCGACATTATACTTATTAACAATCCCCTCCTCCTCTGCACGCACTCTCTCCCTTGTACACTGGCGGCCACCGACCTCGGGGCAGCAGCTGAACAAAATGGCCGATTGAAAGGGAAGCGGGAGGAGGCGACGATGTCCCTCCCTCCCGTCAAGGTCGACGGTTAAATATCGATTCTCTGCTGGCGCTCGAGTGGGAGTGAGAGAGAAAGAGAGAGAGCAGAGGGAGAGGATTTCCTCGCGGCAACGAACAGCGGCGCTGCAATAGGTACAGGAAGAGACGCGAGCGATATGAACAGCCGACGGTGCACAAAGTGACAGCCAATGCCTTTGGCCGACCTCTGACACGAGGGGCTGACTGACGAGAAATAAAAGCAGCCAGGTTGCACGTGAAAGTTATATCTCAAATCACTTCTAATTATTAATTTATTAATACAAAATTACCCTATCAACAAGCCCTCGTATCGTTCATTTACATCATTCACAACTCACTTGTCAGTCAGTTATAGAATTCTTTCTTCCCAAATGATGCGCTGATTGAAGAGAAAAGCGATTTTAAGGGAATAGGACATTTTGTGCGGGATGGTTGAACTAAATCTCACAATTAAAATACCTGTTGCTAGTGATAGAAAATAAGAAGCCATTGTCAGCCAGTGGCACCGAAATAAAATATTTAAAATGATAGATACTAATAGAATTGGCGAGAGTCAATCGACCCAACAATGGAATCTAACTCAATCAATCAATTTCTTCGAAATTAAAAATAACCAAAAACAGAGAATTGGAATTTGACCTCTTCATGCATCCGTTTATTTATTGACAACAAACTTAGTAGATAAATGCGAACAGAGGCAGGAATGGAAACACGACAACCTCGCGGTGAATAATGGGATATCACTCACTCTCCCCCACTCGTCTGATTACGCGTCTCACATCCTGAAGGGGGTACAACAAGGCTCCCTCCTCGCGTTCAGACGCTCTCATTTTTTTTACTTTACTTTTATTTTTCGAAAAAGAACCCTCCGCCGCGCGTGCTCTCGTGGGGCGAATGGCATTGTGGAGGGCTGAGGGGAATGAGGGCCGAGGGGGGGGAAGGTGAAGGGGAGACGGCGAGACGACGGAATCAGACGGTGGGGCGTCTACTTGGTCGTTTTGCAACGGAAAGGGAGTTAGGGGGGTGGAGGGGGAGGATGGGCGGAGCAGGGGTGCACCACTAACATTGCAGGCTTTTCCATGCGCAGTACGGCATCCCTACTATATACGTGAAATGGAAGATAGTGTTGATAATATGCCAGGCCCATTCCAGCTAGTCACTGCATTTATCTCCTCCTCACAACGTATTTTCCTACTTCTCTTCACGTCATATTGAACGTCCACGTTTCTTCCCCCACTCCTATCAGGGCATCAATTTCTCAATCGTAAGATCAATCGTTCTCAATCCAGCTCCAAAGAGAAGAGAGTTAAACAATGAGGAGCTATCGTGAGCCGTAAAATGAAAAGAAAACATACTACAATTAGCCTCGTCTCCATATATTTGCGGATTGAGAAAGCTTGAATGACTTCGAACGAAGAGATGTAGCAATAAGTCAAACCTCCGCACTGAAATCAAGGCTAGACTTTGTTTAAAAAGCTCATAGTCGAAACTCAAACATACCTCGCAATAAATGGCTCACACACAATGAAAAAAAACTAGGTGGACTGAATATTGCGTAGCAGGAATTTCTAAAAAGCGTTGTTTACGCAGCAAGAATGCCAACCATTCCGCAATCCTTCCGTGCAATGAACATGAGCCACAAAGGTAATGCTGAGGAGTTTAATTGATTTCAAGCTAACAAACATCCGCTTTACTCGACGCAATACGCACAGCACATCCATTCATACATACATCAGACTGTGATCCCGAGTGCCTCGTGTAAAACGGCCTTTACAGCGTCTCACCCCACCCCACCCGTGAATCTCCTCCCAGCCCAACACATTCCACGCGAGAATACTTTCACCTCCCGTCCGCACCACGTGACTCAGTCGCTTTCCTTCCGCCCCCTCCCCGCCCCCCTCCAAACGGGCGAAGGGGGAGGTGGAGGGAGTGGATGGGATGCGCCGCGCGGCGGGCGCCACTCCAACTCCGGCTCCCGCGCGGAGAAGTCGATCGAAGCACAGCACAGATTCCAGAGTGCGACGCGAGAAATGGACCTCAGATGCACCACTTCGACAAGTGGTTATCCGTTGCCATGAGAAAGAATATACGGCGAGATCGATGTGTTGCTGATTACTCCAGCCGAGTCACTCCCGGTCGTCCAATCTGTAGAGACTGCAGGGGTGCCACAGGGTTCAGGCCTCGCGCACCTCAAGAGAATTACTTTCAATCGTGGAGAGTCACAACGAACGAGTGAAGCATTAACGAAGCTTTAAATGATCCGCCCGGCGATCATAGCGTAAAGGAAACATTCTCGATCTACCCTTTCGACTCCATCAAGTTAGGGGAAAGCAATGGTCACTATTATCAGAACAAGTGATAGGCGATATATTTAACGATTTTTACACACTTTTACGTCGACTAACCTTTATATGAAACTATACATTGTTAAACTGTATTGCGACGAAGAAATAGTGCCTAAGGCTCTGTTTAGTTCTAACACTTGGACAGATTTACATGTCTGCGGAGCAAATGACCAAAGATGCCTGCGAGCCATCGATTAATAGTCTTACAAGCGTCCACCCAAGCAAGGGCGCATTTGAAATATACTGTTAATTGAAATAAAATAAAACCATATGTAACAATCGTATTATTAATAAAATTGCTACCATCGTGGATTCTTCGGATACATGATTTCCATTCCCAAACGGCATTGCACTCGTTCATTTATTGGTTGTATTTCTTGGCGGCAAGTACTCGAATATGTACAAACAATGTAAAGCGTTGAAGCTAGAGAGAGAGTGACCGAGAGCACGCCTGAGAGAGACATGATGTCGATCACGACCCTTCATCCCGCCCCCCCCTCCCGCAGTCCCTTCTCCATCCCAGCTCTCACCCAGAGACAACAACTTTCTATTATTCTCCGCTCTGAATCCGATCACCCGCTTTTCTCTCCGAAACCCTAGAACTCCCTTCGATACTCGCAACGCCCCTTCACCGAAGTAAAATGAGATTCGCACGCCGAACCAGCGCCTCCCCCATTCGACGCCCAATATGAGCGCTACCACGCGTGACACACAGCAGGAGAGAGAAACGGCGCTTTCCCTCTCTGAGAGGCTCGGCGACCATCGAGAGAGAGGCTATAGAGGGACTTTCGATCGGGGAAGAGCGTGCGCGACCCCATTACCAGCATGACATCGGCCGCATCGCGGGTGAGTCGTCCGTCGGAGGTAACCAACCCCGAACTCACCCGGGGGGACAGGGTGCGGCGAGAGACGAGATGGCTCTGGTCTTTATGTTTCCAGTGTAAATCTCCAATCAGGTGGAGGTGCGATTTTGCTCATAGTAGCATGAAAAATCCATATGATGCGCTGAAATATACTGACTACAGGATAAAGGTTTCTCGGGTCTCCCACCGGGTGAGCAGGTCCATGGGGCCCAACGTGTCGGAGAACGACTTGTCCCTTATCTTTAGGGGGATTCAGCTTCGGAAGCTGAAGGACAAGTCGTACTCCGAAACGTTGGGCCCCATGGACCTGCTCACCCGGTGGAAGACCCGAGAAACCTTTATCCAGCAGATACGCCGGGAAGATCTGAGATCCTTCATACTGACTACACATACAGGAGTCTTCCGATATCGAAATATTAATCCCAGAAGTGGCTAAATCAACACGAAAAGTTTACGTCGATGACCACGAGGTGAACGCACGGAACGTAAGTATAGCAATAGTTTTCTCCATATGATCCTTACAGGCGACTAAACGTGGACCGCTCCACTCGAGCTGACAGAAACAGCTGCTTAGTTGTTCTTGCCCTTCAGAATCGATACGGTCCGCCAGCTGTTGAGAGACATCGCTAGCCACACACGATGGACAAAGATGCGCGGTATAAGCTATCCCCGATAATATCGTACATACACGGTTCATCACCACCGTCGGTCAATCAACATAAGACTGGTCGATAGCATTCCTCCATCCTTTCCCACCTGATGCTAGAGTGCGTTCATTATAATAACGCAGTCAACAGAATGAAGAAAATGCGTCAACGCATCCAATTTCGCTAGAGGAAGGGTATTACGTGACTGAAGAATCCACAATGGTGGCCTTTCTTTAAATCATACGAGCGCGAAAAAAAATTTCACTTTTCCATTCCGTCTAAGCAAATTTAGTATATTTAAACTTCGTTATTGTCTTAGGATTCCAGTTCTCTTACTTTCAGGTAGTACATCTTCTGTGAATACTTTCTTCATTTGCTCCACGTACTCATCTCTTGTCCTTCTCCATGGGACTCTACCATTAATTTTTCCTTCAATTATATTCATTACAAACCCATTGAGTCTCAGCCGCATATGATGTTCACTATGTCAGAAAAGAAATCTTTTCCTCCCCATATATAAAACTTTCAGTACGTTGGCATGCAGGCCAAGAAAGTCACAACCTGGACGCCTACCCCCACTCCCAATTTACGACACTTAGTCCAGTTACATTTGAAGATCGCTCACATAAAATGTTGTACTTAATCAAAAGGCTCCGGAAGTTTAATAACCAATTTTCACGCAAAAACTATAATGATTTGAGCTTAGCGGGAACAAGCGCGTTGAACAGAAAGATAGTCCTCATTTCGCCACAAGAATATCCCCGTCATGTTGGGGGTGTTCTCAAGCTCTCTTCTCCAAGGATGAACGTGTTTCTCACGCCCTGCCCAAGGGTGAGGAAAGAGGAGCGGGCAGGGTAGGAGAGGCCGAGAGGGGAGCCGCACACGGGGAGGGGGCCGGGGGGCGTCGACCGCTTCGCCGACGGCGGGGAAGGGGCGAGCGGCGAAAGTGGAATACCCAGGAGGTTCCTCCGCAGAGAGAGGGGGACCAACGTATCTCTCACATGACGTCGAGGGGTCGTCGCCAAGGTGGCAGAGTTGCCCCGCCCCCTCCCCATCCGCTAACGCACATTGACGAGCACACATCATCTTCATGCCATGCTCATCATCTTTCGCAAGGATGCTAGCGGAGGATCGAAAGAGTGGATGCCTAAGTAACAGGGAGTCATGTTTTTCTTTTATCATAAATTTGGTGACCTGGCGGTGACAGATTTCCCACCGGCCGTGGGCAAATGCCGGGTCAATACTGCTCCCGTCATAGTCCATCATATCATTCCAGTCATATGTTTATCCAATCCCTGAAGAGACGAAAGCCTATCGCGGGGTCTACACCACATACGTAGGGGCAACTACAGAACTACACATGTGAGCTAACGGCAGATGTACGACACCTAGAGTCTTCCCTGTAACACTCGAATCAAGATTGTTTGGACAGCCTGGTTTTCCGCATCTACGTAAAGAATTCCTCTCAGAAAGCTCCAATGAGAGCGCGTTTCACGTTACAGCCGTACTACCGAAAAATTAAATTGTTGCAGTAGAGCGAATACAGGCTCATGTACAAGTATACGATTTTCAGTGTTGGAAGAATGGATTTTCACCCCTGGACATTCTCTCATGGATAGAGGGGTACGCTCTGCAGACGCAGATGAAGGGAGGGAGTGGTCCCATTTACGTTCACGGGACATCGACAGGAGGGTGTGAAACCTTAGTTGACGACGGAATAACCGAAACAGGAATCTCCACCCCGACAGGCGGAAAGACAG